>OZ010584.1:107336217-107743717 GCA_963932145.1 Acanthosepion lycidas | reverse complement strand
ATTACAGAGCAAATAATTAATAAACAATAAAATCCGAAATCCCCTCATATGGGGAATAGTCTATTTCGGCAGACGAAGATGTCGGTCGTATGTCTTATCAACCCCGGTGTGGGCTGAGTTCGTGTAAGAAATAGAAATTTAACTATGAAAGATAAAAGAAAAAAAAACAAACTGTCGAAAAAATAATAGAGAATTTATCCATTTCAATGTTTCCTTCAGAAGAAAGGCACGAGACGGGGGGGGGGCAGGGGAGGGTGGAAGGTATTTGTCTTAAAGGGAAGAATTTTTATAAAATTAAACCCGAATATTAACCTTATGATATTAATTTGGGGTTATATGAAAAATGAAATATTAATTTAAAATTAAAAGAGGAATAAAAGGGGTTTAAAATAACTTTAATATATATATATATATATATATATATATATATATATATATATATATATATATATATATATATATATGCTTTCTTCCTCACATTGCTTATGTCTTTTGTTCTTGTCCTCACATTTACAGATAACAGGCCATTGATTGAGCTGATCTTTTTTTTTTCTATTAAACGCAATTTCTGTCTGGAATAGTCATGCCGGTGGGAATTTTTCAATTTATAAAATAAGCGTGCCAGTCCAAATAAAACTATAAGTTTAATAAATGTCTTGGTTCAGAAAATATGCCACGAAATGTTTTGTAAAACAATGAGCATGCTATACCATGGCGGCGGTGTATGTGTGTGTGGGGGGGGCGTAATGGACCGAAAGAAATAAGTTTACCGTGCCGGCACTTGTATTTAGTAAACAAAGTTACATAAGCATACAATCTTTTCTTTTTTCTACCCATTTCTCTCACCACACACACTTAATCTATCTATCTATCTATCTATCTATCTATCTATCTATCTATGTTGTTATCTATCTATTTATCTATATATGTTTGGTGTTATCTATCTATGTTTGGTGTTATCTATTTATCTATCTATCTATGTTTGTTGTTATCTATCTATCTATCAGTTTTTTTTTTTACGGATATGCTGTGGCTTCCCTTTGTCTTTTCTATAAATATTTCCATAGCTACTGTTCTACCGAGTTTTTTCCCTGGTGCCCCGACAACCTAAATTTAAATGTGCTGCTTGACTGACACCTAGGTCCCACCCTTTTACCGTTGAAATAGTTAAATGTAACCGCCACTTCTACTCCAACAGCTTTTCTTGCCCTTCCCGCCTGTGGAATTCCCTTCCGTTTACTTGCTTCCCTAATAACTACAATCTTCAAAAATTTAAATGCAACGTCAGTCGCCATCTTCTGATGTCTTGAACACCGGTCATCTTTTATCTTTTCCTCATTTCCTCTATAGACAGTTTTTCTGTCACTTTCACTTTATGTAACCCACTGCGAACCAAGGGCACAGCCACCTTGCTTGAGATGAAATACTTAAAAAATATATAACCTATCTGTGCTTGTTTTTATCTATCTATCTATCTATCTATCTATCTATCTATCTATCTATCTATCTCTTATCCGACACGCATATCTTTTACTCTGTCACTTTCTCGCTCTCTTTCTCTAATTCTCTTAACTTTTCTTTGTTACTGACTGCTGCACATACACAGGTAAACTTAACGACTTTCTTTTTATTCTTTACAGATTTCTATCTCATGTGGATATCTACATTTTATTGAACCAAAAGTAATTGTAGAAGCACATAATAATATACTCATTCTATCTTTCATAAAAATAAGAAACAACTTGACCCCGGTTTTAGTGCATATGTGATCATGTGCATATACACGCATACACATACATATTTATAATCATTGTTTTATATTCTCTTTCAATTTTTCAATCCTATTTCTTCATTACTTACATTCGAATACGCATGCTCAGACGAGGCACTAATGTTAATTTTCACTTTTGAATTCTTACATTCCCTCGCATGAGGGACGCACACTGACGCACGCATGCTCGCATTTGCCTTACGCGCGTACCCACGTGTGCAACTGCCCCTTTTGCAATCACTTATTTTCCTCCTGACAGCAAAAGTCGCTCACTGAACACACACGTTCGCTCGCCAAATGCAAATACGCATACTGACGAATGCGCACACCGACAAGCGCGCTCGTCCACGATGGAATCAATCAATTGACTGAGCATGTTCACAGTGTCAGTGAATTTCGACTTGCGCACGTTGCTTCGTGTTAAACTTACAACGGGAAGAAGAGGTTATGGTAATGAGTAGCTATTGATTTTTTTTACTTCCTTTTACGGCATTTGGTGTTTCTAATGTCGTCTGGATGGAGTGCCATCCCTGATTGCGTCTTTTCTCCTCGCTGCAGAACAGCTTATCGCTGAATATCGTCAGGCAAACCGCACATATGTCTTCTCTTCCCTTTCAGTCTTTTATCAGTCTCTTTTTTCTCATCTTACTTTCTTCTTTCTTCTTCTTCTTCTTCTTCTTCTTCTTCTTCTTCTTCTTCTTCTTCTTCACTTACGTTTCCTTTTTCTGTCCTCTATTAAACTCTTATATTTTCATCTTGTTTTCTTTTCCTTCATTTCTTCTTGTCCTCCCTTTTCTTCTTTTCTTTTCTGTCTTCTTTCTTTCTTTCTTTCTTTCTTTCTAATATCTACACGCTTCATCTTTCTTTCTTCAGCTGTAATTATAACTGTGTGAATGTGCACATGTGTGCATGTGTGTATGAAGATATGTGTGTGTGTGTGAACGCCTGAAGTTTCTTTATTTCTCTCTTCTACATTTTTGTCTTTGAAATTTGCTTTGAAAAATGAAACACGTTGCAAAAACAGGACGAAAATGAAAATAAAGTAGCGGAAATGTCATTCTGACCTTCGACTCAGCGTTCAGGTCTCCAACCTCCAACCTCTTTCTCTTCGCATACCCAATTCCTTAAGCCCTTCTTTTAGTTTTAATTTCTCTCTCTCTCTCCTCTCTCTCCTCTCTCTCTCTCTCTCTTACACACACACACACACACAAGCACAAGATGCATTTTCAATCCCTTTCCCCAAACAGCTGCTTCATGAGTACACCCTCTCATATTCCGCACAAAAATGAATACTCGCGTATCTTGTTACATTTTAAGTAACTTATTTATTATCTAATTATTTATTATCTAATTATTTAATATTAGAGGAGGTGCTGAAAAGCTTGACCGACATCCTAATATCAGTATATCAATGACCAAACATCATAATACTTATATTGGAAAGTGGGTTGATCTTTTCAGCACCCCTTCGTGTGCTTAACACGTGCTTGGACATAGCGCCAGTGAAAGGGTCCCGTGAGTCCCCACCAATTCTATGATACGCCCGCAATATAGGTAAACAATTCAGCTAAAAAAATTGAGAAATAAATACGATGTATCTAAGTACAAATTAGACACATGTAATAGCTCATTCTATCTTAAATAAATCGATGATGTTTGCGGCAGTTTTTAACATCAATCTGAGAATTTTCTTGTTAAAAAGATACTCAGTATTATGCTGAATGTCTTAAATTATAACATAATTTAAAACATTCAGCATTATGACATAATTTAAGACATTCACACATTATGACATAATTTAAGACATTCACACATTATGACATAATTTAAAACATTCAGCATTATCCTGAATGTCTTAAATACATGTAAAATAGTTTATTTTATAAAGTGTTTTTTCGATGCTTTGCACGAGCGAAACAAATTCACGGATTTCGACTAAAGACTCCAGAATGACGTCAGAATCCACAAAAGGTTTTTATCCTTTAAAAGGCAGCTGTGCTTAGTTTAATTTGTAAGGGATATAAATGTAGGTAGAAAAAATGTTGATAAGATAGTGAGGGTCACAAAACACTACCGGAGGCCTACAGTCAGACCTTGGCTCTCCTCGGTCGGGGCATTGGAAGGTAGTACGCACCGATTTTGTCTGGACATCAACCCAGGTATTTCTGCATCGCCGTTCCTGTGCTAGATGGCCGTTAATCCTATAAAACGATTCACCCGCTCATTGATAGCTCTTACTTTTAATCTTTTTGTGGGTCTTGCTACCCTCCTCGTCAGAAAAGCCTGGTGGGAGAACTAGTTTAGTCTCCGACAATCCAACCAAGCCATAGGTAGTACTGGGTTACATAGTACCAGTAGCACATGCATATATATATATATATATCGAATTTGACGTATGAGCGTCAATCAGATCAGTTCCTAGGAACCGACAGCCCGACATCAGCACATTTTGATTATAGTGGTGGGGGTACAGAACCATCGACACTTTTTGAAGGGCCGAATACAAAGACCTGGTGCATTACGTACCACAAGGTCCCCCTCCGCAGGTTTTGAATTCAGTGTTTTCCTTCTCCTACACCAGTTGCCATCCAGCGTCCAAGTCTATAGAACCCATAGCTGGAGGGAGAAGAAAAGGATTCATACCTTTCCCAAGGGTATTAGCACCTAAGTGAATGTAATGGATTCGACTGGAATTCGAACTCGGTTCACCGATTCTTCAATCGAAGCCGCTTTCCATATATATATATATATATATATATATATATATATATATATATATATATATATATATATATATATATATATATATATATATATATATATATATATATATATATATATATATATATATATATATATATATTTCACTTGGACTTTCTACAGGTTAGTTTTATCTTGTATAGAACTGATTTTATGAATATTTAAAACACAAGTTTGATTTAATTTTCATTAATAAATTATATATTATTTATTTATATGTAGCATTTGTTACTCATAATTTACTTATTATTATCAATTAGCATTTTACTAATTCGTTTTATACATTAATTATCAAATTAAAAAAATAATTGTTAATATTTTCTTAATTACCATTTTTTGTATTTTCTAGTTTCTTTCTGTGGTGACGTTAGCTTCGACTCGAATAATGCACTTTACTATTAATTATAAATAAATAAGGTCGTAATCCGAGCCAGGATTTTTAGTAGGTTGGCTTAGAGAGATTTACACTAATCCTAGGCACCTGAAACGTCCCCTAGATGGCAAATGGTTTAATGTGTGGATTATTTTTGCTCTCTGATACCCTGTACGCGTTGGACACCCACTTTTCCAAGGCCATCTTGCGCATTCGGTTCCAGCGATATGCCATGGAAACTGGCCTATTTTTGTCATCTGAGCTTTTGTGTGCGTGGGACTCCAACTTTAGCGTCGATATTCTTCCACATTTCTTTTGAGTGGGTGCCCAGATCAATCCTGATTTTTAGTGGGTAGCTTTCAGAGAGCGCTAGTGCTAACCCTTTGTACTTTGGCTCTGAAGGGCAAGTGTCGAGGACACTGGACTCTCTTTGATATGCGCGTGCCAGTGAGCCTTCGATTTCTACTTAAATTCGGTCTTCTTCCATATTCCTTTCGAGTGGGCATGCAGATAAATCCCGAATTTCAGCTGGGGGTTAATCCCTGGCGCCTGAGCTGTCACCTGCAGGGGATGTTTCAAGGGTTCTAGACTATTTTTCGCCTTCAGAACCATGTGCAGGTCGAACTCCCAGTTTAAACTCCGCCTTCTTCCATATTTATTTAAAGTGGAAAGTTTTTAGAGAGGACCAAGTTTAACACCTGACGCATGCAGCATCCTAGAAGGTGAAACGAGCTTGTTTATTTATAGTCTCCGCCCCCCCCCTTGTATGCACCGAATTCTCACTTTGAACTCCCATTAATGCCTTATTTCTTTCTTTCGCAAATGTTGTTCTTGTGATAAAAGTCCCGATTCTCGAGACAGCTTCCTAGACATTTTTCTAAAGTCTATGAATTCTGTAATATTTCAGCTCTTAAGAAATGTCCAGTCACTTCTTACTCTCCGTTTCTAATAATAACCACTATACCAAATACATTTCCAGTTCATTTGCATTGTTCTGACTGTTGTCCTCATCTTTTTTTTGCCATATGTGAATAAGACAACAAAGATGAGGTTTATGACAGATGACAGTTTATTTGATTGGGCGTGTGTTCGAAAAGATTGTTTTAGTGACCACTGCCGTTTCATTTTAGTTTGAGACCACTTCGCCAAGCGAGAAAAGAAACAGACAATATATGACAAAATCAGTTTTCTATTAATGCGAGACCAATAAGCTGTGATTTTCTCTTAGGACATGATTTCCTTAAACAACACTCCAGCATTAAAATTCTCTTTTGGGATCTCAAGCAGACTTGACGCATTTGATATTTGACCGCTATTAACATTGAATACCCGATTCTCTTTGATAATATAACAGCTGATTGCAAGCCAGTTACTATTAAATCAAGCCAATGTAAGGAATGTATATATAGAATTATATCATTCGCAGACAGTACTGTTTCACTGTATCACAGCTCCTCAGTGCGAATAGACATCCGAATACTTCAAGCCCGGATCGAATCCCAACCGATCAATCAGAGTTTCTATCACTGAGCTATCTTTTTTCGACAGAGAGAAAGAACTAAATCTAGGGTATTGTTTTTACGAATTTAATAAATGTCTATCAGCCGGAGTGCTCCAATTCATTTTACTGAAGAGCTTTGCATTAACGCGGGCGGCTGTTGTTTATAGAATTAGCTTATGAATCAACAGTGCTCAATTGAAATATATCCGTTAGTCTCTCCGTCACACCGTCTAATGTAGCCATAGATTGACCGATCGAAACCAAATTTTTCAGAGAAGTGCAAACAGGTAAGGGGGGTTACTACGGCGCGTAAAAACCGCGAAGTAGGGTTTTTTGTCAAGTAATTTTTTTTCAAAAAAATCAGCAAGTCAGCTTATTTAGATGTCATCGATTGGTTTGCGGAATTGAATGAAACATTGAGTTTGTAAATCACAACAAAAATGTTAGCGTTAATTTCAACAATGTTAAATAATGTCAGAATTTCAACACGCGTTAGTGTGCTGCGAAAAAAAAATCTAGTTTATGAAATAACTATCATGAGATAATATTAGTTCCCTGCTGTAATTTTTGAAAAACAATAATTAAATGATGATGATGATCATAATATTATATCCTGATCGGTTTACGTTGCAGTATAAATGAATTGGCAACCATTTACCACCCCGACTCTTACTTCTATATTGTTATGTCCATGATGAATATTCAGATTTAGCTTCATCAGCTTAGATATTTAACACTTGTACACACCATACTACTTCCACGTAGTCGAATCAACCTCATTTCTCCCTACCCAGTTTTCCAAGCCTTAATAGAGAGTTTCAGAGAGCCAGCTTTTACCCACTGGGCTATTGTGCGGAATTTACTCCCTCATGGATGCTCTCCTGGATATTAAAAACTTCACGTCATGGATCAATCCATATCTAATTGTAAATCTTAACAAAAATCTTTGTGATAACTTCGACAATACCAAATACTGTGAGGATTTCAACGCGTGTCAGCGTGTTTCAAGAAAAATTATAGTTCATAAAATTAGAAAAACTCCAAGAGCTATTAAAAAATTGTGCCATCCTGTGAATGACCTATGTACTGAGTAGAAATTTAGCGTATTCTAAAAATGCCAAATTTTTCGAGGATATCCAACCACGATTCTATAGGCTGGAACTTGGAACATGGATTAAGGCCATACACTCATGTGAAAGGCTCTAGTTGATCTTCAATGTTTCTTTACCCTCGAATAGCAGGAATATATATATATATATATATATATATATATATATATATATATATATATATATAACTCTAAGAGATGATTATCTGATTTCGCCTATCCTTACCCAGATGTTTCAACAAAAACGGGGATCCAATGTCTTTGCTCTATATTTCAATTTCTGGAATATCCACTTTCATCTGTTCACATTGCGTGTATGTTTTCATGTCAGAATAGATAAACGCTTCTTAAAGGTCAAGAGTCGAACTGCACCATACAAACGAACTCTGTGCAGTATACAACGGCATCATGTGAAACACAATACAGTTGACTGTTGAAAACTCTAACTACTTTATTATCCATTGGGAGAGTCCACACTAAGATGTCCTGGATGCGATTCGAACATTACGTTCTAGGTCTGCTGCTAGGAATATTGGTTCACTGTGTCGTGCTAAACAACCTTTCTCACCAGAAGCTATCGTGCACATTCATAAGTTTACTATTCGTCCATGCATTGAATATTGCTGCCTTATCTGGTCTGGTGCTTCTGAGTTTAGAGATACTTGATAAAATCCAAAGAAGAGTCTGCAATGTTATTCGTCCTGACTTGGCATCTCGGCTTCAATCCTTTTCCCACCGCCGTAACGTAGCCTCCCTCTGCCTTTTCTATAAATATTTTTCATGGTTATTATTCTAATGAGCTTTCCTCTACAGTACCTTGATTTTACGAATTTAAGCGCAGATTTTACAGGTGGAACTGCTAGATGTTACCGTAAGTTCTATGCTAAGTTTTTCTTCTTTTACACTTCTCACTTGTGCAACTCTCTACCGGTATCTTGGTTTGGTTTGGGTTTTGTTTTATGGCATATCATTTTTTTTTTTTTTGGTAATATTTTTTCATCAAAAATGTATCACTAGTAATAATGTGTTACCGGTAATAATTTTTTTCTTCAAAAATTTATTGCTGGTAATAATTTTTTTTACAAAAAATTAACTATTTGTCCATAGCTTGGGCCCTAACAGGTGCTACTACCCCGGGTCAGGGTGAATACCAGCAATTAAGAGGTGGTTCCACGGTCCTCAAAACCTCGTGATCAGAGACCTTGCTTTTGGATGTCGTTTATAGTCATACCCTGGACGGTCCGGTTTCTTGATTGCACGTTCGACTTTGATTTTCAAAAATTTTAATGCAATGCCAATCGATATCTCCCATCTTTTTAATACATGTTCTTTTATTGTTTTCTCTCTTTAATAATGTTTTTCTCTTTTTCTCATATCCTTTCACATTCTTGCGTTTTAGTGGTTTTATTGTCTTGCTTGGGGTGAAATGATTAATAAAAAAATAATACGACTCCACGTAAAAGAACTTACGCGTCTATCGGCCGAAACCTCATTTCTTTCGGGACACATACAGCCTGGGACAAGAATGATATGCCATTGAGTGACGTAGAACGAGTAGAGGACAACCCACATTAGCCTGTTGTCCGTCATGTTGATGGGAGACAACCAAACATCTCGCTCAGTGATCTAGCCCCGGCCGGGAGAGGGTTTTCTGCCTTTTGATTCCATAAACGTCGCCAATGATAACATCGCTGATGCATTACCCGTAGAACTCTTCGGGTGATTCAAATCAAGAATTGTTGGAAAGTCGAAGTTCAGAAGATTGCGACATCTCTGCCGCTGACACCTGTTCGACCGCTGCGAAAACCTGACCATCCAACCTGTAACTCTGACGGCTTTCTTTCAGACCCTAAACGTCCTATAACTAGAATTTTAAAACATTTTGAGATCATACTCAAAAACAGACAGACCAAACCCTGCAGCGCCAGAACAAGAACTATCAACTTCCAAAGTACAACTTTGCAAGTGATCTGCTCATTAGGATGAATTCGTAAGATTAACTTTCTACTCAAATAATGAACTTTACCAGTAATAATAAATACCGTCGTAATGCGAGACGCAATTTTTAAACATCGGGTTTTAGGAATATATATTAATTTACAAATCCGTGTTCCAGGACATCGTCTCTGCACGCATTACCTTTCTGTCTCTAGCGGGCCCAGGTTGATCTCTGGTGTGTGAAACGTCGTCAAATGCCCGTTCGCGCTTTCTTTCACGCGCTCTTTCATTCTCTCTTTTCCTTATTCGCTCTTTCACGCGCTTGCTCATTGTCTCTTTGTTCACGACTTCGCCTATTCGTTCATTCACTCGGCCGTTCTTTCTCTTTTCCTTTTCTTTCTATTGCCCGAAAGTGATTCATTCACTTTTTCTATCTTTCATTCATGCTTACGCTTTCGCTCACTTTCGCTCTTTCTCTCTTTCTCTCTTTCTTTCTTTCAGTCTTTTTTTGTTATTCTTTCACTCTTTCTTTCTTTCACTCTTTCTTGGGTTCTTTCACTCTTTTTTTTACTTTGTTTCTTTCTTTTTCTTTCTTTCACTCATTCTTTCTTTCTTTCTTTCTTTCTTTCTTTCACTCTTTCTTGAGTTCTTTCACTTTTTCTTTCTTTCATTCACTCTTTTTTGTGTTCTCTTATTCTTTCTTTCTTTCACTGTTTCTTGGGTTCTTTCAATCTTTCAGATTTTTTAAGGTTCTTTCTTTCTTTTTTTCTTTCTTTCACTCTTTGGTTCTTTCACTCTTTTTTTTTCTTCCTTTCCCTCTTTCTTGGTTTCTTTCACGCTTTCTTTCTTTCTTTCATTCTTTCTTGGGTTCTTTCACTCCTTCTTTCTTTATTTTTTTCTTTCATTCTTTCTTTCTTTCTTTCACTCTTGGGCTCTTTCGCTCTTTTTATCTTTCTTTCACGCTTTCTTTCTTTCTTTCACTCTTTCTTGGATTCTTTCACTCTCTCTTTTTCATTTTGTTTTTATGGATCACATTAATTTCTTTCTCTTTTCTTAATTAAATCTTTTTGCTTCTTTTACTTCTTCGATGTATTTTCCTATTCTCCCTTCTTTTCTTTTTCTTTTCTGTATTTCTTTTTCTTTCTTTTCTTTTCTTTTGCCTCCACTTTCAATTATTAAATTCCTTCTTTTTACTGTTTCTTTCCCTTTTTCTCTTTGTTTTTTCTTTTCCTGTTTCCAACTAGACTTCTTTTTTATTCTTCATTATTCTATTTTTTTCTTTCTTTCCGTTTTGACGTCTTTCTTCTTCCATACTTTATTATCGCTTCACGTTTCTCTTCCTTTTTTATCTTTTCCAAACATAATCCCCCCCCCCGCTGCGTTCCATACCTGATTGCTACTATGTATCATATTTACATGCATGATTATATACACGCCATATAAATTAATCCCAGACATTGCCAGTTTGAAGAATATTCATATATTACCAATTGCCAGCTATTTCTAATTATCAGGCGACCGGTCGAAAAGTTCGATCATTTTTTCTCACTCACCAGAAAACATTTCTCGGCCTTGACAAACGAAACCAAAGACGATTCATCAATATTCAAACCGAAAACTGCCCGCACTGTCGTGTTTAGGCGAATCTAATCACAGTAATCCATACTTTGACTCTTTACATTTAATTTCTCTAGATTTCAATTACAGTTTAAATGTCAACATTTAGGGGTTTAATGTTTCACTTATTACCATATTTTGCCATAGCCTAGATCCCGAAGTGATTTACGCATCCATCTTGTTTTACTTATGCCTTGATGATAGATCACTGGGCGCCAGCAAAATTAAAAATCTGATTTAATTGAGCCCATTTTAGAATAACCAATGAGCATTTGCCACGTGTAAAGACAAAAGTATACGAGAATTAACACCTAAATATTATTACTTTTACATAATCCGTTTTTTTTTTTTTCTTTTTTTATAATTCCAAACCTAATACGAAATTTAACAAATACTTAAGAAAATAACTAAAAAAACAGCAATAAAGAAAAACAAGCAATTTTCCCGACAAGTAGTAAAATTTGGTGGGAAAGATTAGAGACAAGTGTAACTGTAAAACCAATTTTCATTGGAAATTTCCAAAATAATCAATCAAACCTATACCTTGTCTGAAGTTATTAAGCAAATCATATAAACTTCAATAATTCAAATTTGGTTTGAAAAAATTGTCAAATTTTAAACAATCAATTTAGATGTCAAAACAAAGTCTAAGTTAATATTTTAGGTAGTATCAATATGTTTTATTGAATTCATTTGATGTATTCTGAAAAATTGCCATTTGAAGTTATTAGACAAAACCAAATAATCACATTTTACTTCAATAAAAAGGTAATAAAAATCATCAAAAATTAATCAACACCTATAATAGAACAAATAACAAACACATATGATAAATCTTTGAATCCTTTACATTTTGATATAGTGACCCTTTTTCTCAATAACAGCCTGTAATCTATCATTCATTGATTTTGTTAATTTTTTTTTTTTACTTCAGCAGATTCAATTTCCGACATGGTAGTTTTAATTGCTTCCCTTACGTCTGCTTTACTGATATATTGTTTGCCACCTTCATATAATTTCATCTTTACAGTTGACCATAGATTTCCGATCGGATTCACATCAGGACTTGATATGACACTATTTAGCGGTCGCGTGAAAATTAAAAGCGAGAAATAATTAAGCCGAAAAGAAGCTATCGCGAAAGGACATACTGAGCGATGTTATTTTTTTAACAAAGAAAAGTGGTAAAGGTTTTATTTTCATTTGCGAAAAAATGTTTGTTTTTTTTTTCGCAGAAGATAGGAAATTCGTAAGACCACGGATCTGTCGAAATTAATTTATGTTATGACGCGGCGAAAGAAGATAGCAATCTGCCCATGGCAATAATGAAAATTTCAAATTGGTCAAGTGGCCTACGAAACAGAAGCTGCGAGATAATTGTAATCGGGTCACGTACTGACCGAGAAAAACATCAGCTGGGCCACCCAAGGAAAAGGGAAGAATAAACCATTAACTATCTTTCGGAGATATTTGGTTTTGGGGAAAAACACCTGTTTTATGTTCAGACTTAGCCATGATAAGAGTTTGTTGCCTGGACAGATTGTGGCGACGAAAGTACGTAGGCATTGAGGAGACAAAGAGATGCACTTGATCAACACCGATGATTATTTGACGAAAATCTCGTTGACAAATTCCAGGTGACATTCGGTTAAGATAGAGATTAGATACCACACTACGGGTCGTGGGTGGTCTGCTCGGGGAAGAGAAGAAAGAAAAAAAGGAAGATAATTTTTTTCCGTTGAGCGATAATTGTAAACACCCGCGTTGTCGATCGTCATTGGCTGAGTGGTAGCGTGAGCGGTGGGCGAAAGAGAGGGGCCTGTTGACGCCTCTGAGGGGATTGGTGTGAGATACCACTGTGAGAGAGAAGGGAGGCCTGTTGATGCCTCTGAGGGGATTGGTGTGATCTACCACTATGAGAAAGAAATTAATCTGTTGACGCCCTCTGAGGGGATTGGTGTGAGATACCAGTATGAGAAAGGAAGAATTTGGGAGGACGAATCCCTTAAGAACCCCACTGGAGCGGAAAGTAATGGACTTCCAAAAATGGAAAGTAATAAACTTTTCCTGTCCGAAAACAAATAAATCATTATTGTGGATTTAGAATTATCAAGGAACTCAAACCCCGACAAGCCCACACCCGGTTTTGGTCGGCGTCCATATAAACAGATTCGCAGCAAGTAGACGGCAGTTAGTTAGTTTCAGTTGCAGTTGGAGAGACGCAGACGCAGACAAAGTTGAGCTGTGAGCTCTGAGACCAGCTTCGCAGGAAGCTGACTGAAGATCCACGCATCCCGACTTCGACTTCTAACCAAGAACAATTTATTTTGACTTAGACTCACACCACCAAAACAAGTTTTGCGAATATCGCCTGAAGACAGCAAAAACCAGTTATCGAAAAACAACTTAAGATATTAAGACTCGCTTAACAAACACAAAGTGTCACGAATCCATAGAAGCGGGTTGGGAGAAAGACGCAGTCCTGTATTCAGCAACCAGATATAAAAATATTTGTTATTCTTTTTTTAACACATTTGAACTTTTCGAGTTGTTACTTTATTTTCTTTTACATATACTTGTGCGGTGTTACCTTTGCTCGGACTCGGCTTGCATTACGGCCCGGCGACTGATTGATTTCGTCTACCTAAGATCAAATCACAACGTGGGTAGGTTAGACTAGAAGTCAAAGCAGTTACTTCGGTAACCAGACGTTGGAGGCGAGCTGGGAACGACAAAGCTGATACCGAATCTAACCAGATTCCCATCCAAATCAGCCAAAGGTTAGAACGTCACATTTGGTGCCATGACAGCAGGATCACGTCACATTTGGTGCCGCGACCAATACCAAGTCACATTGGTCGTCACAGGATAGCACGGGCGCGGGAGAGGCCGGGGTGACGTCACATTGATGGTCATCACTAAGTCATATATTTTCATTATATGACGATGGAAAACAATATTACTAGTAAAATATCAGATTTAGTGTTCAAGATTTTTAAAAAATTCTCTTATCTTAAATTTAATTTAAAAAGATATACAAAAGTTGCTAATACTACAGTAAATATCAACAGCTCACCAATTAATGGCTTCAAATAGTCTTACTAATGAAAGGTTAGTGTTCTAGAAAGAGAAAATTCGATTAAGAGATAAATGAGAAATGGTGATTATATCACTGCGTATGCCAAACGGGTTATCAATTAATGTCTCTGAATATTACTAATGAAACTTCAGTCGAGGTAGTGTTCTCGATAGACAAAATTCTTGATTTCGTAAATTCGATTAAGAGATAGAAGGAAGTTGATGATGTGATCTATGTGTATGTCCAAAACCACAGATAATGTGTAGCTGGCCACTCGTATTCGAGGATACCCGTCTGCTCAGGCGTATTCAACACCCACAGAGCCTGGTTTATACTGCAACTATGCTGAGCAGACCGTAGTTACAATTTCTGGGAGAGAGCTTGTTATCTAGCCTGATCAACAATTTATATAAGGCCAGTACGCTCAAGCCCTCAATGACTTGTGGCTTCGTGCTAGCACAGCTATCGACGGTCCACAAGTATTCCATCCATCTACTCAGTTTCACTCAAAAGGCTTGGGTCAATCCGTATTATGGTTTTCAGGCACTTTCCAAAGGTGCTGCACGCTGGGATCGACCACTCCAGTCCGATAGCAGGAAGTTTTCTTTCTAACAAATTGACCATGGCGAGATTCGAACCCGGGTCTCATGATCAGAATGCGTACGTTCTAACCACTCGGCCATGTGCCCGCAGATAATAGGTAAAAATAATATTACTAATGAGGAATCACTCGATTTCGTATTTTGGATCGCTCAAAAATTGGTTAGATAAAGGGAAGTTATTGATTTTATCACCAGTAAACAAACCATACTGAAGTGATTGCACAAAATATGGCCACATGTATGAGACTCCAAGTGAGGATCCAAGTCACTAATTTATTATCCGATCGAACTAGATTAAACATTCATGAGTCTATCACACCAACCATCACGGTGTCTGGATGAAGATCGGATGGTCATTAAGGTGTCATCCTGTGTCCTTCGTTACATAGTTGGTCAATGTAGATGGTTGCCGGGCGACCAACCCATCTTGCGCCATAGGTACCCAGATCAATAAATCACAAGCAAATTCTTGTTTTGCTCGCCAAAGGTAGTATGCAGCCTAATGTCCATTACAGAGTTGAAGCAAACTATCGTTGGAATTCTGGTTCTTCCAAACCTCTGGAGGAATGGTATCAAATCTCGCTAGGTTTTTTTATTATTTATTTTTGGTGTTTTTTAACAGCCCTTCAAGTTCTGCAGTTTCCAAGTTTAATATCAAGAGGATCTTCAAATATTTGTTTGATCTCAATATCTAAAATGTCAGGTACATTTCCAAGAGATTTTTAAAACAGTCATTCACCCTGATTATTGATTCTTTTCACTTGCGCACAAATACCCTTGAGAAAGGTATGAATCCATCTCTTTTCCCCCAGCTATGGGTCAAATAGCAAGACAGACTGGTTTCTTTAGCCTTGGTGCAGAACCTGTCTACCGCCGAAAGAAATGATAACCTGCTGCGGGAAAAAAATCTGCCTCGCCAGTCATGTATGGAAAGAGAAATGACCGCCCGTGTATCACGTATGGCATTTAACTGACCGATTAACCTTTAAATTGGATTTATTTGAATATTTTCTGCCGCTGGTTTCGTTGACAGTTTCCAAGCAAGAGCAGATTGTTTACAGCAGCGGAGTTTATGATTCGACATTTTTTTTTCTGGATTTATTCAGCAAGCGTTCTTGAGTTGAGCAAGCCCCTCGTTGAAGTCTTAGATTTAAGGGGAGGGTTCTGAATTTCTTATGGCAAATTGTATTTCACATTACTCCTTTACGATTCAATGCTATTTGCTTCCCAAATAATGTATTGCTCATGTTTAAGTTTTAAGGGTAAGACATGTGCAGCATCGTTTTCATGAGAAGTAACAAAATTATTCTAGGTTATCTTAGGAAAAGGTTTCTCTGCATTTGTTTGCAGTGGCTCAAAGTGTCATTGAGATGATTGTTCGTTGTCAGTCATATGGTGGAAAGGAAGACTGCTTTTTCTTATTGGCTCTAAGATGGTGGAAAAAAAGAATTCGGTAGTCTGAAAACACTATTCCAAATGTGTTGAAATTCTTATTTATCAGGATATGATCTAATTGGGTCTTTGTTTCATTGGCGAACGTGAATTGCTTAGAGCTCTTCACCGCGACTATAGAGTCCCATCTACCCCTGACTGTAACAGGTTGTACTAGACTACAGCTTACGGGTAGCAGGAATCCGAGAAAAACGATATTATCTATTAAGTTGTGACTTAGTATAAGTTCGATTTAGTGTGCAAACCCCTCTTTGGAGTGGTTTGTAACGCATCTATATATCATCTCTCAGTTGCATCTCTGTCTTTGGGCAGAGTGCACTCAGCGGCGACTCTGTCAAAAGACAGAGTCGCAACTGGAAAAATTATACTGAGAGGTGTCCAACCCTGGGGAACGGCTGCTCGAGGCCGCGCCCTCTCATTGCACCAGAGAGAGCGGTCAATGTTCGCACCGAGGCTGCGGGCAATGTTTGTTCCTTGTCCGGGTGTCCGCGCTTAAAAAAAGACTTTGTGTCGCAACTCGTCTTAGTGGGGAAACAGAGTAAATACCTAGTATAAATTCGATGTTCCCCTACAAAGTTTATCCCAGGCACATAGGGATTATACGTAGACAAAAAATTATACAGATTCGAGAGGGTGATAAAATTGTAAATTTTACAGATTAAAAGCAAATATAAAAGTGTCAGATACCTCTGAGAGCCTCTAAATAAAATCCTGGTTCAGCATTTCAAGTTAAGTATCGTTTTAGCATATCGTCCCAGAGAACTTATTTTCAAAATACTTAAGGTCCGATGTGCCAGGATCTGAGCAGTTCGCTAGTTTCTTTTACTTATTTCTAATATTCTTCCACTTTTAATTTGAATTTTGGGGGCAGTGGTGTTAAACAATACCCTCGTCTTCCTTCCTCAGTAGAGGAACAGTTAAAAATTGGTAAATTTATACATTAAAATAAAATGAAAATTATACAAATTCGAGAGGGCGGTAAAATTGTAAACTGTATATATTAAGATTAAAAATAAATGTAAAAGTGTCAATTTCATATGAGAGCCTCAAGCTCACTACTCACCAGAAATAATTTACGAGACATGCTCGTTAACCATTACCTCACAGCCAGGCTATCTTAATTACTAACCATAACTTAGTTTTGCACAAAGCGAATAATTCAGGGCATCCATAACGAAGAAGCTCGTGCCGTGGCCCTAGACATCTCCAAAGCGTTTGATAGGGTTTGGCATGTCGGCCCTCTTCGCAAGCTCCAGGGTTATGGTATTACAGGTCGATTGTTTGACCTGATACAATCATTCCTGTCAAACCGTGTATTGAAGGTCGTTCTCAACGGATCCCCCCCAGCTCCTATCCCACGAACGCAGGTGTTCCTCAAGGCTCCATCCTAGGCCCTACTCTGTTCCTTATCTTCATCAACGATCTTCCTGACGCCATAGATTTCCAAGTTGTCATCTACGCGGACGACACTACAATTTACTCCTGCCTCAAAAACAAATCTAGTGTCGTTGACAAAACTAACCTGGCCGTTCGTCTCGAAAAGGACCTCCAATCGGTTGTGAACTGGGGCAGGAATGGGCTGGTTAACTTTAACACCTCAAAAACAAAACTGCCCTCTATTAATCACCACAGAGATCCTTCCCTGCCCTCCATTAGAATGTCTGACGCTCAACTTCTCGAGAGCACCTCTCTGCGGCTTCTCGGTCTCGTTGTCTGACCTGAGATGGAACAAATACATTGAGTCAATTGCTTCGTCCACCGCAAGGAAAGTTGGCTCGCTGTGCCGCGCCAGCAAATTTTGCTCCTCGTAATCGATCCTTCAAATCTACAAATCAACCATTCGCACCTGCATGGAGTATTGCTGCCATATATGGTCTGGAGCCCCCTTCTGTTTGCTTCGGGGTCCTTGATAAGATCCAGAGACGGATATGCAATGTAATTGGCCCTGATCTGGCATCTCGTCTGCAGACGATCTCTCACAGACGTGCCGTCGCCTCTCTCTGTCTTTTTTACAAATACTTACATGGCAATTGCTCCGATGAGCTGCTTTCGCTGGTTCCCAGGCTTCATGAATTCAAGCGTCCTACGAGGCTGGCATTCTGTTCTCACCCTTTCACTGTTGAAACTCTTAAATGTAGCCGTCTCTTCTACTCCAATGCTTCATGTCTCGCATCTCTCGCCTGTGGATCTCCCTTCCCTATTCCTGTTTCCCTGATAGCTATAATCTCCAGCTATTCAAGTGTAATGTCAATCGACATCTCCAGTTGCCTTGATCTCTCCACTGTCCTTCTCCTCATCCTCTCCTCTATCATTCCTATCTACTCTCGCTCCAACTCTCTGTAACCCCTTGCGTGCTAGTGGCTTCCTGCCTTACTTGGGGTGAAATGCTTAAAAAAAAATCTTTTTTAGTTTGTTTTTTTTTTATCCGGAATCAGTCGTTGTTTTAAAATAAAATTTGAATTCTTTGATATACACCTGCCTATACTTCTTAGATGTGTTATTGTAACTCTTTACACCATTTGCATTCTTCAAACTGTTTTTTTACATCCTTATTGCCATATTAGCGACATTTCGGCCGTTGTACGCTCCGGCCTTCCAGCAAATATTACCTGAAGCAGACCGGAGCGTACAACAGTTGAACCGTCGTGAATATGACAATAAAGTTGAGGACAACAGTAAATATGAGGACAATATGTAAATAGCGAAAATAGCGTTCTTGTTTTATTTTTAAGATGCAATATTCTTGCAAGCATACTGAATTCGTTTTGCTGCTTGGCGATGTCTGGAATATAATTAAAGAAATGAATGAGCCATGATTATCCCGCGGTAGAAATGAAAATGTCCTTCACGAAATGTTTCTAAACATAATTTATAATGATGTATCAGTTGATGGATAACAAAGATTTGAAAATTTCTAAAATCAGATTAAAGAGTTAAAACGAATAGCAATGTTTTAGCTAACAGAAGGGAAAGTGTTTTTACAATTAATTCTGCAAGTGTACATTAATGTGTCAAATAATCCATTACTGACATTTGTAAATAATGATTTTTCTCTTTATTCCATTTTATCAAATCTATTAACCACATTTCTCGATTCTCAATTCGGTCCTATTTATAAAACAGCGATTTCTTTTCATATTCTTTTTGTAAAATAATAGATTTTTGTTCTGTTCTTGAATCTGTTGCGAGACACATTCATCAGATATTTTCTTAGTTTCATTCGACCAAATGCGAGAAACAGGATGGGCAAATATTCATTACGCCAATTACCAAATCGGTATGGCCCTGCTTGCCTTGAAAATCAACATTCGGCTTTGCTTTCTGTCGGCAAGACGCGTTGTTCAGCTATCAATCAGTCCTGCAGACAGGGTATAATGGTTAGTAAACTCGTCTCGGTAGATCAGTTATGACTGAATAGTGAGTTTGATCCTCACTGAGTGCTCCATTCTTTCAGCCTTGTGCCACATCTAAGCTATGCTTAAAAAATAACCGTGCACTTCGACGTGGTATAATTGTTAGCAGGTTTATCTCGCTAGATCAATTACAACTGAATAGTGAGTTTGATCCTCACTGAGTGCTCCATACTTTCGGCCTTGTGCCACATCTAACCTACGCATGGAAAATCATCATTTTAGTCTTGTGCCACATGAAATGTAATATTTTAAAATAAACAGTCCTGCATTAGTCACTACAGTTTCGTTTTTTTTTTTTTGTTAAATTGCCCTCTCTCTCTCTCTCTCTCTCTCTTTCTCTCTCTCTCACTCACTCACTCACTCATTTTTCAGGACGGTCTAATTAGTTCTAATTAGTAAATTATATCTCTCTTCAGCTGAATTCGGACTCGAATTGTTTTTCTTTACACTATGTACTTGAATGTGAATATTAACGTGGACGGGTTTTAGTTGCAGAGCGGGAATTGAAAGACTTGGATTGTAACCCCGCTCGCCGATTTCGTAACCTTGTCGCTCGGCTACGCCACTCCAAATCTAAAACTGTTATCTTTGCGCCACATACTTTTATCTCTCAATCAAATTTCAGAGATCCTCAAATCCTTTACCTATGGAGAACGAGGTGTCATTAAATACTATTAAATAATTATTAGGTTGGTGCAAAAATAATGTCGTTTTCTCACATATGTTACTATGTGAGAAAACGACATTATTTTTGCCCCAACCTAATAATTATTGCTTAGTTTTGCCACACGATCTCGGAAATTGAGCTCACAGTGAGTATCGAACTTACTTCTCAGTAGGAGAGATCTACATCGATCTATTGCTTCACACTAAGACATCAAAGGGAGCATGTGAAGATCGTGTACTGGATGCTCACATGGTTGTGACCTTGTGACGGACTAAGCTAATATTCCGCGAAGAAGGACTTCAGACCAACGATTCCAAAACAGAAATGATCTGGAATTGGAATGAGAGTAGTGAAGATACATGCCCTGAATCCATCATCAAAATTCTGAATGTAGACTTAATAAACCGTAAACACTTCAAATATCTCGATGTATTGAGCAGTTATAAGAAATCCAATATAGGTGATAAAGAAATTGATCACGGAATAAGTTGTGCTTTGGAGTACTTTGGTCAAATACTGTAAGATGGTGTAAAATCAAAATATTAACCTCAAAACTCAAGTCATTCTCTTAAATAAACTCATCAGATGTTGACTCTCATGTGGATGTCACGCATGACATCCAACTCATTCTGAAATATGTGAACTATCATCTATATATTTTTTTTCAGATCAATAATTAAAAATGTTTGCGAGTGAATGAATCCTTTAAGTATTGTTGAAAACAATGACAGGCATTACAAATTCACAAAGAACTTTACCAAATGAACAAAAACCACATCAATTGAAAATTTCCAACAGCAACAACAACTAAAATGAATAGCATCTGTAACTAAAAGGGTAAAGAATGATATGATCAAAATGTTGACTTTCCACACTACCTCAGACAAAAGGTTTGGAAGGAAACTCCTATCAATACTAGAAAGAGCAATAACAGTGAGTGGACATAATTAGTGGAAGTCTAATTTTCTGAAAACTATTTTAAGAGAAAGATTTTATAAATTTCAATCTACAATAATACAAACTGTTCGATCAATGGATGCCGAAAGTTTCCTGCATGGAAACGATGATTTTCACCATTATAGACGTAAGATAAAAGCACGACTAATTAAAAGATTTCTGAGTTGAAGAAAATAAAAACTAAAATTCCGAATGCTGATTTTTAAAGTAGACAGGCTTTCTGGGCGAGATGTGAATGATCCAAAGATTAACAGTAATTTGAGGTGCCGAGTACAAACTCCGTTTGATAGAATTTGTGCTTACTTCTCACTCCTGTTGCCATGAAATGCATGAAGCCATTTTTTTCTACAGCTTTTTTATATACTAAAATTTCATCCAGTACAAGGCTCATGAGCCCCTCGAAGTAGAGAATTACAATCAACAATATGGTAATACTGATTATGTGTGATATGAATGGAAATAAAAATGTTAAGAAATGAAGATTATGAGGATAAGGAGGAAAAATGGCGATTGACTCTTGACTTGAAGTAGTCAAGATTAAATTGTTCAGGTAAGCATCAACGCGAGAGTCTGTTCTACAAAATGACAGTTCCTTGGAGAAAAAGGGTTGAACACGGAGAAAATGATGATGGAAGTGTTATGGCGCTTCCTAACTATAAAGAAATAAAGTAGTAGGCTGGACTCTATAGCCTTGGCTGGCAACGTCTAGCAGAAAACACCTCTGGTAATTCAGACAACTGGATTCCACTCAACTATCTTCCCCAATGTACATTTTACAGATATTAAAAAATAAAAATCTGTAAGAAGCCATAATCGCCAATGTCCTAAAAGAACATGGCACTTAAAAACATAAAGGAAGAGTAGACTCTCTCAGAAAAAATACCCAATAATATACGGCACCATGTTAAATTAAATTTTGTAAATGTCTCCATATTGTCATTAAATCGAGAGACATTATTAAGGTGAACTTAAATGACGTTAAGAGGATTATATTGCACCAAGCTTCCAAGTAGGGAATGCCTGCCTACTTTGAAATTCAACATTCAAAATCCTGACCGTAGATATCTCTTCTTTTATGTGCCGTGTTCCATCAGGACGTAGATGGTCATGGCTCTTCACAACTTCCTATTCTTTCATACTTTTCACTCTTTACCATCGCTCTTTGTTCTTGGTCTACCATCCACTCGTAAAGTAGATTGCTTGCTGTTTATCTTTGCTTTTCATGCTTTCAATATGTCCTGTGAATATTAAATTTCACAAACTTTCTTTCCTCATGAAGTTTCCCAGGAATTCAAGGAATTTCAGCTATTTCTTTCTGATTGTAAATATGTGATATAGTTTAGTTTCTATTTTCATTAAAATGTTGTCAGTGCTTTTATGATCGGTGCATTGTATTCTCAGATTCCAGCCATAGAACCAATGTCTTGACGTTTTCAATTTCCTTCTATCACTCCAGGAACTACCTGATTCATTCTAATATGCTTTATCTTTACAAGAGTCAGATCAAATCAAAAGGAATATTGCTGCCATATCTGAACTAGAGCTGATAAATCCGTACCCTTTTCGTAGATTTCAAAATCATGTACATGGTCCGGCAACCTCTAGCAAATATTCAGATGAACCCCATTCTTTTGTTCCGCCTGTTCAAAGATTGACTGCTAGAACACGCGTGTTACATCCACGGATTAGAATCATCCTCATTACCTTCGTTTTTCAAATGTAAGTAGGAAGTTCTATTCGGGCAGAATTTTCAAAGGAACTGCTACTTCGTGAAACAGACTCCCGCCTGGGTGTTTCCTTGAATCTTAACCTTTTCATGTCAAGGGTCAATCATTATTTATTCTTATCCTCATTTTATTCTACCGGCGCCTCTTTCATGCATATTACACCTTACTCACCATAAACATTTTGACAATAATCTTCTACCTTGAGTGTCTCTCGACTCTTTTATTGAGTGAACTTTTGTATTAAAAAAATTATTAATAACGAGAAATGTAGCCATTCATAGACGTTCTGAATTCAAATAAGTTTATTTTAATACATTTAGTAACAATAAGCATGTGACACTGAGTGAGAATCAAACTTATAGTAGTAATGGTTTAACTTCTTAGTAACAATTTGTAATAAGGGGTAACATTTATCATCTATATTGATTTTTTTGTGGAGTTGTATAATAGACACTACAGTCAGAAATAATATTTATCTCCTACGGAAACGAAAACACAATATGCTTAAATCACGTGGTTTCTTCAAACTTAAAATACAGGGTGTCCATAAAGTTCGTGTGCACTTTAAAAAATAACTTTATTTGTATTTGCGATAGAAATAATCTGTAAAAAAAGTTATAAAGTTTAATGTACCTAGTTTTAAGTATAGCTAAAATAACTAATGTGATTTTAGACATGACTGTAAGTCAGTTGGCAAATGTTTTCCGTCAACTGCAAAATCGTATTAGCATTTGTATTGCTAATGATGGAGGGCATGTGGAAACTTAAATAAAATTTCAATAAAACCTTAAAAATATAGATTTACTTCTTTCTAATCCTTTTTACAATTTATTTCTATCGCAAATACAAATAAAGTTCTAAATTTTTTAAAGTGCACACGAACTTATGGACACTCTTTATATATATTTAAAATCTCTAAACTTAAAATATATATTTTAATTCGTGATCTGGAGAGCTGATACGAATTTTAAATTTCATTTTATTCATGGTATGAGCCGTATTTTGTTTTGACTTCCGTACGAGGAATAATTTACAATTAATATACATAGGAAACTGGAGCCTCACCAATAATTTTTATAACATTTTTTTTTTTTTATTCGTGATCTGAAATCCTCAATCTACAGTAATAATAAAATAAATTGAAAAAAATTTCTAGTCGCAGTAATGTACAACACCATCTTTTTTATGAATACTTTTTGAAAACAAAATAAATACTTAAAACCCGGCTGTAAGAATGAAGATGACTTTTCTCATCTACGTAGACTCGGAAAAAATGCATTCCTAGCTGATGCCTTCAATAGTTGAAACAAGTTTACTTAGAAGCAAATTCTTTATGAATTTACTCCATAACCGTTCCCTACCATAGTCATCTCTTAATGTCTGCTGAAGGGAGATAATTACGTCATCTGAAACCTGATGTGTGTACCGCTGTATTATTATTATCTAGTGTCAGAGATCGAACTCCAAACCTGTCTTTTTTACAAATACTTTCATAGTAACTGCTCAGAGCTGCATTCGCCGGTTCCCAAACTTCATGAATTTAAGCGTTCTACTCGGCTGGCGTTTCACTCACACCCTTTCACTGTCGAAGCTGTTAAATGTAGCCGTCTCTTTTACTCCAATACCTTCATGTCTCGCACCTCTCGCCTGTGGAACTCCCTCCCCTCTTCCTGTTTCCCTCATAGCTATAATCTCCAACTATTCAAATGTAATGCCAATCGACGTCTCCAAATGCCTTGATCTATCCCCTATCCTTCTCTTCATCCTTTCCTCTATCACTCCTATTTGCTCTCGATCCAACTCTCTGTAACCCCTTGCGTGCTAGTGGCTTCCCGCCTTGCTTGGAGTGAAACGCTTAAAAAAAAATTCTTCATTTGTTTAGTCATATGACGTAAAGACACGCTTTGTTTGTTATTAATTGAATGTGAGAGACTGACATTGTGATTTAATGTAAATGGCGTTTGCACGATATTTTCTTAATATTTCTTTCTTATTTGTTTAGAATGTCTATATACACGCTGAACAAATCATTCCTGAGATTATTTGCGTTACTATCTGAAATGGTAAAAAGTGGCGTCACATTAACGAATTAACCAAGAAACTAAGCAAGTTCTAATCAACTCTGGATTGATAAAGCAGCTCATCTCAAACGGTCTTCGTTCAGACAAACCTATGGCTTTCGCTACTCTAAAACAATCTCTGATGCATTATATATGATCTGGTGCTTCTGCTATGTATTTAGAAATTATTGGTAAAACCCAATGAAGAATCTAAAATGTTCTAGAATCTAAAATTCAGTCACTATTCTACCGTCATATGTGCATTTTCTATAAATATTTTCATGGTAATTATTTTGGTGGGCTTTCATCTTTCGTACAATATATTAGCAGCTAGATCTCATCATTTTACAGATAAAAAGGCTACATGTAACCACAACTTCTATGGTAACAGTTTCTTCTATCGCATTTTACACTTATGGAACTCTTTTTCGGATTCTTGCTCTCCAATAAATTTTATCTTAAAAATTTAAATGCAATGTCAAAGGTTATCTTCTGTCTCCTTAATACCTGTTCATTTATTGGCCTTTCTCTTTAAAGTTTTTTTTTAATTTTTCATCTCATATTCTTTCACACTGAAACCTCTTGTGTGTTAGTGGGTTTATCGCCGTTTTTCGGATGAAATGATTCAAAAAAATTAATTGATTAGACTTGACAGGGAAATGAAAAAAGTCTACTCTCCCAGATTAAATAAAGGATTAGTTTTCTCTGTCTTTTCTACAAATACACTAGTGCCTCATCTTCATGTGTTTAAGCGTACTACTAGGTTGGTATTTCGGTCCCACCCTTTCACTGTCGAAACAGTTAAATGTAACTGCCTCGTCTACTCCAGCAGCTTCTTCTCTCGCATTTCCCGTCAATGGAACTCCATTCCTCCTACTTACTTCCCTGATAGCTATATCTTCAAATATTCAATTGTAATTAAATTTTAAATGTCATAACTTAAGATCTTAACTAAGTCAGATACAAGGTTGTAACCGTGAGGCACTCACTCACGACTGAACATAATAATGAGCTGCAAAGACGTGTTTGCTAAACAAGCTTTAGTATTAAATCAAAATTTTTTATTGACGCTTGCGAATAAAAATATGCATGCTTTTTTCCTCTCACTTTTTATGGTCACAAGGAAAATATATTCCCCTGTTTTGTTAAGACTTGTTAAGAAACTCTTTTCAATGTTTATTTGGACTTCAAAATCTGTTACTTGTAATTCCATCAACGAAATATTTTTCCATTTAATCTATAGATAAATCTTAAAGGGACTTGACAAAAAATTTTCAATTTTTTATAAAACTCAAGATGATATTCCATCGCTAAATACAAAATCAATTTACTCAAAATAAATTTCTCATACTAAAGCAAGTCTGCTAAAGGTTGCTTTTATGAATTCAAACACAAATGGTTTCAGATATTTTTAAGTGTTTCGCAGTTGAGATGACCGTCTCTCTCTCTTTCCCTTTTCATCTTGATCTCCCTATATATATATATATATATATATATATATATATTGTTTATTTAGGTAGAAATCTTTCATTTATACATGTTTCATTAAAGACGACAGACAAACTACTACGATTAAGCTTTTTTATTTAATTTTTGTGTTCGAACAAGTGTTTTCTTTTCTGGATTAAATAAAAAAAAGAAGCTCAATCGTAGTACCTTGTCTGTCGTCTTCAATGAAACACAGACACACACGCACGCACACACACACACACACACACACACACACACACACACATACGCGCACACACACATGCACACACATGCACACACACATATATATATAAATTAGCGATATATATCAAATATGGATTAGAATCCGACAGATTGACAGCATAATTGAACTTTTCCGATTTGTTTCTTATCTTAACAACATATATATATATATATATATATATATATATATATATATATATATATATATATATATAATAAAACCTCGAATTAACGGTCCTGGAACCAACGGAATCTTATCTTATCTTAACAACATATACATACATATATATATATATATATATATATAGTAAAACCTCGAATTAACGGTCCTGGAACCAACGGAATCCGGATTTAACATTAAAACATTTAAAAATTTATTTAAAGGTATATAGTAAATTAAAAATAAGATACACATGCATATGTACTGGATTTACATTTATTTGCAATAATTTTGTACTGTACTAAGTGTTTTAGACCATGAAAAAAAGTGTTTAAAATTAACGGACAAATTGCTTTAACGGGCGCCCCCTCTATTAGTCCGTTAAATTGAGGTTCCACTATATATATATATATATATATATATATATATGTGTGTGTGTGTGTGTGTGTGTGTGTGTGTGTGTGTGATGTATCCTGCTCCTTGTTCGTACGTCACGTTTGTCCTGCTACTTTTAAACTTCACGGCCTATTCATATACACATCTATTCTAACCAAAAGTGAATATAACCGGTGGCCGCAGTGGTCATTTTATCAGAAAATTGTCTTCATCTCCACCACGCCCGATCCATCTCTCTGACACATTTTCATTGAAATGAGCACGTACTATCCTCTTCCATTAAATATATAATCTTGATCTGTTTCTATACATTCCGTGAAAATTTGAGGTTATTTCGACAAGAATTGTCAAAATTATTGGCATGCGAAATGAAGTCAAACTTTTTGTGACACCTTGTATTATAAAATATGTGAGATAAAAACAAAACAACAACCCCTTGTCATCCGGTTGAATGTTGGTCGACAAAAATAGTTTATCGCTTCATACCGTTTTATTGCTTATCATCTTGAAGATGTCTTTTAAACCGCAACTAGTAATCCTGGAGCCTACTAAGTAACCTTGACATATTTGGAAAGGATAACAAAATAATAAAGAATCTATAATGGCGCTAAATGAGTTCAGTAAATAGACAAAAATAAAAAATACGGGTAAGACAAGAATATGTCTTCTTATCGAACTTATTCAACCTATACAGCGAGACGATTCTGAGAGAACTAAAAGTCCTGCTTGGAAATTTCGTCAGAAACAAAGAAAATAGTATTGAACTGTTACGTAATATCAGTTCTCCTATATGGCAGTGAATGTTGGACAATCTTCTCACAGATGAAAAAGAGACGCGAAACAACAGAAATATGGTTCTACAGGAGGCTGCTGAGGATACGACGAAGTTTTAGAGAAAAAGGAAACAGAAAGGAGACTTATACTTAACATTTGAAGTTGAAATTTCTATGGCACATAATGAAGAAAGAGGGCTTGGAAATTTTGATACTCACAGGACGGGGAAGAGGGATAGATAAAACTACTTAGCAAACTTGAGTAAAAGGATGGTGGAAAAGAGCTACAAAAGACAGAAAGTTTTGGAGAGTACTGATCGACAACGTCGTGAAGAAACATGGAACAAAATGACGGCCATTTTAAATTATGGCTTATTTAAAAATTTCCCCGTGAATTTTGTTAGAAAAATGAATGCATTTTACGTTTCTCTTTAGTTTCTCTAATGTTTTGTTATATATCCGTCAAACTGCCTCCTAATATAAGTCTCTACCTTGAGTGGTTCTCGAGCCTTGAATAGGGTGAAGCTTACTGCAAAAAATTACTATGCTTACTTCTTTCTTCTATCATGAGCCGGGTCCCTTCAGGACGTAGGCGATTATGGCCATCGCATCTTCCTTTCTCTTGGAGCCCTTAATAAGTTTTGTCTTTTTTGTCATTTCTCCCAAGGCCTGTTCATTTATTTACTCAAGCTCATCAAGTATGTTACGCTTTCCTCTGTTCTGTGAGTATCAGATTTTCCAAGCCCTCCTTCCTCATTACGTGTCCCAGAAATTTCAACTGCCTCTTAATGATGTTAATGTATAAGTTTCCTTTTTGTTTCCGTTTTCTCTAAAACCTCGTAGTTGTTCATATGTTTGGTTCATGGTATCCTCAATATCTTTCTGTAGAACCAAATTTCTGTTGCTTCAAGTCTCTTCTTCATCTTTGAAAAGATTGCCAGCATTCACTGCCATACAGGAGGGTAGATATTGCGTAACAGTTCAATACTCTTTTCTTTACTTCTAACGAAATTTGTTCGTCTCTTAATGCTCTGCTTAGCTTTTGGAATACGTTTTTAACCATCTCAATACGCGCCTTCAGATCTCAGTGTTGCACTTTCTGTCCTCTGTTAGAACGCTTACAAGATATTCATATTTTTGTACTTATTTGATTTTCTATCCCGATTTGTAACTTGCATTTTGTTGATAACCACGCATTCTGTCTTCTTGTAGTTTAAACTTAGCCCTTTCTTCTTCGCTACATTTGTAAAAGCTTTTGTAGTTTCCTTTCTGTGTCTACTATCTTGATAATCTTCAAAGATACATTGCAGTCTGCAGGGACTGCTATGTCAATAAGGAGGCACATTTTGTCTTTGCGGTTTCTAATCACGATGCCAGGGCGATCAGCTTTCATTGTTCTGTTTGTGTGTATTTTGCATTATTATTATTATTATTATGAACAATAAATCATTCGATGGTACGTTTTATTATGCAAACAAAATACATATTGTTTGCAATTGATAATACAAGAGATAGAGGCTATATATTGAATTAACACATACTTGACTGAATTATTATTTTATATGTTAAAATGGGTTGCTTAAAATTCTATAACTTTCATCGTTGTTTCAATCATTGATCTTTTGAATTTTTCTACTCTTTTGACTTTTGCAAGATTAATTGCAGCAGATATTTTTTCTTCCTATATATCTATCCTTGAATATTGTTTTCCATTCTCATATTAATAATGGGCGACCATAAGTTTATTATTGATTATTATCTGGAAAGGCTACGATCTAATTCATTAATTTAGTATCTTTAATAGCTGTTTTTGCATAAGTCGACAATAGTGAGATTTGTAGAATGTGAAGAAGCCTTGTCTTGTATGAATCTATTCTTTTAGCTTAAAGCTTCTTGTTTGTGAGCTATACTACTAAAAATATTTTGTCCCAAAATTTACAAGATTCCTCTGTATTTTCTCGATACTATCATAAACTTTGAAGAGACCTATAATTTTACTACCTACGAGGTTCGTTTAAAAAGTTGTTAGACAATATGCAAATATTACAAGTGACATCAATTTCATCAATGGCTGAGGTTTTTGGATGACCTGACCGAGGGTCATCTTCTGTGTTGTCGCTTTAAGCACGCAGCCTACTTCTTCTCATTTGCATAGGAAAAGGAGTCCTCAGCAAGTGTCTGTACCATATCCTTCTGGAATTCCTAGGGTTTCATGCCTTTCTTTCGTAGGTCACTGCTCGGGTTTCTGTTTTGTCCATTTTTCAGTTCAACAAGTCGTTAGCCACACGCAGAAGGAGTTGGAGTAACAAAACAGTTTTTCACTATTTTTCAATATAGTTCCCCTTGACATCAATTCACTTGGTTCACTGTTTGCTTAAAATCTTTGATTCAGCTTCGAAATGGTGAACCCAGGTTTCATCTTCAGTTATTAGTCTGCGATGGAAATTTTCAGGGTCAGCCTGGAAGCAAGTCAGAAATATTCTGGAAATGACAACCCTTTTCAGCTTCTGCTTTGGTGTTAGCATTCTTGGGAATCTGTCTTGCAGACGGTTTGCCCATCCACAAGATCTCATTTAAAACAGTATGGACCGAACAAGATCTAATGCCTATAGAATTAACTATCTGCTGGATAGTAAGGCGCCAAATATGCAAATATTACAATGTGACATCAATTTCATCAATGGTTGAGGTCTTTGGATGACCTGACCGAGGTTCATCTTCTGTGTTGTCGCTTCAAACACGCAGCCTACTTCATCTCATTTGCATAGGAAAAGGAGTCCTCAGCAAGTGTCTGTACCATGTCTTTCTGAAATTCCTAGGGTTTCATGCCTTTCTTTCTTTTGCTCGGGCTTCTATTTTGTCCATTTTTAGATTTTTCGCACACCTCACATCTTTGTATGGATCTCACCTGCATAGAAATTAAGATAGAAATCTGAATTAGTTTTTCTAGTTTTATAAGAAATTAGCAGAAATACCCAGCGTTGCCCGGAACATAATTATTGAAATGATTTCTAACTTACTTTCTAAATAATATATTCCAAGAATATAATTATCTCATAAAACTTCAAGTCACCAAGGAAGTCAGTTCCACATTGCACTTAGCACGATTTACAACTCTTCTGACTGATTTAATAATAGAAGATACAAAAATGTTTTTCACATTTCAACCGTTCTGTAAGATGCATTTTGAACTCCTACTTATCACAAATTATCCTGATATCCTAACTACAAATATGAAGCTTTCGATGATTGACTTCTCGTACAGAATAACAATGTAAAGATTTGTCTTATTGGCTGATAAATTCGATATTTCACAATAACGATAATACGTGGGTAAGTAAAAAAATTTATCAACTTCGCCATAATATATCTTAAGATTTGTTACATAGCCTTTTGCTCATGCGTACTTATAGTTGGTACTATTCGGTTGTTGCTAAAATAATGACGTAATAATGTCGTTTTTTGACGTTAAAAAATACGTCAAAAACGACATTATTTCGTCATTATTTTTGCAACAACCTAATATTAATCGAAGTTTGAGCTTGATCGCGCCAGTTTTATTGTTGCTGTTGCAGTGTAAACATGGCCGCTTCATTAGCAGTGTGCACCAATGAGGAACAAAGAACAGTGATTCGATACTGCAGAGAACAACCCACCTCATCGACGATACCTCTGTTTCTCTCTGTATCTCTCCATATCTCTCCATATCTCTTTCTTTCTCTTTCTATTTATCTTTCTCTCTTTGTCTCTGTTTTTGTCTCTACCTCTCTCTCCTTTTCTGTACCTCTCTGTGTTTTACAAAATGCATCAGATGCTAAAAGAGGAAATATAACTGAAAGAGAGATAGAGAGAGATAAAGAAGAAGAAGAAGAAGAAATGAGTTTGTTTTAACCCCAAAGAAAGAGTAAGGAAGTCTGTTGATAAACAAGACAGCTACTGCATCAACGCAGTCAGATAAATTTGGTGGCAAAGTGATTGATTAAATAGATATTACAATTTAATTTGGAAATTGTTGGAGTCGTCAAATTCACGCAGAAAGTGTTAAACTATTAAGACACCAAACAAGGAAATTGATTCTCGCTCTCTTAAGGCTGACACGACACCCTACCCGCTATATATATATATATATATATATATATATATATATATATATATATATACACGCACATACATACATATATATATAAATATATATGTACATACACACACGCACATGTATGTATGTGTGTGTGTATATATATATATATATATATATATATATATATATATATATATATATATATATACTAGCAGCATTACCCGGCGTTGCCTGGGTTTATTCAAAAAAAGATCACGAACCTCATCCAATCTGTAAAGTTAAAATAAAGAAGATTTTTTTTTAGCGCTTCTTATCTGTATGGTGAAAAATGATAATGACATGAAGTGTGAAAACATGTATAACAGGAGAAAGTTGTTTTTTACAGAAGCACAGAAGATACAAAAAAAATTGTCAGCAAATGAAGAGTAGATTAATCGTAATTGATCTTCTAAAATTGTTGAGGAGAAATGCTTTGTTGACAGCTTTTGCTCAAACTAAATCGAATGAACAACATGCATTGGAAGGAGAAGAAATTCAACAAAGACTTCTCCTAGTAGCCGTGCCAAGGATGAAAACCAACATTCAAAAAGACTGTATAGAATTGTTCTTTGCCCCCCAGTTTCGACAGTTCGAGTAGCAATAGTTCTGGCAGCGATCCTTCCTCGTCTAGTTAACCATTGCTCATTAGTTTATGCTGACCTTGCATTAGCTGTACGAATAGGATTTTGTGTCAGTCTAATTTGAGTTTCTTGTTGCGAAGCGTTTCTTCTCCGTGCTTTCACGCGTTTAGCTGTAGTAGTAGCACACGTCCAAGTGAAGGGTTTCGGTTTCTTGGCATTACTGTCAGGCTGTAGTTGGAGGGTTTTGGCTAAGCTTTTTGAATAATAATGAAGTAATCAATTAAAAAGCAAGAATATTATACACATTAATGGAAATATAGCCACAATAAATTAAATGCAAGTTTATAAGGGAGACAACGGGAATGTGGTAAACAATTATAAGCAAGCTCGTAAAGTTAGGATTTATCTAAAAATAGACTACCAAAAAAACGTTCTAGTTATAAAAATAAAAATTAACGTGCAGCTAGAAATCTTACTATGAACGTCAAAACGTACACGCTAAGTTTAGCATGATTATAAATGAATCGAAAGAGGCTCTTTACATTATTATGGTATTTATCAATCCACCCACGAGGATTGAATGTGGCACAAGGCCTTTTTAATGTGGGTATCTCCGAGCCCGTAGTCCCAGCCAAAAATAAATAACCATCCAAACCCCCCGAGGGGGGCCAGTTCCGTCAACCTCCCCCAACGAAACTCTACCCTTCGGCGGAGATGCGTCAGAGTTCCTCCCTGCAAGCAGAGAGTTCGACAGACACCCGACCCGGCAGCTCACAAAGCACAGATACTACACTTTGATCCTAGCCACCGGTATTCATTATTATAAGTGCATTTTTCAGAATAAAACTGTCAAAATGTTAGGGCTTAAGTTTCCAAATATATGAGTAAGCATTATTTAAACGCTGATTAGAAGATGATAATTACATAATTAAAAATTGGCATTTACGCCTAAACTTTTTTAATATTATGATTTTCACAAATTTAAATTTAAAGTATCAAAAATTCAAAATATACATGCATGAAGGCAGCCTAGCTTTTTACTGGATATCAACTTTAATGTAAATGAGATTTTTTGCATTTATTTCATCACATAGCACTAATGAACACTACACGTGAAGCAAAATCGATAGTACGCATTAAATAACTCGATCGATCATTGCACGTGGAACAAAATCAATTGTGCACACTGCACATCTCGATCGATCTCGCACACGTGTCTTATACCTACGTGTACTTCTCTAATCGGTGAACACTTTCATTTGCACTTTTTTTCTTAAGGAAGGATATAATTTTTGCCGTCAAGTTAATGCAAACTAAACTATTACAGTACCAAAACGGGAAATCCATGGGAAAAACTGATATTTTTCATAATTTATTTATGACACATGGGGTGTCAGTTTTGATTTTAAGTTGATTGATCTAAACACAAATTATGTGAACATTTTCATCGGAATTCTGCTAATCACTACAAATGAAAGACTAATGAGGCAGCAAGGTGTTCATGGTTCATCTTGGGGGCACCTTATGTAGTTTTCAAAATCTGATAATCTTTTTTGATTCATTTTAAGATTGTAACATACATGTAAAATTCCGTCGAAATCGAAGCAATTTGAAAATTTAGGGGTCCCTTTGGTTCACCCTAGGGGCCCCAAATTTCAAGCAAAACGACAGGTTTAAGACTAATAGTAATTGAAATAATAAAGCACATCTTTTTTAAGTTTTTTATTTAACCGACTTTATGGCCAAGGCTGTAGACTTAATTGAAAATTTCGGGGTTCCCTGCTGGCCCCCTAACTCGTGGGGGTCCCAGTGTTGATTTTCAGTGAATTCCAAGTGATTACTTCAGTTACTCGATATAATCTCAATATGTACTAACATTTTCGTTGAAATTGGGGAATACTGCTACAAAATACACTTGAAAAGCAACTGAAGCATCAAGGGGTTTATAGGGTCATCCTGAGGGGCCCCTCATGCATTTTTAAAAATCTGACAACCGATTTCTATCTCAATGTAAGAGCAAAAATTCAGTAACTGTCTATATTTCTGAGATGAGGTATTATGTACATTATTTACATTGTTCGGACTATTGTCCTCATCTTTGTCACCATATTTATTACAACGTTTCAAGGACACATGGCACAGTGGATAAAGGCGTTGGTTAGATCCAGTGACAGGACCCAAAGAGTGTGAGTTCAATGCCCGGTTAAGGCAGTGGAGAACTTTCAGAGGGAAATTAACAGGAGATAACTGATAACTGACATCCATTAAAAATATGGCACGTGGAACTAGAACAATCTACCTCAGTGAGCGAAATAAAGGGTTCAGTTCGACATTCCAACCACCTGAAGAAGGCCGGAGCGTACAACGGCCGGAACGTTGTAATAAATATGGCGACAAAGATGAGGACAATAGTCCGAATAATGTAAATAATATGCAAAATTTCGTCAAAATCGAAGCAATTTGAATTTTTTGGGGTCCCTTTGGGTCACCCTGGGAGTCCCAGTGTCGAGAGAAACTTAAATCAATATAGCATATAATAAGCGTGACAGTAAGTTGCATACACTTATCAAGTTTCATTAAAATCGGCCTTAGGGTTTAGACTTCAAGTCTGAAAGTTTAAAAACAACCAAACTAATGGAAAATCCCATTTAAACATTATATTTATCGATTATCGGTTATTGATTTTTGAAAAATGACTAAATTTTTTGTGCCCAATCACATCCAGTATTGAGTACAATCTATGTTCCAAATTTGGTAGAAATATGCCTTATGGTTCTCGAGTAGTTCGCGAACACACACACACACACACACATAGTCAGTTTTATATATATAGATAGATAGATACGCTCCCCCACCCGTAGGTTGAGCGCCTTCGAAGAAAGGGAATTTGTTGGCTGTAGCTATTAACCCTAAAAGCCCTTCGCTATAAATTAAGCACTCTGGTAGACGGTAATGCTTATATCTCATATATAAGGTGTTCAAAATTCCCTTTCTCCGCTGATGGCCTAAGGGTGAGAGTCTCCGGCAGATGTCAAATCTGTCAGGTTTCGATCCTGGCTTGAAGCAACCGCGTGATGAGCTGTGATACAGCAAAACAGTCTATCTATCTATATATATATATATATATACAAATGCAGTCAGAACGAATCAAATATAAATGTGCTATTCCTCGAATATCTGTGTATATGGGATAGATAGATGGTCGTAATAGATGATCTGGCAAGACAAGTTTACTAAACATTACATCACTTGGAGGTTTCGAATATGTACGCGCGTGCACACACACACACACAGTCAAAAGCCAGAAGCAAGCAGAGATAAAAAGAAACAGAAATTTTAACATATTCTTTAAAGAAACAGATATATTTAACATAAACTCTTTGGATGTTATCTACATATCTATGTACCTACCTCAGGCTGTTCATATCTATCTATCTATCTATCTATCCCATATACGCAGATGTTCGAGGAATAGCACATGTGAACTGCCTTTTAAGTAGTCCCTTTCTTGTCCTTTGCATTCTGGCTTACAAATAACAGTGTCAGTGTCTGTACTCTAGGCAGTTCGCCTGTGCTGATCCTCGATTATGTGTGTGGCGCTGATAGACAGATATAGTGGGGGGGGGGACAAATATTCGTACACATACACATTTTTTATTTATTGTATTTCCAACTAATGAATAAACATATTTTTCATATAATTAACTGTACACAGATGCATAGAAAACAAAAAAAAATGATTTAATAGAAATAAATCCCATTTATCCATTTTATTGGGTGAAAAAAGTATTCGTACAATACAAAAAAGAATATATAATCCTCATTTAATACTTTGTAGATTAGCCATTATTCACTTCTACAGCAACCAGCCTATTTCTTGTTCTCAATTCATGATTTGCAAATTTTAGTTTGTTTTGTTTTTTTTGTTTTTTTTTGTTTTTTATTCCATTTTTCTTCGCATATGGTCTTCAGATCCGGGATGTTTGTTAGAGTTCTCGATTCGATTTAAATTTTCAAATAACGCCACAGATTCTCATTTGGGTTTAAATCTGGGGACTGACTTGGCCATTTCAGGATATTTACTTTATTTTCAGCAAGCCGTTTCTACGTAGATTTTTTTTTCATTATCTTGTTGGAATATCCAATCAGGAGGAAGTTTAACATTTTCAACTGAGATCATTATATTTGCTTCCAAAATATTTTGATATGTTGCAGCATTCATTCTATCATCTATTACTGATATGTTGCCAATACCTTTTTTCAGAGAAACATCCCCAAACCATGATGCTGCCACCACCAAATTTCACTGTTGGAAGTGTGTTCTTTTGTTTGAAGGCATCGTCATCTTTCCTCCATACATGCTTTCTTGCATTATTTCCAAACAACTCAATTTTGGTTTCGTCACTCCATAATACTCATTCTCAATACGATTTTCCTTATGCGTTTGTTCACGAAGGAATTTCAACCTGACATCTCTGTGTCTTTTCAATAGCAGTGGAGTTTTCCGAGGGGAGCGTGACTTTAAATTGTTCCTATGAGTTTCAATGCTTATTATCCGTTTTCTGACACAGATTCCTAATAAAAGCAAACCATCCTGCAACCCTTCACGAATATCCATTTGATTTTTGTGTAATTTGAGGCATGAATTTCCTCGAAGATCTTGCAGAAATCTCCCGTGAAGCACCTGTTCTTCTTTGGTTTTCAACTGTTTTGAGTTTTTTACCTTGCAGTAAATGAACTAATGTCAGTAAATGGAATATTGTCTGAGATTTTCCTGTAACTTTTACCTCCTTTCCAGTATTCTTTAGCTCTTGCCATGATGAAAACCGTCTTGCACGAATATCAATAACAGAATGTCCTGTTTGTATCTTTTAGTCTAAAAATAACTGCTGATAACATTATTGGAACATTCTCGAATATTCCACTTTAATAATCTAGAGTCTTAAAGCAATTTAAGTTTTAAAATGTGAAATTTACATTGTACGAATACTTTTTCATCCATTTAAATGAATAAATGGGATTTATTTATATTAAATAAAAAATATGCATATTTAGTTATTATGCATCTGTGTACAATTAATTATATGAAAAGCATATTTATTCATTAGTTGGAAATGCAATAAATTAGAAATTTGTATGTGTACGAATATTTGTTTTCCCCCATTGTAGATAGATAGATATGAAGGATATTGCTAAGTTTTTCGTTACGCCAAACATCACTTTCTTTTTGTCACAAATCCTTTTGCAAAAGCCATGAACCACACTTTCCTTATCACCAGTTATTTTTTCCAGTGAGGTTCACACTACAAAACCGAAGAGCCACTCAAAGTAGAGGGTTACAGAGTAAGAGGCACAGTTTATGCGGATATGTGGGTAAGATAACGGTTAACCCAAGACTTGAACAGGTTAAGATTGTAGTGTTCGGGAAGGCATCCCCTTGGAAGTCGGTTCCGCAAAGCAGTAGTTCGAGGAAAGAAGAGGGTACTTGAGTGGAACTTACATCCCACCAATGCGATACGAAGGGAATGAATGTGGTTCGCTACAATGTATAATGATTACAATATATGTGTGGAATCAGCGGGCAAGACTATGTTTACATAGCTTTTTTAGGGATTATTTCAGCCACTTTCTGTGATCCGGCTGTGACATGGTCCAAATGTTCCGGGTTAAAGAAGTCGAACTGGATTGCAATCTGAACTCGAATGTTTTCATTGAATGACGCGAAAAACGCTACGCTTCAAAATAGGAAAGCACTGCCTTTTGCAATAATGCATTTATATATATATATATATATATATATATGTGTGTGTGTGTGTGTGTGTGTGTGTGTGTGCGTGTGTGTGTGTGTAAAGAAAAATAGGAAAGAACCGTTAAGCCAATAATCCAAAGTTCTTTAGTATTTTATTATTATATTTTATTATTTAGTATTTTATTATATTATTATTATTATTTTATATTATTTTATTTTTAAAAAAAAACAGTGCTCAATACAACACTGGAACCTATATTATAATTATTTTTAAAAAAATATGATTCCATCGCTACATAAGAGTTCTCATGTTTCAAAAACAGAAGCTAAAAACTATTAAAAAATTAAATTAAATTAAAGCAGCTAGTTCTACTTCATATTAATTTCTATGGATATGCAGAAAACTAACCATTTTAATAAGGGGCGGTAGGTTATTCATTTTCACTGACAACTATTGTATCAACATATTAGTTACTTCCGAAAAGAGGTTAAGTCAAGGTAGGGTCGGGGTGCCTTTTTCAAACTAATGATGACATCCGTTCAATGCATACCGTCTGATCTATTTCAACGACAGAAATTTTTTGGCACTTTTGTTACGCTGTTAAATGTGTATTTGTATAAATAAAGATTATTCTCTAAAAGGGTTTTTTGTATATGAATATGTCGCATTGAACTACAATTTGTTTTTTTGTTGACGACTTCTTAAAGGGTGTTTTTAGATTATGATTGGGTTAAGTTTTTAAACCTATTGCTCTCATTGAAATTGTTTATAGACTTTGAAATTTAAAATTTTTTTAAGCTAATTATCTAAGATGAATGTCTGTTGGTGTCGGCAAAAAACCGTTATCTCATGTCTTTGATTTAATAAATTTTCGTTTTTTAGAAACGTGGTTCTAACAACGCCAAAAATTGGAAAAACACAATTGTTTTTGCACGAAATCAATTTGAAAACACGATTAAGAGGCATCACGAGAATGAAAAGGGGACAACTCATATCGAGTTATACTTATTATAAAACCCAGGTTTGTGTGTGTGTGTGTGTGTGTTCGTTTATGTATGGGATCGGATTTCCTAGATTTTTCAACCGATTTCAACAAAACTACACCTTTTTTTTTTTTTTTTTGGCAGGTAGTGTTTCTTATTGACTTGCACAATTTTTCTTTATTTTTACATTCAGAATGCTTTAAAAATTCCATTTACAAGACAATTATTTATAATAAAATTCTATTCAATCGGTAGACTCATAACGATTGAAAACAATGTTTTTGTTTGAGTTTGGGTTTGACCAATTCGTAAAAAAAATAAAAAAATAAAAAAAACTAATTAAGACATGCGTGTCCGTCAACCTTAAACAATAATCTTTGTCAATTTTATTTTTCAGTCTTTATGATGGTCGATACTTGATCTATCTCTTACTGTTACATCCCCGGGCGACGCCGGGCTCTGCTGCTAGTATATATATATATATATATATATATATATATATATATATATATATATATACTAGCAGTCAGTGGTTACTACCGGGTGTAACAGCAAAATTGTCTAGATGTTAGATTAAGCTTTGAATCGTTGTATCTTAGAAATGATTAAAGATATCTTACTGGAATTCTCCGAAGTTTTTTTGTGTCGGGGCAGGAATCAACTTTGAGCGATAAGAATTTATTTAGCACTAAGTTGAAATGATGATCCACTGTTGCTGTTGTGATCTCCTGATCCAGTTTTCCTTTCTACTGTCCCCGCGTTTTTAACTTATTCACCATTCTCTTGATGTTTCTTAAATGGTCTTTGAAGATGGAAGCCAGCGTATGAAGGTTGGTACCATTACTGAAGGCCTGGGTGATCTTTTTCCTCTCACCATTGCTTAGTTGGGAAGACATACTGAGGCTGACACAAAACAAAAAAAAACCTAGAAAGAGAATCTCTTAAGCTGAATAACTCACAGAGTTTTTGAGTGAATCTTATTACAAATGGTGTCAAGTTGGCTAAATGTCTTATCTGAAAAAAAGAAATTCAATTAGATTAGTGATTTTTTTTTAGATATTGAACATTTTGTGGGATGGACACTTATCCCGTGCTGTTACACGATTTTGGTGTTACACCCGATATATATATATATATATATATATATATATATATATATATATATATATATATATGTATAGTCATCCACAGACAGACTGTTTCGCTGTATCACAGCTCATCACTGTGGCTAGACGTCTGGTTGCCGCTAGCTAGGCTCGAAACTCGACTGAATTGGTATCAGTCGGGGATTTTAACACTATATATATATATATATATATATATATATATATATATATATATACACACACACACATTGCTTTTATTTTCTTGATTTATTTATATTTTGACTTGGCATCCCGTTGAGATTAGCCTTAGCCTTCGGCGAATGTGAATAAATAAAAAGAAAGAAAAAAAAAGGCGATAAAAAAGCGAAGATATTCTTGGTATCAGCAGCAATGGCGCGAAATAACACCGTCTCCCAATCAGTCAGCAGGAAACTGAGCGCTGCTATTTTATGTTTGCTAAACACTGGCGAAGACATTTGTAACTGAGTTTCCATAAATCAATTGTTTACTATCCAGCGAGAAACCAGTGGTTGCCTCGTTGGCCGACGTACAACACTAGCGGGCTTCGCTTAATGATTGGTAGCGAGGGAAACAGAAGAAAAAAAAGATCTTATCTCTTTTATTTTTCTTATACTTATAATGACTGCTGTTTAAAGCATCTTCCTAAATCTGTAATCGCCCACCTGATGTTTTCGAACAGATTTCGAATTCTGTTCCAAAAATATCGTCTCCCAGTCCATATGACCATCTGTGAACATTCAAAATTCAAGTATGCGGAGGCCCTCAAAAGTCGTCGCTACCAACCCATTTTGGAATGCAAACAAAACAAAAATTGTCTTAAAAAATAATTGTCGGACTTTGTACATTTCATAATGTATGACGTCATTTGTTTACATTTGGATACGCATTGAGCAGATATGAATGAGAGAAAATCACGGAGAATTGTGTTTAAAAACAGTAAAATCGACCTTGCTAACCGAATGCTCCTCTGTGGCCCAATCGGTTATGCCACGCCAGGCTATATGACGGTTCTGTATCTGTAATCGAACCTGTATAGGATACAGGTTCGATTCCTGTCGGAGGACGCATATTTTCTATGGAAATTTCTCGGACATTCAGGCCGGTAAATGTTGTTTAATACTGTTTATTATAAACAGAGCATTTACTTAAATATTTGTATCTATAAAAAAGGAACGTATAAACATAAAAAAATGTCTTAACAAAACAAAACTATGCAACACTAAATCCTAACCGAAAGCGAAATGTCTGATTTAATATTACTTTCAATAAGACATTTAAGACAACAGTGGTGAGGATGTTTATTAATTTGATTGATAGGCACTTAGCCTCATCCTGCAGGCTACATAACATTTTTAATAGGAACACCTTGAAAATCAACTACAGCTAACGTTCTCGGTGGACATGAAGTGGAAAGACTATATTGGAATCAATTGCTAGGTGAGATACTAAAAAGTTTGTTCACTGTGTCGTGCGAGACAATTTTTATTCTCCAGAATCTTACATATCTATAAGTCTACCATTATTACATGCTTAGAATATTACTGCCACATGTGACATTGTTGTTCCTGTTAAATATAAAATTCAAAGAAGAATCGGCAATATTATTGGTCCTGATCTGGCGGTTCGGCTTCATTCACTGTCCCACCGCCGTAAAGTGTCTTTTCTACAAATACTTTCATGGTAATTGTTCGCATAAGCTCTTCGCTATGGTACCGAGACTTAACGTTAACTTCAGGAGTTCATCTAATTCTTCCTGCAATTACGGGAATACGAAAAGCTGACCAGTGGATGGGTAGTGTCTTACGGAGAACATTGTCTATTAGGCAGCAGTGAATGTCGACAATGGACCCATCACTGACCGAGAAAGATTTGTAAAGCACAGGACATCGTTTAACGGGGAAAACTATGAGAACGGCATACTACTATCGAAACTTGTGTGGGAGCAAAAAAAAAAAAATAGAGGAGTGGAGGTACGTCCGAGATGAGGTGTAAATTGATAGGAAGTCGCCGGATTTTTCTGGGAAATTGAAAAAGTGCATGACGTGCTTTGTATGAAAATGGAATTTAACTAGATTTCCGGGGGGAAAAATAAAAAAGTTAAACAAAAAGACGAAATATTTAGCGTCTAGTAAAATATTTTTAGAAACAATGAAAAAACTACTGATCTGTTATATAGTATCAGTCATCCTATATATCATTGAATACACTATTTACAATATTCGGACTATTGTCCTCATCTTTGTCGCCATATTTATTACAACGTTTCGGCCGTTGTACGCGCCGGCCTTCTTCAGGTGGTTAGACTGTCGAATTGAACTCTTTATTTCACTCACTGGGTTAGACTGTTCTAGTTCCGCGTGCCATGTTTTTAATGGATGTCAGTTATCAGTCATCTCCTGTTAATTCCCCTCTCCAAGTTCTCGACTTTGGGTCCGTGTCACTGGATCTAACCAACGCCTTTATCCACTGTACCATGTGTCCTTGAGCGAAATATAGCGTTCAGTTCAACATTCCAACCACCTGAAGAAGGCCGTTGTAATAAATATGGCGACAAAGATGAGGACAATAGTCCAAATAATGTAAATAGTGCACATAATACCACATCTCAGAAATATAGAGAGATACATCATTGAATGCATTACAGTCTGCTCATGGAGAAAGAAATGACGTCAAACAACAGAAATACGGTTCTACAGAAGGATGTGAGAAACGGCGAATTTTTAAAGACAATGACAACAAAAGAACAATTATTCTTAACATCAGGAAGAGACAGTTGAGGATTCTGAGATACATAGTGGGGAAAGAGGGCTTGGAAATTTTGATATTCAGATTGAAGGTAAGGGTGATAGAGGAAAGGAACGCACAACCTACCTTGCGAGCTTTAGTGAATGGATGGCGGGGCAGGGTGTGGCAAGAAGACAGAATGTATTAAGAACTACAAGGGATATAAAATCGTGTAGAGCCGTGATTGCTATAGTCATGAACTGACACGTCACATAGAAGAACAAGCACGATAAAAAAAATCCTTCTACGGTGCGATTGACGAACGGAACGTAATGGTCGGCGAAGTGCAAAATAACAACAGTCAAAAAGCACAGCTTTATAATTGCTAAAATTAGCGTGAAACTTATCAAATCTATTCTTTTGTAGTTAATTTATATATATATATATATATATATATATATATATATATATATATATATATTCACGTTATTTTTAGCGGATACCAATATTTGCGTAAACGCTCCGTTTATTTTAAACAGTATTTTTATTTCGCCAACTGGACTGAACGTTCGAGGAATCTTATTAAGAAAATGCACCTGCCGACAGAATTCGGACCACCGTCCTCCTTTGCAGGAGAAACCGTCGTTTGATCCGACTTGTTTTTGTCTACGAAGAGATTCATAATCAAGCAAACTTCTATCTTTTAAAGCACACTTTACTCGTTCAGATTTCTTCGAAATCATATCTGTTTAATATCCGAAAACCTAAACAAAGTAGTCTCTAAAAAATTAATGTATATTTATTAATATATTTTTATTACTTTAAGTATATACATATGTGTTTGTGCATATGTGTATGTGTGTGTGCATATGTGTGTGTGTGGTGCATGTGTATGTGTGTGTCCGTGAATATATGTATGTGTGTGTGTCCTTATGTGTATCTGTGTGTGCATATGTGTAGGTGTGTTTTCATATGTGCATGTGTGTACATATGTGTACGTGTGTATGTGCATATGTGTGTGTGTTAAATTCTTAAACCGTAACGTCAATACGACATCAGTTTGAGTGAATCTTTTCATCTTTTGGTAAATAACACCTACATTTTGTCCCTAAAGATGACCAGACAATAATCTTAAACCCTTTCAGGATGTAGGCGATCATGTCTCTTCACAACTTCCCGTCTTTTGCTGCTTAAATAATTTTTGATCGTTTACCATTCGTCTTTGTCCATGTTCTGCCATTCATTTACAAGCTTAAGAAATTACTGCTTGCAACTGCAGGCAATGTTTAAATCTTGATGTTCAAGATGTGGTTCTACAGAAGGATGCTGAGCATACTACGGACCAAACATGTGACCAAAGTCGAAGTTTTAGAGAAAATGGAAACAAAAAGGAAACTTAATATAAGAAAGACACAGTTGACGTTTCTAGGGCACATATTGAGAAAAGAGGGCTCGGAAAATCTGATACTCATGGGACAGGTAGCGGGCAAGAGGAACAGAGGAAGACAACGCCTAACATACTTAGTGAGCTTGAGTAAATGGATGATGGAACAGGGTTTACGAGATATAACAGAAAGACAAAATTTATTAAAAGCAATAAAGGATAGGAAGTTGTGGTGAGCAATGATCGTCCACGTTCTGATGGGATAGGGACAAGAAGAAAGTAAAAACATACTTTTCGTTCCTTACTCCATTTCACTTTTATTAAACCTACAAATGTGTCACATCATTTTGCCGCACCCTATATATACTTGACTCTCCCCGTCGAATTTGACGTATGAGGTTCAAGCAGATCAGTTCCCAGGAAACCGACAGCCCGACAACAGCACATGAGATTTGATTATAGTGGTGAAGGTTTCGTGCAGGACCATCCACACTTTTTGAAGAGCCGAATACAGAGACCTGGTGCACTAAGTGCCACAAGGTCCTTAAACGACACCCTCTGCAGGTTTTGAATTCAAAGTTGTCCTTCTCCTAGACCAGTTGCCATCCAAAGCTATAGAACCCAGTCTGTTCTGCTATTTACCCATAGCTGGAGGGAGAAGAAGAGAATTTACACCTTTCCTAAGAGTATTAGCACGTAAGTGAATGTAAGTTCACGTAACTGAATGTTAGTTTATCTATGCCCTATATAAATATATATATATATATATATATATATATATATATGTGTGTGACTGGAAGGGATAATTGCGAGTAGGATATAAATCCAGGAAGAGCTCAATGTGGAATACAGAGCATTACAATGATAAGAAGACGGAGGCTTTAATTATCCATTTCGTTTATAATTTTTATTTCATAAACACCGAGATATTCAATTCATCAGAACGAAAACCTGGTTCACAAATGGAGAAGTGAGTAATATATATATATGAGGAATAAATATATACGGTAAATTATATAAGGTAAATCATTGGCAAAATGGAAAAAAATCTGTGTGATACGTTTCGTTCTTCAGGGCAATTATCGGACTAAAGCTATGTTTTTGCTAATGGAATCCCATATATGTAAGAAGGAGTGATATAAGAATGCAATGACGCTGAAAATTTTGGAAACAGTTTTGTAATTTTGTCTGTGTATGTAGGATAACCAATTCCACTTAGTTTATCTAGGCTTTCCGTCTTTATTTTATGCTCCATTTTGTTAATAGAATATCTGTCAAGAAAGGTGAAATGTTATAAGAACATGGAAGTTAATTTACTTCTAGCTTCACATAGTTTTTTTCCTCTTTGTTATTTATATAGTCCTGATGTATAACATGCATATATATAGATATATATAATATATTTATAATGTATATATATATATATATATGTGTGTGTGTGTGTGTGTGTGTGTGTGTCTGTCTGTCTGTCTGTGTATGTGTGCAGAGAAGAAGAAAGAGAGGGCAAAAGAAATGGTTGGAAACTAGTCACCATGCAGTGTTGCGTCGTATGTCCACATAGTTTATATTTAGAAAAGTTCTGACTTAGTTATGGAACATTCTTTCACGATAACTATATACAGCAAATTTTAAACAGCAAACACACACACACATATATATATATATATATATATATATATATATATATATATATATTTCAAAATGACCATGAAGGTAATTCTGCGACTCTTAAACATCCCTAGCCTCTATCTTAAAAACAACTTGAAAGAGGCCGTTTGACCAACACAAGGACCGACCAAAATTAACGATAAAAAACAAATGAAAACCTACAGATAAAGTTCATTTTCTTCATAAACTGTCATTCCTGTAGTTCTCTGCTGCTAACAAGCAGATTTTTTTTTCTGCTGCTAACAAGCAGATTATTTTTTCTCGATTCTGGCCGAAACTAGTCGGGGGACCTAAGTGACATTGAAGTCAACACCCAGAGGCCACAGTCTATTTCGTGCTAAACGTAATAGACAGGTTTACAGGATGGCCGGACGATTGTGTTTATCATTAAATAGACTGTCGCCTCTCATTGTTGACATCAATATACACTTTTATATTTGCATATGCTCTATATCTGATAGAACCGTTTAACGCATATACACTGCATGGATTGAACCTATATTTTATCACACACACACACACACACACACATATATATATATATGTACATTACGCGTTATCAAAGTTTTGTGAGATTTGATATTTAGCTTAAAATACTCTCCATCTGTTTCAAATTAGTCCTTTGTATTCTGGCTCACAAAGGATAATGGCAAATGTCCGTGATATAATCAGTTTATGAAGAGAACGAAGATCATTTGCTCGGTGGCTGACATAGTTCGGTTTCTTTCAACAGAGGCAATGGTCGATTTCTGAGTTCGAGACAAATCTCGATCCTGGATGCTATATTTACATGGAAGATTACTTCAATGCAATCTTTTTTATACCGCGTTCACTAACAATTTAACATTGTTCCAGACTAAGTTTCAGTAAAAATCTTCCTATCTATGCATGTTTTGGCTTGCTTCATGGCTGAGGGTAGATATCTGTCTTGAATTGGAGGTTAAAAACAAAACATGAAACATTTGGAGAATCGACCACCGGGAAAAATGAATCCAGAATAATGAAACAAAATAAAGAACAAATAAAGATATTTAGACGGTTGTAATATAAATTGTTTTTTCAGACTCCTTCTCTGCCACCGTAGTATGACCGCAAGTATTATTGACCTTACAGGGAAAAATTTTAAGCTAAAACAACTGCGGAATAATCGTTGCTTCCTTGCGAAGAGAAGCAATCTTTCAAACTGTCTATAGATTCAGATGGAAAGCAGAATCGCGAAGTGATTGAGAGAATGGTTGAAACAAGCAGCGGCTTTTGCGATGGTTGAGCTTGAAATAAAATCGATGGAAACGTACACGATTACCTGATGGTTAATTCAGTCAGATGAGAGTTGGAGAGTTTGGGAAAATGTTCTTTCTTTCTTTGTTTCTTTCTTTCTTTTACTTTTGAGTCCAGTCATACCTCCCCGTACGATTTCTCTTATTTCAACATTTTCATGCTTTTCTGAATTATCTCCCTTCTCTTTCTCCTCTCTCTTTATTGAACATTTCTTTTTGTGTTTTTATTTTGCTGATTGACAGGTTCTATAAAAGCGAGCGTGTTTCTTTCCAGTCAACTTCGTTTCGTTCCGTTTCGTTTTCTTTCTATCTTTCGTTCTTTCTTTCTTTACTTCTTTCTTTTTCTTTCTTTCTTTCTTTCATTTTTTCTTTCTTTCTTTATTTTTTCTTTCTTTCTTTTTTCTTTCTTTTTTATGTCCTTTGCTGCGGAAGAATGTTAGTTTTATGAGTAAAGTCGTTTTTCCAGCTCAATTCGTTTCTGTTCATTTCCTTTTCTTTTTCTCTTCTTTCCTTATTTTTTCCTTCTTTCCTTCTTTCTTAATTTCCTTCTTTCTTTTCTTCTCTCCATATTTCTTTCTTTCTTACATATTTTCAGACCATAATCTGTTTCTGCGTTGTTTAAATTTTCCTTCCTCTTCCATTGCCTTTGTCCTTCACTATCTGACTCATTCTCTCTTTTTGCATCTATCTCACTCTCCCACTTCTCCCTCGATCTCGTTCTCGCTCTATTTATTACTATTACTTTCTTCATTTACACGATTGTCCCATCACTCATCTCGCATTGTATCTTTTTTCTTCGATTTTAAAATTCTTCCTCTTTATTCCCACAAATATCGTCTAAACTTTCTATTCGTTTTCCCTTTCAGTTTCATTTGACTTTCCAATTTCGATTTGCTTTATGTTTCTGTGATGACAGGACAAACTTTCAGCCACCAATGTCCGGAGAATATTTCTGGGAGTCTTGCAAACCAAATATAATGTATTTTATATGAGAATCTGCACTGCAAATATATACATACATACATACATACATATATATATATATATATATATATATATATATATATATATATATATATATATATATATATATATATGTATGTATTTCTCTGTGTTTGTGTGTCTGTGTGTATGCTGTTTAAAATTTGCTGTATATAGTTATCGTGAAAGAATGTTCCAAAACTAAGTCAGAACTTTTCTAAATATAAACGATGTGGACATACGGCACAACACTGCATGGTGACTAGTTTCCAACCATTTCTTTTGCCCTCTCTTTCTTCTTCTCTGCACACATACACAGACAGACACACACACATACATTATAAATACAATATATATATATATATGTATATATCACGACGACGTGCCAAAAAGCAACAAGATAAATAAAACTGAATATGTATGTAGTTTATATATATATATATATATATATATATATATATATATCAATTATCTAAAGATAAATAAAATTGAATATGTAGTTAGCATATATATATATGTGTGTGTGTGTGTGTGTGTACATTGCTAAATAATATATCAATTATCTAACTCAATAATTTCGCGTTGAAACGTTCCTCAGTGTATTTGCTTATCGAATATTTATTGTTTTTAAATTACTTGATTAATTATAGATTCAATATATACTTTAATATAAATCCTGTGAATTTTATTAACAGATATTTATATTAATACAAATAGTATGATTATTTTGATAATGAGCGTTTCGATGCGAAACTCTAGAGTCGGCCAACCAGATAAGTCACTTGAACGTTTCTTAATGCATATTATATCCCTAGTTATTTATTGAACAGTTTTTGTCATTATTATTATTATTTCCTTTGATTTATGTCCCAACCACAGACTTAAAATCAGAAATGGCTTCATGGTCTTCTTCCACTAATCATTTTTATACAAAAAAATGATCACACACATTTTACATAGAGAAAGCTCTACATAATGTGTAAGCTGTACTTATGAGTATATTTTTTTGTATTTCTTTATAGGCGACCAGGAATCCCTTTATGATCTATCGGAACCTTTGCTAATAAATTCGAGGGCTCCAACTACAGCTGGAATTATTGATGTCTTCATGTGCCACATTTTTGAGATTTTGACTATTTTGCTAGGTTTTTTTTTTTTAAGATCTTCAAAGATACACTGCAGTCTGCGGGGACTACCATGTCAATAAGGAGGCACATTTTATCTTTGCAGTCTCTAATCACGATGTCAGGGCGATTAAATATGATTGTTCTGCCTGTGTGTATTGTAAAGTCCCATAAAATTGTTACAGCTCCTATTTCTGCAACCGGGTCTGGATGGTGTTTATACCAATTATTATTATTATTATTATTATTATTATTATTATTAAAAAGTAACATCTCCATATTCAATACCGTATGATGCTACTCAAAGTAGCGAGACAATCATCAGGCATGAAGTCATAAGAATCTTGTATTTAATGGCCTAATGAACATTAATGGAATACCTCATGATTGACTGATTTGTTTGTTTAACGGCATATCAACTCCTTATGGGTCATTTAATGCTGACTGGAACGCATCCTATCCATAGAAAAATGACTTTTACTTGAAAGGAAAAATAAATAAAAACAGCAAATGCTTGAAGCGTGGCAGCGTTTACAATCGTCATCCCTTTTGAATATTTATTTGGTTTAGTGTTTACAGTAAGCGATATTGTGGTAATTATCATCACCATCATACATAGAAATCATGCGACAAGCATTCATTGGTTGATCTCCTCAAAACTAGCTCGCTGATTGGTCAGTTCCGCCTGCACGCGACAAATCTGTTTTCCCGCGTTTTCGATCTGAGCCTCCCACGTGATACACAGCCATATATAAACAAAACACGTGTAAGCTCCCTGGTGTTTTTTTTTCATTAATCTTTCTCCATGCTGCCAAGATGTAATCTTCAAGAACTCCCGTCTTGACCGTGCAGTCAGATGTTAAATAACATTACCAACATTCACACAAGTACGAACTCTAAATATCTTCTGAACTCTTACCAAGGTTTACAACTCACATTTCCTAACATGCTAAAGGAACTTTATTCTTCTAAACTACAGTTTAATAATTACTTCTTCTTTATGAGCTCAAGTACAAATATTTCCAAATCTAAGAGACATAACTCTATCACACCTTCAGCTTATATGCTTGTACACCAAACACTTATTTGTGTTTGGTGTATTCAATTGTTATGTTTTGAAATCATTACATTCTGTTTTGTATTTTGTACTATGTGCTATTTACGTCAAATATAAATTGCATTGCGTCCACGCATTGTCCTTAATCCTACCTTTCCTAGCCAAAGTTAAATATATGTAGTACACACCCTTACATAATGGTGACAAACCGCTACAATATTGGTAATCCCGTCGCTACAATATGTTCATTTCTTTTACTCTGTTTTTTAGGATTACACATATTTTGCGGTATTATAAGATTTTTCTAAAAGTAAAGATTGTATCTTTCCCCCTATTTTATGATTTTGCTCTCGTTACCATTTCCCAAGATATTTAGGGATTTACCTCGATATTTTCTGTCTTTTCCTCTATCTGCTAATAATTCTTCTTCTACGGGGAGGTGAGGTGGGGCTAGAATGCATCTACATTTTTCATTATTCAAACTTAAATTGTAATGGTAAATTATATTGGAAATATTAATTGTTTCCTCATAAGAAAACATTCGGCATTTCTTGGCGGAGCAGCGAGTACTACTATCGGTAGAAATTTATAAAATTTTTCTCTTAAAAAAAAATCCATCTCTAAATTGGATTCCCTTCAAAACAAATGGATTGATGGCATCCCTGCAATAGTCCTTAAGAAACCTGCTCCTGAGATGGCTCCTGTTCTCTCTAAACATTAAAATAATATTTCTTGCTTTCCTGCTTTTTGGGAATTCTCTTCTGTTGTTCCAGTCTTTACGAACTTACTTGAACATTTTGATTTTCTTGTCAGCCTATTAGCCTTCTGCCTCTTTTTGGCAAAGTACTAGAGGGAGCTAATCAACTCTGAATTGGGTAAGCATCTCACCTCGCAGAATCTTCTTTCAGATAAGCAATAAGGCGTTCGCTTCTTTAGGTCAACTGCTGATGTATTTACGATTATTGCTGAAAGAATCTATCTTTAGATAAGAATGCTGAAGCTCGAGTTGTTGCGTTCTATATATCGAAGGCATTTAACAGGGTTTAGTATACTGGTCTTCTTCACAAGTTGAAATATTATATTTCTGGACGAATTTTTTAACTGACTTAATTTTTCTTATCAAATCGCGAAATGAAAGTTGTCTTAAAAGGCAGCACTTCTAGATCTTTTTCCATTGATACAGGTGTCCGCTAGGGCTCTATCCTTAGACCTACATTGTTTCCATCATCAACCTTCCTGGTGTCATCAGTTCTCAATTCGATATGAACGCTAATAACACAACTATTTACTCTTGTCTAAATTGTAAGTCTGATCAGTTCGATAAAGTCAAAATGGAAAGTGATCTAAAAGATGGCCGATAATCTATTGTTAACTGAGGCAAGGAATGGCTTGTTAATTTTAACATCTTCAAAAGGAAACTGTTCTCTTTTAATTGTCTGAGAGAACTCTTTTCGTTTTCTATCAGCATGGCTGATGCTAACGTTCATGGAGAGTGACTCATTGTGCCTTCTTGGACTAACTTTTCCTGTCGACATGAAATGGACAGATTATATTGAATCAATTGCTCGTACTGCTGCTAGAAAAGTTGGTTCACTGTGTCATGCTAGATGAATTTTCTTTCCAGAATCTATTCTACATATTTATAAATCTACCATTTCTCCATGCTTTGCATATTGCAAGCATATCTGGTCTGGTGTTTCTGGTATATGTTTAGAGATTCTTGATAAAATCTAAAGAAGAATCTGCAATCTTATTGGTCCTGACCTGGCATCTCGGTTTCAGTCTCTTTCCCACCTCCGTAACGTAGCTTCCATGTGCCGTTTCTATAAATATTTAGATAGTAATTGTTATCATGAACTTTTCTCTATGGTAAGTAGCCTTTAAGATTTTAAACTCACTACTTGATTGGTAGCAAAGTTTCATCATTTTACAATTGAAATTGATTTTACCGCAAGTTCTATGCTAACAGTTTCTTCACTCGCACTTCTCCCTTCGGCTTCTTTTTCCCAGTTAACTTTGATCTTCAAAAATTTAAATGCAATGTCAATCGTTTATCTTCAGTTTTCTTAATTTCTGCTTTTTATTGTTCTCCCTCCTTAATAATGTTTTTCCTCATATTCTCTCACACTTACTAACCCCCTGTGTCTTAGTGGCTTTATTGTCTTGCTTAATAAAAAATGTTTTTCGTGTCCAGTAGCTCCTAACGCTTTTTCAGTATTGATCGGCACGGCATGATTATATCATTATTTTCTCTTCGAATTACGTGTGCAGTTCATTTTACCTGTTGCTACTGTTGAAAGTCTTCAAGTGATATGGTTTCTTTTATATAGTACAATTCTTTGTTTGTGATTCGGTAACGCCAGTCCACAAAGGTAGAAGAAGTAAACGATTCTTAGAAAGCAGTTGTATACAGCTTACCGTTTAGATATTTCTCTACGGGTTTGGCGCTATGTATCACATCCATCTGAAAATCTCGATATGACGCGGGTATTTAAGAATATGTCTCCAGTGGTTATAAAATATTTACTTCCACTCTCTATCCGTCGAATCAAAATAGTATTTTGTTGATTATTAGGTATAATATTAGTTTTACATATGAAAGTATTAAACATTTACCATTGAAAGAACATTTATCCCCATTACAGTAGTTACATCTTTCCTTGTTTGTTATTTTTGTTGGTTTCATTATGAGTTATATTTATTCAGTAACTTTATTATATGGTTAGATATGAAATTTTCCATATTTTTACGCAACTATATTTTATTTTAAAACTATTTCTACTGAAATATTTAGAGATTGTTGATAAAATTTAAAGAAGAATCTACAATGTTATTGGTCCTGGCCTGACATCTCGGTTTCAGTCACTTTCCCAATGCCATAATGTAGCTTCCCTGTGGCTCCTCTGTAAATACTTTCATGGTAATTGTTCTACGGTACCTACACTTTATGAATTTAAACGCAGTACTAGACTGGCGACAAGGTCTCATCATTTCTCATTGGAAATGGCTAGATAAAACCGTAAGTTCTATGCAAATATTTTCTTCTTTTGCAGTTCTCACTTGTGGAACTTACTTCCAGTCAACTTTGATTTTCTAAAAATTTAAATGCAATGTCAATCGTTATCTTCTGTCTTCTTAATTCCTGTTCTTTTATTGTTCTCTCTCGTTAATAGTGATTTTTTCTCACTCTGTTGATTTCGCTTGTGGTGAAATGATTTTAAAAAAGTTTTCCTTAGTGTTCGAGAACTTATGAAGTATTTCTCCACAAGTTTGAGGAATGTCCTTGCCCCATTTGTTTTTATTCCACTGCTGTTGCATGGAGAGTTGTGCCATAACATTATGGCGTCTCTCTTTTATTTCTTATATTCTTTCTACCTTATAATTCATATTTACGAAACATTTATTCTTTTCCCGCGTTTTTTTTTTTTTGTTTTTTTTTTTTTTTGCTTTTTCGAAGACTCTCTTATCGCTGATAGTTTGAGGTGTCTAAACAAAATCAGTGGGGATGGTTTGTTTCACTGTTTACATACTTTGGACTACCTACTTCGTTTATACAGGTTGCGACGGATAAATTGTCGTCTAAATTATGCAAAAATGAAAATAACACTGACATCTCATTTTAACAGATATATTTACAAAAATTACACAAAAATATCTTGAAATACTAAAGAGTAAATTTATTTATCGCCATTAGATTCAATACGACTTCGGAATCTCCTGCAGCTCTTCTGTGTGGTCTCCTTTTTATGCTGGTCAATACTGTCATAATCCTTGCCTTCAGTTCATCTTTGTTATTACAAGAACGTTTTGCTCAACTGCGAGAGACCACACATCAAAGGTATTGCAGTCTGGGTAATTAGGTGGCCAGATGTAAGGGGTGATGTTGTCGCAGAAATTGTCTGAGAGTCTTGATTGGGTTCTTCTGGTTGTGTGGAATGGTTATGAGTCCTGTTAATAGACATAGGGTCTTCCAGCAGCTACCCTCTTGACCCAGAGCAGCACTACCTCTTTAAGGCATTTGATGTAGTCCTCTGTGTTGAGTCTGAGGCCCTCACCGACAAATTCGGGAGTTCTTTTCTTATCAGAACGATCTGAGTGAGTTTTCCGAGCTGCCGTATCTTCGTAATCACCATTAGACTCATGCAACTCTTTCCGAATCCTCTGCACTGTCCTCAGAATGACACCCAAACACTCTTAAATGTTCTTTTTGGAGCTCCCAACGCGATTGCTAAGCAGTACATCGTGCCGTTTCCAAATTTCTGGCGGAGTAAATTGCGTCATGTTTTTTTGTTTTTTTTCTGACAGACGGTGCCCAACTGACCCTACTATACTGTGCAGTTGTCAAAATCAAAACTAACAACGCGCATGCGCGAAATTAAAAATATAAAATGGTGACAATTTACTCATTGCACCCTGTATATGATTTTTATTCACTGAAATTTCAGTTCACAGTTACATTTTAAAAATTTGTCAAATAAATATCCAAACATTAAAAATACACCTGCTATTTCGGAAGCTGAGTTATCATTTTGTCTATTAGTCTACATGTATCCATTGTTGTAAAGAATCGGATTCAGGGTCTGTTTAAATATTTCGATTTCTTTCTCATTAAGTTGTCAGTAATTTTTATTTAATTTCACACCGCTCATAACGATAGTTCTTGTGGTGGACGGGTAGAAATTTTTGATATCAAAGCGCATGAACGTATATACGTTTTTTTTATTTTCCTAAACCAGACGATGGCAAACCAAATATTCACGTTATTAAATTTTATAATTGTATCTTTTCCTCCATGCATAAATTGTAGTTTCTGTTTCTCTTTATGGTCTTTTTTTTATTATTATATACCACAATGAATAATAAACAAAATGAATTAAATGATTTCTTATTGTAGGCACACTGAAGCATCCCTTCTGAAAAACATTAAAATAATAGATATAGGAAGCGTTAATGAAACACATTCATTTTGAAAATTCGCTAAGCAGTTATTATAATTCTTCATCATCATTATTATTATTATTATTATTATTATTATTATTATTATTATTATTATTATTATTATTATTATCCTCGTTCATCAATTCCTGTTTTCCATTGTAACAGACTGCGAGCAAACATGACAAAAATGACTCGCCATTTTTACGAGCTTAAATTAGGCGTCGACCAGGATGAAAGTTTAAATTAAGGACCCCCACAAAAAAAAAAAAAAAAAAAAAAAAAAAAACGGGCTACCTAAAGTATAAACCATAGGTAGCCCGCTTTTTTTTTTTTTTTTTTGTTTTTTTTTTTTTTGTGGGGGTCCTAATGTTGTTCTAATGAGACTTTCTAGAAAAGAAAACTCACGAATAATTTAATTCATTTTTGAATAAGTCCTGAAAATTTAATTCATTTTTGAATAAGTCCTGAAAATTTAATTAAAATTTAACAATTATTTGATATTTACAAGAATTTCCCCCAAAAATGTTTTTTAACGCCAAAAAACACTAAAAGTCCCCTTACTAATCTTTGGCCCACCCGCTACGCAAGAAAAATAAGATTTTTAACCAAAATTTCGAACGTGCTTGAAATTATTAAAAACTTTAATAAAATATTCAAAAAAAAATCCTTTAGGCTTTCCTCTTAATAATAACAAACATTTTGACGATACAACTTTATTTTTATCAAGTTTGGAGCTTCTTTTTTTTAAGAAACCTTTTAGACTTTAAATATATTTTTTCAATTATTATAATTGTATTTTGCTCTTTCACAAAGTCGGTTTTTCACCTCTAGGCTTTGTAAGTATAGTCGAACAAATAAATATAGATATAACCCTTCCACTATTTATATTAACAGTTACATACATTGCAAACACAATATACAAATTCACTTGGCATATATATATATATATATATATATATATATATATATATATATATATATATATATATATATATATATATATATTTATATATATATATATATAAAACTATGAACCTAAAGAGCCAGGTAAACCTCCCTAGGTTTCACCTAACACGGATCGTAAAAGCAACCTGGCTTGCCCTGACGATCCGTGTTAGGTGAAACCTAGGTGAAACCTAGGTGAGTTTACCTGGCACTTTAGGTTCATAGTTAGGTTTGCTCTACTTAGTGTATTATTCACTTTACATAGTTACTTTTGCTTTACTCGGTTTGGAGGTTTGCTTTACTCGGTTTGGAGGTGTTTTTTTTTTTAAACTCTGACCTGTGATTCTGGACGATTATTTTTGCCTTAATTTCATGATCTTAGTTTCTTTCTTTTTTTATCCCTTATTTTTCTTGCTCATTGGTTTGTGCAATTACAAGCCAAAATACCTAAGGTGTTTCCAAACGAGTATAACTATTTAGATAGATAGATAGATAGATAGATAGATAGATAGATAGATAGATAGATAGATAGATAGATAGATAGATAGATAGATAATATTAGTGGTAAATATACACATACATATGCAAAATATATAAATATATATACATACATACATATACATGCATATATATTTGTATAAAAAAATTCCAAGAGGATAGAATCCAGGTACAACTCAATGTCCAAGACAGAGTAAGGATATAATAAAAAGGCTTAAACACTAATATTCCATGGTCATTATTTATTCCATTGGAATCGTAAATACGATCCAGTTCATCAGACCTACAAATTCGGAATTTGTAGGTCTGATGAATTGGATCGTATTTACGATTCCAATGGAATAAATTATGACCATGGAATATTAGTGTTTAAGCCTTTTTATTATATATATATATATATATATATATATATATATATATATATATATATATATATATATATATATATATATATGTATATATATGGTGCGAGGAGTAAATTGTCGCAGTTTTAGATTTTTAATTTCGCACATGCACGTTGTTTGTTTTTGATTTTGTCTATTGTACATTATAGTAGGGTCAGTTGTGCACCTTCTGTGAGAAAAAAAAGAGCACCATGATGCAATTCACTCCACGAGAAATTTCGAAACGGCATGCTGCACTGCTTGGCATTTTTTGTTGTTAAACTCAACCATTTAGTGAAGATGGCTTCACGAAGATCACGCACCGTTTGTAATTGAAGTCTATTTCTATTAGGTTGGTGCAAAAATAATGACGTAATAATGTCATTTTTTGACGTTAAAAAATACGTAAAAAAACGACATTATTACGTCATTATTTTTGCACCAACCTAATAGATACTTCCCTTGTCATCTAACCCCAAACATTGTCAATGGAGTTCAGGTCGAGCAAAAACGCTTCTATACTTCAAATGAATCGCGTTATTCGCCATGATAAAAAGTCCTGTGTCCTGCGTGCATTATGGATTGCAGTGTTGTCCTTCTGTAAAATTCAGTCATTTCTACACAAGCGAAGACCTTCAGTCAATAAGGATGCTCTCTCCATGTCAATGTAACCAACCCCTGTTTGACACCCCTATATAACGTTGCGGTTACATTGTTCCTTGGAAGGAAATAGCATCCTCGATCATAATGAAATCTCCGTCACTGCGTCGTGTAGAAAATATCTCTGGTGGAATATCTTTATCGTGGCAGTAACCATACAGGTTATTTTTTTTTCATCAGAGAAAAAAAAAACATGTTCCTCTTTTCTATGTCCCATGTCCCTCTTCTCAGCAAAGTTTAACCGAGATGTTTTGCGGTGTGGAAGAATGCGTGGGCTTTAAAGACACTTACAGTTTTTAAAGCCTTTCTCTCGGAGATGCTGTCTTCTTGTTCTTGAGCTGCATTGTGCGTCTGTAAGGGCCTTAATCTCGTTCGATGATCGGCTTGGGTCTTAACGGACAACCTGTCGAATCCTCCTGCTCAACGCCGATGAAATTTTATTGGGACGACCACATGAAATTCTCTTTCCGTATTCATTAGGTTTTTTTAAGAAATTTGCAATAGGAGTTTTACTACGTCCAATCTCTTGTTTTGTTGATTGGAAAACTGGCGGAACACATTCTTCCTACCACAAAGCCAAGTTTCGTAAACGCTGATGTTTAGTAATCTTAGTTTACCATAATAAAAATTCACAATGTAGGGCATCCAATAGAGATAGAACTCCTTACACTGGTAATTGTTTGTAAGATTAACTTTATTGATCATTGCTCCACAATGAGGTATCCAACGCTTAATGTAGATATGAAATGATTAGAATATTTAAATAGATTCATTCAGCTGTATTGTTCGTAAATAGACGAAGTACAACGTACAATGCTTTTATCTTAACATAAATACATATATCCCAGAGCAAGAATAAAAATAAATCTGTCCTGCCATAATGGTAAAAATATCGCAGGCTAAAGCATCGAATGAAAATATTCTTTTGGTTTTGAAGACTACATTTTCTATGTCTACAGTTTTGAAGCTGCTTTCACTCGACTTTCAGATACTTGATAGAATGTATTCCTATCATTCGGATTGATCTTACTGGTTATATTTATCGGGCTGTAAATTTATCTCAGGCTGTTTATATCTATCTATCTATCTATCTATCTCAAGCTGTTTATATATGTCTATCTATCTATCTATCTATCTATCTATCTATCTCAACCTGTTTATATATGTCTATCTATCTATCTATCTATCTATCTATCTATCTATCTATCTATCTCAACCTGTTTATATATGTCTATCTATCTATCTACCTACCTACCTATCTATCTATCTATCTATCTATCTATCTATCTCGGGCTTTTCATATCTATCTATCTATCTCAGGTTGTTCATATCTATCTATCGATCGATCGATCGAACTGTCTGCCTATCTATCTATCTATCTATCTATCTATCTATCTCAAGCTGTTTATATCTATCTATCTATCTCAAGCTATTTATATTTATCTATCTATCTGTCTATCTATCTATCTATCTCAAGCTGTTTATATCTATCTATCTATCTATCTCAAGCTGTTTATATTTATCTATCTGTCTATCTTTCGATCGGTTCATATCTACCTATCTATCTGTCTTTGACTGTTTAAATCTATCTAAGAATTTTCAAATCTCTTTGTCTATTTCAGATTTTTAATATCTCTATATCTATCTATCTATCTATCTATCTATCTATCTATCTATCTATCTATTTCAGGCTGTTCAAATCTACCGAAAATATTTCACATCTTTCTATTTCAAATTTTATATATCTATTTATCTATCATAGTCTGTTGAATCTATCTTTTATAGTTTGTTCATATCTATCTATCTATCTATCTATCTATCGAACTCTCAACATTCAAAAGAATTAAGAAAGTTTATTTTCAATATAGGCAAGTAGGCTTGCCTTATTTAAATCAACGTAACGCAATTTACAGAATACCCACCTACTCTTCTCCGTATCCTTCTTTCCATATATCCCCACTTTATTCTTTACATCCGAATTTGTATGTAAATTCGAATACCCACGAAACGATAACTGCCTACAAATTACTGTAATATACACACGTCCTCCACCCAGCTTAAATAAGCAATTTTTTGGTTATTACCATAAATAACCTCCTGCCTTAGTCGTAAGCAAATAAAAAGAAATTAATTAGTTTTCCTCTTTTTTCTATTCTCCTTATCCAACATTGAAGCATGAAGTTGGCAGTCATCATGTGGTCTTGATTCCTATGTTCCCAATGTCTATATCTATAAACTATATCTCCAATATTGACCTATTTTCTACTCTAGAAGGCGGGCCACCACCTAGTTGGAGGGCATCGGCTGTGGTCTAATCTGTTGAGGGATGGGCTCCTCCAGGTTAAAACGCCCAAGACACGCCACATGACTAGCACACGAAGAAACTATTCGCGGAGACCCAGGCTCTAGCACAACCGCGATAAATGAAGGAGAATGGATGGGGGACACCTCCGCACATCTAGTCCAACGACTCCTTCCAGAGTTAAGGGCGAAAGAATATATATATATATATATATATATATATATATATATATATATATATATATGTATGTATGTATGTATCTATGTGTGTGTGTAAATTTATATATAATAGCTGTTCGCTCGTATTCAAGGATACCCCTCTACTAGGGCGACTAGACAATCCCTATTGCAGACTCTCGTTCAGGCATATTTGTGTTTGTTCAACACCCACATAGCCATCTTGTGTTTTATACTGCAGCTATGCTGAGGAGACCTTAGTTACAATTTCTGGGAGAGAGCGTATTATCCATCGTGATCAACAATCGGAACAAGACCAACACACTCAAACCCTCGGTCACGAAGACTTTGACTTCAGGCTAGCAAAGCTATCGACGGCCCCAAGTGATCCATCTACCCAATTTCACTCACAAGGCTTGGGTCAACCCGTTGTATGGTGTGTGTATATATATATATATATATATTGCATTCTTTTTCTTTTTTACTTATGATTGACCGTTCTCTTTTTTCTATATTGCCCTTTCTCGTTCTTTTTTTCTTTTCTTTCATTCTTTTCTTTCTTTCTTTCTTTCTTTCTTTTCACACATTTATTTTCCTTCACCTAATTAATTTATTTTTCTTTCATCTCTCTTTTTCCCTTCACCTATTTCCTTTTTCGTCTTTCCTTTTTTTTTTTTTTTTTTTTTTATTTTTCATCACATTTCTGTTTTTCTCTTCTGTACTTTTCTCTCCATTTTCTCTCTTTTTTTTCGACAAATTTTTCTTTCCAAGTTTTAATCCCCCCCCCACTAACCAATAAATCTTCTCTCTCTCTCTCTCTCTGTGTCTGTGTGTGTGTGTGTATTTGCATTCGATTCTTTTCTTGTATTTTTTCTTTATCCTTCCTTTTCCTACGTTCATCATCGTCGCGCTTTCTTCGACTTTTCCCCTCGTGTGTTTTTTTTAGTAACACAGCTAGTCATATAAGCTGCTGTGAATAGCTATTTCTTATAAGCTCTTCTCGGTGGCTTGTTTGGTTTCTACACATAAATGTTGCATTTGTGATGGAATCGCTCAAATTCCACAGTGAGGAAAATTGGTGCACACGTAACGGAGTGAAAGACAATTAAATGGTTGCTCAGACACGCTCCTGTACACATGTAAACGCGCCTACTCACCTGCGCACATCCGACACCTTATAAATGTATAAATATTAATGCATATAAAGAAAAAGATACGAATCGTATTAGATAAACAGTTGAATGTATATAGAGAAAATCGGGAAGAGTCATGAACAGATAGATTCGATACTGAAAAGTTGTCAGTCCGACCAAGGACTTCTAAAAACAATTCTGATGTTAGGTTATTTGGTTGTATTTTTGGTAGTAGGTCTTGTCGAAAAGATTTTAATACACGCTCCAGATATCAGATAGATAGATAGATAGATAGATAGATAGATAGATAGATAGATAGAATGATTTTTTTTACAATGATTTTCACCCTATACAAGGCCCAATAGCCACTCGAGGTAGAGGGTTGTAGAGTAAGAGACACAGTTTATGTAGATACGTAGGGAAGATAACGGTTAACCCTTGACTTGAATAGGTTAAGATTGTAGTGATCGGGAAAGCATCCTGTTTGGAGTCGGTTCCAAATGATAGATTGACAGACAGACAGAATGAGATAGATAGAGAGATTAGATAGATAGAGAGATTAGATAGATAGATAGATAGATAGATAGATATTAGGTTGGTGCAAAAATAATGACGTAATAATATCGTTTTTTGACGTATTTTTAACGTCAAAAAACGACATTATTACGTCATTATTTTTGCACCAAACTAATAGATAGATAGATAGATATAAAAAAAACTAATAGAAATAGTTTCTTTCCTTTGTTCACCTAAATCAAATGTTTGATTCTGCCTTTGTTCACCTAAATCAAATGTTTGATTCTGCCTTATTGTAGAGTCGAACCCAAGTTGTTTGCACAGTTCCTAGTAAATAACTGTTCCAGCCCTATCATACACGTATTTATATTTTTGTGCCATTTTTATGCTCTTCTTATTATATTCAATCATTTAGTTTTCATACCAGAAATAACAGGTGACTTACATTGGAGATTAAATGATATCAAGCATCCTCAAGTGTCTAACACTATTCATAGTATTCTAGTTATTTGCATTAATGTTGTTGGCTGTTTTCCAGTTTCTCCACCTTTTATCCTACGCTTTATGGAACTATTCCTAGTACTCCAATTATTACAGACAGGACTTTGACTTTCATGCTTCAAAACTTCTTCAACTCCTTGGAAAGATCCAGACTCTTCTAAAATGTTTCCCTTTCGTTTGCCGTCACCCTATTGTCAAAATGTTACAATCACATTCACATTTTACTAGACTTTCTTTATTTTGTTCCTATCAACCAGATTCGGTTTTCTTGTCTGGATGAAGTCATTGGTTTAAATTTTAAATCTCAGAGTATTCTATTCTTTTAACTCTTTTTAATAAGAACTTTTCAGGACAGTTCCAAGCTCATCAGTGTGGTTAGACATCCGATTGCTTCAAGTCGGAATCGAAACTCAGCTATCAGCGCACGGCAGAGAAAGGGAATCTGTTAATGTATTATATACGTGATGTATATAAACGACAAATCAGCAGCCAGAGCGCTCAATTCATAACCGAAGAGCGATGCGGTATAAGCAGGAGTAGCCACCTTTTTAAATATTCCCTTTTAAAATGTAAACGCTACAATAAACAAGTGAGACTGGAAATATTTTGGATTCGGACTCCAGTAGCGGGAAATCCACTTACAAAAAACATCTAGAGTATAAATGAATAGCCTGTTCTCTATCCGTCACTCAACGTCTGCCTATGACTTTGCATGCGCGGGGCTTACAGTCACATCACAAAGAAACACCGGCACGATCACCAAGTTAAGCAACGACGAGCCTGGTCAGTACCTAGATGAGTGACCGCTCTGGAAGACTAGGTGCTGTAAGCTTGGATGTGCGGTTGGTGTAGTGGATAACGGATCGAAATAAAAAATCGGAAAACTGAGTTCGAAATCCAGTTGAATTCTTTACATACACTTACGGTCAAATACCCTTGGGAAATATATGAATTCAAGTCTCCCCACATCTATAGGTTAAATGTTAGGACTTGTATCTTAAAATCATTATTATCTCCAAAAATGGTTAATAGAATATTCAGTTGCAAAAAAAGAATCGATTCTTACAATCCAAAAATATGTATTGGCTTTAAATAACTTACAAAAGGTTGATAAACCGTAAAAAAACAAATGGCACAATTTCTATGCATGTATTTAATGTATATGCGTATGTCGGTGTTATACGAGTTGGATTGATATGTGTTTGCGCCGTTTAATGTACACACTTTAATGCGTACACACGCATACACACACAGTTTGACTGAATTTAAAATAAGAAAATGGAATAATAGATTCCCTTCCTACTCAACCTGGACAGTGTCTACCCTCGGCTGAGCAATAAAATCATTAAGTTGGAAACAAGAATAAAAATGTTAATTTTTTAAATCCTATAACAATGAACTTTTCGGAAATTATTCTATTATAAAAAGAATTAATTTTTTTTTTTTTAATATTGTAGAATTATTTTTATACTTTTATTAAATTAAAATATACATTCGCACACGTAAACGGACACACAGTTTGAATTAAATTGAAATAGACTTCCGTGTCATCAGAGCTAATTTCCTTTTCTATCTGGTAACAACCCTTGGGTAACAAGAAAAGAGTATAAGCAGGAACATTGAAATCATTTTTATGAGTCCTTCAGTATTTAAACTGAATTCATTTTCTAGTGGAATAATATTTTTAATGGACAAACAAGTTATATTTGAGATGTGATCATTTTATCGTCATCGAAACAACAGGTATTGCGGATTTCAATCAACCTACAACAATGAGAGAGGTTGCTTTAAATATAAAATAATTTTATTTACGTGTTTTACAACAAAGTTTTTCTCAGCGTGTGCGAATGTTAAAGTTCCTTGTGTGTAGTTGTTTGTTAAGATGAAATGTAATTTCTTCGCATATATGTGTGAAAAAAGAGGCAAAAGAGAAAGTGAGGAAAAAGTGAAAGTATCACGTAGCTTGATGAGGAAGAATGTAAATGCCATGTAGGTTGGTGAGAAAGACAGTTGAATGAGTAAGAGGATCTCTTTTAAACCGTGGTGTCGTGAATTAATTGTCGTATGTTGCGGTTCCATCTTTTTGCCGGTTTTGTCTGTCTAGAGATTTTACTTAAATACTCTTCAAAAGGATCATAAAGCGTATTTTTTTTTTTTTGTCGGCATTGGTTGAAAAATGTTAAATATTTATTTTCAAAGGATTATCTATTATATGGAAGGATGCGCGAATCCGCCAACTGTTCATTTCCTGTTCATTTGCTGTTCATTTCCGTATTCACTCCACACAGATATCGAACTAGTAGATTTAAAATCAATGTGAGTTTTTTTTTTAAAGCATTCAACCCCAAGCAAGGCGGGAAGCCACTAGCACGCAATGGGTTACAGAGAGTTGGAGCGAGAGCAAAGAGGAGTGATAGAGGAAAGGATAAAGAGAAGGATAGGGGATAGATCAAGGCATCTGGAGACGTCGATTGACATTACATTTGAATATTTGGAGATTATAGCTATCAGTAAAACAAGAAATAGAGAGGGAGTTCCACAGGCGAAAAGTGCGAGACATGAAGCTATTGGAGTAGAAAAGACGGCTACATTTAACAGTTTCGACAGTGAAAGGGTGAGAGCGAGATGCCAACCTAGTTGAACGCTTAAAATCATGAAGTCTGGGAACCAGCGGAAGCACCTCATCGGGGAAGTTACCATGAAAGTATTTGTAAAAAAAGGCAGAGGGAGGCAACGGCACGTCTGTGAGAGAGCGGCTGCAAACGAGATACCAGATCAGGGCCAATTAAAGTATTTTCTTCCTAATTTGTTAATATAATCTGTAAAATTTATAATAATCACAGGCAGAATAAATTGTTACAAATCTATTGAAAATGTTAACAGTCCGAAGTGAACAAAATCACTCTCCAAATATAAATGAGAAAAAATCCTCTTTTGTCTATAGTCAAGAATTGGATTACAAAAACTCGGTAATGTTCTCTCTTCAGAATGAATTCAAACAAGAATCAAAATGTTTCAGGCAAGGAGAAAAATGCAGGTCACATTTTACGAACAATAAGAACACAGTGCTGTCCATTGCAGAAAACTTTTTATGAGAGCCACTTTTGGGACGTCAAAAAAGACAGTTTGTCAGTATACGCTGGAATCCTCAGTGATTTACATCACTCAACAGTATATTCACTGGTCACAGACCATAACTGTAGAATGTAACCAGTGTATTTTCAGCACAGAATGACATTGTCAAACCAAAATAACTTTTCTCGGTCGGAGACGCTTTAAATTACGAGACAATTCAGAAACGAAGATTCTATTAATTGAATGTACAATGAAAATCTGACTCCGTTATCAACATCATCAGTTTTATGACTAGGTGTAGACATAGGGCTTCTGAGCATCTGACGAGATCTTTCTGCATATTTGGGCTGAATAAGATATTCATTTATGCGTAGCGGGTTTGAGGAAAATAGACGTGGTGGATATTAACCCTTTCCAGGGTCAAACTACAGGCAATATCTTCCAGCGTGAAGGCTTGCCTTGGTTACGAATCTCCGCCCAGCCATGGAATGTCATCACTGCACTGATTGCATTCATAGATATGGTGTCCAGACTACCTCATTGTTCTGGATAGCCGTTGATCCTACTGGAAGGTTGATCTACATTTGACAGGCCTTGTTTTTAAATCTACTGGTAGAGAAACCGGTTTAATCGCTGATGACATGTTCATGAGGCAGTTTGTACTGTGTTACACGGTTCTAGTTCTACGTGCACTCTTTCGTCACATCAGTTAATTATTAGAAATTCTAAAGCAAATAACGTTATTTAAAATGTCTTTTTACACAAATTTCACGTTCATTCATAAATGTTTATCTTTGCATATGAATTTTTCGCATAAAAACCTTTTACTTGTAATCTACAAATCTTACCAGTTTCTTTCCACGGCTCAGCTGTTTTCTCTCGCTGATACCCGATGAGTAAATTCAAAAGTAAGAGCTCATAGTGCTGTAAATAACTGCTCCTCGGTGTTAATATTGAAAAAAGTTGCTTTTAAGCACAAATAGCATACTGCGGAAAGTTCTTGATTTGGCCGTTATCACAATAGTTAGGAAGGAATAGATGTTATAGGCAACAATAAACTCGAGAAGAACTCAAAATTGATCGCTGCATTTAAGTATTGCATTAATATTTAAGCTTACTTTTTTAAAAGCCCAACGATAATTCTTCTGTCGCCACTTGATTTAAAGAAAATTTGATGTATGTAGGTCCTAAATTTCCGTACAGACAATTATTTTTATTTCATGGGTGACTTTCGTTGCATTTCGAAATTAATTTCGATTATTCACAAATTTATTTCCAAGTTATAAAAATTGCTATCTGATAAAAAAAATTCTTCGCAAAAAATTACGTCAAAAAATTGCAGAAAACAATTTCAATAATGAAAACTTGGGAATCCAAAATTTCAGGATTGTGGGTCTGGATCCGGCCCGGAATGTTTTTGTTTTTTTTTTAATTTGAACAACGGTGTCGACCTGATTCCAAAATGGTACGATATGTTGGGTTACGGCTACTAAGCGTAAAGTTGAAAACACGGACAATTTTATTTTGATACACAGTATTTTTTCCTTTGAACATGAGCTACTGAAAGTTAGTGAGTTGTGTCCCTTTAACTGTTTTTATCAGTAGAAGTTAAGAAGGTGGAATCCAAAATCAATCGCTGTAATGAAAACATGGGAATCCCAAATTTCAGGATTGCGGGTTCGTATTCGGCCCGGAATGTTTTTAATTTGCACACGGAGTCTGTCTGATTCCAAAACAGTATGATGCGTTGGGCTAGGGCCTCTATGGGAAAAGTTGAAAAGGTGTGATACGGTGACACACTGACATTCGCATTTATTATATTTATTAAATATTTGCAGTGGGGTATTGAATCACATAGCATCGTTCCAAGGCATCGCTGAATTGGTAGAATCGACATCAGATGCAACTGCATATATTCTGATACTTCCGTAGAACCTGTATCTAGATTGACGATTCATTTCTTCTTCTTCTTCTTCTTCTTCTTCTTCTTCTTCTTCTTCTTCTTCTTCTTATCCTCCCCTTCTTCTTGTTCTTCTTCTTCTTCTTCTATGTGCCGTGTCTCTTCAGGATAGTAACGACCATGGTTTTCCATAATTCTCTGTTCTTCGTAGCTCTTAATATATTTGCCTTTTTTCTATCTCTCCTAAAGCTTGTCCTACCATCTATTTACACAAGCTTGCTAGGTAAGTTACGCTTTGTTTTCCTCTGTCTCTCTTGCCTTCAAACTGTCCTGTGAATATCAAATTTTCCAAGTCCATTTTCCTCATTATGTACCCTAGAAATTTCAACTGTCTCTTTTTGACGTTAAGTGTTAGTGTCCTTTTTGCTTTAATTTTCTCTAAAACTGCGTCGGTGGTCACATGTTCAGTCTGTCATATTCTCAGCATCCTTCTGTAGAACTACATTTCTGTTGCTTCAAGTCTCTTCTGGCATATAGAATGAATGATATTAGGTAACAGTTCAATAGTTTTTTCTTTGTTTCTAACGAATTTTTCCTGTTTCTTAATATTTTGCTTAGGTTTTGGAAGACAACTTTCGCTATCCCAACACGTTTTCGAACTTCAATGTCCCACTTTCCATCCTCTGTTTAAATACTTTCTAGATATTCAAATTTTTGTACTTGCTTAATTTTGGTGTACCGAATTTGTAATTCGCATGTTGCGCTGTTCCTTTTGCTGACAGCACTATATTCAGTCTACTTGCAATTTATGGTTACTCCTTTCTTTTCAGTATCTGTCTATATTTTTGAGATGAGGCATTATGTACATTATTTACATTATTCGGACTATTGTCCTCATCTTTGTCGACATATTTATTACAACGTACAAAGTACAAAGTACGCTCCGGCCTTCTTCAGGTGGTTGGAATGTCAAACTGAACCCTTTATTTCGCTCACTGGGGTAGACTGTTCTATTTCCACGTGCCATGTTTAATGGATGTCAGTTATCAGTTATCTCCTGTTAATTTTCCTCTGAAAGTTCTCCACTGCCTTAACCGGGTATTGAACTCATACTCTTTGGGTCCTGTCACTGGATCTAACCAACGCCTTTATCCACTGTACCATGTGTCCTTGAGGAAATGACGCCTAAGAGAATGCTTTCCTGATCATTGCAATCTTAACCTGTCCACGTCTTGGGTTAACCGTTATATTCCACACATATCCCCCAATAAACCCTGCCTCTTACTCTGTAACCTTCTACTGCGAGTGTCCTTTGGTCCCTGTATAGAAAGAACAGCACGATAAAAACAAAAAACGACTAATGGCCAGCATATACAAGATCGACACTTTTGGAAACAAATCACTCACCCTCATTATGAAAACTGTGAGACCAGTAAAAACGCCCAAACTCGGTCCTAACTTTTTAAAACGATTTAAGCTCTCAGTCGACATGGCAACATATATATATATAATAAATTAACATCAACAGTAATCAGAATCAGGCGTCTAAGGTAATGTTTAATGATTTATTATTGTTAAAATTACTTTAACTAGTGAGTTCAGACATCAATGGGTACCCCATACTTATGGCCAAACTTGTAAGCTAAACCTATCGGCAATAACAGTAATCAGTATCAGACTGCGTTACTCATCGCATGGAATCCGCTCTGCGATAGTGATTAACAGCAAAGTTATTGAAGAATTTGCAGAAATCACAAAATTATAACACCATAAAGCAACACGAAAAATATGTCATTGAAATTATTAGACATCATGTCTGCTCTTTACCCCTAAAACCGTATCCCCCTGAATATTAGATAGCATCTTTCTCTTTGGTTCCAAAGTAGGTTTTTATTGACTGGTTCCGATATGGTGACTGAAAAAGGTTCAAAAGCCACCACCGTTACAGATAGTACCACCCAGTGCTACATTAGGGAAGCATTATGAGAATATATAGGATTATAACAGTTGATTAAGTTTAAGAACGTAGTAATCAGGAAGCATCCACTCCAGTGTCTGTTTCACAAAGTAGATTTTCTTGGGAAGAACTGGAACTTCTTCTTTACTAATGGAATACAAACGAATCGAAGATGATTCGACCCTTTATACATGGCGGGTCCTAGACTGGTTCTGAACTGGTGGAACTTAGGAATATAGCTCGTCTGAACATAGTTATAGGATTGAAAATAATTCCCCACCGACAAGTTCACGTGAACACTTGAACACTATCAAGACCGGGAAAAGGGATTTGGTAACTCCAGCCAAGATATGAAAACAGTATTTCGTGTTTTTTTCTGATCTAACTCTTGAAAAAATAGGACATGGCAGATGAAATCAGGTACTTTCTGGAGTGGTTTAAGGAGACGACGCTAAGCGTATTTAGCGATGGATCATTATGAGTTCAACTTGAGGTCAGTGATGATCTTGAGATCCAATAGACGTCCAAAGCATAGCATCTCTTAGGAGTGCAACAACTCATCGTGACTGGAGAGAATTTAGAGTCTACTCAATGATGATGATTATTAGTTTGGATTTCAAATATTGAAAATTACAAAACAGGTCTGTTAAAGCTAGATCAGATGAGAGATCAGTTTCCAGATTTTGGTCATCTCGATTTTTAGAGGTGCACCCATAAACTGTGGTATCAGTTGCGTAGATATTTACTAAAGATCTGAGAAGTTTATAAAGATGACGTCCTTATCGGCAAGAACGAGCGAAAGCGCAAACGACATCTTCAACAAAGTTGCAATGCAGACATGTGCTCATTTGCTGCAATTCCAATTCGGAGGATATTAAATTGAAAAAAAAAAAAAAAACAGGAGCCATAACATTATCTTCAAAAGTGGCTGCAGTACAAAACGTTTCCTCGACCAAATTGCTTTTACCAACTCAGGCATTTCATTGATCAATTATCGTCTATTCATATACAATTGTTCAGCTTTTTTTACGGGGGGGGGGGCTCTGGCAGAGCTGTTTAAGACAAAGTGTAAGAAGATTAGTTTAACTTATGATGCAATTAAAGCATCTGGAAAAAAACAATGCTTCCTAGTCAAATATTTCTTAGCCAAATTTAACAAACTAAGTTCGATCAGTAACTAACCGGGCATGCTTTGTTCCTGCTGCCCCGACTACATAAATTTCAGCGTGTTACTAGATTGGCAATTAGGTCTCACTGTTTTACTATTGAACTAGCTAGATGCAACTGTCATTTATACTCTAACAGTTTTTTCTCGCACTTCTCACCCTTCTGATTTCTTGCTTCCCTGATAACTACAATCTTCAAAAAATTAAATGCAACGTCAATCGCTATCTTTTGTCTCCTTAAAGCCTCTTATATTTTTGCCATTTCCTCAACCCTCCCCGTTTTCAATCTTTTTATTCACTTTCACTCCCTGTAACGCCCTGCGTTGTTGTAGCATTGTGGCCTTGCTTGGGGTGAAATGATTAAGAATATAAACTGTGTGTACAGACAGTTCAGACCCCCAGATTGGAACCGTTATACATAAGAATATCTCAGATGATACCATTCCAATTTCTTTTTACTCTGCAAGATCACACCTTAACCAAACACGGTACAGCGTCTTTTCATAGAGAACCTGTCATCTACTTATGACTTTCCTCCAGTCGTTATTAAAGAGAAGAGACCTTATGGCTTTTACAGATCATAAAACCTTCACTTATGCATTTCACTCACACACTGGCAAATAGTCACCAAGAGAAATCAATCAACGCGATTATATTTCTCTGTTTACTTCATATATTAGGCACGTGTCCGGTTAATAGGCACGATACCGTATACGTTGACGAGTTCATTGATCTCCAGATATTCTTTCACTGATGACGTTGTAGCAAAAAATGATTTAGCCACAGTTACTGACCACATAATCTTATTTGATCGCAAGGGGGGGTCGGTTGTGTAGTGAGACTCGGACAAGAATAATATGATGAAGTCTGTCTCCAGGGCTCACCACATTCTTATTATTTCCTCTATGTGACTCATCTTGGTTGCGAACACGTGAACGTTTTATGTCGTCTGAACCCCTTTCTCTCTGACCGGTGCTACTATGGAAGTCATACAACCAGCGACGCTGTGCTAACATCACCATGCACCAAATAGTACTGAATAATATGGTACATGTAGCAAGGGAAAGCCTCTAACATTGAAATGATTCAATGCCTCAGCATCTAGCTGAATTAATTAATTTTGTTATTGAGTTAACAGCTGATACTGAAGCAATTCTTTATGATATCACAAAATCATGGTTTTTTTTTTGTAATATCGAACGAAAACATCCATGTTCATATACGGCCATTTTATAAAAAAGCAAATTTCAACAGGCACATAACTTATCGTACTCCAGAAAAAAACTGGCTTGTAACATTCAATCTATATATAAAATTCTCTGACTTCCGTAAGTTCGTCCCTAAAACAGAGGTCGGCAACCTTTTGGACAGCGAGGGACAATCAGCTATGGCAGTGTCTAGAGAAGGTCCATGAAATTAAATACAGTGTAACCCGGATATAAGAGAGTTGTCGGGACCGGTGCGGAAGTCTCTTACATCCGGGTTTCTCTTATATCCGGTTTGGTCTATTTTGTTTAGGTAAGTATGGCTCTAATTTGGGACCAGAGAAAATCTCTCTTATATCCAGGTTTCTCTTATATCCGGGTATCTTATATCCGGATCTCTTATATCCGGGTTACACTGTATAATGTAAAATTGTATGTTAACAAAGGAAAAACTGTAACTAACACAAAAACAAAGCAATTCTATTCTTAGACTAAAAATGTAATACAGTTAGAAATCGAAAATCGATGCATAATAAGGCATAATTTAATGAGACATTTGATTCTACTTATTGTGCCAAAGCTTCTACATGTCAGGTGATATATTCGTTGATGCTAGGAGCAAAATATCATCCAGGTGGTCATCATGCAACTTTGATCTTAAATAACTTAGTATTTTTCATTTTTCAAAAAAGCTGTTCACAAGCATATGTACTTGAAAATAATGATACCATATATTTTGCATTATTTGAGATATTTTTATATTTTCCGCTTGCCAATACATATTTCATGTAGAAGTCACCAGTGGCTTCCGGAATTAAATTTTGCTTTCAATAAGTCGTCAAATTTGAAGTCATTTAACTCCAACTGACAACCTTCTGCGACTTGCTCTACATCTGTTTCGTAAAGAGTACCAAATAATTTAAATAAATATTTGAGAGTCTAAAATATTGACCGATCGAAACCAAATTTTGGGTAGACGTGCAAAAAGTTAAAGGGGTATGAAGTACAGTTGTGCGTAGCTTAGTACAATAAATGTCCATAATTTTTTTTTTTAATTAAAAGTTTCATTATTTAACATACAAAATTTAATGATTAAAATAACAAATACTAATTTAACAGTGTGCGATGGATAAATTGACGTCTAAATTACGCAAAAATAAAAATAACACTGACATCTTATTTTAACAGATATATTTATCAAAATTACACACAAATATCTGGAAATACTAAAGAGTAAATTTATTCAATAAAATCACCATTGGTTTCAAACACGACATCCAGGCGACTTCGGAATCTCCTGCAACTCTAGTAGACGGTCTCCTTGTTTAAGTTGGTGAATGCTGCCATAATCCTTGCCTTTAGTTCATCTTTGGTATTACAAGGTGTTTTGTTAGTCTCTCACCCAACTGCGCCCCACACATAATAATCAAGGGGTTTGCAGTCTGGGGAGTTAGGTGGCCAGATGTAAAGAGTGATGTGGTCGCAGAGATTGTCTGAAAGCCATGACTGGGATCTCCTGCTTGTGTGACATGATGCAGAGTCCTATTACTAGACATAGGACCTTCCAACAGCCACCCTCTTGACCCAGGGGAACATTACCTCCTTAAGGCACTTGATGTAGGCCTCTGTATTGCGTCTTTCCGAGCTGCCATACCTTCGTAATCACCATTAGACTGATCCAACTCGTTCTTCACTGTCCTCCGATTGACACCCAAACACTCGGAAAGGCTAGCATTTGAGCTATCCGGTGCGAATGCCAAGCAGTACAACATACCATTTCTAAATTTCTGGCGGGGTGAATTGCGTCATGGTGCTCTTTTTTTCTCGCAGACGGTGCCCAACTGACCCTACTCTACTGTGCAGTTGACAAAATCAAAAACAAACAACGCGCATGCGCGAAATTAAAAATATATATATAAAATTCTATAATGTATGCTAGTCCGTTCGTCCGTCACACCCTTTAAAATTGATCAATCGAACCAAATTTTAGGGAGAAGTGCAAACAGGTAAGGCGTACAAAGTACACTAGGTTTTGCTAGGGTGCAGAGCTTCGTACAGTAAATGTTTATTAATTTTTTAGAAAAATTAAACGTTTTCTTATTTAACATACAAAATACTCCCTCTATTTTAAAAATTATTTAATCAACAATACTATATATAAAGAAGATTTCGACACACATAATGTGTTTCAAAAATTCTATCCCCACTAAACTCAAGCTAGTAACGTTTTATTATCACCGAGTAGAGCCTGACTTTTCTCCAAATATGACGAGCTATTATATTCACAATGAGATTATTTGCCTTGAACCATTATTGGGAATCAGTTTCACCCCATTCTTAGCGATGTATCATATAGAAGAGTTCCACTTTAGGAAAGGATAAAGAGAAGGACGGGGATCAGGATCAAAGCATCAGAAGATGTCGATTGACATTACATTTGAATGTTTGATGATTATAGCTATCAGGGAAGCAAGTACGAGAAAGAGAGTTCCACTGCTGGGAAGTGCGACAGAAGAAGCTGTTGAAGAAGTGGCGGTTACATTTAACTGTTTCGACAGTGAAATGGTGGGACCGAAATGCCAACCTAGTAGCACGATTAAATTCATGTTATTGGGGTACCAGTGAAAGTAGCTCGTCAGAGCAATGTCCATGAAAATATTTGTAGAAAAGACAGAGGGAAAATGTTACTGCGGAAACAGAATTCAGAACATTATTTAAATATTGAATTGTGTGAAGAATGTAGTTTAAAAACAGTAAAATCGACCTTGCTAACCGAAACGCTCATCTGTGGCTAAATCGGTAAAGCACGTCAGGCTCTATGGTCGTAGTGTCGTTGCGTAGCGTGTTTTGGGAAAAGTAGACCTGACGCAGCCCGTTATTCTTCCAGGTCAGGCTACATTTGAAATCCTCCGACATTATAAGCTCGCCTTGGTTACAAAGAGTCACTTTTTAAATTAACAGTTTATACAGAGTTTACAACGCTTTGGGGGAGGGGGTCAGGAACATTAAAACTATTGTATTCATGTACGGTTTGTAGATATCTTGCAGTTGGAGATTCCTTGTGGAATTCACTTGACTCGTTTCTAGCAGTTGACTACTTCTACGCGCCGCTGGCGAATCTTGTATATGTTGCTCGTGTTCCAAGTATTATCGTTCATTACCAACCTTCGCGTGATTATTCTATTCAGTAACCTTCCACATGTTACAACAATTTTATATATATACATATATATATATATATATATATATATATATATATATATATATATTAAGCATTTCACCCCAAGCAACGCGGGAGTGCCACCAACACGCAAGTGCATGAATACAAACGTTCCCCCAATATTTGACATATTCACTGGCAGCGCAAACGATCAGGTAAAACTGAGTTAATAACTTTCCTCAAATATTGCTTTCAATGTGCAACATCATTAAGGAAGATGTCGCTTGTACTCCAGCCAAATTGCTATTAGGCTGGTGCAAAAATAATGTCGTTTTCTCACATATGTTACTATGTGAGAAAACGACATTATTTTTGCACCAACCTAATATTTGCAGTTCTACTGTCTCTCGCTGGAGAATTATTTACGGATAATACGATTACGTATTCTATTTCCATGTTCATAATCATCGTCACGTCCTCTATGGTCGTAGTGTCGTTGCGTAGCGTGTTTTGGGAAAAGTAGATCTGACGCAGCCCGTTATTCTTCCAGGTCAGGCTACATTTGAAATCCTCCGACATTATAAGCTCGCCTTGGTTACAAATATGTGGCTATTGATTTCATCGGGAGAATCCTATAAATCTCTCCACTTAACAATGAAGTGTTACCACCAGCCAATAGTTCAGTTCCATGTACAGATTTAACCAACATATACAGAACTAAAATATAAAATGCCCATACTAATTTATGTGTGTATTTGTATGTGTGAAAACATTGGAATCAAGTGTTTTATATTTATCCCCAGAACGCTACTAGAAAGAGGAATGCAAATGCAGAAGGCTGCATACCTATATTTTATAGATTATGCAATAGGATTTGATAAAGTATAACACAGATAACTATTTGAACTGCAAGGTAAGTTTGATTCATTTGGGAAAGATATTACAATAATCCAGAACTTATACAGTGTGTGTGGGGGGGGACTGCCTTCATACTAATAAAAATGAATTGAGTAGGTAAACAAAAACAGAAACCTGCGTAAGACAAGAATCTGTCTTCTTATATAGTGGGGGGGTCAAACTGTCTGCGTACTAATACAAATGAATTGAATAGGTACACAAAAATAGAAACCTGCGAAAGACAAGGATGAGTCTTCTCGCCGGACTTATTCAGATTTACAGAGAGAATTAGAAGTCCTGCCAGGATTCATTATTGGCTGCCAAAATCTTAGCACAACAATATATACAAATGCCACAGTATCCATAGTAAACATAGAAAGAAAGAAAAACATAAAAATTGTCTTAAAATAATTGTCGGATTTTGTCCATTCCATAATGTGTGACGTTATTTGTTTACATTTGGATACACATCGAGCAGATATGAATGTACGAGAGAAAATTATGGAGAATTGTAGTTTAAAAACAGTAAAATCGACCTTGCTAACCGAAACGCTCATCTGTGGCTAAATCGGTAAAGCACGTCAGGCTATATGACGGTTCCGTATAGGATACAGGTTCGATTCCTGTCGGAGGACGCATATTTTCTATGAAAATTTCACGGACATTCAGGCCGGTAAATGTCGTTAATACTGTTTATTATAAACAGAGAATTTACTTAAATATTTGTTTCTATAAAAAGAACGTATAAACATGAAAAAATGTCTTAAAATAATTGTCAGACTTTGAGAAAACTATAGGAACACTTACGGATGAAAGCAAAAAGGAAAGCGAGATGAAAGGACTAAATATAAATTATAAAAAGACGGAATGTATGGTTGTCAAAAAAGGAACAACTCAAGAAGATAACTACGAATTGAAAACATATGATTAAAACAAGTCTGAAAAATAAAATATCTAGGGAGTCTTTTAACAGAGGACGAAAAATGTGACGCCAAAATTCGAAGGGATGTTGGAGTAACGAAAGGTGCCTCCCAAAAGCTAAGCAAAGTATGAAGAAACAAAGAAAATCCGTTAGAAATTAAGAAAAGAGTGCTGAATTGTTATATAATATCGGTTTTTGACATTGAATGCTGGACAATCTCCACACAAATTAAGAAGAGGCTTAAGGCAATAGAAATGTAGGTCTACAGAAGGATGCTGAGAATATCATGGACTTAACTTGTGAGCAATGACGAAATTTAAAGTAAAGTGGAAACAAAAAGTATTTTTACGCTTAGAATCAGGAGTCAGTTGGAATTTTTAGGGTGCATAATGAGGAAAAGGAGCTTGGAGAATTTGACACTTACAAGATATATTAAAGACAAGGAGGATGGAGTTAGCAACAAATAAACTCCCTAACAATTTTGTGTAAATGGCCGACATAACGTGGATTGGGAAATGTAGAAAAAAACTTAGAGCTACAAGTCTCAGAAATTTGTAGAGAACCATAATCGCCCATGACCTGAAGAGACACGGCACAAAGAAGAAGAAGAAGAAGAAGAAGAAGAAGAAAGAGGAGGAGAAGAAGTAATCTGTGGACAATATACGAGTTTAGATAAAAAGGAAAAAAGAAAGATAGGATTTTCCATGCTGATTTACTTGGAAAATTGGCGCAACATAATCTTACCACTGAGGATCGAAATCGCTATCAAAAGATTTCAAAAGCAACAAGAGTTTATGGCCAAATCACATTGAAACACTGGTTCCCGTACGATCACCGAAGTTAAGCAATGTCGAGCCTGATCAGTACTTAGGTGACAACTTGAGAATAACAGGTGCTGTAAACTTGTATGTGCGGGTGGTGTAATAGATAATGGATCGGAATTGTTAATCAGAGCGCCGAGTTTCAATTCCTGTTGGGTTCGTTATATTCACTTAAGCTCTTCCCCCCAACTATGGGTTAATTACTAAGACTTGTATCACTAAACCATTATTACCTTAAAAAATTACAATCTAAAAATATTTTCTGGCTTTAAATAAACTATAATAGGTTGATAAGCCGTAAAAAATCAATCAATCAAAAAAAAAGCAACACACTATAAAAACCTAGTTTAGTAAGGCCAAGTGAAGAGAGAATGAAAGCTAGAAAACATTCATAGCACCCGCCTACGATGTAGGAAAAACTTATTTGTCTTGAAAATGAGCATTGGACATTAGGGTTTTTATCTGAGTTTGAACACTAATTTGCAATCAATAATCAAATTTTTCCCGTATTAATATAGATATATTTTGAAGTTTGGCACAAGGTCAAATAGGAGGAATGTGTGGGTGGAAATATTATATTACGCCATTTTCTAAATGAAAACGAACTACTTAGGTTGAAAATCAACATTCGAACTTATAACAAAGGCTAGCTAGAAAAATGCAAGTACAGATATACCTCACCTTGCGTCCTTAAGTGATTCCGGAGGTCACGACTTAGGTCGAAAAACGACTTGTCGAAATAAACACACTATAAACCGCAAATAAGCACACCCCATTGCCTATTACAGTATTTATGATATGTGCGTACAGTATTCTGAATAAAATAATTAATTTCCACCTTATCTTCCGCTTAGTATTAGCACTTACACTGGGACTTTTCTTCGGAGAACCGGGCAAAAATGCATTTTAAATTGTAACTGAAATGTAATTGAAAGAACGTCAACAGCAGAGCACAGATGTAAACAAGTCTGAATTCAAAATCGGTGTTGGAGCGGAAAACAGCGCACGAGTGCCACCTGTCGGTAGGAATTTAAAATAAGAACATCTGCTGAAATACTTTATGCTATTTTTTGATGATTTTATGATATATATATTGTATACATAATACTATTTGTTTAAATATGATTTTACATGTGTTTATTATTTTAGTGTTTTGACGTTTCTAATATTTTAATGGTCGACGCAAACTCGGGTAAAACGACCTAAATCGAGGTTTATTTTTCCATATAATATTTCAGAAAAATCGACGTATCTTCGAAAATGACTTATCTCGAAACGACTTAAGACGAGGTATCACTGTACATCAACCACCAATTTATACTGATATAAATAACTATCACGTCACAACTTCCGTAACCCATTATGGTTATAGGGGAGCCATATGTATTGCAGCTATAGCAGTGTTGGTCTGTCTAGAGCAAGATAGCCTTGAGAGAGTTCATTCCTTTTCAGACTGAATTTTTGAATTAAGAGTTTTCCTTCTCTTCGGCTGGTTGCCACCTCAAAGCAAGAGATCCCAGACTATTTAATCCATAGGAGGGTAAATGTGGATTTATACCTTTCTCAAGAGTATTTGTGCGGAAGTAAACGTAACGTACTCGGCTGGAACTCGAACGCAGTTCGTCAATTACTTTTTCCGATTCACTAGCACTTGCACTACTAGCACATCCTAAAGGCAGTTGACTTTATTTTAAATGTTTATCAACGATGGACTGGATCGAGCTTAAGAATAAATATAGCCATTTTGAGCATCTGTAAATTTTTCATACCAAACACTATCTCTAGTTAACGTATTCGCACGTTTCTAAAATCCCAAAACGCGATTGTTGCATCAGATTGAATTTCGCTCTTGTTTACAGTACAAATATCAAGTGTTAGCGTTAATTTTCCAAGGAGTGGACCATGTTGCTGGTGAAGCAGCAACCGCTTGATTGATTTATTAATTGTAAGAATACTATTTGAAGCAATGATCAGTACTGCACAATGGACTTTTAAAAAGCTTCCCAAAGGTGACGTCAATCAAGTGTCGAAGGATGACGACCTCGTCGAGGAGTGGCCGGTTGCATCGTCTGTTCACATAATTGCTTTTCAAATTCGTGCTGAAAATAGAGAACGTCTCTTCGCGAGCAGATGAGTTTCTCATTGTTCGCAGTGCCTACGGATTTTCAAGAGAAAATAAAACAGAAAAAATATTAGGAGAGTTATTTTGCTGCTGAGGTGACATTTTAGCACATAAAAGAATTACGGTTCGAATGAAGTGTTCGAAAAAATAAATTTGAATGCGATTTGCCTCTAGCCAGGTTGAGCAGAGCAAATTCTGTAGCATTGGTTGGTAACTAGACTGGGTGCAGGGTAATTTTGAATTAAAAAAATCGGAGAAAGCAATAGAAAATCACCCCACTGTATTTTTCAAGAATAACTAAGGTTATGCTCAGTTTACAAATATTAAAAAAATTTCGATCGCCTAAGACCTGAAGGGATATGTCGGCAAACATTCATGTTTACAAAATAAACGAAATGTAAAAAGAACGATTTTCCTTTGATACCGCTATTATTTCAACTAACTTCACTCTCGGAAACATTTGTTCTTTAAAATGCGATGATTAGAAAACCTAAGCATATGATGAAATTGAATTTATACATTTTTTTTTTTGTTCTTGAGAATTACTATTTAGTTATTAAATTATTTACAATAGTCATTTTACATCTACAACATTCTAAAAACTAATTCAATTAAAACCAATGCAATATTTACCAATTTATAAAGAAATAAATATGAATTTTTTATTCATAAAGTTATAAACATTTACTAGATTATTAAAATATGTGTTAATATAGATGCCTATAAGAAAATCCTTATTTAAAATTTTATAAATTTTGAATCATTTGACAACCGGTGTTTGCCTACCATTCCAATAAAGAATATGATAAATAAATACTGTTTATTATTTTTGTTGTCAATTCTCAAGAACTCACATTCATGTTTGTTTTATTACAATTCTAATCAACGTTTTTCAAACAAAAACACTTCCGATTTGAACGGAGATAGATAGATAGATAGATAGATAGATACAATTAAGCCAAAGTCATATTGCATCAGATTTAAGAAACAGTAGTTAGTAACATCCATTAGCGTGATAAGAAATCATTTCAAATAGCAACAAAAAAGTATGTAGATACAAAACTGTGTTTTGAAAAAAAAAATGTCCTATAGCTGTGATGGGCACGGTGACTGTGACCTGAGCCCGGAATCCAGGGGCCAAAACTCTGGAATATATTAGCGATGTCTGCTTGTTCAAACAATGTCACTGCTCGACATAGAGAGGCGACTGGCAAAGAAATTGCAAGCTCAGCTGGGGGCAGGAGGGGTGGTTTTATATTTCGCAGATGCACAAAATCTAAACATTGAGCTTTTGTTCTCATTAACTCGTTTCATAAACTAATGACCTTTGTTTTATGCTCTCCGCATGATGTTAGCAAACAAGAAAGAAAATTTAATCAGGCTTTTAAACTAGCAAAGTGAAACACCAGGATTCTTGATTGTCAAGAGGAAAACAATCACGTCTTCAAACAAAAATATTTCTTCTTTTTTTTTAAATTTTCTTTTTTTGGGGGTTGAGAGGTCCTTAATATTTTAAATTTAATTTAATTTTTGCAATCACGTTCAGCATAAACGTTAATTGAAAAAAAAACAAAAAAACAGTAAGACGAAATTTTAATAAAGAAATATGGCTGGACACGTGATGAATTATTTTTTTTTTATTTCTTTAACATTTAAAAGTGGGAAAAGGTTACATAAAAGTGTTCAACAAACGAATAAAATACGAGAAAATATTTTAAATGTTGTTCAAGGCCCGGGAGCCATTCAAGGCAGCGGGTTAAAGAGTAAGAAGCACCGTTTATGTGAAGATGAAGATATGTGAAGATATGTGAAAACGGTTACACTAGACGTGAACAGATTAAGATTGTAGTTATCGGGAAAACATCCTCCTGCAAGTCGGTTCCACAGAGCAGTGGTTCGCGGGAAGAGGCTGCTCGAGCGGAACTTAATTCTTACCAATGAAATATGGCAGGAATGAGGATGGTTCCCCAACAATGCGGGCAACATGACGGGTCTAGCCATTGCTTTTAGAACTGGTGGAACCAAGGACTGCAGTTTGCCGAGCACTTTCCATGGATTGAGGGGTTGCAGGGTAAAAAATTTGTCACCCACAAGGAGTCGGAGACTCTTTTGAACTATCGAGACTGGAAAGTGTCGTCTGGGTAGCACCTGCCCAAATAGGGTATTTACTGAATCGGTAGAGGGAACCGGCCATTTTTCTTGCGTCTTTAGCGATGAATCGTATGTACGAGGTCTGGGTTGAATTTGAGGTTCAATTAACGCTCAAGGCAGGAGGGAGACATAAATTGCATACGAAACACGCCAAAATGATATCTTAACTATTTAAAATTATAAAAATAAAGCGAAGCCCTGAATAAAACATTTACATATCGCATGTGAAACAGGCTTCGCGTTCTTATTTATTTCTCAGCTTTTTGTACACACCGACGAGATCGAGGATTGAAATGCAACGTGGGATAATTATTGACCATTCGGTGGATTTGGTTTGGTTTGGTTTGTTTTACGGCATATCAACACCTCAATGGGTTATTTAATACCGACAAAATTTTTGTTACTGGTAATTTTTTTTTCTTTTTCAAAAATGTATTGCTGTTTTATATGATTTTCTTCAAAAATATATTTCTGAGAATATTTTTCCTTCCAAAAATCTATAGCTAGTTTTTTTCAAAAAAAAAAAAAAAAAAAAAAAAAAAAAAAAAAAAAAAAAAATTATAGCTTTTTGTATTGCTGGTATATTTTTTAAAGTATTGCTGATAATTTTTCCTTCAAAACTTATTTTGCTGGTAATTTTTTTCCCCTTTACAAAGTATTTCTGGAATTAAAACCTATTTTTACACTTGCATAGTATTTTGACACAAGTTTGGGTGTTAACTATTTGCACATAGCTGGGACCCTAACAGGTGCTACCACCCCGGGTCAGGGTGGACCTGGGAACACCAGCAATTAAGAGGTGGTTCCACGCTCCTCAAAACCTCAGATCAGAGGCCTTGTTGTTGGGCGTAGTTTATCGTCTTACTCAAGACACGGATGTAGTTTATCATCATACCCAAGACGGTATTCGGTGGGAGAGGGTTGCATTGTATATTTACACACACATATATATATATATATATAAATGTGTATGTGTGTGCGAGTTTGTAGGGGGGAAGAGCTGATATAATACAACTCCTAAGGTGTGCGTGTGTATACTGTGGACACCCACGTTGAAAGGGAAGAGGTGGTTGTATCTCAATCTCAACTGTTTCTGCTTGATGGACCAGCAGATGGTTTCCTTTAAATTTCGGCTTTCTAAGCGGCATCCACTTTGACCAAAGAGGAATTGGATGTAAAACAGTGATGAAATAGCAACAAAACCAGCAATAGGGAATATCCTAATAGTGGTCTATATTAACAATCATTCTTGGGACTAGGCAGAGTTCTGGTCCGCCTTTGGCGTGAAACAAACGTGCCAGTCGTGCGGTTCCAAAGCCCCCATTTATATTGGCGCATCCACGTTGGGATGACTAGATGTGCGAGAAGATTGGGGAAGAGCTGACATAGTAGAAATTGTCTTAAGTATAACTCATCTGCACACTACGACAAGCAGGCGAAACCCTCCATAAAACATATGTGAAACGGAGTTCTTATTTCTCGTCATGGCGTTTGTCTTCCATCTTGTCACCTTGTGAGCATGGATCACACTCTTCTCAGATTTCGGTGAACACCGACGAGATCAAGGATTTAAATGCAATTTGGGATAATCATTGGCCATTTTTGTCATTAATTTAGTGACCGGACCTGGCCTATATTATGCGATAGCGAGAATAAAAATCATTAATCTTAAAGTAAAACTAAACAATGAACACGAAAGTTCAAAAAAGAAGTAACCTGCTTCCTGCAGTTAATTTGAGAAAACTTTGAGTTACTTTGGTGTATTTCGAAAATATTTTGAAAAATTATGAAAATCAAAGATTTTGACAGAACGGTAAGTAAAGAAAAATTATTGTTATTTAAGTTATAGGAAACGTATACCTGTGCATTTTGCAAATTAGAGATTTTGTGTTTACGTAGTTCATCTATTTTTATTACGGTTAAGGCAAACATATGTAAAACGTAATGTTTGATGTCATTTTACCAATTTAAAATATTAAAATCAAGACTGTTCGTGAATATATTATTTAGCCAACTGTCATCATTACCATGACTGCATTAATGTTTTAGATTTTACACATATTACAAAACAGTTTAGTTGTGGTTATTTACTAGATTTAGTTTAGTCTGATAAACGGGCATAGCAATGATAACGAATTCTCCTCTAGCGAACGAAAACACCTGATCGAAAGGCAAATTGTTCAACAGAACGGTAAGTAAAGAAAAAATATTCTTTTATGGGAAAAAGAGTTCACGTTCTTCTTTCTCGCCGTTTCTCTTTCGTCGTGTGAGCATGCATCACGCCCTTGCCCAGCTTTCTGTACACACCGGTGAGATCGAAAAACGAAATGTAATGCGAGTAATCATTGACCGGTTGGTGGAAAACTTGGCCGAGGGTTGCGCTGTATACTTACAAATAAACAGACCAAAAGTGTTGTAGTAAAGAAAAGAAAAACTGTAAACTTATAGTAGCAATAAACGCCTGCAACAGGTTTCATCTGTCTTTCGTCTGCAACACTTGCAGCCAAATCACAATTCAAACCTCAATCCGTTAGTAGTAGTCCAACAGGCAACGTAGAAACGACAAAAATGGGATCACAAATCAAAATTTCACTTCTCGCCCAGCAAGAACGCATGTTCGGTCACCGAACTCAGGAGAAGAAGAAAAAATATATATATCCTGTCCTCGTAAGCGGAAAAACAACGGTCTTTATTCACCGGGCGATTTTTCTGATTGGCTACGCAATTTAGGAGGAAAGAACATTAGCATAGATTCTGATACTTAAAGTAGCAGAATTTTTTTTTTTTTTTTTCGGCAGATTGCACACAAAACACGAACTCTCTCGAGGTAAGCGGTTATCTTTTTTTGCTACAAATAATGCTTTAGGTGTTTTGTATTCATAACTTTTAGTTTGCTTATCTATTTATTTAACACTAAAGAATAGAACTAGAAAGGATCATTTACTTCCTTCTCCGACTTTTCTTAATCCTCAAGTGACCTATATATGTTACATTGTAGGTTAACAATAAAGTAGGGTAATTTGAACTTAAGTATAAGAAAAAAGTTTCTCCCTCCAGTTTTCTCAGTGGTAGCAAGTCTTCTTCAGGACGTAGGCGATTATGTCCCTCCACATCTTCCTATCTCTTGTAGCTCTTAATAAGTTTTCTGTTATTTCTCCCAAGCCCTGTTCCGACATTCATTTACCATAAAATATGTCACGAGATGCTTGCCACTGTCCCTCTTTCCCTTTGTCTGTCCTGTGAGTATCAAATTTTCCAAACCCTGCTTCCTCATTACGTGACCGAAAAATTTCAACTGCCTGTCCCTGATATTAAGTATAAGTTTCCTTTTTGTCGCCATTCTTTCCAAAACCTCGTCGTTTGCTAACATGTTCGGCCCATGGTGTCCTTCTGGAGAATCACGTTTCGGTTGCTTCAAGTCTCTTCTTCATCTCTGAGGAGATTCTCTAGCATTTATTCCCATACAAGTGGACAGACATCACGTAACAGTTAAGCACTCTTTTCTTTCTTTCCAACGAAATTTTCCTGTCTCTTAATACACTGCTTAGCTTTTGGAAGGAATCTTTGGCCATTCCAATACGTCTTCTGGTCTCCATGTCACACTTTGCGTCCTGTTAGAATACTTCCCAAATATTTAAATTTCTGTACCTGCTTGATTTTAGTATCCCGGACTGGAATTTGCATTTTGGGCTCATCTTTTTACTGATGACCATGCATTCTGTCTTGTAGTTTATACTTAGTCCTTTCTTCTCGCTTTCCTTGGCTACCGTCTGTAGAACGAAGTGTCATCCGCATGTCTTATATTAAGATTGTGGCTGCCAATACAGAATCCTGGTAGGATTTCTAATTCTTTCAGAATTGCGTCGCTGTATAGGTTGAATAAATCTCATGATAAGACACATCCTTGTCTTACGTCTACTGAACTCGTTTTCTGTCCGTATGCAGGGTTTTGCTGCCAATACAGATTCTTTATTATTCTAATGTCTTTCCCGAATATGTCAAGGTTGCTGAGAAGCTCTAACAGATCTTTGTGACTGAACTAGCGTAGTTCTCTTGTTCGCCTTGCCGTCGACCTCATCTTGCTAACGAGTAGTATTATTGTTTTATTTCCCTGCTGGAAACAAACATTTGCAGATATAGAACACACGCGTTGGTGTTGTGGCTTTTATTTATGACGAGCAAACCTCCTACGTAGTGAAGAGATGAGTTCTGATTTTCAGTAAGGAATGGAAACTGTGCGACTTTAAGTTATTGGCCTGAGCACAACCGATACGACCAACTGCGAAGCAACAACAATAGACCGCTTAAACACAAGCGCGAGCCACAGAATAGTTAGTGACAATGGCAATTACCGAAACTATGGTTATATATATATATATATATATATATATATATATATATATATATATATATATATATGAGAATCCGTCCCTTTTAAACATCTTTCGTTAAATATGACAGACAAGGAAAATTTCAATTTATTTTTATTTATTTTTTTTTTCATATTGACCATTTCTCCAAGCGCTTTCAGCCAGTTTTTCAACCATTTTCAAGGTGTTTTGTTTAAGGTGTTGATTTCTCTACAGGGTTTGACTTCGCCTGGCGTCTTCAGATCAGAATGAAAAACAGTGTCTATTGTATTAATACCGTTAGTGTTGTGTGTTCGAGCCTGGTGTCTTACAATCGGAATAGAAAAACAAATCTGCATTTTTTTTTTTTAGTAGCACAACATATAATAACACAACTGGAACACAATGCGATATACGAGCTTATAGAGAGAATCGGTCTACTCAGAGCGGGTGAATTTCAAATACAACAGACATTAATGGCTTCAATCCGAAAACCCACATTGGTTCTTTCATTCAGACTGGAAGACGCCAACCGTGCAAACAAACATTAATGGCTTTAATGCAACAATCACATATTTTTGTTTTTCATTCTGACCTGAAGATCTAGCACATAATAGCGAAACGCGTTGTCATTAGAGAAGCTTTCAAATTCGTCTCGTATATATATATATATATATATGATTTAAGTGTGCTATATTTGAGATAAAGTGCTCAATATCAGAGATCATATGTATATATAAAAGTAAACATTGAAGTCAAGACTCAGAAGCGACAGATTGTTTCATGCTAGGCGCAATCGTCAGGTATTGAACGAATAAATAGCTTTAATTATCTTCCCTGACAAAAAAAATTATTAAATAAGTGGCCTAAGCAAATCCCCACCCCAATTTTTTATTACGTTAATGAAACATCAAAAAACGAATAGAATAAATACAAAATTAAAATGAAGAACAAACAAACCAGCCAATCCCGCATAAATAACCGCCAGAATAGATTACCCACAATGCACCAGTGACCCATATATATATAGTCGAGGAACAAAATCAACATTCGCGACCTGACGATTGCGCCTAGCAACAAACAGCCTGTCGCCTCTGAGTGTTCACTTATGTGTCTGTGTGAATATATATATATATATATATATATATATATATATATATATATATATATATATATATGTGTGTGTATTTCTTACGTGTAGAACTATATTTAACACGTCTACATAGCAAAGTATAAGGAGGAACAGAAGGAAAGTTCTTAAATATAATTTGAAGATATTCCTGACCTGGAGAAGACTTCAAGTTTAAATGGGACAAATTCATCTGTCTCAAAGGAAAACAGCATGTCTGTAAACTGGGGAGGCAGATTTCGCTTCAGCCTGGCCCATTCATCTGTCCCAAAAGAAAACGGCATCATGTGCTTATAAGCTAGGGGGGTAGATTTAGCCTCAGGCTATGCCAAAGGTCCTGGCTAGGAGAAAACAATCTTCTCGTTTGGTTGCTATTCACGAACTGAAAATCGACTCCCACTTTGGGTCACCGTATGGAGTGACGTCACGAAGTGGTCATCATGTAAACACGGGATTTATCATCCAACCAAGAGATAAGCGTCTTCCGTATAACTAAAAAGTCGAATGCACGTGAAACCTGATTAACCAATGAAAATTCAACAATATAAAAGTAAAGATACCAAAATTTATTTCTTTTCAATCTCATTCTCAGATGAAGTTTCAATATTAGTGAAATATGTTAGATTGATAAACGTTTCATATATATTATATATAAATATACTTTCTTTGGTCAACCCGAGGCGGTGTAATGGTTAGCAAGCCTGTCTCGTTAGAACAATTACGACTTAGTAGTGACTTCGATCTTCACTGGGTGTCCCATACTTCCGGCCTTGTGCCACATCTAAGCCAGGCTTAGAATATATATATATATATATATATATATATATATATATATATATATATGTATGTATGTCATATTTTATTATTGTCAATGTCGATTAATAATCTCCAAATTATTTTCTTTAATTTATAATACAAGGTATTTTGGCTAAGGTTTTAAGCATAAATTTAAACTGATATGAATCATAAAAAGGAGACAGTTACTACAATTTGATACTAGACAAATGACTGTATCATCCTTTACCTTTCCAAGATGGCAACATGCGACAGTCGTTTTTAACGTAGTCTTACCCTTGGCCAATGTAAATTTTTAACTGGATTGGTTGTGCATTTAGCATTCTGGAGTTATTGTTTCAAGACTTACAAGCTGTTGCGAGTTCGATCCTTACTAGATGCCCCTTACTTTCGACTTTGTGCCACATCTAAGCTAAGCTTAGAAAATCACCATACAATGTGTCTATACTATTGGCGCAATAGGATCTTCCTCCTATTTTTGTCTATCCTGTGCGCTAATTTAAGCTGAATAAATCCCTAAATAAATAGAGACTTGTATGACAAGCAAAATTTGCAATGTCTGCGATTAATTTCTTTATTTTCGGTTCAATTATTCTGGGCAAAGGCACACAACAATAGAATGATGCATTTTTTTCTAAGTGTCATTAAACAAGCATTTATGGATTTGTTTGCGTATTTCTGCAATTGTTTCATTATTTTTGAACATGCAGTAGATTTACTTTTGTGAGTGCAAATCTGCGCATGCGTAAATAAAAGAAACCATGTTTAATTTTTATAGACCTGTAATTGTTTACGTTAGTTTTGAGTTGTGTGTGTGTGCGCGCCCGCGCACTTCATAATGTGTTCTTGCATATGCGTGCGTATGTTTTTTCTATCAATCTGAAAAATAATCGGTTTGGGAATCTCTCCCCGTCTCTTTCTTTTGCTATAAAGAAAAACGTTTTCCACTTTTCTTTCTACTTTTGCCACGAAAAGCGCATTTTCATTCTTTTGATTCTTCCAGAAAAAACATTTCATTCTTAATTTTGTTATTTTTATTTTCCTTTACGATATGTAAAACAGTCTCTCTCTCTCTCTCTCTCTATATATATATATATATATATATATATATATATATATATATATCCCTCCATCGACTTATTTGAAAGTGTTTACGATGCACTCACTCTCGGAGAAAAGCTCACATCTAAGTAATTCCATCAATCAGTTACTTACTTTTTTATTATGCAAATGAAAAAACAAGAGAAAATAACTTGCTTATATACTTTCGAGTTGCGTTTTCCCAATCTTTGCGAATAGAGGCGAAATAAAAACAAATTGTACAAAATCACAAAACAATGCACACAAAAACAACTGCATAAACTTTGATACATATGTTTACTTTCAATGTCTTTTCGTTCAGCGCAATGGCGAAGAAACTACTTTGATCGACCATTAGATAGAAAAGTCAATACGATCCTCACGTATCCTTGTGCCAAACTAAGTTAATTAAATATGCTAACTTTCAGATCAGGTTTACTGTTGAAATAGCTAAATGCAACCGCCACTTACTCCAACAATTTTTTTTTATCGCGCTTCCCGCCTGTGGAAATCCATTTTACTTGCTCGCCAGAAAATTACAATCTTCAAAAATGTAAATGCAACATCATCTTCTGTCTTCTTGAATCCCGTTCATCTTTTGTCTGTAATTGAAAAAAAAACTTACCTTCTAAATAGTATTGGAAGATTGGCAAAAACAATCTTCGAAATTCCTGTTTAATCCTGAGGTCCCGTGAATAACAGGATTTTTAGTATTTCTTTGTACTTATTCTCATAGACCAATTCTATTATCTCAATTGCTGCGACGAAGCTAAAAGGAATGAAACTATTAAGATATAAGATAATTCTTTTACCATAAGAAAGCTACCGATCCGGATAAAATTGGTGGTTATTCGTAATAACATTAGGCCAGAGTTATCTCCCTTTTTAGCTGCCCGAAGGAGAAATTCTTCCTAACTCTATGGATAGTGTCTACTGTCTGCACTATTTTCAAGAATGGGCGCTCAACCCCGTAGAAACTGTCTGTCTCGTAACTAGTTATTTTCCCAGGTGCTAGTGTTCAAAAACCAGAAATTCGTATACCAAGTTTCAATTCAAGTAGATACCTACTACTGGAAAGTTTAGCGTAATACAAACTTCCTCGCCACATTCGACTTTCTAGCAAATTGCGAAGGATAATCGCTGAACCTTTACCAATCTACATTATTGAGGAATTTGCTTCAATGCATACATGGCGGAAGGTTTCTTTCAGAATTCTTTAAAAATGAATCTCCCTCATTTCTGAATGGATTCTTCCTGATATGAAAAATTTATACACCTCAGAAAAAATACAAACAAAAACGGAATAGCCGGCCCTGGTTCCCGCTCGAATGTACTGCAGCCATAGTTCACTGTAACTACAATATCTATCACAGGAAAGATGTAGTGGGATCTTTGCTACATTCAGAGCTGTCATCAATCATTGAAAGATATTTCTAGAAAATACAAAGTAGCTATGCACAAGCGGTTCAAAACAAAGGTTAAAAGCGTAAGACTTTAATTTCGTGAATTTTGGAAAATCTCAAACAAAATTCTCAAAGCAACAGTGCCTACTATCATAAATAACCCTGAGATTATCGCATCCTCATTAGATAAGGCTAAACTTTGCTCCATGAACTTGGCTTCTAAAACCCAATGCTAACTGACAAAGGCTATCCGACATCCCTCTCTAGCGTAATAGTAGTTTCCCGACTTATGAAATGCTTTGGCTCTAAGAAAGCCATCAATCCGGAAAAAAAAAACTTTTATTTTACCCATTTAAGGCAATAAAGACCCTAGGATGCAAGGGATTACTGTTAGAGAATGAGAAATTACTATTAAAGGGAGGAGACAATAAAAGAACAATAAATTAAAACGCCAGACGATAACGACTGACATTACATTTAATTTTTAGAAAACCAAAATTCACTAGGAAGCAAGAAACCAGAAGAGAATTCCACAAGCGAAAAGTGTGATAGAAGAAACTGTTAGCATAGAACTTACGGTTACACCTAGCTATTTCACCTGTAAAAGGATGAGACCTTACCACCAATCTAGTACTGCGCTTAAATTCATAAATTCTAGGTACCATAGCAGAAATTTCATCAGAACAATTACCAAGAAAGTATTTATAGAACAGGCACAGGGAAGATGCGTTATGGCGGTGAGAACGGGACCAATAACCGGCGCTTTTCTTATGAACATTAGCCCAAAATTTCTCTAAAATTGGCAAGTGTTTAACCGGTGCCTGAAGGAACCATCCTACGCAACTCTATGGATGGTGTCTACTCTGTCCTATTTTCAAGAATACGTTTGAGCGCTCGTCCCCGTGGCTCATTCGGCCTCCTAAGTGTCATCAGAAAACTCTTTGAGGCTATCATCAGCAAGGAGATTGCTGATCACCTCGATAGTGACAGCTTCCTGGGCGACAAACAGTATAGATTTCACTTTGTCCATTAGGCACGAGACAATACGTTACAAGGACAATCGTCTAACATATATCAATCTTTTGACAAGATGTGCCATAGAGGGTTGCTAAAACCAAATTCGTAACGTTCACTCATCACCTAAACCTAAATCTTAATCCTAAATCCTAAACTTTCGCTTATTTCGATCAGCGGGTGTTCTCTCAAGGAGACCCCTTTGCTTTAAACGTTTACCAGAACTCAAGTTCACCCCAAACCCCAAGTGGAATTCATATATACGATCCATGGGTATGCTCTACCTTTTCAAGAGCCAAATCAAAAAGAATACTGCTGCCATACCTCACTTTCCATTCTTGGAAAGTGAGGTATGACAGCGTTCAAAAGTGTTTTGATGGTCTTCTGGGTGATGAATTGATTTCCACACTACAATCTCTTTCCCCAGAGACGAAATGTTTTAAGCCTCTTGCTACTTACTTTATCGCTATTTCCATGCCAAATGTTCAGACGTGTTACATTCCTTAGTTGTACGAGTTCAGATATTGATAGCTTGGAGTCTCCATGACAGGTGCACGGTGACGAATCATCCTCAGTCTGCTAAAAAGAAAATTCCGCTCAATTTTCCCTGAGAATTGCTACTTTGTGGAACAGACTCCTGAGATTATATTTTCCCGACAACTACAATCTTAACCTCTTCAAGTCTAGCATTAATCGTTATCTTTCCCACACATCCTTATAAAGTCCACTTACGCTTAACGGCCATATAACTACGCTCTTCAGTAAGCCTCTATTTTGAGTGTCTTTTTGAACATTGTATTGGGCAAACATTAATTTAAATCTTTTTCAATGCCATTCAAATGCAGTATGCTCTTTGGGGATTTTAGTCAGGGTCATCTTTCTGTTGCAAAAGTAAGACATGACATTACAACCACGAAATCCACTGTCGGAGTAGGCAGCAGTGGCAGTCTCTGGATTCTCATGGCCCATCGGCAATTCCTCAATAGGGCTTCTAATGCTATATGAACAGACTCGATCAGCGATTGACAATTTTTTCTAAATTCTTTTAGTTTGCTGTTCTCGGGCGTGGGTACATAATAGGCATCAGTTCTTACATGAAAAACAGGAATATACAAAATGGATGTCAACGAGTCGGCTAGTTACCTATCCTCTCTTGCGTGGCTTGTGTTTCTACTCCTGAAAGAGGAATGCTCGGGCGAGCATCAGAGCTCTTGACTTCTCTACTGCCGCAACCGAACTACTATTTTCGTGCGCTTTTCAATCTTACATCAAAGCCTAAATACAATTTATCATTGTCATGATTCAACGCCTACATGGTTCAATCCACTCAGGACTGATATGCCCCTCAAAGCGCCATAACATATCTTCCATGTTAAGCGTTTCTTTTATAAGAGACAGTCGCTGCTTTAGAAGCTATAAGCATCTTAAATCCCACGATCTACTCTCCGACAAGCAATATGGTTTCCGCTTTACCCGTCCTACAGCTGATGTGCTCACGGACATCACTGAAATTGTTTACCAAGCCCTTCATAATAACGGAGAAGCTCGTGCCGTGGCTCTAGATATCTTCAAAGAGTTTGATAGGGTTTGGCATGCCGGCCTTCTTCGCAAGCTTCAGGGTTATGGAATTTCAGGTCGACTGTTTGACAACACAATTATTCCTGTCAAACTGTGTATTGAAGGTCGTTCTCAACGGATTCTCCTCCAGCTCCTATCCCACGAACGCAGGTGTTGCCCAAGGCTCTATCCTTGGCCCTACTCTGTTCCTTATCTTCATCAACGCTCTTCCTGACGTCATAGATTCCCAAGTAGGCATCTACGCGGACGTCTCTACAATTTACTCCTGCCTCAAAAACAAATCTTTTGTCATTGACAAAACTAACCCAGCCGTTCGTCTCAAAAAGGACCTCCAATCGGTTGTGAACTGGGGCAGGAATTGGCTGGTTAACTTTAACGCCTCAAAAACAAAACTGCTCTCTATTAATCACCACAGAGATCCTTCCCTTCCCTCCATTAGAGTGTCTGACGCTCAACTTCTAGAGAGCCACTCTTTGCGACTACTCGGTCTCACGTTGACTGCTGACCTGAGATGGAACAGATACATTGAGTCAATAGCTTCGTCCACCGCAAGGAAAGTTGGCTCCCTGTGCCACACCAGGAAACTTTTCTCGCCGGAGTCGATCCTTTAAATCTACAAATCAACCATTCGCCCTTGCATGGAGGATTGCTGACATATATGGTCCGGTGCCCCTTCTGTTTGTCTCAAGGTCCTTGATAAAATCCAGAGACGGATATGCACTGTAATTGGCCCTGATCTGGCATCTCGTCTACAGTCTCTCTCTCACAGAAATGCCGTCGCCTCCCTCTTTTTTACAAATACTTTCATAGTAACTGCTCCGATGAGATGCTTTCGCCAGTTCCCAGACTTCATGAATTTAAGCGTTCTACTCGGCTGACATCTCGCTCACACCCTTTCACTGTCGAAACTGTTAAATGTAGCCATCTCTTCTACTCCAATAGCTTCATGTCTCGCACCTCTCGCCTGTGGAAATCCCTCTCTATTTCTTGTTTTACTGATAGCTATAATCCTCAACTATTCAAATGTAATGTCAATCGACGTCTCCAGATGCCTTGATCTATCCCCTATCCTTCTCTTTATCCTTTCCTCTATCACTCCTCTTTGCTCTCGCTCCAACTCTCCTTGCCTTGCTTGGGGTGAAACGCTTAAAAATAGAAACGTCAATAACCATGACGCCACATCGAATTAACAGAAGGTATAAGGCGACACTAATAACCGGGCATGCTTCGTGTTAACAATATACGGAATATCTCATTAATAAATAGGGAAGAACAGGTTGGTTATATGCTTTTAATTTATTTTCTTTTGAGAAATATGGGGTTATTCAAAAAGTATGAACCGATTTCATGACGCAACAAGCATCATCATTGAATGATTCAGTAATCATTTGAAAGGATTTTTCTAAGTTTTGAATGGCTGCCACTGGGGCGCTGTCGTCGCGACGTATCTCCGGCAACGTTCAGTTATTTGTTTACCCCAGGAATGTAGAGTCCTCCGCAAAAGGCTTTCTACGTTCTTGAGTTCGCAAAAACAAATACGGTTTTCACGGTGCAGCGTGCTTTCCAAAGGCATTTCGACATTAATCCTCCCTCTCCTAAGAACATTTGATGGTAGTTTTAAACAGTTTCAAGAGGTTGGGTGTCTGTGTAAAAGAAAAATCTAGGACGACCCCGAGTTTCGGAGAAAGTGGCGAGAATCCGTGCTACGTTTGAGGGAAGTCCACAAATCGAGCTAGCCGCGAGCTTGCGATCTCTCAATCCACTATCTGGCGTGTGCTAAGAAGGCGACTACATTTGAAACCTGACAGACTATGCCTCGTTTAGGCACTTACCAAGTCTTTGCACTTTGTGAGATCCCCAGACCTCACCGTGTGTGACTTATTTTTTTGTGGGGATACGTAAAAGATCGCGTTTATGTTCCACCACTATCCACTAACCTGGATGAATTTAAATGTCGAATAACAACTCTGGGTCGTGATATGCTGATATGCGTCTGGGGGGGGGGGGGCTCGTATTGATGTTGCCCGTGCCGCAGGTGGTGGCTACATTGAACACTTACAAGACAGGAAATAAAAGTTGATTGTGAGTAGAGTACTTGTAACTTGGCTAGAGTTTTCTATTGCTTTTCCTAGGCGTAATGAAATAGGTTCATTCTTTTTTAATAACCCTGTATTTATTTGGATATTCTGGTTTTCTTTTAACATACAATAGCGTTACTTGTATCGATAAGCTTCCTAAATAACTCCGGCGAGGTAAAGGGCATCAATTCAAGTGTAAAATAAATATTGTACTGATAAACGCGTAGATAAGTAGTATTTGCCTGTGTTTTTATAAATTGATGGACGTTGGGCGCTGTAGGTTCAATTCCCTGGGTTAAGTAGTGCACCGGATTAGACAGACGCCCTTGAAAGAATAAAATTATCGAGTTTTTAAATTTATAGGAAGAACTCTTGGTACGACATATTAGGGAATGAGAACAACAGATCATACTGGATGAAACAGATTTTTGCGCCTAAAATTACTTTCAACGGATACAATATTTGCAGAAGGATGAAGAATTAATTGGCAGTAACGTTGCAGAAAAAGTGGTAGGGCTACTTCGAAAGAATTATAGCACGCTATTAATAGTCCATCTCATTAATTTTCGGTCGAAAATTCATAAAAGGTCTGAATGTTGAATTTTGATCGGAGTGCTTATCGTATCTCTTAAAATTTACGCTAAACCATATTTCGGGAAAGCAAATGAAAATGTCCTCTTAATTTGGAAAAAACAAAAATCGGACTATATAATAATTATCAATGTGTGTTTATTTATTTAAATATTTTGTCCCATCTACTGTGGAAATGGAGGTAACCCAACTTAAGTTAGTAAATCTATGAGTGATTACTTTATTTAGTCGTTTTAATAATCTATACAATTTAAATATTTCTAAAGAAAATAAACCGTTTAATTTATCAGTTTCTTTACTTCTACACTTCGTAGATTAGTCTTATTTGTTGAAGACTTTCGTGTAAGGGACTCAAACACCTTTGTCTATTAAATGATCGTCTTGCTTCAACTTGGTCTTGAAATAGACTTTGTCGTCGTCGTCGTTTTTGTCGTTCTGTTAAGTGTGTTTTTCTTCCAGAAGATATTTCCACTTAACTGTTATATTAAACGAATAAATTTCTCACATGAAAAGATTGAGCAAAAAGAGATTTATATAATAGCAATCTCATTTGAGTAAACAATGACTCGTAGATACAATTGAAAAGTCTAAAAATATAAAAGGAACGGATTAATTAAACGGTTCATTGGCCTCTTCAGCTGTTTGTCAACCCGGATTACTTTTATGGAATTTCGAAGAGAAAAGACAATGACATGACATTTTATATAATATATTATATAAAAATATAAAGGGTGCCGATTAATTAAATGGTTCATTGGCCTCTATTTGATTTGTGATATTTCTTTTATCTCAACGTTATTGAATCTCTATGTATTGTTTCAAGTTTTTTGTTTCATTGTATTTCACTATTAAAACTTTCTAATCGGTGTTAGTTGACAAAGTAACGTGAGTGAATCGTGTCTAAGCATGACACACATTAATTAATCATTGAGTGTTTATTTTAGTAATGGCAGTTTCGTTGTAGATAAACAAGGTTACGGGGTTTAAAACTTTTGACAGTTTTGTTTTTAACACCAGTAAGTAACTTGATTCGTATGTGGTTATCTTTTCAAAATATTTGTACTTTAATTTATACTTATTTAATGTATGTGTCTGTAATATTTCCTAATGAGAGCTGGTGGTCAGTTTTCAACACTTGTCTGACAATTGTCACGTGCATGAAACTCGGTTGTACCTAAAAAGGTTAGGAACAATATTATTGGTTGTGTGTGTGTGTGTAATATGTTGTTTTGCTCCGTCACCTTTTTTGCCTTGTGTATATATTTTTTCTTCTCAAACAAATGGAAAAAAGCAGTAACGTTTCACATACGGCTTGCCTACAAGCAGGATTGTTCATAACCATTTTCGATTCTCAACCATCGACGTGCAGTTGAAATGCACTGAAACGAATTTTCATCTTTGTAGTGAGTAAAATGGTTTTGTCTATATAAGATTATAATATGTATGTATATATATATATATATATGTGTGTGTGTGTGTATGTTTAGAGATTCTTGATAAAATCCAAAGAATCTGCAATGTTATCGGTCCTGACCTATTATCTCAGCTTTAGTCGTTTTACCACCGACGTACCGTAGCTTAGCTGTGCCTTTTTTGTGGTGTGGAGGTGACGGGCAAGTCATACAGTAGACACCATCCATAGTTGTGTAGGATTTATCCTTCAGGCAGCGGTTAAACAGTTTTGTCCAATTTGGAGAAACTTTGAGCTAATGTTCATAAAAAAAGCCACCAGTTATTGGTCCTGTCCTGACATCTAGACTTCAGTCCCTTCCCTATCGTTATAACGTAGCTTCCATGTGCCTTTCCTATAAATACACTTATGGTAATTCTTCTCATGAACTTTCCTCGCTGGTAAAAATTTGCAAATTTAAGGGCATTACTAGATTTGCAGTTAGGTCTCACCATTTTGCAACTGAAATGGCTGGATAAAAGCGGAACTTCTATGTTAACAGATTCTTCTCTCGTAGTTGCCACTTGTGAAATTCTCTTCAATCTTAATTCCTGTTCTTTTATTTTTCTATCTTTTTGCTCATATTCTTTCACACTCTCACATTCTTTGTGTCTTAGCAGTCTTATTGTCTTGCTTAGGAACATATATATATATATATATATATATATATATATATATATATATATATATATATATATATGAGAGAGTGATTAAATGAATAACATGGAAAACATTTTGATGCATGGAAGAAAGATTTATTCTCCCATTTGAATTTCCCCCATTATGAGCATTATTATATCCATGATATAATAACACCGTATTTCACGGACGTAATGGAATAGCGGAAAGGAAAAGAAATTACAAACATACTTTGGTCTCACGGAGACTTTTTATATCATTAAAACATACAGACAACTATATGCACATGTCTCACGCAAGGATAATATATCACATATATCTACACATAGTGTAAGGAGAAACAAAATGGAAGGATTTTACATATAATATGGAGATACTTCTGAGTCTGGAGAAACCACGTTTAGGACTCCAGATTCAAAAGGGCCTGATCTATGTCTCAGGCAGAGGACATGTTCCACGAACGGAAAACAGCTAGTGCTGGGTTTTCTCAAATTGAGGATTGCGAGATGGATTTTCTTTCTATATCTGGGAAATAGGTTCCCAAAGAGAAATGGCACCATATAAGCTGCTGGGAAGACAGATTTAGTCTCTGCTCGGACTATTCTAAAGAAAGCAACCTTTCGGTTTAGCTGCTGTAAACAAAACTGAGTTTGACTGTCGCTTTCGTCATTGTAAGGTGTGACGTCACTAAGTGACTTTCATGTGACCCACGTGACTTATTTCACCCAAAGGGTGATAAGCTCGTTCTATATCACTACGAGTTTAATTCCCTTTCTGTCTAGCAACAACCGTTGGACAACAGGAAAATGGCAACAACCACTGTATTCAGTGGAGAGTATAAGCCAAAATATGCAACCATTTGAAGTCATTTTTATAACTCTTTTTTTATTTTAAGTGAATATATTTTTTAATAAATTTATTTTTTTAAATAGAGAATCTATATTTGAAATTTGATCATCAAAGCGTCGTGTACTGAACTAGTCAGATATTCCACGCCATTGAATAAATTCTGACAGATAAATATATTTTCGTATGTCATGTCTAATCTAGTGACGTGATATAAAGACACCATCGCATTTGGATTTCTGTTCTTTCAAATAATTGCATTAGAACACGGAGAATATCTCCCAGTTCACTTTTGATCTCTATCAATGTACGCCCGATAAGTCAAAGTTTCAAAGCAATCAACCATAAATTCGTTTTTATTAGTTCACTGTTTATTTAATTATTCACTTCAATTATTTATTGATACTGCCTTTGTTGTATTCAAACAATTATTTCTCGCCGTTTACCATTTGTAGCGCGGATCACATATAATGTTAATGTTGTACACGCAAATGACAGCTTTCACATTTCGATTCATGTGTTCAATAAACTAGGTTTGGGAACAAATGCTAAAAGATCGTTTATATTAAAGTTGTGGTTTTGTTATACTAAACTTGAGATAATAATTAGTTTAGTTTTTGTTTTACGGCATATCAACCACAATGCGTTATTCAATGCCGACTATATTTTTTTATTGCTGTTAATACATTTTTGGAAAAATGTACTGCTGGTAATAATTTTTCCAACAAAGTATTGTTGTTGTTAAAACCGATTTTTATACTTTCATAGTGAGGGTAACTATTTGACCATAGCTGGGACCCTGACAGGGTCAGGGTGGACTTGGGAACACCAGCAATTAAGCGGTGGTTCCGTGCTCCTCAAAACCTCCTTGCTGTCGAATGTAGTTTAGTCTTACCCAGGACACGATTATAGTTTATAGTCTTAGCCAGGACGGGATAATTAGGATATAATATTGATAATAAAAAGCAATCAAATAAAAAAAATAATGAAAAATATAGAATATTAAAAACGAATATATTAAAGATGAGAACTTGTATAATAGAAATACCGAAAACGCGTATAAGAATAGTGGGAAAATATAATAATAATAATAATAATAATAATATTAATGAAAAGGTTTATAATAATGAAAAGGTTTATATTAGGTTGGTGCAAAAATAATGACGGTTTTTGACTTTAAAAATACGTCAAAAACCGTCATTATTTTTGCACCAACCTAATAACAATAATGAAATACTATATAATAAAAATATTAAAAACATAAAAAACTGAATATAGCGAAGTAGGCAGGCCCTTGACTGGAATCCACAAGGGAAACGAAAAGTGAGTCGACCAAAACAGACTTGGCGCAGAAGTGTTGACACAGAGGTGAAGGCAGCCGGCACTACATGCGCCGAGCTAAAGTGGATCGCCCGGGACCGCGTCTGTTGGAGAGCGTGTTGTTGCGGCCCTATGTGCCCCAAGGAATCAAGAGCATAAAAAAAAAAAATTGAAAAGTATATAATGAAAATTATATAAGAAAAATAATGTAAATATATATTAGTGTTCGGAAAGTAATTACGTATTTTACTGTTATGAATTACGAATCAACCAAACAAGTTAGAATTAGCATGGAATATTAGGAAAAAGTACCAAGAATTAATCTCTTCTGTCCGACAGCGTGTCATTTTTGGCGTATGTCAGAATTTAACTGGGAAAATTTGTAAACAGTAAATGTAGGCCCGACATAAGCTTTCACTTAAACAGAATACAACGTTCCACTATCTGCAGTAGACAGAAACGCTAAACATTTTTTTTTTGTTTTTTGTTTTTTTTTTTGCATCGCATTGTTACAGGTAATGAAAAATGGGTTTTGCGTGTCAAGAGGAAAAGAAAAATCACAAAATGGGAACTCTATGCGAACTACAAAGCCAGTATAACTTCCCCCAAAAAGTTATTTGCTTTGTGTCTGGAATATGAAAGTTATCATCCATTACGAGCTCTTACAATATGGAAGGACCATCACTACAAAACGTTGATTGTCCGCAGCTTGATTGGGTAAACGAAGCATTAGATCGAAAGTGCCACTTTTTTTGGTAAGTAGAAATGGTGTTATTTTTCAGCAACGCAGACACACTTTCCCCCCCCCCCCAAAAAAAAGCCAAGAACAGTTAAAATCGTTAGGATAGGGAAGTTCTTCTGCATCGGATTGAACAGCTTCTAATTATCATTTGTTTCCATCACTACAACATTTCATAAATGGCAGAACATCGAAAAACAAATTGAAAATATGCTTTTGAAAATATTTTTTGAGTCGGGTGATGAATCTCCAATTTATTTAAAATTGGAATCGAAAATAACCTTTCCTGTTGATCTGCATTTATTGAAAAAGATTAAGTTTTTGATATTTAAATAAATTTAAGTTACATTTGTTCTTGAATCCTTTCCGGCAAAACATAATTTCCAGAAACCAGAAATTTCCAGAAATAAGGATTTTGAAAATAGTTTTACGAGAATGCGAGGTAATACCCAAACGTTTAATGGACGTAGTTGGAAAGGACAGGAAGGTGGATAAAAATCCAATTTCTCTCCTCACTACAACACAGTTAGGACGCTATGTCAAACTCGCACACACATTGACTTTTACACCCTTGTGCAAATTAATTAAAACAACCGCTTTCGTTTCTTTTCTTTCACCATAAGGTCAGTTTTAGATCCGCTCGAGTGACAGGGTGTAATTGATAACTATTTTTTACTTAGGTCATTTGCAGTGGTGTGCAGTAATATGAATCTGCTTTCGGGGTGTATGAGGAAATTTGTCTGGCCTTGAAAAATATTGCGTCATCTGTGATTGCATCAGATTTTTATCACGTTTAGACTCTATTGTCTCGACTGTCGATTAGTTGTCCGGCCATTTTCTGCGATGGAAGTTACTCCAATGAAATGTACGAAAATTGTAACGCTTCACATACTGGCAAGTCTTACCAGCAAGCAAATCAAATTACTAGACTGACCTGGAAATTCTGATTTAAATCCAATCAAGAATTTGTCGTCGATCTGCAAAGAACGACTTCGTGGAATGAACATACGAAGTATTGACATGTGCACTGGGTCATGTTTCAATAAAAAAAAATATGAAAAAGTAAATAACGGAATTATTCATTTTGTTCATGTTAATTTGGACAAGAGAATAATATAGCAATAGACGATTAGATGAAAACCACTTTGTTGTCCTGATTAGTTTTTAAATGATAACGAACTTCATAAAAGAATATTTATTAAATAAGCTGTTTTATCTCCAAACCGCCAATTGAATCACTGTCTCTTTTTTTTTCTTTTATCTTCTGACCTTAAATTTCAAAAACAAAATACGATTAGCAAGTTTCTACAAGAATATTTTAAACGTTTTTAATTGATCTCCTTGTAATTTCGACTGATTGTCTGCATTTAAAATGACACATTCAAATGTTATCTTTGTTGTTTTTATCCCAAAGCTTCGGGCAGTGCGTTCTTCGACCCTTTTAGCTTTGCCTAAATTTTTAAACGACGCTCAAATCGCTATTCAAGTAACTTTTCAAATTACTCTCACCATCTTCCTTATTGTTATCACAATCCAGATGACGTACACAAGGCTCAGCATTCCTCCTGGCCTTTCAAAAATATTTTCCAAACTCAATTTTGTCTCTAACCCAATGCAAAACTGTGGTGCTCGGAACTCTGAATGTCTCCAATTAGAAAAATAAAGGTATTAGGAAAAAGATACCCAAATATTGGATGCGATATACACCTGATCAAGGCCGAAAAATACATCAGCCGAAACGTGATTAATGCAAGAAAGATGAGGAAATTAGTCAGAAAGTCAGGAAAATAGTCGAGTAGTGGACTTTGAAATCAACACCCAGAGGCGACTGTTTCATGCTAAACGCAATCGTCAGTCTATGGATGGTGAGTTCAGGTGACTTTTATATTTACATAGAACTTTAACCCATAAATATAGCATGCCATAAAACTTGTATAATGTGCGTGTGTTTTTAATGTATACAGAGCGTATGTAGATATAAAAATATAAAAGAGGACAGTGATCCCAACGCCCAACGGTGAAAGTCTTTCATGTGTGTTGAGTTTTATATATATTAGTCCGTTGTATATTCTGGGTAGAAATGGCTATTATATTATAAGTTATCGATTTGGGGTCAACGATCGGGTTTTAAAACCGTATTTTCCTTGAGTGTGGAATTTGTTCAATTCTTGAGTTAAGCAATGATTTATTTAAAGCGATGAGCTTTCCACCTCATTCTTTCTTATTTTTTCTGTTAATTTTACTTTGTAGGCGGGGGATTGCATTCAGACATGAAACTCTATTTCGCCTCTTGGTGTTGACCTCAGTGTCATCTATATATATATATATATATATATATATATATATATATATATATATATATATAAAGGTGTGTTTTTTATTAATCCAACAAATTTTTATAGCTTAAACGTTATTTTTAGTGGATACTCGTATTTGTATAGACGCTCCGTTTATTTATTAAACATGATATTTATTTTTGTTTATCGACTTGAATATTTGAGAAATCTTATCGGAAAATATGCGCTCTCCAGCAGGATTCAAACCTGCGTTCCTCTAGGGAAAACCGTCATTAGATCTGACGTGCAACGAAGTGCGTCGATGTCCAAGTAAAGTCTGAATAGTGCCTTTAAACTCAGATTTTTTTTTTCCATCTCTCAAAATAAACATATCGACAGTTTCGTATTCTAACCTAAACAAAGCAATTTCTTAAAGGATTGTTTTTGTTTTTTTATTTATTAACCCGACAGATTTTTATTACTTATTTTTAGTGGATATTCGTATATGAGTAGACGCTCCGCTTATTTATTAAACAGGATATTTTTTTTCGTCAACCGGCCGGAATATTCGAGAAATGTTAATCCTGCCGGAGAGCCCATATCTTTTTAATTTCTCGCTATACAACCAAGCCATTTCATTTACAATCATCAAATTTTATATGCTCTTTTATTGAACCCCAAGGAAAGTATGAATGTAAATATTGTTCATGGGCAAAGGAAGTCTGTACCCCTTTTTGTTATATGAATTTATATTTAACAGTAACAAAGATTAAAAACGTAAAATTGCAATTTCTATTTTAATATTAATGTCCGGAAAAGAAAATTGTTGGCTTTGAAAAGTCAATATCACAAAACATTTACCCGCCAAAATATACTTTCTACATTTTATGGAATTTCTTCTTTGGAAAGTTACCAAATTTATTTTGCTTTTCTTTTATGCTATTAATTGCTTCTGACTGGTGTCGCTGAAAATGCAACTTGACACTCGTGACCCAAGATAAGAACAAATCTTTCGTTGACAACCAAGATTGAAAAATAAACATTTCTTACATATTTTATTTGCTTCGCTTTGGTACAAGATATGTAAAATAAATTTAATTATACTTTGGACAGATAAACAAAGCAGTTCACCATCACTACCATGATGATTTATTCGTTTTTGTTTTGTTTTGTTTTTTTGTTTTTGTTTTTTACGGCTTATCAGCACTTTGTGGGTTATTTAAAGCTAGGAGATTGTAAGAAGTTTTGTTTGTTGGGAGATAATGATTTAGCGCTAAGTCTTACGAATTAAGACATAGGAAGGGGTGGATTCCTACCTTTTACGAGGGTAAGTGAATATGACGAACCCAACTGGAATTGAACTCTGTTATTCGATTAACAATTCCGAGCCATTATTCATTACAGCACCCGAAAATCCAAGCTTACTGCAGCTTTTATTCCCAAACGACCGCTCACCCAGGTACTGACCAGGCTGGACGTTGCTTAACTTCGGTGATCGTACGGGAGCTAGTGTTTCAACGTGATGCAGCCGTAAGCCCACCAGTACTAAAGAAGCATTTTATTCATAAACGGTTTTGAAGGGTTACCCGGCTTAGGATCATCAGCCAATGAAGTATATTCTCCAGACGTGGGTTCATCTGCATTTCCGCATAGGTCGCATTATTACTTTTTGTGTGTACGCTATCCCGTGTAGCTGCGGAAAGAAATATAAAGGGGAGACAGGCCGCCTCCTTAAGGTAAGGCTTCAAGAACACCTGAAAGCTGTAACACGAGGGGAAGTGGAAAAAATCAGGCGTGGCTAACCACATATGGAGAGAAAAGGGAGATCACCGCCCTCTGTGGGATCAGGCTGAGATCATAGACAACGAACACCATTGGAAGATTCGTAAATTTAAGGAATCAGCACATATGCTAGGCCACAAATCTCCTGAGCCAACCAAGCATAGAAATGAACATAATATGGGAACCAGTAATAAGGAGTGTCAGAAAAGCAATAATAATGAAAACTGCAATATAAGCTCTGGTAAATACATGTAATGATAACAGCAAAAATTGCAATATGAGGACTCGTACAAAATGACGGCTGAAGACATTAGGTTATAATACCCAGAATTTCATACACAGATGTCCTCAAGGACACATGGCATAGTGGATAAAAGCGTTGTTTAAATCTAGTGACAGGACCCAAAGAGTGAGTTCAATACACAATTAAGGCAGTGGAGAACTTGGAGAGGGAAATTAACAGTCAGATAACTGACATCCATTAAACATGGCATGTGGAACTAGCACAGTCTACCCCAGTGAGCGAAATAAAGGGTACAGTTCGACATTCTAGCCACCTGAAGAAGGCGGGATCGTACAACGGCAGAAACGTAATAAATATGGCGACAAACATGAGGACAAATAGTCCGAATAATATAGTGTACTTCTTTCTTATAGTATTCTCCTGTAATCTCTCAATGTTCGTATATTATTATTTGTATCATTTCACTTCCATCATTGTAATCGTCCTCGTCAATTTCATTCATCTATTTGAAGCAAACCGCCTGCATATGAATAAAAAATGTGTTTAAATAGAAAAGCGCGTAAGGCAAGGATGTGTCTTCTCACTGGACTTATTCAAACTACACAGCGAGGCAATTCTCGAAATTGGAGATCCGACCGGGATTCATCATTGGCGGTCTCCTCAAATATGAAGAGACTCGAGGCGACGGAGAAAGGCTGCAAAAGGATATTATGAACCGAGCGTGTGAGCAACAATGAGGTCTTGGAGAGGATGCAAAGAAGGAGGAAGCTTATACTTAACATAAGACGCAGATGAAATTTCTGGGACACATATTGAGAAAGGAGGGCCTGGAGCATCTGATGCTCACAGGTCGAATAGAGGGGAAAAGAGACCAGGGAAACCAACGCATGATATACCTGGCTGGCTTAATCAAGTGGATGGCAGAACGTGGTCTAGAGGCAGCAAAGGGACAAAACTTATTGAGAACTAAAATGGATGGGGTAAGTGGAGAGCCGTGATCGCCTACGTCTTGAAAGGACACGGCACATAAAAAGAAAAATATACAAAAATAGAAAGGGATGCAAGACAAGGATGTCTTCTCTTTTTTTTTTTTTAAGCATTTCACCTCAAGCTAGGCGGGAGTGCCACTAGCACGCAAGGGGTTACAGTGAAAGTAAGCGTAAAGAGCGATGTTTGAGGAAAGAATAAAGAAAGGGACAGGGATCAAATTCAAGGCATCAGATGTCGATTGAGATTACATTTGAATATTTGAAAATTATAGCTATCAGAAGCAAGAGGAAGGGAGTTCCACTGTCGGGAAGTGCGAGAGAAGAAACTGTTGTAGTAGAAGAGGCGGATACATTTAACTGTTTTGACAGTGAAATGGTGGGACCGAGATGCCAACCTAGTAGCTCGCTTAAATTCATGCAGTTGGGAAACCAGTGAAAATAGCTCATCAGAGCAGTTGCCACGGAAATATTTGTAGGAAAGACAGAGGGAAGCCACGTTACGTCTGTGAGAAAGTGACTGGAGTCGAGATGACAGGTCACATTGCATACCCAACTTTTGGATTTTGTCGATAACCTCGAGATGAACAGCGGGGGCACCATATATGGCAACAGTATTCAATGCTCACCGAACTTATTCAACCTATGCGGTGAAGCGACTCTGAGAGAATTAGAAATATTACCAGGATTCATAATTGACGGCCACAATTTTAACATTGATGATTGTATTGGTAGCAGATACGGAGAAAAAGGACTAAGCATTAACTGCTATAAGAAAGAATGCATGGTTATTAGCAAAAGACTGAGCCCAATATGGAAATTACAAATCGGAAATACCAAAATCAGACAAGTGCAAAAATTTAAATATCTGGAAAGTGTTTTAACAAAGGACGGAAAATGAAGGCGTACTAGGATAGCGAAATATGCCATTCATGAACTAAACATGTGAGCATCGACAATGTTTTAGAGAAAATAGAAGCAAAAAGCACATTTACACATAACATCAGGAAAACAGTTGAAATTTCTAGGGAACATAAACAAGGAAAGAGGGCTTGGGAAATCTTATACATCCGTGACAGAATGAAAGCAAGAAGAAAACATCACATAATCTACTTAGTGAGTTTGTGTAAACGTATGGTGGGCAAGGTTTAGGAGAAATAATAAAAAGACAAAATTTATTAAGAGGCACAAAGGATAAGAAATTGTGGAGAGCCATGATCGCCTACGTACTAAATGTGCATACAAAGAAAGGGGAGAAAATAAGATGGGACAATAAGGGGGGGGGATAAATAGTTCCAACGAGTTTAAAAAGACAAATATAGACTCACATTCCATTCAGTAAAGAGAACTAATAAATTTCTTTCTGTCGGCACCGAAGCTCGGTGTCATTTAATGTATATTGCTTCTAAAATGTGTAGATGCTTTGCCGACTGTGCTTTTCACCAAATGGAAAACCTCAAATCCATGTAAAGAGAAATTTATAACCCTTTGTCTTAGCATATATATATATATATATATATATATATATATATATATATATATATATATATGTACCAGGTATTATCAAAAGGTTTGAGAAAACACAGCGCGGAAATAAATGTAGTAAGATCTTTTGCCGTTTCTATTACGAGTATTTTTTTGTGGGATCGCTGTATATATGCCTAAGGGAATTACTTCGAATGAGATAGTTGTTTAATTTATTTTTTCATAATTAAATTTCTCGAGTTTCCAAAGGACGAATTATTATTTTAGTATTTTCTCAGATAAGTTCTTAATATCTCATACCGCATGCATGTATAGTGGGTCACAACCAACAACCTTAGGTAACATGCAACTTTCCTCTCATTCTAAGTGTTCATCACTTTCCAGGTTATTCTTGCCGTTCCTACGCTGCTTCCTTTCTGTATCAGTTCCACTAGGCAATCAATGTCACTTTTCTTTATCCGTATCTTTTATTGTCATTTATTGTACCAAGTGATTGCGACCTTCAGCTTCCAAATTCTGGCGAGTTCAAAATTCAATCGGTTGGTTACTTTCTATTCTTCCATTTTCTCTATACTTGCATCAACGGAACACGATTATAATAGCATTAACATCGAGAATTCTACTTTAAAATTGGAATTGCGTGACTCTGCAATTCGATAGGTCGCCCTGTGCCGCAAGAAACCACGCCTTTGTGTGATGAGACGGCAAACAAACGAAAAACGAAACGGATCCATCTTGTAATATACCGTGGAGAATGTAAAAAAAAGACTAAGAAAGTAGAGTATCTTCATTGCATGCAGTATTAGGATAAAGCGGGCAGAAGAAAGCTAGAGCCAGTTATAGAGTAGAGAAAGCTGAAGTAAAGTGTACTGGATAATTTAGTTGAAAGCCAGGAGTTTTGGCACATTATCATTTCAGATCAGTTGTCACGATCAGTTTCTAAACACCGTCTCAGAATTTTATCTGAACCACCTGCAGACCACTATTAAATATGGCTGATTTTTCAGCTATAGTGTGGGGAAATAATTTGGAGCATTAGTCACTGAAATATTTTGGGGTGCGTAGCAAATATCAATTGAGAAAAATATATTATTCAGCTTGAGGGACTTGTCCAAATTATCCCCGATGATTACTTGGACAAAACACCACTTTTCGGGCTTAACTGAGCTCCATATGCAGCAAAATGTTCCATTCACGCTAATTCAATCTTCAGTCGTCAATGTTATTAGAAATGTATGTTCAGATCTATCTGAAGAAAATTTGATCTGTGGTCGGTTGGCTGGTTGGGTTTTATGGTATATCAACCACTGTAGGTCAATTAATGCCAAATTTAGTTATATATTAAATATATATATAATATAATATAAAATATATATATATATATACACACACACACACTTATATATATATATATATATATATATATATATATATATATATATATATAGTACTAGTAAACGTATAGCTGGCAACATTATTTTTTGATGTAGTTTATCGTAATACTTGAAGAGACTAATTTATGATTATCAAATATCAAGTTTTAACTTTTCACATCTTCGTATTCTCTATTTCTCTTTGAAACGGTTCTTGAAATAATCTTCTCTCCATAAATTCTCTGCAAAAATAGGATCATAGCTTACAAAAATTTGAATTTCATCATTCATCTTTTCTAACCAATCAGAAATTAAATCTTTCTTGCAAGTCAAAAAAGAAAAATATTCCTGTCCAATCAGTGAGCAATCCATTTAAAGTCTTTTTTTACTTTTTTTTTTTTTTTTTTTTTTTTTTTAACCTATCGGTAAAAAAAAACCCATCAAAATTCATCTTAATTCTTTTTCGAAATTATTTTTAAATTGAATTACTCACAACTCTATCACTTTCGATGTTTCTAAATTTCTTCCAAAACGAATAGTCAATACAATACTGTCGGTCAAATATCTAAAGAATGTGATTAGCATTTTAACTTATCTGTTGCTTCAAACAAATGTCTTTTCCACACGCGATCTGCGCATCTCCTGCTGCTAACATTTCTATACACGTGATCAGGATGGATGTTTGTCAAGCAATTACTACATTTTATTCTATTCACTTCTTTGTACACATATTTTACATCGCTCATAATTACGCCGACGATTCAGAGAACGTTTAATATTTGAACAATAATCAAAGTATATATTAAATTACATTGTGACTGTTCTCATCTTACTCTCATCTACACTTTTCATATCTTTGCATTTATTACACCTGTTCTTCAAAAATCCTGTTTCGCCTACGTAGGATTCACTAACCGTCTGAGAATTAGCAGCAAACGCGAAAGACCCACAAAGACCTTCCATCGTTGAAGCGAAACATCATTAATAACACTTCGTCTAAAAACTTATAAGTTTTTATACGTAGACGAATGGCGTGGTTGCAATAAACAAGATCTAATAAGTTTTTTGAGAGTTGATGCCTATTCACTGGTTTAAATATAATCTGACATTTTATTGAACAAACGTGATACACTTAAAAAAAAGATAGCTTATTTAACTGAGTAAGTTCGATATTAGCCGTACTCTTGACTCTGTTGTAGGTAGATATTTATAGTCTATTGCAGTAAGATATCGAAATGCAAATAATCAATATTTATATCGTATGCTGATGGCTATTCATTTTTCTTGTATCACATGGAACCGTTCTTTTATTCGCAACTGGATTCGATTTTTTCCCTCTTCTGAATTAGTGATCGTGATTCGGGCCAAAATTACAAGAAGCTCCCTTCTCGTTTTGCTAGTTGTAACAATTCTACTGTCTCGTCTAGAAGTCTTTTCTGATTATTCCATGTATACTTACCAAATTTAGCCTAGTCTGGCAATGGGAACTCATTATACCAGGGAATGGTCAAGTGAGACTAATTCACTAACCGTTGCCCTATGATTATAGATAATACTTTTACTGGTACCATGTAAACCAGTACTACCACTCACATTGTTGGGTCATCGGTGATTGAACCGGTTCCTCCACCAGGCCCTTTTTTTTTTTTTTTTTTGATGAGGGTGGTTAAACACCGATCAAGATTAAAAACATGACCTGTCAAAGGGTGGATGAACCTTCCTGTAAAATCAACGGCCATCTAGCACGATGTGGAAGGCTGGGTTCCATAACTCTGCGGTGATGATGGGTAGGGCTTCCTAGACTCGGGTCAGCTTCCAAGCCGGAGGTTTTCCTCGATGGAATCCAAAGCCACAGTGCCGCGACTAACCTTCAAGTAGTGGCGGGGTGGGGGAGGGGGATCGGCTGTGGTTTGACCGGGAGAGAGGTGGGCTGTGCCACGTCTACTTGTCCAAGATACTCCTACGCATGAATGAATAGGTCCCAACCCAGATATGTGTGAGGAACTGACCGGGTGTTCAGTTGCGCATTGATCCTATAACGATAACCGGTCGTGGGACTGATGAATTCTTTTTAGTTTTGTTATTAAACACTTTGTTCATACACCTGCAGTGATAGGGGTCTTCGGTGTGGTGAGATGTTCTCCTCAGTCAGGGAAGTTGTAGTAATGAACAAAATTATAGAGATGAGGGTAATAGAGATGAGAGAAGTTTTAGGAATGAAGGATATGGTGTAGCAATGAAGCTCATTTGCAAAATGCTTCTTTTCGAAATCGAAACGCAAATTTCAATCAACAACAATCATTTTATCTGTTCCATGTTTTTTTGCACTAAGTTACGTCATTAACAAATAATCTGCCCGGTCGACGAGTTTCTTGACAATACTATTAGGTTGGTGCAAAAATAATGACGTAATAATGTCGTTTTTTGACGTATTTTAACGTCAAAAAACGACATTATTACGTCATTATTTTTGCACCAACCTAATAGAAAGTATAAAAAGGAAGCCTTAAAACCAGAAGAAATTGTTTATTTATTTTCTCCTCATAACAGCCTTGGCATCTTATTTAAGCCATTAAAGCCCATCTTCGCCAAAATGTGATGGCGAGCATTAATGAGTTATAGGCAAAAACCTATAATTTATAGAGTATTTAGGAGCTAATAATTCCGGATTTTTATAAACCTATTACTAATACCAGATTTTTATAAACTTATTACAATTACTACAGTTTTATTTAGAACATTGTAATTAATACTGGATTTTTATTTTTACAAGATTTTTTAAAATTTTTATTTTTACCAGATTTTATTTCATCGGTTAAAATCGTTTAGAGAGTTAAACTTAATACTTTTGAGACTGTAAAATGCATAAAGATGCGTTATAGAAAATAGGTGCGCTCAAAATATGAGTCTAAGTAAAAAAAAAAAAAAAATTTTAAGGGAATTCATTGAGATGCGAAAAACGAAACGGACACTAAAATGATAAATACGAATTTATCTGAAAAGGAGATTTATTAGGTTGGTGCAAAAATAATGACGTAATAATGTCGTTTTTTGATGTTAAAAAATACGTAAAAAAAACGACATTACGTCATTATTTTTGCACCAACCTAATATTTTGATTCATATTAACCTAACAATACTCGACGTCCCATTTTGGGGAAGGTGAACATAGTGATTTTTCAAGCGTGGCTTAGATGTAGCACAAGGCCGAAAGTAGGGGGTACCCAATGAGGATCGAACTTACTACTCGGTCATAATTGTTCTGGCAAGACAAACTTGCTAACCATTATACAACGTCGAGGTCCCCAAGGTGAGCGTTATAAAGATGAATATTTAGAGATTCATTTAAAGAAGGAAACATTTTATTAAATACTTAGATAAATCTAGTTCCATTATTCTTATTTTACTAGTATACACCTAGTATCGAAATAAGGATGTAAGTAATATGTAAATAATTTTAAAGTTCCGTTGTACTTATAAAATCTTAAAAACGACACATCTCCTTATTAATCTTCAATATTAACGTCATGTCTCTTCAGAATTTTGGTGATCTCTATAGATTCCTTTTCGTTAATATCCGTTATATTTTGAATTTTCTTCCTGGGAAGGACAGTGGAGCAGTTCTCGTTTCCTTTCTGCGCAGTTTAGAAGGCAATGAGTTCAGTTTACGCGGTTATTTAACTCGGAGCTGGGGAGAAAAATGGATTCATCTATTTCCAAATGAATGGTTAAAAATGCCTTTTGAACGAGTGGAGCCTACGGACCTTTAAGAAAACCACATTTTTGCGTACATTGTGGACTGGCGCTACATAATCATAAACAAAGAACTGCATCAGATAACAGAAACTACATCACTTGAGGACTTTCAAGGGCAGCAAAAGTTAAAATTAATCACATAACTCGAAGGGAAAATAATGTCATAATCAGGATCTTGACATTCCATACGACTTCAAATTAAAAACTTAGGACGGAAGCCCCCCCCCCCCATCAATACTGGAAAGAACGATAACAGTTTTTAGACTTGAGAAACCTATTTTCATGAAAATTTGTTTTGAGATAAAGATTTTATAAATTTCAACCGATTGTTGTACAAGTTGCTCGGTCAGTGAATGCTGAATGTTTCCTTATAAGGAAACGGCTAATGAAGGGTGTTTCATTAAAACGGATCAAAGTCAGCAGTAAATAAATCAGTGTTATTGGTGAAAATTTATTTCTGTTGGATCATGTTATTTAAATCATGGCAATTATGTGAAGAAAAAAAGAAAATATCGCCCAAATGTCCGCCAAGGCTTCGGCGGCACACCCCCACTCAATGGACAAAATGTTTGATGACGTCTCTGCATAGTTGCTCCTCGATCTCACCAATATGCCTTATTACCTCATCTTTCAGCTGTTAAATGTTGTTGGCTTGTTGGCATAGTCTTTACTTTTGTGATGACCCCAAAGGAAGACATTTAAAGGCGTCAAGTCGCACGACCAATTGATTTCGCTGTTTCAAGATATGATGTGACCTGGGAAATTCTTTCAAAATTCTGTTTGATTTCCGTAATAGACTTCGATAACGTTATCCCGTTTTTTGATTGTTAATCTTTCCATGGTTGCAATTGCCAAAAACTTAAGTTGCTAAATCTGAAAGAAAAAAAACTCATTAGACGCTTAAACATAATTCACGTTTAAAATTGGTCCAAGATATTGGAACACACTTTATTATCGTTGCCATTAGTGCGAAAGGGAACGCAACAGATTAGGACATAATTTGAACTCTACTTGACAGTCCCGCATCGATGACGGCATTCGAATGAATAATGCAAAGAAATGACGTTTGGTGAAAAAAAAAGCAGAGACTTCAGTGTAAGGATGTACAAATGGGGAAAAAAAAGATTATAATGTATGGATGTACTAATTGGGGCGGGGGAGCAGTGATTGCAGTGTATGGATGTACAAATGGTGGGGGAAAAGCACGGATTGCAGTGTATGGATGTTCAAATGGGCAAAAAAAGCACAGATTGCAGTGTATGGATGTTCAAATGAGCAAAAAAAGCACAGATTGCAGTGTATGGATGTACAAATGGGCAAAGATATGACAATTGTAAAAAAAATATTTCAACATTGAACTAGGAAAACCTAACAACATAAAAAAAAGTAGATATTTCGGACAGCATGAACGATTATATATATATATATATATATATATATATAATGAGTGTGTATTTAAGCAGCATGTTTTCATTCAAACAAATTTCATTGAATGATATAGATATATTGTCTACTTAGTTTTATACTGACCCCTTCCGGTTGTCTAATCAGTTTCTTGATGTTAAGATGAAATGTATCAAAGAAGGCGCCGTAGTTTGTTTTGTTTTTTTTTTTTGTTTTTGTTTTTTTAACCCGAGTAGTTTTCGACATTTTCTAAGATCATCTTCAGGGGTAAATTACGAAGACAAACTTATTGTAACTATAATAAAATCTGCATTTCGTTGTGATTTTTTAAAAAATTTATCTCTATTATCCAATTATTATATATATATATATATATATACGCTTGGTGTGTGACTCGAGTTTGCTTGGTTGGGCAAAAGATATGGCTTATTGTATGTTTAAAGAGTATACAGATGCTCATGGGATGAACGCTGATCATAGTTCAAAATTAAAATAGCACAAAAATAGTACTAAAGCAATACTGGGGTTTAAGTGCAGAAAATGAGGTGTAGCTATGAGTAAGGTATACGATCGCAAATATCTATAGATTATAGACAATATATATAATAGATAATTTCCTCTTGCATAAATCAACTATGAGTGTTCAATTCCCAGAGCGATATTCTTAACTATTATCGTAAACTACAGTGAGTTCGACCCTCATTGGGTGCGCCACAGTCAGCCTTGTGCTGCTTCTTAAATGACCATACCAACTTGCCGTGGTTTTCCCCGATGGATGGATGGATGGATGGATGGATTTTTTAGTTGAATAATGTAGACACATTATTCCTATTAATTTTTATTTTAATCCTGTCTAATTCACAGATCATTTTCGTAGTGCTGTTGCAAAACCGAGTACAAAAGCCGCTGTAGTTTATTTTTTATTTTCCTAAGTACTTATTTGCAATCCCATTCAAGATAATCTTCAAGACTAAGGAATTGCTTAGAGAGGAAAAAATTAATGTAATTGATAGTTAATGCGCATAAAACGCGCTCTGTAATATATATATATATATATATATATATATATATATATATATATATATATATTACAATAAATGTTATAATAGTGGAGTCAGTTGTTGACATCCTTTTTCTAAAGAATGCCGTACCACTTCTACTGGTCTGTTAATTTAAGAGGTAAAAAATATACCTTTCGGCAGGATTCCAACCAGCGCCACTTTATATTGAGGAAACCACCCTCTTCCCATGTGTGTTTTAGACCACTCACTCACGAAAGACTTCACAGAAAAGCAAAGTATAACACACACATTACTTTTATATATATATATATATATATATATATAAGTAATGTGTGTGTTATGATTTGCGAAATCACTTCGCTAACAGAACGTAAAGAAGCATTAACTTACTATCAATTCTTTGAATAATAAGATCCTTATATTCGGATTATTGTCAAGTGGAAGACACATGCCTAGTAATTTCAAATTGTCATCTTCAAGGCGCAATTTTCTCATACACAGGCAAACACTAAAACCGTGTAGACCGAAAGATATTCTTTGTATAAAATGTTTTTATGATATATATGCTTTTCACTAGGGAGTGTGGATTTATTTACACACGCTGTTTATATCTACATACATTCTATCGTCAATATTGATTAGTCACCCTCCATAAATATAGCAAATTTAAACAATGTATGTTCCTGTGTACGTGCGTGCGCGTGTATGCGTGTCTGTGAGAGACAGAGCCTGTTCTTATATGCCATGTTTGTATCCATTAATATATTTGCTGGTTGAGAGGTGGCATAAGCGAATACAATTCCAATGCTTACAATCGGTATACGAATTCAAATAAGACTAATAACGATTTTCACATTAGCCAAGCTCTCCCCCACCCCACTTCAGCGAGATAGACATTTAACACCTACCTTCTTTTTTCCTAACAACCAGTATATTCGTATAGTTGCAAAATCTGCAATACTTAAAATAGCTATCTTGTGTGGGTCACGTTCTAAAAAGAATACTTTATATTTTGTCATTGCTTATCGATCTAAAATTTATTTTTGCATTCAATTTGGTATTTCCTCTATTTTTGGTTTACGCATATTTCTTTCTACGTTTTTCTTTCTTGGAAAAAAAAAATGAAGATCTATTTTCGTTTGCCTTATACAATCCACCAAAGTTAGAAATCGGCAAATTTATTATTGCGAATCAATAAAGGAAGACTAGCAAAGCTAAATAAAGAGGAGGAGTGAAAGAGGTGGTAGCAGGGTTGGATAAGAGGATGAGTGTTGAAATGCCTACAAGATTAAAATCCGAGAACTCAGAGACAAAGAGTGCGTGATAGCGATTTGAAGTCGACAGCGATAAAGTGAAAGTGAAGATTGGATACATGGATCTTGGTCAAAGAAATGTCTTCTTTCTTATTAACAATGAGAAGCGAGCTCGTTAAATGAAGGAATGAAGAGGGAAGGTGCCAGGACTATGGTGATATTAAGAAGCGTACATCAGTACACCTGCCAATTCCGTCTCCACCGCCGACTTCCCCCGCCCCCACGACTCCACTACCATGGCTACCACCGATGCTTCCATCGTTCCCACACCCTCTACAATTTTCAGCCTCTCAACCAATTCTTAAACGACACTCACAGTTGCTAAAATCGATTACGTAGAGTAGTATGCCGTTGTCCCCATATCTAAGATAAGATAGCTGCAATAGAAACAATGATAATGCAATCCAATAATATAATAAAATCTTCCTCTCTTTCTAACGTTATTAATATCTATCTACACGATGTTTATAAAATGACACAACTTATATTTTCAATAACTTCTACACGCAGAATGGTGACATATTGGAAGAAATCCCCATTCTTTGATAAATCTTCAGGCGAGAATAACACTACTTAACTGACTGGTCCATCGTATAAAAAAAAAAATAACGAGAATATATATTTGGGTGGGGTGACATTTTTGTAGATTAGCAATAATTCGATATTTTTCTAACCACAATACTTGCCAGAATCTAAAATGTTTTACCAATTTAAAATGGAAGCCATGTTCATCATATTAATACAGTCTAAGAGTCGATCGGTGACGTACGTACAGTTTCAAACTGTGCTTAGTTCTTTGATAATTGCGTTCTTCTGATTTTTTTTTTTTTTTTTTTTTTTTTTCAATTCGTAATAGTATGCAGTTATCATTGACGTAAGCAAATTTTGAAATTTGATATTTGTCAATAAAAAATAAAGTACAGATAACCCTTTAACAAGTCGGGGATCAAATTTTATACGGTATTTATATTATGATCAGGATACCATTCTAAATTAATTTTAAAAAATCCACATTTTTCGATTCTAAGAAAGAATAAAAAGACCCAATGAATGCTAATCTACAAAAATTGTTAAAAAAAACTCTTTCCTGTTTTTATTAGCGGATCTGTTAATTTTAATATTACTGAATAGTTACTGAATAACAAATCTACTCAAGTTTTATAGGCACTTAATAAGCTTAGTTTGTCACAAGGTAAAATGAGAAGCAATAAGATTGGGTTTCGTCAGACTTCTAGGCGGGGGAAGTCTGTCTGTCGGCCTATCGATTTTGGGGGGATTATTTCACCTTGTTTGCCAGGCAATTTCTCCTAATTCTCACTAGGTGGCAGAGTATAAAGCAATATAAAAGAAAAAGCCACAACCTACTCTCTCTTATTTTCTTTACTTTCGCTTTTCCACTATAGGATGCCGTTGGTACAAGTCGTGTCTCTTTTCCCCTCCGAAATACTTATTAGTACTCAACAAACCATATGTCGCATGCAACATAAGGCTAACACTACACTCTCTTACTAGACAAAACCTCAGCCAACCACAATATTTCAACTGTAACCAATATATATATATATATATATATATATATCTCCGATGCAAGAAAACATCAAGTGAGAAGTAAGGTGCTTTTAATATTAAACATTTAACATATGAATTCTTTTATCTAATAACCGCGGATTTAGTCTCTGCTTCTTGCATTTATATATGTATATAAATCTCTATAGAAGTAGCTATAAAGTCCTCATGCAGTTTAGATTTTAATAATTCTTCTTGAAAATAAGATTAAAATATCAGATAAAAAAATGTAAGTGAAATCAAATCTAGTTATTGCGTCAATGTCTATAAATTCTACACTAACTTGTTAAACTTACACCACTTTAGACTCCTGGATATTTACAAGGCCAATGCTGAGAGTATTCTGTAAGGATCTTCTGTAAACAGAGCTAATCTTCTAAATTAGCTCGTTAAACATTCCCACCCAACAACAAAAATCTTAACTGCATTTTAAATGAATTTTCTTACACACACACACACACACACACACACACACACACACACACACACACACACACACACACATATTTTATTGAATGCGACAGACAATGTGCTTTTATTTAGTTTTTTTATAAAATTTCTCATGCGATCTAATTTTTTTCTTTTCGGATGATAAATTATATAAAAACTGTCCGAAAGTTTTCTTTTTCCCAGCGCATTCGGCTATACATTTAGCCATTTTCAAGGATTAAATATTAACTGTTAAATAAGAAATACTTTGTTGCATGTATGTTTTTTAAAATGTCTTCATTTTTCAAAACACGGTTAAGATATTGTGTCCGTGTTCATACTTAATATTATTAAGTGTTGTTTTTTTGTTTTTATTAATAAGACTTCCATTATTTTTAGCCCTTTTTTGCATGTCGATGATGACAACGGGTACCATCGAATGTCTTATTTTGAGCCTCCGATCACCAGAAATGACAATATTTCGCGGCACATTTAAGAGGATCGTCCGACACACCAATGTGCCACAGTATGGCGGATGAGAATCAATGTTTTAACTAAATATATAATCAAAGAAGGCCGAGTATACAGTCTCATTTTGTTTATAGGGAGCGAAATGTGTAGTCAAATATTTTTTTTGTTTATATAGCATTATTCTACATCATCAGAGGAGCCCACTGCCTAGAAATTTCCACATCTATTTTACTAAAATCTTTTGATGACGTAGTGGGTATATAATTTTCAGTTGCTTTAAACTTGAAGTAAAATGCCATGGTTTAAATATTGCACTTATAAAATATCACTTTAATACTGATTGATTTTTGACATATTTTTTTTAAACATTTCATCCCAGGAAAGGCAATAAAACCACTAAGACGCAAGGAGTTACTGAGTAAACATAAAATAAAAGAATTAAATTAAAGATCAATGTTACGAGGAAGCAAGAAGCTGAAACCTGAAGGGCGAGAGAAGAAACTTTTAGAATAGAACTTGCGGTTACAGCTAGCCATTTCAATTGCAATCTTATTGATTTTCTTTATTGATATATATTTTTAAATCGTAATGAGCTCAGCTAACGCAATGTAATAAGAGTTATAGGCGGGCTAACTAAACGAGTCCGACGTTGTTCCACTGTCTTATTCATTTTTAAAGAGAAACATATCTACCGATCGTGTCGGTCGAGGAAGTTGAATCTTGCAAAATGTATTGTATGGCACAGACAAAAATGTAGACAGGAATTATCCTGTTGGAACAATGCAACACCTTTCTATTGAAGGAATGGTCGCAGAACGAGTTGTAGAATATTCTGGGCAGAAATAGTGCTGTTCATGTTTGCCTCCACTAAAAATTGGCAATTAAAATGAAGGCAGCACCTGCTCTCATCGCTTAACCCTACAAAATCCCATTTCATCCGTTCGATATGCACAACAGTGTTATGACGTAATTGGGAATATGGCTAGAGGCAAACTTGTCTGTAGTCATGCTGCAACAATTCCTAACAGTGACATTTTGTTGGGGGCGGTGGGTACGTGCTCTTATATGTGCTATGGATGCTGTGAAGTTTGTTAATGCTGCTCTAACAATGCTTTAATCTTGGTGATATTACATGACCGTACTGAACCTGGTCTATGGATGTAGGAATATCCGAACCGGCACGTCCAATGTGTCCAGCAATTTTCCGAAATGACTATCCAGGCCTCTCGAAGGCTCACAAGACGACACCTTTCAAAAGATTCGAATTAAACAACAAAAAACTTTCACCACATACGCACCCAGCTCAGTATCGTCTTCCTGAATGCTACATTTTCCGTCAATGATGACTCTCGACAACTTCCTATACTTTGTATACTCTAAGCAACTTTTGAGCCTTTACCATCTCTTTGTGTCTGCTCTATCATCCATTCCTACAAACTAGGTGCTAGCTGTCTTTCTCTGTCTGTCACACTTTTAATGTCCGGTGAGTATTAAATTCTCCAATCTTTCTTTCCTCATGTGTCTCAGAACTTTCACCTGTCAGCTTTACATTTTAAGTTTCCTTTCAGTCCCCATTTTCTTTAAAGCTTCTTTGTTGCTCACATGTTCAGACCCTGTTACTCTCAGCATCCATTAATAGAATAGCCTCTCTGTCAATTTGGGTCTCTTCCTCATGTGTAAATATTCACTGCAATATAGGAAGATAGGTATGACATAGCTTTTCATTACACTTTTCTTTGTTTCTAATTAAGTTTTCCTGTCTGTTAATCATTTGCTTAGTTTCTGGAAGACATCTTTCTCTATTTGTCTTAGGATTTCTGCATCGCATATCATTTCCGTCGGTTGTCTATAAATTTCATGTGCATTTTAGATTTAGAACTTCTCGTTTACATAATAATTAAATTGCTCTGTGATTTAAATAAAACCATGTTCTGCCCTGAAAACATTTACATCCCATTTTAGGATTGAAAGGAAATAAGGAACTGAGAAAAGTTTTAATGTTATATTTTGAAAATCTCACATATTCTAAATTATATTATTGCAACATGCCCACTATCAAATAAACGACAGTTTAAACTTATCGAACTTATTTTGATTATGGCAATTTCGCAAATCTTTGAAAAAAACGTCTGCATAGCGAAGAAAACAGTGGGTATCGTTGCTAGTAATATAAAAATCAAACCAAATGCTATTTTTACTGATTCGTTTTTTACGGGTTATCAACCCTTTGCAGGTTATTTAAAGCCAGAAAATATTTTTGGGTTATAAACATTTTTTAGATAATGATTTTAGTGATACAAGTTTTACTACTTAACCCACAGCTGGGGGAGAAAAGATGGATTCATAACTTTCTCAACGGTATTTGCGCATAAGGAAATATAACGAACCTTACTGGAATTAGAACTCGGCTCTTCGGTTAACAATCCCAAACTTATACATTATACTACTCCTACATCCAAGCGTACAGCATCTACTATTTCCAAGCGGTCACCCATTTAGGTACTGACCAAGCTGGACGTTGCTTAACTTCGGTGATCGTACAGGAACCGGTGTTTCAACGTGAAACTAGAGCAAATGCTGATGGGACACACTTAAAATATTAGTTTACACAACAATGCCCTATTTACTAAAATATCTTCCTACAAAGACAAAAACAGTCTTATTGATATCACTTATGTTCAGCTTTCCGATAAAAGACCAGATAATGTTGAAAGTAAAAGAACATAGTCTGACACAAAGCTACAACTGATGAGCAGTTAAGGAGAATAGAACACACCAGTCTGTGAGATTAGAGTACAAAACACAGCGTGCACTATTTACATTATTCGGACTATTGTCCTCATCTTTGTCGCCATGTTCATCACAACGTTTCGGCCGTTATAAACCCCGGTCGTCTTCAGGTGGTTAGAATGTCGAACTGAACCTTTTATTTCGCTCACTGGGGTAAACTGTTCTAGTTCCACGTGCCATGTCTAATGAATGTCAGTTATGTCCTGTTAATTCCCCTCTCAAAGTTCTCCACCGCCTTAATCAGGTATTGAACTCACACTCTTTGGGTCCTGTCACTGGATCTAACTAAAGACTTTATCCACTGTGCCATTTGACAGACAAAGATGGGGACAATAGTCCGAATAATGTAAATAGTGTACATAATACCTCATCTCAGAAATATAGACAGATACTGAAAGGCCGAAACGTTGTAATAAATATGGCGACAAAGATGAGGACAATAGTCCGAATAATGTAAATAGTGTACATAATACCTCATCTCAGAAATATTAACAAAACACAGCGTGGCGCTCGATCACGTTTTATTGTCCAAAAACAATGGCAGAGCATATTCAAGGAACTTTTACTAATAAACATGAATAAAACTTGTTAAAAGTTGACATTTCTGTAATTTGTATAAATTTGCTTTCATTTACAATCTACAGCCTATTAGCCTAACATATTTTATCCTATAATCACTTTTAATGTATACACAATAGAAAAAAACTACTTCCACATGAGCTCAAGGTTAAACGCTTAAGCTGATAAACAATGGAAATCAACAGTACTCGGCTCAATCTAAAAAATATACTCTACTTAAGAGCTTTCGTAATATTTACGTCTTAACCTTGAATCCTGAAACAATAGAAACTTTACGTTCGTTTCGGTACGTAAAACCAACATCTAATCCAATGATCCAATAAATGATCCCTAGGCCATTGTCACATTTGTAATTATGGATAATCTATATTCGGGATCTAGTACGGAAAGTAACTCTTTAAGTATTCACTAAGAACGTTTAGAATATCGCACGGTCACAAATACAAAGTTCCATTTTGTTATAATTATCTACAAGACCAGCTTAACTATTTCACCACTGCGAGGCGCATCTATAAGAACATCTATAAAAAAAAAACTGAGACTTGTTTTAAATCATTTCATCCCAAGGAAGGCAATATAGCTACCAAGACGCAAGAGGTTAGTGAATGTTAGAGAATAGGAGAAAAAATATATTAAGGAGAGAGAACAATAAAATTAAAACGACAGAAGATAACAATTGAGATTTTTGAAGATCAAACTTGAATGGAAAACAAAAAGCCGGAAGAGTTCCACAAGAAAAAGATTTTGTTTGAGTTTCCTTATTAACATAAGGAGGTTAATAGAAACCTCAAACTTATTGGTTTACCGTCCTTTTTGTAACTTATGTGTGCCCTTTTCCTTCAGGACGTTGGTGATCATGGCTCCCCACAACTTCTTGTCCTTTATAGCTCTTAAAAAATTTGTTATTTTTGCTATTTCTCCCAAACCCTGTTCTGCCATCCATTTACACAAACTCGCTAAATAGGTTATGCACTGTTTTTTCTCTGTCCCTCTTGCCTTCAATATTTCCAAGTCCTCTTTCCTCATTACATGCCCTTAATTGTTCTGATGTGAAATGTAAGTCTACTTTTTGTTTTCATTTTCTCTAAAACTCCGTGGTTGTTCACATGTTCGTTCAGTGGTATTCTCAGTATCCTTCTGTAGAACCACACTTCTGTTTTTAAATGAGATTGACCACCATTCTTCCTCAGAAACCTCCCATGCGCAATTTTTAATTGAAAATTGCGCAAATGAGGTTTTTAAATTATTAAATTGACTCATCTGGAGTATCCCTGCCTAACTTCCCACTTAGAGACTGCAGAGTTATATGAATATAACCCCTTTTCACCGTTTTTGATATCGTGTCTAACATTGATCCGATAGCATCCATTCAATAGCCGTTGTGTGCTCCCAAACTGGCTCCTGTTCTCTCTAAACTGTATAATAAATGCTTGGTTGCCTCCTGCTTGCTGGAAACCATTGTCTGTTGTTCCAGTTTTTAAAATCTCGAATCATCTGACACATTCAACTATCAACCTATTAACTGTCTGATTAGGGCGTCTAAAAGAGACAATGATGAATTTGATTCGTCACCTCTCATCACAGGACCTTTTCTCGGACAAGCAATACAGCTCTCGTTTCTCAAGATCAACTGAATTTTGGGGGCTTTTAAACCTAATGTCTCAGTACATTTTTTTTATCAGAGCTCATATTACAATTTGTTATTGTTTTTCTAGAGTACTCCAAATTATTAGTTCCCATATTGTATTCATATCTCTTTGGCCTGCTATTTATCTTGAGCTTCTTGACAAAATCCAAAGTACGATCTGCAATTACATCGATCCTGATTTGGCATCTCGATTTCACTTACATTCTCACAGACGTCATGTGGCTTCTCTGTGTTTTCTACAAATGTTTTCATGACAACGGCTCTAACGAGCTTTTTTCCCTGCTGTCCCGACTTACATGAATTTAAGCATGCTACTAGATTGGCATCTTGATCCCACCCATTTACTGTTGAAATAGTTAAAAGTAACCGCCACTTTTACTCCAAAAGTTTCTTTTCCCGCACTTCCCACCTGTGGAACCTTCTTCCGTTTACTTACTTCTCTGATAACTACAATCTTAAAAAAATTAGAATGCAATATCAATCGCCATCTTCTGTTGTCGTGAACACCGTTCATCTTTTATCCTTTTCTCAATCCCGCCCCCCATAGCCAGGCTTTTATTATTATTATTATTATTATTATTATTATTATTAATTATTCCTCCTATATAGTAAATACACGCATTTTTGTATGGTGTGTGTGGTCCGAGTAGTGTGTTTTGCCACTATGTGTATATGGTGCCTGTTTATATCCGTGTGTGTGTGTGTAGTTTCATTTCACTCCAAGCAAGGAGATAAAGACGCGAGTGAAAAGAATAAGATTATTGAATGTCGCATTAAAGAGTATCGGAATAGGTGTACGAGGAGGGGTGGCTTAATGAAAACTTTCTAAGTTGCACTGAAAATACACAATTCCGTTGCCCTGGTGAAACAGTACCCTCGGGCCCCTGTGATGGGAAGCAAGAATTATTTTAAATATATTAGTTAAATTTGCTTGTTTACATACAAGGGATAGAAAGTCTGAATCATTTGATTCAAACTATTGACAAAACGTTTCATCTGTAATCGTTGCATCTTCGACTGCATTTCTGATCATCAGAAAGGAAACTACGTATGTTGACTTCACTTCAATATATATATATATATATATATATATATAATAGCTGGCGACTCGTATTCGAAGATACCCGTCTACTAGGACGGCTAACCAATCCCTATTGCAGACGCTTATTTAGGCGCATTTGTGTTTATTCAACATCCACAGAGCCTACCTGTAGTTTATACTGCAACTAAGCGGAGCAGACCTTAGTTACAGTTTCTGGGAGGGAGCCTGTTATCTAGCATGATCAACAATCTAAAAAGGCCAGCACGCTTAAGCCCTCGACCACGATGACTTGTGATTTATGGTTAACACGGTTATCGTTAATCCCCAAATGTTCTGTCTACCAAATTTCACTTACAAGACTTGGCTTAACCTGTGGTATTGTTTTCAGACACTTTCCAAAGGTGCTTCACGATGGAATCGACCTCGATCCAGTCCGATAACAGGAAGTCACCGCCTTGACAAATCGACAATGGTGAGATTCAAACCCGCTTTCCAGAGACAGAACTTTAAAGATCAAATTCAGATCATATATGGATTGGAATCGGACAGGAGATGAAGAAATGGGAAACGTTTGTCAATTTCACATGTTTCGCTTTTATTAAAGCTTCGTCAGAGATTGAGAGAAAACGGACCAAATGACAGAACTTTTGTTTTGTTTTTAGTTTTGTTTGGATCGATTGTCATTAGTCATGTCACGTGCATTAAAACTGTAGATAATTCTATATGTATATAATTTGTAAAAATTCTCATGTCTAAGCGGGCATCGGATGTCAGCCTAGTAAGGAGGTGTCCTAATCTTTTCACTTTTGTGTGGTCAGTCGGCGTAGTGGGATGGTATTGTATTTACTCTGGAGCTGATTTTATATACGTACTTTATGTATTGGATAGATACAAGTTAGATTCTTTAAGAATAGATTCAAAGAAGGATGGTGATGCAATGTTTTAGGTGTGTGTGTGTTTATAATAAACCTAGGTGCAGACATGTGATCTTCAAAAACGTTATCTTTTCCTAGCTACTTGAAAAATTGATGTGTAGCTGGGGTGGGCCATTGTCCTTCAGTCGCCATTTTATAATTACTTCTGCTATCGGTTAGAAGCGTTTACACTGACAGCTGAAGAGCGTTTCAGACAAATAGAGTATTATGGGATTGGCCCCGTACGGGAACAGTCGGAGAGATCAATGACCCGATTAGTAATTGAGAACGAAAGGAAACGGTAAAAGGCAGGCTATACATTAATGGATACAAATACTGAAACATGCACGCACAAACACGCATATATATATATATATATATATATATATATATATATATAATAAAAAGGCTTAAACACTAATATTCCATGGTCATAATTTATTCCATTGGAATCGTAAATACGATCCAATTCATCAGACCTACAAATTCTAAATTCTTTTTGAATTTGTAGGTCTGATGAATTGGATCGTATTTACGATTCCAATGGAATAAATTATGACCATGGAATATTAGTGTTTAAGCTTTTTTATTATATCCTTACTCTCTCCTGGACATTGAGTTCTAGCTGGATTCTATCCTCTCGGAATTTTTTATTCAAAAAATATACATGTGTGTATATGCACCTGTGGATTTTGCATATATATGTATATTTACCACTAATATTATATATATATATATATATATATATATATATATATATATATATGCAGTTACTTTTATTATGACTGAATAGGCGCGTAGCGTAGTGGTTATTGGGTGAGATTGTCGTACCGAGTTCAAATTCTATTGCGTTTGGTTTCGTGCAAATGACCTTGGAACGATATCAATCCACCTATTCTCCGCAAATAATGGATCTCAATTTGGTTGACAACTAGTCAAGGTGAAGTTCTGAATTAAAAACTGATCAGGCGTGGTTCTAGCAATTCTACCATTAAAAATCCACTTGCTACAGAAAAGGCGACAGCAACGTCTATCATGGTGTGGCTGTGGTCCTCGACTCGACAAGAAATCTAATTCATAACAGTTTTTTCTTTTTTTTATAGTTCACTCCAAGCAAAGTAGTAAAGCCACTAAAATACAAGGAGCGTGGAAGAATTAGCAAACAGAAAACCTTAAGGAGCGAGAACAATAGAAGAATAGATAACAATTGACGTTTCCTTTAAATTTTTGAAGATTAAAGTTGACTAGAAAGCGTGGAACCGGAATAGTGTTCCACAAGCGAAAAATGCGAGAAAAGACTTTTAGCATGTAACTTACGGTTACATATTAGTCAGATTTATAAGACCTAGCTACCAGTCTAGTTAGTACCTAGCTTAAATGAAAAAAGTTTAGTTACCAAAGCGAAGAGCGATATTTATTTCCGCTTATTTACAGAAAGTGTGATACAAGGCCAAAATTGGGAATGAGGGAAAAGACGATCTTCATCTGTCTTAACGTTAAACTTAGCTCGCTACAAACACTGACCCAAACATACAACTATATTCCTAACACCAAAACAACGCATTCTTACTTAAATTTCTTACTACATTCACCATAATATCTCGTGTCTCTTTGAAAGTCCTTACTAGTCCCTATATGTACAATTCATTGTCTCTGGGAAAAATTAACATGAAAATATTTATAGAAAAGGCACAGGGAGGCAACTTTACGGCTGGGTGAAAGTGACAGGACCAATAATATTGCTGTTTCTTCTTTGGATTTTATCAAGAAGCTCTGGATATATAGCTAGAGCACTGAGCCAAAAGTGGCAGCAACGTTCTAGGCATGGACGAATGATGGTTATACGTATGTAAGATTCTGGAGAGAAAAATTGGTGGTTCAGAATTAATTAGAACTGAGGGTTATGTTTAGGGTTTTTAAATCGAGTTGGAATTAGTTCCGCCACTTAAAAATTGGCTACCACAACACAACTTTCTTAGCAGCTGACTTAGCAGTAGATTCAATATAATCTTTCCACTTCATGTCAGCCGAAAACATTAGACAAAGAAGGCGCAACAAGTCACTCTCTTGGGGGTTAGCATCAGTCATGCTGATGAAAGGCAAAAAGATGTCTCTCAGATGATTAAAAGAGCGAGTTAATTTGTCCGAAAACGTTAACTGGAATCGTCACTAAATCTGTTACCGAAAGCGAAGTGCGAGTTGTATGCTTAATTTGAACAAACGGGATTTTTTTTTTAATTTAAAGTAGCGTAGTCCCACTCCGCCTTTTAGACTTGGGTAGGATCATTTTAAATTTACAATAAAAGAAATTAAAGCTATTTCTTTTTCTTGCCGCTGCAATGTACATAACTTCTTGTTTAATGAAAAAAAAATTAAAATTTGTTTGTTAAAAAATTTGTCACATTAACTTATATTTTTCTGGATAATGACACGAACATTAATTGTAATGAAATTAATTTCTTTTTTAATAAATCAATTATTAATCAATTAATTATGCAGTGTTAGTAGGTACCAACATTACCAGTGTGAAAATAAAAAACGAAATAAAACATTGAAAACTATAAAACTTGCTGTTTCTTGCTTTCCTTCTTGTTGGAAATCCTCCTCTGTAATTTCAGTCTTTAAAATTACGAGCGGACCGTCTGATCCTTCCTTCTAACTATCGGCCTTTTACTTTTTTTTGGTAAAATATTAGGGGCTCTAATTAACTCTTATCTCGTGTGGTCTTGCAGAAATGTAACAGGGCAGTCGCTTATCTGGGTCAACTGTTGATTTATTAATCATTATTACTGAAAGTCTATAATGCTGAAGCACCGGCTGTTACTTTGCATATCTCAAAGGCATTCGACAAGGTTTGGCATATTTCTAGGTTTAGAGCGAGTCTTCGTGTCAAATATGTTGTAGTATGGCTAATATAATTATTTACGAATTTTCATTGATCAGGAATACAATTCCTTAATGGGAATTTAAATTCATGAATAATATTTGCCCTATTTAATTTTGTTCTAAGAGGTGAATCCTTATCTTTAACTATAAGGTTAGGTTTTAAATTTTTTTGTAATAAATAATTAATCTAATATTTTTTATAGTTAAATAATTCACCTCTTAGAACGAAATTAAATAGGACAAATATTATTTACAAATTTATATGTCCATTAAGGAACTGTATTCTTGATCAATCAAAATTTGTAAATAATTATATTCTACAACATGTCTTACACGCAGACTCACACTACACCTTTCTGACCATAGCTCAATTAGGTCTCATTTAAATACTTATGGAGACCTATCAGACCCTTTTTGTAACCTACTTATTGACAACACATATAATATTATCTACATGCAAAAAAGATTAAAACTAATGAAAGCCTTATTAATAAAAACAAAAAATAACACTCAGCTATGAACATGGACACAATATCTTGACTGTGTTTTGAAAAATGAAAACATTATATAAATATATAGATGAAACAAACTATTTAACAGTTCAAATATTTCATCCTTGAAAATGGATAAATGTTTAGCCGAAAGAGGTAGGATTAAAAGAACATTCGAACAGTTTTTATATAATTTATCATCTGAAAATAAAAACATAGATCGCATGATAAATTGTATGAAAAAAAAAAATGAAAGGACTCTGTTTGTGGTATTCAATGAAATGTGCATGAAAGGATTGCTACCTAAATGCACACATATGTAAGGAAAACTGTAGTCTTAGACTTTTTCAAAAAGTCTACATCGGACGAAACGCGTCGGCTAAAACTACAGTTTTCCTTTAAACATACTTTTCTATAGGTTAATTCTGAGAAATTTTTACATAAACTTATATTTTTCTCTATTTTTATTCTGGATGTTGACACAAAACTTAGTGATATTTTCTTTTTCTTTTCTTTTTTTTTTTTTTAACTTTGTTCTAAATATACTCAGTTAGTAAATACCAGCATTGCCAGTGGTAAAAGTAAAAACGAAATAAAATTTTGAAAACAATATAATTTTTAATCTGCTAAGAATCGGGTTAGGCTGAGAACTTTTCAGTCTCATCTCCACCCCCGTATTAATATTTACTGTGTCTATATTATATCCTCCCTTTCTGACTTTGTATATATAACCCCAAATAAATCCGAAGAAAAAGTCATAGAAACTTAGTTTTGAAACCTGAAGTAGAGGATAAATAAAAAATGGCAAGTGTCAGTTTTCTATTGTCATTAATTAGAAATGGACATGTATAAAAAATATTTTAAAATGTATTCCAATAATTTAAGTCTCTTCTTCGAAGTTTTAATTTGAACAACATATCAAATAACGTTTATCGTAATAATGATAATACTAATAATAATAGTACTACTAATAATAATTATAGTAATACTGCTACTAATAATATTTATCAAGGACACATACTAAAAATGTTGTTAGCCCAAAATGCAGATTCTGTGGTAAATATCCAGAAACAATTGACCATCTTGTATCAGGTTGCGCGGTGTTGGCACCTACAGAATATAAAACCCGGCATGACAGTGGGCCAATATCTGCAATGGAAAATCTGCAACTTCTACGGGAAGGAAACTCAAAGAAATTGGTATGTGCACCACCCAGACCCGATTAAGGAGATAGGACCTGTAACAATTTTATGGGACTATGCAATATACACACAGAACAATCAAAGTTAGTCGCCCTGATATCGTTATTAGAAACCGCAAACAAAGAAATTGCCTCTTTATTGATATGGCAGTCCCTGCAGACTGCAATGTATCTTTGAAGATCTTCAAAAAGCTACCAGAATACAAGGACCTTGAAATTGAAATCTCAAATGTGGCACATGAGAACATCAACAATTCCTGTTGTAGTTGAAGCCCTCGGATTGATTGGAAAAGATTCCAGTAGACACATTGAAGGGATTCCTGGTAGCCCATGCTTTAAAGAAATACAAAAAATTGTTCATTGTTCTCACGAGTACAGCCCACGCCTTTTTTTTATCTATGTAAAATGTATAAATTTTTTTTTTTTTTTTTGTTCAAAACTGCTCAGTGGAAAATATCATGAAGTCATATCTAACCTTAGGTCTCTGGTCAGGACCCAGAAAGAAATGAGTGCACACCAGAAATCAAAGGAAATATAATGATGATAATGATAATAATAATGATGATAATGATAATAATAATGATGATAATGATAATAATAATGATGATAATGATGATAATGATAATAATAATGATGATAATGATAATAATGATAATAATAATGATGATAATAATAATAATAAACAAAGAAATTGATTGATGTAACTCTTCTAATATTTTTCAACACATAGAGATGGGCGCAGTTTAAGAAAAGAAAAAGAAAAGATGCAATGTTCAACAATATTTCGACAGTATGTCTGTCTTCTACGAGTTGTGTTTTCGAATTGCATTCAAGTATCAAAATATGAAAAAATCTACAAAAAAATACAAGTCTTTGTACAAATGTCGCCTTTCTTGAGAAAAACGTTTGGACTTGTAATCAATGCGACAAAACGAATGTAACGCCGCAGGTGTGAATAAAATGAAACCGAAGCGGGTATTAATGTGATGGCGATCTTGCACATCTTGGAATTTTCCGTTCGTTGATTAGTTGCTATGAGGAATTAATCAGAGCTTCGTATAAATCCTGTGAAGCTCTTACGTCATTCTGTTTATCCCCCACCCCCCGGGGGGGCGGGTATTTAGTGGTTTGCATATGTAATTATCCTCATCCGTTTTAAAGGTTGAAAGGTCGGTGGATTCTGGATATTTTTTCAGAAGGTGCACCCTAAGGTGTTTGTAGAAATTACAGTCGTTTTGTAAAAAAAAATATATACATATATATATATATATATATATTCCGCAAGGTTTGTTGATGTCACATTGTTTTGTCTGACATCATACCTAGGTTCATTAAATCTTTTAATTTTTCGGTTGTGCAACCCACATAAAGCTATATTTGGTACATTGGTCAGTGTATACCAAATGGTTTGTTTTATGGCATAACAACGTCAATGCCGATATTTTTATTAACGCTATTTTTTTTCAAAAATGTATTGCTGGTAATTCCTTTTCCTTCAAAAGTGTATTGCTGGTATTAAGACATACTTTTGAGTTTAACTATTTGCCCATAGCTGGGACCCTAGCAGGTGCTACCACCCCGAGTCAGAATGTACCTGGGAACACCAGCAATTAAGTGGTGGTTCCACGCTCCTCAAAACCTCCTGATCAGAGGCCTTGCTGTTGGATGTAGTTTATCGTCTTACCTAGGATAAAATACCAAATGGGAATCAGCACATTTGCCTCCTTCGTGATATTTCTCTTTGAATTTGTGACAGAATTGACATTTACTCGTGTTGTTGCCCAACAAACAGGGGTTTCCCTATCAATGTTTTCTGAAATGCAACAATCGGAAACTCCAATGGAGTCTTGAGTGTGACCGATTGTATTCGTTAAAATGTATCTGATTTTTTGAAAGAGACGACAGAAGGTCTGGGACAAATCTCTTTAAAACGCGGATATTTTTGCGGAATATGTTCATAGCTTTTGGGTAATACTTTCGAAATACCAGCAAAATGTTCGCAGCAGTTGATGACTAATGGGATTCGGTCAGAATTTTGTGTTTTCTGCGTTTTGATCTGAAGTAAAATTATGACTATCTTCATTTTTTCGTAATTTCACTGGCTATTTGTTTCAGTCGCGACTTGTGATAGCCGCACATGACGTAATTGGCATGTTTCAAATAATCTTTTGTATTTCCATGCAAATTCCTCTTCTGCTCAAAAATTGGGACCGGCTATGATTTTTATCGTATAAGTTACGTCAGAAAAGTTGAAGAAAAATATGTATAAAATATTTCAGTTATTGGACGACTTCTTGAGATTTTTACTCTCGAGTGTCTAAATATTCAAGGTCAGTTTTTAGGAAAAATCCACCCTTGTGCAAATTTAACTGAAACAAAACGAATAATTTTGTTCCTATTTTTCCACGTCCTGAGTGGTAGCACCTCTTAGGGTCCCAGCTATGAGCAAATTGTTAACCCCCAAAATAGGGTCAAGACTATGAAAGTGTAAAAATAGGTTTTAATACAAGAAATACTTTGTAAAAAAAAAAAAATTATTCCCAGCAATAAATTTTTGAAGAAAACATATTACTAACAATGATTTCCAAAAATAGGTATTAGGTTGGTGAAAAAATAATGACGTAATATTGTCGTTTTTTGACGTTAAAAAATACGTCAAAAAACGACATTACTACGTCATTATTTTTGCACCAACCTAATACTAGCAATACATTTTTGAGGAAAAATTATTACCAGCAATACCTTTCTGATAATAATTATTTTATTTAAATAAAAAAAATTTACCAACAATGTTTTTAAAAATAAATATTACCGGCAATACATTTTTGAAGGAAAAATATTACCATAAATAGATTTTGACAAAACAAAATATTACCAGCAATAAAAATTTTGTTGGTATTTAAAAACCCATTGAGGTTGATATGCCGTAAACCTAACCAAACTAAACCAAACCCAGTGCTCATGTTAGTACTTCGTATTTCCATTCCCCGACGTCGTTCGTTGAAGATTGACCACAGATTCTCGATTGGATTTAAATCAAGTTTCCGCACCAGTCTATAGTACTTTGATTTGCTCACTAGTAAGGCTTGCCAGTGCGTTCGTGCAGCCTTACAATTTTCGTACGCTTCCATGGAGTAACGTCCATCGCAGACAATGGCCGTAGGACAACTAATCGAGAGTCGAGATAAGTGTCTGGACAAATCTCATCACGCACCCCGAAAATAGATTCATATTACTGCACACCACTGCAAATAACCTAATCTAATCTGAGGAAAAGATAAAAATCGATTACACCCTGACACTCCAGTGGGTCTAAAACTGACCGCATGGTTAAAGGGAATTTGTTGTTTCAATTAATTTGCACAAGGTGTAGATGTGAATTTTATTTTATTTTTCAAAAATATCAATAAAATTGTAGAAATTTTAGCAAACTTTCCAATGTACCTTCTCAAATGAAGAAAATGCCATGGATAAATACCATTTATAAATGCCATTGATATTTAACATTCATACATACCATTAATAAATTGCAGCCAAGTATTGGTTAATGAACGTGCTGTGATTTTGAAAACTTTAAAGTAATTTTTCGAAGTTTGTCATGAAAACATTGGCAAATTTAATTGGGGTGATTGGGGTTCCCTTTGCAGATATATATTTTTTTTATTTTTTTATTTTTTTTTTTTGTCTAAACTTCATTGCGCCCCGTATTGCAAGACGAACCGTATAAATCTACAGAGAAAGTTTGGTAACTGAACCTGAGAGAAAATCAGAAAATCGTAGCTCAAGTTACCCCTTTTGTATTTGTTTCCGGGAATCTTTGTGCCTCACAAGTCAAGACTGCTAATGATGTCAGGTGATGGTATTCCCAAGACGTCTTGGAGATACCTGACATCATTAGGCGTACACTTGCACTGAGAAAAGTGTATAGTCTCTAAGCTGAGGGTAAAAGCTGAGATATGATCATCGCCCCCCCCCCCGCGCGAAACATCTTAGTCGGGGGAGATTTTATGTAATTAAAGCAAATGTTAGATTGATTTTAATGTCAATTTTTTCAAACATAATTAACTTCGATTACGCTATGACTGATCTATGTTAACAGAAAAAATTAAATTGTGTAATTAAAAATAAAAAAAATAAAGTAGCCGTTATAAAAATATAGGGTTCGACGAAAATTGGTTAATTTAATAACTGAAATTAAAAGTTACTTTTTAATTAAAATAGGATTAGTAATGATGAAATCTTTTTTCTTTTTTCAGGGTTATAAATCTTGTCACTAAGCAAAAATTATTAAAGCTTCTATTTTTATAAGGAAAAGACGTATATATCCAATGATATGACCACCAAACAGTCCTTATCCTACTGAAAATTTATGCTGGAATTTTTTTTTTAAATATCTATGTCAAGACTTTATCTTGGAAAGCAGATTTGTCAATCGATATTCGAGAATGTTGGAACCACTGAATACTGGAATCACTGAATAGTGGAATTAATGAATACTGGAATTATTGAATATTGTAATTAATGAAATCTATGCGCAAAGTATGCAGTATCTTTAATTCTTTCCTATATTTGATTAGGAAAAAATATTCCATTACTTAAAATAACATTTACTTTTAGTTATGTACTACGAATCACGATTGTTCAGCTTTTGGTGGTAGCCTCCGTTATTAAGGACTCGGTTTTTGTCTGGCGTATTCAGGCACAACATTCGTCGGGGAAAAGAACGACTCAATAATTATATCTCATGCATTCTGTTATCTATTTCATTCGATCTCACTTTCATACTTTTTAAGAAATGGATTTTTAAAATAATTTATCAGATTATACAGACACAGAATGATGAATGAATGTCCTCGGTCTCCTCTTATCAAACCTAAAACGGGGTCGTTCAGGCTTTTCCTTTTCTGATCCGAAACGGAGTCGTTCCGGCTTTTCCTTTTCTGATCCGAAACGGAGTCTTTCAGGATTTTCCTTGAATTTAATCATATTTCAGTGGTACCTTTCGATCATTATTCACATTTCATTTGACAATCTCTGAAATTATTGAATGTTTCTCTTTGTCCGAAAAAAGGATATTACGATGCATTTTAACGCTTAAAATTCGCAACGTGGCTATTAATCTGAGACTCCGAAATTTTTAGAATATTTCAAAGAAATGACTAACGTTTGTTTATATCTGCGCAGAATAAACCAACTTTCATCCTAACTGCGCAGATATATGTTGGTATCATTAATTAAATAAAACGTTTAGATTCCAATACATACTAATTTAATGTATGAAGTTGATGCATTTAAACGTAGTACTAGTCTGACAGTTAGGTTTCATAATTTTATCGTTGAAATTGCTATATCTAACCGTAAGTTCTATGCTAATAGTTTCTTCTCTCGCACTTCTCGCTTGTGGAACTCTCTTCCAGCTTCTTGCTTTCCAGTCAAATTTGGTCTTGAGAAAGTTAAATGAAATGTCAATTGTCATTTTCTGTCTCCTTAATTCGTCCTTTAATGACATGTCCTCAGTAATGACTTTTCTCAGATTCTTTCACTCTCCGTAATCCATTGTCTTAGTGGCGTTATCACCTTGCTTGAGGTAAATTGATTGAAAAAGATATCGTTATTATTATTAGTAGTATTAAGCAGCACATCAACAAATTTGCCTTGAGACCCAAGTATACGAAGCCCGATACACCTACCATGATACTCAATAAGTGTATGCCGAGTACAGGTAGCACAGCCAAATCTATGCATTACGGTGACAGGTTTAGATAAAACCAGCATAGAAACTTGCAGGTTGAGCCCAGTTAGAAACACTTTCAGGTCGAGTAACCCAGCCCACATAGAACATCGTTAATTGAAGATGTTGCCTAATGTGACCCCAAGATGTTTTTGGCTGCCTAAACCTTCAAATAAAATAAGCACAAATACAAAAAAATAAATACATTAAAAAATCAAAAACTCTCGACCCCTGAACACGATGCTCTCTCACTACTCAGATACACCCCTATACATTCCCTAGGCAATACACTCAACTGTTTAAAATCGGGTAACTGTGGTTCTGGGCAGGACACTTACTTCTAGGCCATCTTAATTCATCAATACAAAACGTTTACATGGCAGCAGTTCCATTCACTTAAGATCAGAAGCCATAAGATCCATGCCTGGTGTAGCACAGGACATTTATTATTATTATTATTATTATTATTATTATTATTATTATATTTCGATTTCTGCTATGGCCACACTACCTAAGTCTGCTGGAAGACCTAAGGCAAGTTGTGGTGTGTTTTTTATGGTTACATTTCATGATTTGCTTTTCTAATTCCTATAACATCACTAGCGTTACATGGACAAAGTTCTTAGTGTAAGTACTGCAGTCATCAAGACAATGTTTTGTATTTCTCTTAAGCTTGGATTTCCAGGGATATTTTCAATGTGTTGTTTCTTTTTTTATCATTCCAAGCGCTCCTAATATAACTGTTTTCAATTTCCACATTTTTTTTTATTCTATTTCCTTTTCCAGGTCTTTATACTTCGATAGTTTTTCAAATTCTTTGGTTGCTAAGTTACAGTCCGCTAGGCAAAGTATATCAATTAGTAGGCAAGTTTTTTGTTTTCGGTTTTTGACAATTATGTCCAGCCTATTTGCTTCAATCTTCCTGTCTGTAAAGATAGTACAATCCCACAAAATTGTGATGTCTTCTATTTCTGTAATCGGTGCTGGCTGATGTTCATACCAGTGTTTATTAACATCTTTTCCAAAGTGTTTGCACTTTGTCCAGTGTAAGTATTGCCCCACTCTATCGTGATGATTTTTATATTCTTTTGGAGCAAGTACAGAACACCCTGAGATTAGATAGTCTATGGTTTCCTGATATTTGTCACATGACCTGCATTTTGGATCCAAACTATTATGTATGATATTCGCCTGAAAGTTTCTACTGAAAAACTCTGGTCTTGCACTGCAAGAATAAAGACTTCCGTTTCAGCCTTTAATCCAGATGCTCGTAACCATCGATTAATATTTAACTTTATCAACAGCTTTATTAGCCTCGTTCTGGGAATTGGCCATGCAGAGATTTGTCTTACCAACGTTGCTTCATCTGTTCAAGAGATTTATCCTTGGTTTTCTTTTTCATAATTTTTGCTGCAACTGTTTGTTCTTGGGTTCTGTTTTGGTTTTCTACAAAATCTACTAAATGTAAATCTCGTTTGTTTTGAAAAACAAAGATGACGCTCTTTCACATTCAGCAAAGCTGACTATTGCCTACCTTACTAAAAGAAAACAAAAAGGTTTCAAAAGACTGTAAATTGAATGGCACTCAGCAGTTATTCCCCAGATATTACGCCAAAATTATATTTCATCACTGAAAGATTTATAGGAAAACAACATTCAAGAAGAGATCTCTGGAAAGCAATAGACAAGGATGCAAATCATGGTACAGTCGAAACATTTAAAATCAGTGAATGAAAGACACAAATTTCAAGGAAAACATATTAATATGTAACATTAGAGAATAATAATTTATGCAAGTCTAGTGTAGCGGTTATCGACGCGGAGAATGGAATCGGCGTGTCGAGTTCAAATCCACACTGAGTTCGTTTGCGTTCACATTAGATCAAATAAACTCAGAAAAATTTGAATCCATCTTCTCTCCTCCTCCTCCTAGTTATGAGTTAAATAACAGGGCAAATAGAAATGTATTGATCCATCTTCTCTCCTCCCAATTATGGGTTAAATAAAAAGGAAAATAGCCCTAGAAAAAAATGAATCCATCTTCTATCCACCCCCAAGTTATGTGTTAAATATAAATCATCTCTCCTCCTCCCAGTTATGGGTTAAATAACGAGGCAAATACCCTTGCAAAGATATGAATCCATTTCTTCTCTCAATTATGTCTTAGAAAGGTATGAAATCATATTCTCTCCTCGTCCTTCCAGTTATGGATTAAATATTAGGGCAAATAGCTTTAGAAATTTATGGACTCATCATATCTCCTCCCATTTATGGTTTAAATAACAGGGCAAATTTGAAAAGTATGAATCCATCTTCTCTCTTCCCCCAAGTTGTGGGTTAAATAAAAATGTAAATTTCTTTAGAAATGTATGAATCCATCTTTCCTTCTCCAAGTTATGGGTTAAATAACAGGGCAGCCTTTGCTCACTAGACTTGGTTGGCAATCATTCTAGGATAAATACTACACTGCCACCTAACCTCCCTCCCGCCCCTGGCCCCGGCTATCGAACCTATGTCTAGCGTAATCAAGCAGCGGCCTTATATTCCACAGAGAAGTCTACTGGTATGGGAGAGTGGGAAGAAGCAGAATTTATTAAAATACGTGAGATATTGCGTTAATCAAATATGTTTCTCTGGCCTTGTCTTTATTGATTTCTCTTGCACTTTGTTTCCATACAAAAGCTGAGCTGACAACCCCGACACAAATCACTATACATATTTTTAATAAGGAAAGACAACATAACGTGAAACTGATTCAATATATGACTCATATTAATATATGTTTATCTTGAAATCTTTACCAACATTGATTGGTTAATACCAATTTCTTAGAATATTGGCTTGCATAATAAAAATATTTAATGCAGATGGTTTTGTAGTTACAGAAAGAGTAGGTTGGCCCAGAATGGCAAACCACTGGTCATAACTCTGATGGGACGAATTGAACGGGGCTGATTTGAACCTCGTGGATGTAGAATTCTTACAGTGAGAGATTACCTTTGTTTATGGAAATGGTGGCAAGAAATAGAGAAGTCAAGGTGCTTTGCCGAACTCAGATTACTTAGCCAGGCAAAATCAGCACGTAGCGGTGAGATTTCGGCCGACCGGTTGACATGCGCCCTCGCCATCATCTCCTTCAGCTTCTCACTCCCTCCTAGAAACGATGCTATTAACTGTCCCTCATAAAATAATGCAAAATAAAAAGAAAAAATTGTTCATCGTTGATGATCTATGATGTAGCATTGGTGTCTGGAGAACTGAAACCAAAGACAAAACGAAATGTAACACTTTGAAGGTTTACTGATGAAAGACTTAGGGTGAGGTGGCCGAAACATGATAATAAAAACTGAAACTTGAGTTAATTATATTATTATGCCCTTATTCGAACATCCAAATGTCAAGGTAATCGACACGCAACTCCTGCTGCTGAAATAGATAAAAAAAAATACTTTTTCAATATGAATTTTGCGCTTTTAAAATTTGTAACAATTTTCTTTTGCAAATATTTGTAAGCGAAACTCAAGTAAATTAGCGACAATTGTTTGACATTTGAATTTTTATTAAAGTTTTTATTATAAGACAAAGTTTAAAATGTATTTCCGCTTTTATTGTTTTTCTCTAATTATATATTATGATAGTTTTTAACAATTTTTTTATTTTTAGGTTCCTTTTCTTTCCAAATAATATATCAGTATTTTGGTGGGGTTTTAAACCATCACTGTCAATTATTTTTTGTGCAACACAAATTTTCCACCTAGGGAATCCCTGGAAGAGTTTTCACAATTAACATGTCCTTCCTAACAGGTAGGTCCATGAAAGTCGTTGTTAATGGACAATATTCAGAAGCCCATGAGATCAATGCAGACGTTCCCTAATATCTTACCCGTTTTACTGATTTACATTAATGATGCCATAGAAAATACTGTTCTTTAGTATGTGTGTGTGTGTGCATATATATATATATATATATATATATATATATATATATATATATATATATAAGTGGTTCCCAACCGATTTTGGTATTTCTAAAATTCTGGTGCCTCCCCCTGTAATATTAATTCTTACATAGTCAACATTTTACTGCGATTCATGTGAAGGAAGAAAACTGAATGCTCACATGTGTTGATTGGACGACAAAACATGGGCTCTTCCATCGACATGCATCACGCCCTCTACTTTGTTGACCGAGACATGCGGGTGTGGGGAGACGAGAAATACCCTTTATGCCAATTACACATATATGTACATACATATAAAATATTTGTATGTACGCATGCTGTATATGCATCGTACGTATTAACACGTATTAACATTAACACTCTTACTCAGACTCAGTAGAAAACAATTCCCTGTTAATAACTCATTCTCGAATTCCCCCTTATTCTGTTGGTATAGTAAGCCGAAGGGTGCACATCTACGCATGCCCCACCAAAATATTACCATAGCTCACCGACTAGCTTGTAAATGCAATACCACCCAAACAAAGTTAGTAACGTTCCATCATCACCGAACAGACCCTGAATTTGCTCCTCTCATGATGAACAGTTGTTCTCTTAAGGAGTCCCTCTTGCCTTGAATGCCTCTTGGGATTCAGGTTCACCCGAGATCTAAACTGGAACACATATACGAGCCATCGCTAAAGATACTGAGTAAATTTTTGGTTTGTTGCACCGTTCCAGAAAGGACTTGACTCCTCCTGCTATGCTGTATAAAGAGAGGCTATTATATTTATATTTAAAACCAAACCAAAAGAGAAGTATTGCTGTCATATTTTGGCTGGAGCTTCCCAGTTTGTAGTTTCAAGCCTTGAAAGAGTTCAAAAGGTCTACGCAGCCTTGCATATGATGAATTATATTTCACTCTATAGACCTTTTCCTGCAGACGTCGCAAGCCACACGCTACTCTGTCGCTAATTCTATGACAAATTTTCTAACAAGTTTCATTTACTAATTTCCCACGTTCAGAATTTCCCAAGTGAAACCCGCCACGTACACTGAGACAAATCGTTCTCGTCTCTTTCATATTCCATTATTAAAAAGAAATTTCCATTGACACAGCTTCTTTCCTGGAACTGCTAGAGTGGTTTCGACTTCCAAGAGGATGCTTCCCTCACCACTACAGTCTTAACCTCTCCAAATCTAGATTCAACCGTTATCGTTCGTTCACATCCTCATTATATGCTCTCCTTGCCTCCTCCTCTTAAGGTCATACAACAAACTCATTCAGTAACCCTCTACTTTGAGTGACTCTTTAGCCTTGTATTGGGTGAAAAAAAATCTTTTAATTTAGCAATATTTTTAATAACTATTATTAATAATTAGATTATTTATATAAGAATATTTTTAATAATTATTATTAATAATTAGATTATTTATATAAGAATATTGATATGAACACCACCCAGACCAGGTTATGAAAATAGGACCTGTAACAATTTTATGGGTCCTTACAATACACACACACAGAGAGAGAGAGAGAACAATAAAAGCTAATCGCCCAGAGATCGCAAAAACAGAATATGCCTTCTCATCGATCTGGCAGTTCCTTCAGACTGCAATGTATCTTTTCAAGGACATTGAAATCGAAACCTTGAAAATGGTGGCATGTGAGGACATGAACAATTCCAATTGTAGTTGGAGCCCTCGGTTTGATTTGAAAAGGTTCCGACAGACTCATTGAAGAAATTCCTGGGAGCCCATTCCTTGAAGAAATATAAAAGAAAATTGTACTTACGAATACAGCTCACACCTTACGCAGCGTTTGACTTTAGGTTTTGGCTTTTTTTTAAATGCTCAGTGGAAAATTTCATGATGCCATTTCTGACCTTAGAGAACCGGAAAGGAATAGTTTACACCAGAAATGAAAAAGAAAAAAAGAAATGTAATAATAATAATAATAATAATAGTGAGCTAAACTCCTTGAAATTCCTCGTTTTTATGAGCACGGAGGATTTGAATGAAAGATCAATTTTCAAGAGAGAGGCAAAGGGAGGAAAAAAAACAAGACGCAATTCCAACTTTTTAAAATATTTTACACATAAATGCAAATGAAATAATTATTAATAATTCTTTCATTTCTTACTCTAGTTGTATATTATTATCGTCTTTTCCCTTATTTCAAACGTTCTTTATTGATACCTTTATTTGTCAAGTCTGTCTCCGGAAATATAGTCTTCAACTCTTCCCGCACCCCCCCCCCTTGGCTCTTATTCCTATACCATTTCATCCCATTTCTTACATTATACAAGAACATGTCAATTCTGATCATACTGATCTGAAGATGATGGAAATAAACCTCGAAATATTTATAAAATATTTAGAGATTTATATCGAGGGACAAGTCCCGACTTTTGGTCAGTTTGGCCAGATACTGTTTCATTTCCTTCCACTTCCTAAATTTTACGAACAGCTTAAACGGTTTTGAGATATAGCTAAAGAAAATACCTCGGAATTGTCAGATTCTCAATAATGGTACCAAATATTATATCTTTGGATCATTTGTGGTTGGTTGTCTGTTTAGTGGCATATCGACCTCTATGGATTATTTAATGCCGAAATCTAAATATTTTGTGAGCAAATTTTTCTTATTTTTTGGTTTTGGTATTTTAATGGCTTAGTGATACAAATCTTACTAGTTAAGCCAGATATCTATGGAACACACTTCTATGTGGATGCTTCCGTGAACCCTACAACTTTTAACCTTTAACCTGTTGAAGACAAGGATCAGTCACTCGCTATCCTCTTGATCCACATAATATTTTTTATACTCTCTCTTACGGTAATATCACACTCCACTAATATATATATATATATATATATATATATATATAATCCACAAAGCCAAAAAACAGATATCGTCAATAACATCTTGAACAAAAATTACACTAAATTTATAATCCTGTCCTCAAATACTCTACTAAATTCGCAAACAAATAAGTCATCCCTCATGCTAGTCTCGTTACCACCACATCCGAGACAATCGGAGGTATAGGAAGAAAAATAAGCCCAACACAAATTCAAATACCGGGATCTATCAAATAAATTGTTTACAATGCAAAAATCTTCATGTGGGGGTGACGTCACATCATCTAAAAGCCCGCATCTACGAACACAGGAAAGACTTGCATTTAGACAAACGATCTCTCGTATTGCATCGAAACGATGCTGGACATAACTTTCATTTCACTAATGCCACCCTAATTTAAAAAAAAAAACACAATTCTGTAAGGAGAAAATACTTTGAAAACTTACATAATTACCAACGATAAGCACACGCCTAAAACGTTACATTACATCGCCATATTTCTTTGAATCCATTCTTAAAGAATCTAACTTATATCTATGTAATACAAAGAATAAATACTTAAAAAGAACAGCCATAGATTAGAATGAAGTGCCACCCCGCTACGCTGTCTGACCGCGCAATGGTGAAGACATTACAACTCCCACTACACAGAAACACATACACAATCACGAATATACATTACTATACGATGCCCACTTAAACATACAAGAACCATCTATGGTTTTAATGTACGTGATACATGACTAACCAATGGGAACTAAACAAAACAAAATTGAAAATACCAGTCTCTTTTTGTTTGATTTTTCTCAATCTCTAACGAAGCTTTAATAAAGGTGAAACATTTTAGATTGATATACGTTTCTTATTTATTCCTTATTTTATCATCCTGTCGGATTCCGATCCATATTTGATCGTTAACTCATATATATATATATATAATTTATTACCAGTTGTTATTATATTTTATTGTTTAGTTTCAACGAACTCTAGAGAAATTCTATGTTCAGCCTCAAAACGCAGCATAAGCTGTCGGAAGCTATGGTTGAGATATTTTTATCACTTGGGAATAACTTAAGCCGTCATAATGATTTAGAACAGGGTCGGCCACCTACGGCACGCGTGCCACGCCAAGCAATTTCCAATGGAACACAGCCGCAAATGACATCATGAATTCCGAACCAATAACTACTACAATGCAAAAAAGATATTTAGCCGTTTCAATTTTAATATATACTGAAGTATGTATACTATATATTACTATATAAAATTTATTGTAGAACCGGTATACTGACCTTGAATTCTATAAACAAAATATACGCATGCTGATTTTAAAACACCTAAGTCGACACATAGCAAAGGGTAGATTAAATTAGTCTCAAACGAAGCATTTCATTTCGGATTAACATAGCAACCTACCATATCCTTGTTATTTGAGTCCTTCTATAATCGCATGACATTTCCAATAACGCTGTCTCGGAAAAATACTGAAATATCCAGTCGGCTGGGAAGCATGTAAAACTGGTTACCTTCGGAAACATTCTATGCAGAACTTTGAAGCGGTAAACAATTGTAGCTCAAACCTAAGAAAACTGTTCCAAAGATGCCGTATCAAACTTTCTGTATTTGATCTGTGTTGAGGAATCTTATATGGTAAATGCACAAAATTATTTTTCAGTTTTCAAAACTGAAGAGTCAAAGTAAAACGTATAGCTAGAAAGAGGAAAAGACATTGGCTTGGTTGTAACTCAATGGTTTTGTTTGAGGATGACTGTTTCTCCAATAACGCAAGCTGGGCTGAAAGTAACATTAGGAGTGACGTATATAGACATCAGGTTAAATGAAAATATTACTATGAACAGGAGGACTTGATTTCTAACTTATGTCACACGTAATGTAAGAACAAGACTAGTCATAAAAAGATACATAATATCAATCCTGAAAACACGGGACAAACAAATAGTCAAAATGCAATTGCCTGCGGTATGAGAGAGCTTTTCTAAAAACCTTAAGTGCCATCGCAGAGGCCACGAAAGAACATTGGCGGTAAAGGTTAGTTATGGTACATATATGCTTATCTTTATATTCACTTACGCGCAAATCAGTTTAGGAAAAGTATGAATCCATCGCCACCTCCCAGCTATGGGTTAAATAGCATATGGTAAAATTATTGTTATCCCCAAAAAATCATTAATGCAATATTCACTCGCAAAGAAAGAATTATTCTTATAAATAAATATATATATATATATATATATATATATATATAGTCGCTAACACAAATCCATTCTCGTTAACAAGGCTTCCACCAGAGGAAGTCTGACACTGGAAATAAATTTAAAACAATGCTGCGAGACAGAGAATTAGTGGCTGATGATAGTCTATTTCAAGCCGTTCAGTACTCGGCTATCCTATTTTTTCTGTAAAAAAATACATATGCACTTACAATAAATACATCGAGCTCTCTGTGGATCAGTTTTAATAATATTACTACGATCCGCCCGGATTATATACAAACGGATCGATTTCCTGTACTATATATATATATATATATATATATATGGTACTTAGGTCTATCACTGATATTCAACGCTTTTCACTAACATAATAACTTGTATGGATCGCTTTTTGCAATCATCAGATCACACACACACACACACATATATATATATATATATATATATATATATATATATATATATATATATATATTCATTAAGTTTAATCATATTACAGTAGAATCATAGTCTTTAGATGTATAACTGAATAAATTGTGCAGTAAAAATCTGTTAAAAACTCAAGAAGTCTGCTAATACACATTAATATTTGTCATGACGTGATGTTGTATAAGTAAAAAAAAAAAAAACTGTGGGGGCCGACTTATTTTTTAATCACTTCACTCTAAGGAAGGCGATGAAGCCACTAAGACGCAAGAGGTTACTGAGAGTGAATGAGTCTGAAGAAAAACATTAAGGAGAGGACAATAAAAGAACAGGTTTCAAGGATAGAGAATGACGATTAACATTGTGTTTAAATTTTTGAAGCTCAAACTTGGCTAGTAAGCAAACAGCCGGAAGAGAATTCTATAATCGAGAAGTGTGAGTGAAAAAAAACTGTTAGCATAGAACTTGCGGTTACAGCTAGTAATTTTAACTATAAAATGATGAGACCGAACTGCCAATCTAGTATTGCGCTTAAATTGGTAATGTCTAGGTGCCAAAGAGGAAAGTTCGTCAGAACAAATAGCAGGAAAATATTTGCAGAAAAGGTACAGTGAAGCTATGGTAGGGTGGGTGGGCAGTGAGTGAAGCTGAGATTCCAGGTCAGGACATAACTTTGCAGATTCTTATTTGGATCTTGTCAAGAATCTCTAGATGCAAAATATATGCAAGTATATACGACATGTTAACTTATTTTTAAATATTTCTTGACATATACAACCCTACCTGGTGAAATAAATGTCATCTTCTCGTGACGTAATTGTATCTCTGCGTTTGCCTTCCCACTTGTGCCTGTTTAATGTGACATTCAAACTTGATCTTTTTTTTTAATCTATTTGGCGCATGTGCGCATGCGCACTGCATTCCATATTTCCTTTCAACGATAAGCACCATTGAGAGAGAGAGTCGAAGCTTGTTATACGTAAACAAAATCCTGCATTCATTTCCACAATCAGTCTAATTTTTCATGCACACACACACACGCACAATTTATAAATACGTGTGTCTATTTCATAATTGCTGATTTCTTTGTTGTAGGCACGTACACCATTTCACGCTGTTTACCGAGCCATTATATCAAGTCAGTATCAGTTTTACGACATTTGTATTCATACGCTATCAAATCCAATAGCAACGAGGACAGCGCACTCTTTCTTACAACATCGCATCCAATATGGCACCCATTGTTACACATTTATTGATTGTTAGGATAATTATCTCAGTATTGTTTTGTCACCATGTTGCCTGCCTCCATTCTTGGATTCATTTGAAAGGTCTGTTTTATTATCTCTATTTCTATAGCAAAAAAGATTTTATAAAATTTTCCTTCTTAACTATCATGTAATATCAGTTCTCCTATATGGCAGTGAATACTGAACGATCTTATCACGAATTATTAATACATGAGGCAACAGATATGTGGTTCTACAGAAGGATAGTGAGAATACCATGGACTGAACATGTGAGCAATGACAAAGTTTTAAAGAAAATGGAAACAAAAAGGATACTGATACTAAACATCAGAAAGAAACAGTTGAAATTCTAGGACACATAATGAGGAAAAAAGGCTTGGAAAATCTGATACTCACATGACATATCAAAGGCAAGAGGGAAGGAAGAAACCGGTGCATAACCTACCTAACGATCTTGCATAAATGGTTGACCGATAAACTTTACTAAGGTCTATAAAGGACAGGAGTTGTGAAAAGTATGGTTGCCTACGACCTGAAGGGATACGGTAAGAAGAGCCGATTCTATTTTAAAACTTTTCGTTGGATTAACAAGCTGAACTTACAAATTAAATTTAAATTATTTAAAATTTCCCACTGAGATCATAGACAAAGAACACCATTGTAAAATTTGTAAACTTAAGGAATCAGCACATATGCTAGGCCACAAAAATCTCCTGATCCGACTAAGCATAGAAATGAATACAATATCAGAACCAGTAATAAGGAGTGCCAAAGAAAAGCAATAATAACAACAAAAATTATAATATGAGCTCTGGTAAAAACATGACATGATAACAGCAAAAATTGCAATATGAGCACTGGTAAAAAATGTTTATAATATCCAGAAATTCATACACAAATGTCCTCAGACACAGTAGATAAAGGCGTTGGTTAGATCCAGTGACAGGACCCCAAGAGTGTGAGTTCAATACCCGGTTAAGGCAGTGGAGAACTTGGAGAGGGGAATTAACAGGTGCTAACTGTTAACAGTCTACCCCAGTGAGCGAAAATGAATATGGTGACAAAGGTGAGGACAATAATCCGAATAATGTAAATACTATACATAATATCTCATCTCAAAAATATAGACAGATTCCCACTGTTTGTTTGCATGCATGTATGTATGTATGTATGTATGTATATCTGAGTTAACCTTTCTACTCGGGTCCCCGCTACAGGCGCCTGCTCAGATAATTTGTTTCTTTAATACCCACAGACTCTATCTATACTGCAACTATGCTGAGCGAACATTATTTTCACTTTCTCTGAGAGAGTGCATAACCTGATTTTGAACAAGCCCAGTACTCTCATAAACTCAGTCACGATGACTGGAAAACGGCTTCCGAACAGTTTCGTCCACTTAGTTTCCTTAATGTCCTCATCACTTCATGCGATGACTTAAATGCTTAAAGACATAATCACCCAGAAAGAATATTTTCAATCGAGCTGGATTTTTTTTTAATTATTATTTTTTTTAAATACACGATTAAAGGCTAACAAAGGCGGCCGTTAAGCTCGATGTCAAATCAGTTCTTATTTATTGAAGTTATAAAAACATTAGTGGCAAAATAATAAATAAGATCAATTAGTTCTTAAGGAACCAAACTCCAACTACATTTAAAAATTAAAATTAGCTTTATTTTTCTTTCTATTAATCCCTGTTTAGCAGCAGTCTATTATTGAATAATTTTAAATATAGATATTTACAATTTAGAAATTGGTTTCTGTTATTAAGTCGCGAATTATTCATGATGAAAGAGAAATGGTTGGTTGGTTGATTTTGTTTAGTGCTATATCAACTTCTAAAGGTTCTTTTAATAGCGTAATATAAATATTTTCACAGATAAAATTGTCGATCATTTTGCTCTAAAATGGCTGTTGTTGTAATTTTACTATAAAAAATGTATTTTTATACTTTCTTAGCGTTTTGCTTTTGTTTGGGGGTTCGCTACTTGCCCATAGCTGAGACCCCTAACAAGTGCTGCCATCCCGGGTCAGGGTCGACCTGAGAACAAGAACAATTAAGAGGTAGTTCCACGCTCCTCAAAACATCCTGAACAGAGACCTTGCTGCCGGATGTAGTTTATCATCATACCCAGGACTGTCATATGTTTTGAATATTCTTATTTTTTTTCCTTGGACTTGTCCATACCCTCCACTAAGATAAATCATTATAGGACGAATCCAAACCTCAGATTATTTTCCAGTTTTCCTGATTTCAATCCTTTACCAAACTTTTACCGAAATAAAGAAAGTCTTTTTTTTTTAAAAAAAAAAAGTTATTAAGCATATTAGACTGAAAAAGTTTTTCTGATTATGTGAGCTGTCATCACTAACACAAATCTTTTGTATCTCAGACAATGATGGGTTTCCGAGGACTTTCAAAATGTATGCATCAATATTCTCTTTAATAATTCCTAGTGTTCCTATTATCATTGGTATATGACCGAGTGGTTAGAATGTCCGAATCTCATACATATTATTACTATTATTATACATTATATTATATATTATACAGTGAAACCTCGGTTCTCGAACGTCTCACATGTCGAATAAATCTGTTTTCGAACAGAATATTCGAGATGAAAATGCCTCGGTTATCAAATAAAATTTCGGTTCTCGATCGAGCCGAACCGAATTAACCCGAACGGAATCATTTCTTAGTCAACCGCCATTTTGTATATATTTGTGTGTTATGCTGTGCTTTTCTTTTCCAATTTTATTGTACTGTGTCCTCTCTCTCTCTCTCTCACTCACTCACTCACTCACTCACACACATCCTCAGTCATGACTGCAATGAAATCTAACAGTGATACTGGAAAAAGAAAAGTTAAGAGAAAAACAAGTGTTGGTGATATTGTCTCTTCCAATATCTATTCTATTCTTATAAATAAAGAGACGATCATGTCTTTCATTCTCCTTTCCGAACAATAACATCTCTTTCCTTCCACTTACGCCATCAACTCTCCTACTTACAGGTACGGTAAAACGAAAATGTCCGTCTATATTTTTTCTGTTTAGTATTGGTTTTGGGTTTTTTTTTCTTAGATTTAATGATTTTCATTAGTTTTGTGTATAAACTTGTGCACAAAGTATTGTTCTTAAAGCTTAAATAAGCAATCATCTTGGGACCAGGAAGGAATTAATTCATTTTACATTGTTTCATATTGCAAAAATAGTTTCGGTTTACGAAAATTTCGGGTTACGAACGGGCTTCAGGAACGAACTAAATTTGTGAACCGAGATTTCACGATATATATTATATTATTATTATACATATTATTATTATTATTATTAATCTCGTACATATTATTGGAATATGGCCGAGTGGTTAGAACGTTCGAATCTCATCATGGTCGATTAGTCAGGAAAGAGACTTCTTTCTTTTATCGGCCTGGGAAGGAAAAGTGTCTGAAAACCATACCACGGGTTGACCCAGATCTTGTGAGTGAAATCAGATAGACGTTACTATTTGGAAGCTGTCATGGTGACCGAGGGTTTGAGTATACTAGTCTTATTCAATTATTGATCTCCCAGGTCCGCTCAACATAGTTGCAGTGTAAACCAAATACAAATATGCCTGAGAAGGCGTCTGCAACAGGGAATGGCTAGCGGCCATAGTAGACAGGCAGACTCGGATACGAGCAGTCAGTCACCATCGGAACAGTGGTTTTATTTAAATGTCACATTCTTACAATTTCTATTTCTTGGTCATTATGATTTTCAATGTTTGCCAAATGAATTTACTGAATTTTTTTTTTTATCAGACTGGATGGCTTTGTCTATGAAATATCACTTAGGTTTTTTGAATTCTTTTATTTTTATACCTGGCAATATATTTTGGCGTGTATAGTGTGGATGGTATGAATGGTAAAATCCCAGAGCATTTCACGAGTGCTAGTTTTTTTTTATACCATCTTTCTGTAGTGAGAAAGTTATAATGTTGGTATATCTTTTCTACCTTCTCTTCTCGTGTTTCTATTTAAATTTATTTATGACTAGGGCTCATTACCCAGATATTAGAGGTCTATAGTTTCCTCAGTGTTTGTACAAAAGCGATATTTGAATCTGACCTATTCATTAAAAATGCCTGGCAGGATTTTGTTGGTATTATTATTATTATTAGTAGTATTATTATTATTAAATGTTAAAATTGCACTGAGAATTGGCTTATTCTTCTTGAACTTAGAGTATTTTAATGGTACTGCCCTAACAAAGATTTTGCTATGGTGTGTTATTTTTACTGCATATACAGTGAAACACACACCCACAGGGACAAATCGGTTAGATTATATTAACTTTTTTAGTTAGTTTCACACCTTTAAGCAATTCTGTATTACTCCTCTTTGTATCGTCTCTCTCTCCCCACACACACACACACATATATATATATATATATATATATATATATATATATATATATCTGAAACAAAGATTGTTTCGCAAAAATGACGGTCGGCTAGATAAGTGAATATTTAATTTGAATTATATGTATATAATCTGCACCAGTACATATATACGCGTCCGAACACACACACAAATGTTTATGAGTAATGGCTTTCAGGAAGTTGCACAAATTGTCTGATCAATTTAGCTTCCAACTTATATAGGTATTTTCTTTTCTTTTTTCGTTTTATTTTTCTCGACAAAAATGAAATTCTTTCGTCTCTATATTTCTATTCAATATAAAACTGTAAGAGGAAAAGAGATTATGTTGATATTTGTTTCTTTTTGCGTTGTGATAAAATCTTTTACAAGATAAAATATTGTTTTTCGTAAATTCTTGCACATCAAAGAAACGTTAATGTGACTAGAGCAGACAAAATCGATATTCTTTTTATTATTTGCGTTTTGAATGTTCGAAAAAAGCAATTTTCTGTTCAGTCGCAGAAAGAAAGTTCTGAAAATATAAATAAAAACCAAAAACTTCTACATAACACAATCAGCAAATTGATGGAAATATTGGCGTCTTTTTTTCTTGTCTTTTTTCTTTTTTTTCCGACTTTATTTGCTATTTCGTGTATTAACGACTTCATATTTGACTAGTTTTGTCTTGCAACTAATAGTCTTGCATCATTCGAATTGCAACGACATCTTGCCAATATCCAGCGTCTCTGCAGATTGAGAAACATTGATTTGCAATGGATGAAATTTATGTTAATGGCTGAAAAAAAAAAAAAAAAAAAAACTCCCAGACAAACGGGCAGCAGACGAACGGGGGGAAGGAGATGCATAAATATCGGACGACAAATTACGATTATTAAATTTGAAGTCGTTGATCTTGGGTTCGAATTCTGTTTACGTACTTCTGTAAGAATAGATTTATCACAATTTGCTAGCGAGAAGAAAAAATATGAATCATGAGGAAGCGATCATTCATGAATAGATTGAGCATTTTAAAGACACTCCCAGGCATGTAAACGAATGCATGAAGTTTGATTGGTGAGAGAGAGAGTTGAGGCTTCCTCACTGGTTACAGTAATAGGTGTGTGAGACCAGAAACAAAATGTTGTAGCCTTATTCTTTTTAAAGGAAGCAGGTAGTAGATACGTTTATGTATTGCCCGGTTCGCACTCTTCCCTGGTCTTTTGAAAGTGGGGTGAGGTTTATTCTTTTTTCCTATTTAGGATTTGGTTCCCGGTTCCTCCTAAAGTTTACTTCAACTCTATTCTTCTAGTGTACTGAAATGTCATTTACTAATTATTTTTTTCTTCGCAATAGGAGTAGATAGATTCGCCTATCATCGGGTTCACACACCTCCTCGGTCTTTTGAATAGGAGTAGAGGTTTATCACTTGTTCTCTGTTTAGGAGTGGGTTTCCGGATACTAAGTTTTTTATTCTCTTCCACTCCTAGTATCCCCTTGCATCTTAGTGGCATTATCACCTTACTTGTGGTGAATTGATTAAAAAAGGTATTTCCTACTTAAAATATTGTTACAGTGTTTGTTTGTTTTTTATTTTTATTAAGTTAGTATCTTGAATATGCTATACTCCGTTGCAATTAGATCTCTTTCTGATTCATTCTGCATGCCGGCCGGATGTGAACCCCAGAAAGGTAGAGAACAAAATAAGAAGGAGTGGTTTTCTGCACATAGGCTCCGGGTATCACATCTGGTCCACGAAGCAAGCTCCCACGATGAAAGCGACATTGGCCAATCACGACATCCCCACGAAAATGAAGATGTCACTTGAGACTGCCAGATCTGCTTAAAAGCATGTCTCTCAAACGACCACATGCAATTAGTGGCAGGCGGGCAGGCCACCTACTGACACGCAGGACACTGCCACCGTTACCAACAAAACCGCTCCTCTCAACTACGGTCACTACTCACTGGCTTGACCATCCATATGGCTCTTCGTTATAGAATCCAGAATGTCATCTCAACGTCGTCATCACCCATCTATAAGCCTACCTCGTCGCCAACGCCGTCACATCGACAAACCCGACTCACTACAACGGCCGAATATCCAGCTTCGACAACATCAGGTCCAAGATACCAACCGTCGCGATTGATAACATCTCAACGTCGAAACCACTCACTCATAAGCCTTCCCGTATCCTCGTTAAACCTGACTGACTACAGCGACTCGGCAGGAAAGCGACTCTGACTACGCAAACAAGCGACGCCGACTCCGCAAGCAAGCGACTCCTGCTCCCCAAGCAAATGACACTAACATTTCGTAGAGCACCGGCCAACCAACTACAACAACCTCGTCACAGGGTCATGCCTGACTCGCTACAAGCATTCCCTTTGCAGTCGTCACCGCGACCCCGTTTCACAAAACAGGGCCACCAGTTGCGCCCGTCTCTCGTTACTTTGACAATCCATGAATCGACCCATCACCGTGACTTCGATCAGCCAACACGTGCGAACGACCATATCCTGTAACCTCAATCAAACTAACACAAGAAATAGGTCAACTTCCGACACTACTCTTACACCTGATTGCCATCCTGACAATCAGCAACAGAAATTGACATCTCACCGATTTTTTAACAACTCTGTAAAACACCTTATATATATTAGGTTGGTGCAAAAATAATGTCGTTTTTTGACGTTAAAAAATAGGTCAAAAAACGACATTATTACGTCATTATTTTTGCACCAACCTAATAATAAAAAAAATACACGTCGTTGAAAAACCTAACCCTCGTTATTCCTTTTCTCTCGCAACCAAAATCTTATCGTAACAAAACATCAAGTTTAGACTGTAGGATTTTACTTAATATCCAGGCAGTGGCACCAGACATCAACGCCGCCTCTTCAGGGACTCGAAAGAATCTCCGCTTGAAACTGTTTGGTAGATCAGATTTCCAAATTACACCCGTTTTATTTAAGGCGGTCCAGACTTTAGCTATACGAATTTTCACATCTTTTTCAGTAGAATTAAACTTGATGGAACCTACACTCGGATGCTGAGAGCTATATTTAACATCTGCTGGAGACAACATTCAACTAAATGACTGCTCTATGGGCCCATCCCTGATATTTCTATAATCTTACGCGAAGCCAGAACCGAGCAAAACAAGAACCCGCGAGTGATCTACTGTTCTGGACACCTAGCCATGTGTCGCCCAGAAAAAGCCTATATTGACCGGCTATTGACACAGAATGCCTCCCTAATGACCTTCCGACCTTGATGTGGGACCGTGATGGTTGGCGCAATAGACTCATGAATATCCGAGCTAACTCGATCGAAAAATAAAATCTTGTACAAGTAGACCTGACAGGGGTCATCTCCAATTCAAATCACAGCCGATGTCCTCCAACTTGAAGGCTTGCCTCGGTCGTGGACATCTGGTCGTTGATTCCATCGGAAAATCCTTCCGCCTTGGCCGTTGACTGCAATTTATGAAGCCACACAGCGACGCCATATTATCCATCACTAGCTGCTTACATAACTATGAAACCCAGTTTATCCCATATGCTAAATAGCCATTGACCGTACAAGACATACTTTGACAGATTTGGTTTTCCATCCTGCTGTATGTCTAGACACGTTCCTCACGAGAAAAAACTAGTGGGGTAACCAATTTAGTCGCTGATGACCCAACTATGTGACAGTAGTATTGGGTAACCTTTAGAATCGAAGTGACCTGACATAATTTGGCATACAAAAAATTAAAACCTAATTTAATGACATAAAAGAAATACTAATTTTTTTAATTTATATTTTTTTTCATTTTTTGTGACAGAACGGGTAAGCTTTTTTCTTGTCTTTTTTTTTTCATATACCACAGCTCTTCAAAATGCTAGGGGGTCATAGCTCTTCAGTTTTTTTTTTCTTTATTATCTGTAAATTGTTATGGAAAGATAGTCAAGTGATTTCCCGTTGCTTTCTTCATTTTTGAATTCTAAATACTCGTTCTCCGAGATTGGTGGCTATCCAATGCTTAGAGAGTGCAATCTATCCTGCTATTTAACCTATAGCTGGTGGGAGAAAAGATGGATTCATGTCTTTCCCAATAGAACGCAATAGACTTCAGAGATGAACTCAGCTCACTGGTTTCCCTTGCCCGGAAGATAAATTTTACGCTATCTGCACGTCCTCAGGTGAAAATAGTTTTTAAAATAAAATACTATATATTTGTTTTTAATATCCCTTTAATGCTAATCGGACGCATTCAGTGCGAAATCTGACAAGTTGTTCTGGGACTGAAACAAATTATTTTTTATCTTAAAAATGGATCAAGTTTTGCTAATGTTAAAAACTAGCCTGGCAATTTTTTTTTAATAGTGTCATTTGGCAGAAGTTACGTGTTGGATTTAATGCAAATAAAAAAACATCTAATTGAATTTATTCGATATCTACACTTAATATAAAATGTAATACGTTCATTTATTGCTGTTTTTTCCTTTTTTGTTTGTTTTCTTTTTTGTTTGTTTTTTTTCTTTTTTTTTCTTTTTTGCTTGTTTTTTTGTTTTCACTTTTTTGCTTTTAGGAAAAAATCAAGATCCTTCAATCACCCCAGAAAACATCCAGGAATTCTCTGAATTTCTTTATATTTTTACCCACTAGTGCAATGAGGAGATTCTCTCGGATGAGGTTCATTTTTTTAAAACTTTATATGATCCAATATAAAGCGCAAGAGCCACTCAAGGTAGAAAATTACTAGATTAAGTTGTTTTAACGGCGTACAAGGAGGGAGCAAGAGGTGCGTATTATGAGGATATGTCTGATAGATAACGGTTGATTCTTTAGCGGTTACGATTATAGTGATCGGAAAGCATCCCCATGGGAGTCACTTTCACAACATTGAAGACATTGTCTGAGTGGAACTTCCTCCTTAACAATCGAATGCAAAGGGAATGAAGATGAGTCGACCCTGTGTACGTGGACTGGCGGGTCATAGCTGTAAAGGTTTGAACTGGTGGTTGTAATTAACTATGGACGCAATTTATCAATGCTATTCGGCGGCAGTTCTTGCGGCGAGTTCTCCTTCTTTACAAATGAAATGTTTATCTAGTCTGTGATAAAAAAAAAATAGTTATTCATTATTTTTCTCAGAATCAAATCAAATATATTGGATAGATTATTGAAGACGTTTTCCTTTCTATTAAGAAACTACTTACAAAACGAAAAGGTTGCAATGAACTTCTCTCTCTCTCCCTCTGCACTTATTTTTTAGTTTCATTCTTTCTCTCTCCCTATATATATATATATATATATTTAAAAGTGAACATAGAAGTCAACACTTAGAGGCGGTGACAGTCTGTTTCTAGACGTAATGGTCCGGCCACTATACTTTCTTATATATATATATATATATATATATTATATAAATTTACTTATTTAAAAATATGGTTCCATTGCCACACAGGAATTACCATGTTTCAAAAACAGAAACTAAAAACTTCAAATTCAATTATAGAATTAAATTAAAGTCCCCAGTTCTGTTTCATTTTCAAGCGAATTTTGGAATAACCTATTTTGAAATTTACTGAGTTTTATAAGCACATATTAGTTTCTATGGATATGGGGAAATCCAATTATTTTAACAAGGGGCGGGAGGGTATTCTTTTTCACTGACAACTCTGGTATCAATTTTCGAAAAGACGTTAAGTTAAGATAAGGGTAGGAGTGCCTTTTCCAACGAATGATGACATCCGGTCAACGTCTGGTCTTTTTCAACGACAAAATGTTTTTCGGCACTTTTGTTTCGCGGTTAACTTTGTACTTATATACATAAAGATTTTTTTCTAAAAGGCCTGTTTGTATATGAATACGTCGTATTGAACTACAATTTTAAAATATTATTCTTAATTTTAATTACTAATAGACTATACATCTTTTAAAACAAATAAATGTAATAGAATTACTTAAATTATTTAAAATTATTATTAAATATCAAATATAAATATGTATATTTCATTTAGCATATTTTTTTATTTAAACATTACTTAACGAAAATTTTTGACAATGTCGAAAAAGAATAGCTATTTCATTTCTTTGATTAAGTAAATTTTTATTTTTTATAAATCTAGTAATATATAGTTTCTCATGTATGCACAAAGACATGGGTCATTTAATTACCTACATATTCTAGCTTTTCTTATTAATTTCCATTTCACTGTAGGTGTTTTATTGGTTTCTTTTAAGTGCCAGAAATATTTGGATAGTGACGTCTGATTTCGGTATTTATTTATCCTAAAAGAACTTTGATGTTAGTTGAATCGTTTCTTGTGCATCCAACGCAGACTTTTACGTTGTCTGGATCCTCAATAGATGAGATGTTGCATTGATATATTAATGATTCAGTGCGACTTTTATTATTAAGAGGTCAGTTATGAGGATTTCTGCAGTTACATAATTTTTGTTTTTGTTTGTTTTTTTATCTTATCTCTTTTTATTATTATACTGTCTAAATTTCTTTGTCTTGGTCTAAGTGTTTATTCAAGATATTAGCATTATGCATCTTAATTTTTTCTAAGATTTCCGTACAGCTGTAACTTAATTTTAGGATATTTTTATTGAAAATAGTACTGAGAAGTCTGTATGAGACTGGACTATTAGTCATAAACCTACCCCAGGCGATTCAATACGCGTTTATCACACACAAACCCTCTCTCTGTTGGGAATTCGCTGGATGCATTTTGTCTTTTTCTTTTCTCATTTATGTTAAATGTTTTTATTCTACCTATAACCTCTGTTCTGATGTTATCTTCTTATATAAAAGACGTCAATATTTCCCCCATTGTTGTCTGGCTTCTGCAGATATTATTTCTTGTTTTATTTTGCCACATTCTAACCTTCCTAGCGCCAACTCTCACAGCCGTGTCCACATCCCCAGTCGACCGTGAATGTATGGACAACACCCCGCTTACTGAATCTAAAAACTAACACAATGTGGGCAGCGAGCAGGACTTGACCTACTTAATCTACGGGTACTCAGGGAGTGTACGGCCAGTTACCCCTAAGTTCGGTTCGGACCGAGTGGACACCTCAACCCAAAGAGGAAGACGCCGGAGGTTGAGGGACTGGGGACGAAGTGGTAGACACAGAAAAAAATTTTTGAAACCGTGTATAACATCTGCCCTAAAATAAGAAATAAGCAAAGAAAAAAAAACGTAGGTGGTCCTAACTAGCCATGGAGACTGATGGAGGAGGATGCAGGTGAAGAAAAAAGTGGGGAGACAATATATAGTTAATAAATCAATAAAGGTTCAATCGACTTATCTTTTGTTCGACTTCAAAGTTTCGCTTACACACCGCTCATTTATAAGATTTATTTGAACCAGCGATGTGTCCGCGAAACTCTAAAGTCGGTCGAAAGATAAGTAGATTTTAATTTTTCTTTATTGGATATTGTCATTCTCGTTCTCTATTGAGTTCTTTCTTGTTAAAATTCTGCTCGACTTGAAATACCTAATATACTAGGAATTTTACATATTTCGATAGGTGTTACTGATTTGTATTTTTATTATATATATCAATACTTAGCGGCAGCATGCTGTTTCATGCTAGACGCAACCCTCAGGCCACCTGATGGCGTGGGCCGGGTGTGGTTACATTTATGAGCAAGTCGGACGTTCTTCTGGTAGCGGATGGTGGTCTGACGATTGCGTCTAGCATGAAACAGCCTGTCACCTCTAAGTGTTGACTTCAATGTTCACTTTTATATTTACACACGCTCTATCTCTGATATTGAGCACTTTATCCCATAAATATAACACACCTTAAGACTATATTTCTTCATATATATATATATATATATATATATATATATATATATTGAATAGTGCAGTATAATTCACATTACAAAGTAGTTATACAAAGAATAAATCAGTAAATATAATTAATGGCGAATTCACTTGGCTAACCTACTAACCACTCGTTGAATGACGCCATCCTTGTTTTTAAAAGTTGTAAAATGTATTAGATGTTCTGTATGTTCCGTATATATGCGAGTACTTTCGATAATTCGTATTATCATCATCAGGCATGGATATTTTTTTTTCCTTTTAAAAAAAGGATCGCGTCATTCAACGAGTGGTTAGTAGGTTAAATCCTAACGTGTTTCATCCATTAGGATTTCATCGGACTCATCGGTTGAAACGCGTCACAAAAACTTTTTACAATTTGTCATACTATTTTTCTAAATACTGTTTGTTGATATATAAAATTATGCAAAATTACATATTGTTACATCATATATATATATATATATATATATATATATATATGAATGATAAAATATAAGGTCAACAGCAAGCATCGACAATTTGTTTCATGTTTCTTGAAAACAAGATTACATGAAACAGACTGTCGCTGCTCGGTGTTGACCTCCCTGTCCACTTTTATAATTACTTGCGTTCTATCAATGATACTGAGCACATTTATCCATAAATATAACATACCTTAAAACTATATTTTTATCATATGTGTATATATATATATATATATATATATACATACATACAGTCGAATCCATTACATTCACTTACGTGCTAATACCCTTGGGAAGGGTGTGAAACCTCTTCTTCTCCCTCCATCTATAGGTAAATAGCAGGACAGACTAGGTTCTATAGCCTTGAATGGCAACTGGTCTAGGAGAAGGACAACTCTGAATTCAAAACCTACGGAGGGTCGTTTGGGTTCCTTGTGGCACGTAGTGCACCAGGTCTCTGTATTCGGTCCTTCAAAAACTGTGGATGGTCCTGCACGAAACATTCACCACTATAATCAATTCTCATGTGCTGTTGTCGAGCTATCGATTTCCTAGAAACTGATCTGCTTGACCCTCATACGTCGAGTGGGAGAGTATATATGAGGGAGATACATGTGTGTGTAATTGAACTAGGCATATTCTCTCAAACACTACAGGCATAACATTGTAATTCGTAAACAAAGAAAATACTGCTACTTATGTAAGAACCAGAATTTCGTTTAGGGATTTTCTAGGCAAACTGGCCCCGACTACTTCGAAGATCTCTGCAACACAATATCCTTCGCCCTTCCCACTGCATAGACAACTTACTTTCTATTTGACCTTATACTGTAGATTAGTAAATATCAAATGATAATGAGATTTAGGAGCTTTGATCAATCCGTTTTGCTTGTTATCCTGTCGTCTTTTGGCGAGAGGCCATATTTTTATTGCGCCCATGGCTACTGGCCAGAATTTTACCGAATGGCGTGGGCCGGGTGTGGTTGTATATATAATCAAGTCGGACGCTCCTCTGGTAGCTACATCCCTTGACCATTGTCCATTATTCATCCTTATCTGGCTGGCCAGTCTCTCCACTTCAGAAAGCTTTAAATGAGACATTATTTTATGGGCTGATACCATTAGATCTGCTCTTTGCTTTAATACTTACCATTCAACATCCGGGTATTAATAGCAAAGAAGCTGCTATATTCAGTGTCAGCTTTGACGGATGCAGGTTAATAGCGATATAAATAACACCAGTTCACATTGTACATTATTGTAGCGCCTTGGGAAACCGTATTCATCGAACAATTAAAAAAAAGAAGCTTCACAATATAAAACGTCCTGTTTAGCATTCTGTGGTAGCAACGTTACCCTATTTTAATTGACTGTGTGTTCCTAGTATGCTAAGGATACCATGGACTAAGCGTGTGAGAAACGATGAGGTCTTGGAGAGGATGCAAACAAGGAAGAAGCTTATACTTAACATGAGGAAGAGGCAGATGAAATCTCTGGGACACGTAATGAGAAAAGAGGGCCTGGAGAATCTGATACTCACAGGTCGAATAGAGGGAAAGAAAAACAAAGGAAAGCAACGCATGACATACCTAGTGGGCTTAAGCAAGTGGATGACAGAACGTGGTAGCAGAGGGACGAAACTTATTGAGAGCTACAAGGTATAGGGGGGAGTGGAGAGCCATGATCTAATTCCTGAAAAAGAAAAGAAGAAGCTATAGTAACCACACCGGCCGCGACTTTCCAAGGATATATTTTGGCTGAACTTTATTGCCACACACGTGCGTTCGAGCGTGTGTGTATCATCCACATACTTGCTAAATCTTGATGTGTTTTCTTTTACATGTGTAGAGCCCGGGGGGGGGGTGAAGATGAAAAGAAAACAAACAAGACCTCTCTCTCTCTATATACATATACATGTATATATATATATATATATATATATATATATATATATATATATCAACAAATATATGTATTAAATAACACAATTTTACAATGGACATAGACAATAACATTTGCGTGGGTGAACATTTGTTTGTTCTTTGGTGAATGTTCGTACGTATGTGTATGTGTGTATAATGTTCATGACGTCTTCCCGCAAGTGGGAAACGCTGTCTATTGCGAGAGCTTACATTGTAGAGGTGTTCGCTAAAATGAAAAAGAGAACGAGGCAAGAAGTCGCCCAGTGTTTATAGTGTAGGGAGAGAGACCCCTAGTGAATAATTAGGGAATTAAGGAGAAGCTAACTCCGACAGATGCATACTAATGTAATTTCTTTTTCTCTTTTTTACATAAAACCAGAATATCGCCTTGTTGAAATTCATTCTATTTCCTTACACTCGTCATTTACAAAATGCTTTTTGCAGCTGTTTTTAGTCCAACTGGAAGTGGTGTCTGCAACAATAGCGAACGTCGGGTCCGATATGAACAATCGCACACTCACATACCACAAGAAGTCAGTGACAAACAACGTGTTTTGAACACTTTTACCAAAAAAAAAAAAAAATCTACAAAAAGCACAAGCACAAATAGGTACCATTTTAGTAAAAAAAATTTTCAAAACTGGGAGCCAGTGAAGAGACAGTCTTGAGCAAAAGAACCTCGTACACAAATTTCTGTAACGACTGGACTATGTGGTCACAAAAATCAATACTTTCAACAAATTTTTGATAAACCCGGCGTAAAGCGCAAAATCATAGATTTTAAAATACATATTCAACGGAAATTTCAAAACGTTAAAACACATCAACATGACAAAGTAACTACAGGGTGCGATGGATAAATTGTCGTCTAAATGACAAAGATTTTATTTTAACATATATATAAATATATATATATATATATATATATATATATATAAAATATTTTATATATTACAATATTTAATTAACATACATACATATATATATGTATGTTAATTAAATATTGTAATATATATACATATATATATATATATATATATATATATTACAATATTTAATTAACATACATATATATATATATATATATATATATATATTACAATATTTAATTAACATACATATATATATATATATATATATATATATATTACAATATTTAATTAACATACATATATATATATATATATATATATATATATATTACAATATTTAATTAACATACATATATATATATATATATATATATATATATTACAATATTTAATTAACATACACATACATGTATATATATATATATATATATTACAATATTTAATTAACATACACATACATATATATATATATTACAATATTTAATTAACATATATATATATATATATATATATATTACAATATTTAACATACACATACATACACATACATATATATATATATATATATATATATATTACAATATTTAATTAACATACACATACATATATATATATATATATATATATATTACAATATTTAATTAACATACACATACATATATATATATATATATATATATATTACAATATTTAATTAACATACACATACATATATATATATATATATATATATATTACAATATTTAATTAACATACACATACATATATATATATATATATATATATATTACAATATTTAATTAACATACACATACATATATATATATATATATATATATATATTACAATATTTAATTAACATACACATACATATATATATATATATATATATTACAATATTTCATTAAAATACATACACACAGATAAATATATATAAGACAGGAGTAAATAGTTTGTATGATTTACATAAGTACCTAGATAAGAACTAGGGATATTTGGAAGGCCATCGGTCGAGTTCAGAAACAGCGTAGATCCCAGAAAGCCCTAGTGGGGACCCCTATATTAATATGAAATGATCTAGAAGCGTTCCCGTTCATTACTCGATTTGTTAGAAACAATTGAAGCCAAATATTCGTCCACGGACACCGTAGCCCTTGTGGTTGTGAACAAGGCCAGCATGTCAAACCCTGTCGAACGCCTTTGAGGTACCTAGGGCCACAGACCGAGCTTCGCCATTCTTATTTAAAACTTGATAGACAAATTCTGTAATGGCCGTTAACACGTGGACAGTAAACCTGTAGAAACGGAAACCATCTTGTTTATCTGAAAAGAAGCCAGGGTTGATTAGAGCCTTTAGTATCTTGTCAAAAAGAGGTGTCGGGTTATTCCTCAGAGTTCTTAAAAACAAGAACTAGCAGGGAGCCATTTATTTTCAAGTTTGGGGAGAACAGGAGCCAGTTTAAGAGCACATTTCTTTATGATAATTGCAGGGATACTGTCGAATCCGCAAGACTTATGATGATCTTTTAAAAAAAAACTCCATCACACGTGCATGCTAAAATATACAAACCATGCTGGAAATTCAACATTACAATAAATCAACATTTAAAATTTAATCAAAGAGGTTAAAACAGGCTAAAATGCACGCAAAGCTTTCTGCATGAAACGAGTTGCTCAGTAATCACAACTCGAGAACAGTGTCTCTTAATTTTCTAAACCGTTCCTAAGGTTGCTCTTCAACACTATAAATACTCTGCAATAATTTTTATTTCTCTGTTCTAACATCTCCGCATAAACGTCAACATGTAAATTTCTAGCGGAAGAACGTGATCCCTCTTTTGGGATACGTATGAACATTACATACACATACGTACGCACATTCACTCACTATATAATACATCCATTAGACATGGCACGTGGAACTAGAACAGTCTACACCAGTGAGCGAAATAAAGGGTTCAGTTCGACATCCCAACCACCTGAAGAAGGTCAGAGCGTACAACGGCCGAAACGTTGTAATAAATATGGTGACAAAGGTGAGGACAATAGTCCAAATAATGTAAATAATATACATAATACCTCATCTCATTGTCAGATCTAGACTCTAACATGGATGCCATGCAGGGCATCAAATTCGTTCGGAAAAATTTATCAGCCGTATATGATGGTTTTCGCAGATCAATGATTAAAAATTGATCCAAGAGAATGAAATCTACGAGTCTTGAATACCTCCGTCAGAGCTCATAAACTGATGCTACAGAATCACAAAGAACTTTATCAAATAAAAGAAACCATATCACAACTAAAATGCATAGCACACGAATTTCTAAAAAAAATATTAACATAATCAAGATGTTGATTTTCCATACTACCTCAAACCAAAGGTTAGGAAGGAAACTCCAATCGATACTAGAATGACAACAGTTACTGAACTTGAATCCGATAGAAAATCCGTGGAATATTAGGAAATGAAAGATTTTACAAATGAAAAATATTTCCACGAATGATCTGGAAAAAAAAGGACAATTTGGACTTATTTCTTATCTAGTACGTTTTGGGGGCACATAAAAAATACAATCTTCTTAAAATTTAATTTTTCTTATAATAATTTTGAAGTGAGGTTACTAAACTTTTGCAAGACACTGTATTTATACTAGGCTAAATTTATACTTCGTTACCAGTCGTTGAAATTTCTATGAGTTGAAGTAAATATGGATAATCAGTTCACATGACGCTTTAGCAAACTTTTCGATATTTTTGCTTATTTATGTGGTATTTCGTAATTTGTCATGCTTTCTAGTGATTTTGTTTACTTAACTTTTAAAAAAATATTTTGGGGGAGCTTCTAAAACACATAATGTATATAATGTTTAAATACGTATATTATATATGTCCCAAACGTTGTCATAGCCGAGAACGATTGTGGAAAGAAGATTCCACTGTCTATAAAATGCTATCGTTGCATGTCTCTCAAATAGTGTCTGACAATTAAGTCTATCTCCAAACCAGAGAATGGGCGAAGGCGGATAACTGGCTACTCATAACCAGTTTCTTCGGGTAGACAGAGCACGACAGACCAAGGAGGGTGTCCATCTAGCGGAAGGAAAGCCTTGATTCTAAACCACTGTTGCCTTTCCGTCATATACAAACACGGAAATGGCTATTCAAGTAGATGCAGATAGAAAACCAGGATTAGCTGACAACTTTCCGGTAACTCCTGCAGTCAAACCGTCCCCAAATGTAATGGCTTGTATTCCTTTGGATCTTGTTGGTACAACTGAGGGTCAGGGGGGAGATGTAGTCTGGACTGCGCACAATCTTCATATGCCATCACTCAAGTCTTCACCAAAGGATTGAATTTAGACCAAACAGGGCGCATGTGTCTTCAGTACGTGGCTGATCATGTCTCTCTATAACTTTCTATCCTTCATAATTCTTACTAAAGTCTTTCTTTTTCACTATCCCTCACATTCTGATCTGCAATTCATTTACAAGTTTATGTGAGTTACTGTTTCTCTCTGTCCCTCTTGCCTTCAATATAACCTGTGAGTGCCAAATTCTCCATGCCCTCTTTCTTTGTGTGCCAGAAATTTAAAATATTTCTTTATGATTCTAAGTATAAATGTCCTTTTTGTTTTCATTATCCTTAAAACTTATTCGTTACTCATATGTTCAGCATATTGTATTCCGAGCGTACTGCATTCTCAGTTAAAATTCAATAATTCGAAATCTTACAAGGGAAGTAACTTTGATATTTTATGTAGAAGTTGCCTCCCGTGAAGGATTTTTTTTTTCTAATTCAATGTTTCGCTTTTTTTTTTTTTTTTTTTTTTTTTTTTTTTTTTGAGATATTTCTTCCTTTTCACTTCCATTCTAACTCACAATCATTTAATAACTGTAGGGAAAAAAAGATTTCAACAGTTAATTTCAGAGTACAGATTTTTTTCCGATTTCATGTCACATGTCACAACGTAATGTTCCGACTAAAAATATTTTTGGACCCAAAATAACTGGGCCAAATGAATTCATTTACCTTACATTCGAACTATAAGTATGAAAAAGAAATTTCAAAATCAGTTTCATTGAATCCTTCCTAGTATAGAGCCATACCAGATGGCAAAGAGAAAAAATAATGTCCATTCGAATATTCAGGCGATATTAAAGAAATTGCCTTCAAATGTCTTCCCACTACCACCGACAAGCCTAGAGTCAAGGCAGCTGAATATTCAACGAACTCTTTCTTTCTCTCTCTCTCTATTTATATGTAATGTATGTGTGTGCATATTGTGTGTGTGTTTGTATCTCCCCTCTTTCTTTTTCACCCACATACATACAGATTTTTGTTTAAATTCAAACAACATTCGTTTCATTCAAAATATGTAATCGATTGGATGATTGATTCAACTGAGTTTGTTGCCGCAAAACTTAAGAGTTAGAATTAATATAACATTGTGTACAGTTAACTACAGCATATTTTATTTTATTGTCTAAGACTCTAAGCAAACTAAATAGAAAAAAAAACACAAGGGTGAATGAAACTTCCTTTTAATTCAATTGTCGTACAGTTCAGACGATTTCTCTGCTTTCTCCGGTGAATTTAAAGAAAAATTTGATATCTTCTGAGCTCTTTCGAATTTAATATCATAAGCCATTATCAAAGGATATTTGCGAGTTGATGGAGTTGTTATCAATACCAATAAAAAAGTGTTGAGAAAATATTGAACATTTTATATTCATATTCTCCCCGGAAGCCAGAAAAGTGGTCTGCACTGGAGAAAAATTACATTAAAAATCTTCAAAGAACTTTCATTGATTTTTCAACGAATCATACATATATATATATATATATATATATATATATATAGGACGAAACGGTCGTCCAGTGCTTTCGGTATTCTGTTGTAGATTCATCTAGACTCGATGAATTACTATGAATGTTTATATTCAAATACCCCCAAAATTTCTATTACGTTATATTTATATATTATTATATATATATATATATATATATATATATATATAATCAAAATAATAGGAAAAAACAATGAGATTCATAATTCAAAGTTCTTAACATTTATTTTTATTTTTTTTTAAATTATTGCTCGATACAACAGTACTATATAGCATAATATTATAACTGTTTTTTTTTTAATATATAATCATCGCAACATGGAATATATATATATATATATATATATATATATATATATATATATATATATATATATGTTTCATTCAAGATGACTAACAAATTGTCCAATTGTTCTGTATATCCGAACGCTTTCGGCTATTCCTTCAGTCATTATCAAGAATGATTTTATTTTTAACTGAATGTATGGATTTTTTTATGCATGTATCTAAAGTTATAGGAATGTTTTGTTTTTGTTTGTTTTTTTTTTCTCTCCAAACACGGTTCGCACATTGTAGCCGTATTCATAACTAATGTTATTGAGTGTTGTTTTTTTCTTTTTTATTATTAGTGCTTCCGTTTTAGATATATAAACATTTTTTTTCTGGTCAAAGTTATACTTGTCCGGAAAATGGTTATATAAAAGAGTGCTCAATACACAATGAAAAACCGAATGTGCAGAGCTTTTAACTTTCAAAGTCAATGAATACAAACCACTCACGCTACCATGGTTTCTACCCGTATTGTTTCTTCAGGCAGTGGAATTTAATAGTGATTCCCTAACGCTTTGTTTATTTTTTTAATATTCTCAACAAGAATTATGGTTGAAGTGGAGGAGCAAAGCAAGAGAATTTGGAATATAATGAAGTGGGTGGGGGGAGAAAAATATATTAATAACAATATAATAATAATAATGATGATGATGAAGTGTAGGGCAAATCAATATTGGTCGAAATGTAAGTTAAACAACAGTGGGAGAAACGTAATAGGGAAATATTAAATATTAGGAGGGTACATTAATATTAATATTAATATTAATAATTAATTTTTAAACCGAGGGGGGAGGCGATGTCAGAGAATGTAAGGCAGAGGGGGTATGGGAGAAAAATATACTGATAATAATATCAATAATATAATAATAATAATAATGAGGGGAGGGGCAAACCAATATTCGAGGAAATGCAATGGTGAGGGGGGTGTAAGGAGGAAAGGGGAGAAAATATTAAATAATAGGAGGGAACATTATTAATAATAGTAAATATTTTTTTCTTATATTATTAATATATTTTCTCCCTTTTCCTCCTTTACAAAACTGTTCTTTCACACAACTAAAAATGCAAGTTGTTGCGGGGCCGATAAGGATGTCGCCCCCGCAAGCTTTATGAAGAAACGTGTGAACAGCCAAGACAATGAGGGGACAAAGGCAAAGGTTTATGAAAAAATAATGTCGATTTTATTAATGCCAATTGTACAAGAGTGTACTCTGAAGAAATGTGTTCAAGTCGGTGTCGGGTCCGGTATGACTGGTTTTGTTTAGGGGTAGCTGCTTTCGGTCGTATCGGTAAAACGAATATAGAGTTGATCGGCGAAACGGATGTAGCTGGTCGACTGCCGGATGGGAGAATAGACGGGAAAAGCAGCAGGTTGATCGATGTCCCTAAACAGGGCCAAGTCAGAACAGTGATACGACTTTACTGGGCGGATCGACCGCGGAAACGGGATCGCGCCAAAGTGTATCACTTGGCGAAGACGGGGTCCCTAAACAGGGCCAAGTCAGAACAGTGATAGACTTCACAGGGCGGATCGACAACAGTGATAGACTTCACAGGGCGGACCGATAACAGTGATAGACTTCACAGGGCGGACCGACAACAGTGATAGACTTCACAGGGCGGATCGACCGCGGAAACGGGATCGCGCCAAAGTGTATCACTTGGCGAAGACGGAGTCCCTAAACAGGGCCAAGTCAGAACAGTGATAGACTTCACAGGGCGGATCGACCGCGGAAACGGGATCGCGCCAAAGTGTATCACTTGGCGAAGCCGGTCAGAGAGGTGATACGTCTTCCAGGGCGGATCGAGCGCGGAGACGGGATCGCGCCGAAGAGTAACACTCTCGACAAAGCACCGGAAGCTCACAAAGGCAGCGTACTACACTTTGATCCAGGCCCCCGGGCCAAGCAGCTTGGTTATTTATTAATCCACCCACGAGGATTAAATGTGGCACGAGGCCGGTTTAATGTGGGTACCCCGCGAGCCCGTTGGCTCGGCCAAAAATATTACCTTTGAACCCGCCTAGACGGGTTCAGGTCCTGTCTACCTCCCCGTCTTGGATTTGGACGAAAAAAAGAAGCTAATGATATTTGGAGCGATTTATTCAAGTACTCCCCGGCTAGAGGGAGTAGAAAACCGTAGATAAATTAATATCAATTGTTGTCCGATGTTTGAGAAAGCGCTGCATAATGCGATGCTCACGAGGTACGGTTTGGCATCAACGATATTGGACTAGTCGTCTGGTTTCTCGCGTGTTGCTTCACTTAAATCTGTGAGATCAGGAGTTGTGAAGGTCAAGGCCGTCTTTCTAAAGAGCGGCTAATGGCGACCGCGACAAACTATAAAACACTAACAAAACAATAAAGTACAACCACACATACAAACAATTAAACGCACAATACAGTTAACACGAACACATACAGAAACGCAAATGCACAGACGCACATGCACGAACACACAAACATACACGTGCGAGTGACTGTGTGCGTACATACTTGTGTATGTGTGCACATACATATCTATGAGCATAAACACATGCCTGCAAAAACATACATACACAAAATTCCAACGAAACCTAAAATGGCCAACAATAAACCAGAGGCGAACGAAGAAGGCGAGGGAAAGACTAAAAGAGAAAAAAATAAAACGGAAAAAGTTTTTAACTTTTTCTGTTTTATCTTTTTAAGGAAAAGGAAGAGAAATAATCAATCAACATTCATGAAAGCAAAAGGAAATAAAGAAGACACATCAATAAAAGAAAAAGAGAATTGAGGAATGACAGCAGATTAACTTTGATTCTACGAATGGTTATAGTCACGAAACTTCAGAGTAAAAATGAGTTACGTGAAAAAAAACTTTTTCATATCAATTCTCTCACTCCATATAAAGGGTGTCCATAAAGTTCGTGTGCACTTTAAAAATTTTATAAACTTTATTTGCATTTGCGATAGAAATAATTTGTAAAAAAGATTAGAAAGAAGTAAATCTATATATTTTTTTAAGGTTTTATTGAAATTTTATTTAAGTTTCCACATGTCCTACATCATTAGCAATACAAAGGGTAATACGATTTTGCAGTTCACGGAAAACATTTGCCAACTGATTGACAATAATGCCTGAAATCACATTAGTTATTTTAGCTATACTTAAAACTAGGTACATTAAACTTTATAACATTTTTTACAGATTATTTCTATCGTAAATACAAATAAAGTTATAAATGTTTTTAAAGTGCACACGAACTTTATGGACACCCTGTGTGTGTGTGTATATATATATATATATATATATATATAAGCAAATATATGGATATAGATCCGACAGTATGAAGAAAAATATACGGAAAAAACAAACAAAAATGTTTTGATTATAGTCTTTCAGTCTGATAACATCAGGAAGTCTCCTTCCTGACAAATCGACCATATTGTGATTCGAACCCGTGTCTCATGGTCAGAATGCAATTATGCTGTTTTAATGTTAATATAATGTCAACGTCGGATGTTTCGGTCTAATAAACCATCTTCAGGACATATTCATAAAATATAATTAACATTATCAATTCAACATGGCATAATTGCATATAAGGATTTTTGTTTGTTTTTTCCGCATATTTTTCTTATATATATATATATATATATATATATATATATAATTGGTTAGAACGTTCGCATTCTGACCATGAGACACGGGTTCGAATCTCAATATGGTCGATTTGTCAGGAAGGAGACTTCCTGATGTTATCGGACTGAAAGACTATAATCAAAACATTTTGAAATCGTTACACAAAAGCTTTCATGGTTCAATGCTATGACTGTATTTCTTCAATTATATATATATATATATATATATATATATATATATATATATATATGTAAAAAATTAGGAGATCAGTTGAATCCGCAACCTTGGTTTCAACCTTACAGTATCCTCAGGCGATTTTTATCAGTATTAAAAGTCAAAAACTCTAGATGTTATTTTTTTTTCACACGTGTATTGAGCACTTTTTAATACTACTGTTTCCTGGTCTGATTCAACTCTGACCATTAACTTTTTATGATATATAAGGTTATTTTTAATGGGTACACGTGTTTGAGTTGTTGTATGCATTTTTTTTTTTTTGTTGTTTTTTTTTTGTATTTTTCTTAAACAGTGAAATTAATTACAACCGGCCTAGATCGAAAAATCTTATTAAAGAAAAATTGTGCCTCCGACTAAAAATAAACTTTATAATAATCGTAAATAATGTCGGATTAAAAATCAATTTTCATTCAGGTACGATTTAACAGTTGCATATTAATTTACCAAATAATTGTATATATTTAAATTATTTACTACTTTCTTAAAGAAGCTATGTATTTAATTATTAATAACTACAAAAAAAAAATGATGTAGGAAATTTACAAAGCATATAACTTGTTTAGCATTTTCGTTTAATTAATTCTCCACCCAACTTTTATTTCTTAGTAAACCGCATTTTCTGATTTGTATAATTTATGCAACCATATGTATCCGTTTTAGTTTATGTCATGACTTATTTGTAAAAAATAATTTTTCATTTTTGCTTCTTCGCTTAGTTTAAATTTAACGTAGGACATATTTAATTGGTTGATCTAAGTAAAGCGCCCGTTTTTTCTTTCTTTTTTTTTTTTTCGTAAAAAGATGTTGAATTTTGCTTTTAAATCTAAATAAATTGGTCACTCGCCAGTAATTTACAATGACCTGATGAGATGCATTGATACATGACTGCAACTGTGTAGTTTTCGGTGTAATATCCTAAAATAAATAAATAAATTATATATATATATATATATATATATATATATATATATATATATATATAGTGTAACCCGGATATAAGAGAGATTTTCTCTGGTCCCAAATTAGAGCCATACTTACCTAAACAAAATAGACAAAACCCGGATATAAGAGACTTCTTCTCCCGTCCCGACAACTCTCTTATATCCGGGTTACACTGTAACCCTTTGCTCCGATGTTGATTCCGGGTTTTACCTTTTTGGTCAAACCCACGCCGCGCAATCACCGTAGCGGTTCAACGGGTGTTGGTTGCTGTCCCCTTCGTTTCACCTCACCCTGCCCACTTTATGTTCGTGATCACAGGGCAGGTGAAATCGATTAACAGCAGTGATCTATGCGTCGAGTCAAACCTAGGCGAACTGGCTATGTTGTAAAAAATAAAAAAAATAAAACAAAATAGAAATGTCTTTTTTTCCAGAAGTCATGCAAACGAAAACAGAAACTTAACTTCCAATTTACTTTTACGTAGTTTTTCGGTATACAAAAATTAACCCTTTCCACTAAGGTCTCTTCCTTGACATTTTCGTCTATCGGGTCTAATTTCTCGGAACAGGCGCCAAAGTCGGGAATTCTGTCTGTGGTCGGTCAGGTGGCTTTCAGCCGCTCCTCCTGCGGTCCAGTCTCGTCCGCATCTCTCGCCGTCCTCTGTCTTGGTCGTTTCAGTACTCTGTTTATACTGACTCTTACTCAAGACCAGTATGAGCTGACGTATTTGGGGACTCGGGGCTTCCCCTGTCTTCCAACAAGAGTTCCTCGTTACCTGGTTTGTAAAATTAATTATCTCTACAAATTTGGGAGATCCCTCTTCCTATCGGCAATGGTTGAAAATACCTGGCCCGCATGTATAACTCATATCTTCTCTCATTCATGCCTCGAATCATTACTTCCGACGTAGGCAATTTCTTCGTCTTTCTTGGTATCCCACTCATGCCCTTCACTTCGGTTGTCATTTTGACAAATCCGATTTTTAAACCGCGTAGACAAAATGGTGTGGTGTAATTTTTAGTCATTAATTGTAATTATCGTTTTAATTTTCATCAGCAAATTTCCCAGCTTCGAGTCTTGTTTACATAGAAATTTACCAGCTGTTTCCTTTGACAGTCATTCAGCAAGTGTTGGCTTGTATATTTTGTTCGCTTAGCCGTATTTATGGTTTGGTTCTTATCTAAAGAAATTCTATTCCTTGAGCTGTTTACAATTTCCACTTTTCGACAGGCGAAATAGATTCCTAACTTCGCCCTCATCTTCAAAAATTACCAAATATTATCTCTCAATCGACTTCCTTTCTTATCTGGACACCAGGAAACATTTTCGTAACCTGTACTGTAGTAATCAACCATAAATTAATTTCTCTATTTTTGCCTTGTTTGTCAAACTTCTCGGCCGACTCCGAATGCCCCTCCACCATCTCTCCATACCCCCTTGTGGGTTTAGATTTTCCAGCTGCCTTTTTCGGCAATATCTTCTTCAGAATAATAAAGCTATTTTCTTCAAATCATCTCTGCTTCCGTTTTTATGTCGTTCCGTATCTTCAACCCTTTTTCTTTTTGTCTGTTCCAACTTCCAAGTTATATTTTAATTTAATCCTTTCTTTCCATTTACCAGTGTCACATAGATAATTATTAAAAATGCTTTATAAAAATACACACATATAAATGTGTGTGTGTGTGTGTGTGTGTGTGTGTGTATATATATATATATAATTCATATTTATCTGTATCTCACTTATTTAAACCGTTAATTAACTCCTCTCTTTAAAACTTCTCTCTGTTAAATTCTAACCCCCACCTTCACCTTTAGGCCTTCCTGTTCTTCTGTTACGCCTTTCTCTAGAGCTTTCATACATTTCGCTCTCACACTTGTTTCCCACTAAGATTTTGTTTTTTTATAACCGGAGTTATACTTTTTGAATTTGTAGGTCTGATGAATTAGAACCATGGAATATTAGTGTTAGAGCCATATATATATATATATATGGCACGGTGGAGTAGCGGTTCAGACTGAAAAATCTGAAATCCGAGTTCGAGTCCATTACATTCCTTTTCGTGCTAATACCCTTGGAAAAGGTATTAATCCTCCCTCCAACTATGAGTAAATAGCCTTGGATGGCAACTTGTCTAGGAGAATGGTAACTCTGAATTCAAAACCTGCGGAGGATCGTTTGGAGACGCTCTCTGTATTCGGCTTTTCAAAAAATGTGGTTGGTTCTGCACAATGCATCACGACCAAATCGTATGTGCTGATGTCTGTGCTGTCGATTCCTAGGAACTGAGCTGCTCGAATACGACGGGAGAGTCCACCATATAATTCGCATACAGGTCTGTTTCGCTGTATTACAGCTCATCAGTACAACCGAATGCTTCAAGCCAGGATCGAAACCCAACTGATTTGGAGTTTCTACCCTCAAGCCATCGACGCTTCGGCAAAGAGAAACACGAATTCTAGCGTATTGTTTTTATTTACGAATGTAAACAAACGCCAGACAGCCAGAGTGCTCTATTCATTAATGAATAGAGCGATGCGTTAGCGCTGACAGCTGCTGTTTCTCAACAGCGCTCAACCGAAAGATTTTCGAGAACGCATATATATATATATATATATATATATATATATATAAAATCAGAATGATCTTTACCAAAAAATTGCTCAGTAGATAACTTCAAGTGCGGTTAATCGAATGTTGTCTGTATCAGATACCAGTAGGTTCTAGGAGTCTTCAGGAAAGAATACACTCCTTTTCGGAACCTGACCGGTTTTTATTGAGCACTGCCCCCACCCCTACTCACAGATGTAAAGTCCACCACCTGGTTCGAGTGGTTTTACTACCTGTCGATTATTTCTCATTCTTTCGGGGATCATTTCTCCTGTTAAATTTCATCGTTTATTTTGAGGCAGACCCCAATGACTCAGCTTCGCAGTTGTCACTTGGATACTGCATTCATTTACGATTTTTTTTCAGTTATTCCAGTGAATTCACGCCTATGTATCCTTTGCAGAAAACCTCAACAGAGAACTGTTTAGCTTGACACCCATCGGCTTCGCATTGCTTCACCAGTTTTTGGGGGGTTATTTTTGTATCGCCCTTCTTTCCACATTTAAGCAACATCAGTTTGTCCGAACAGAATTAATCTTGATACAAAAGAGGTGTGCTAGAATATTTAAATTTAAGAAAATCAATCTCTTTCTTTTTTATTTTTTTATTCAAATGTAGTTTGAAAGGGTGACTGATGTCATTTTATTGTTTCGAAAAATATTTTGAAACTTTCAGAGAGGAAAAAGTATATTATAAGGGAGGTAACTGCAATGTTTAAACGCGTGTTACCTCCCTTACAAGGCTTACCTTACTACTAAATCGGTCAAGGTACCTTACGCCAGGATTAAACAAAGTAATCGTTATCAAACATTTTATTTTAATTTCCATTAGTTGAAGCATTGTCGTCCATTATCAGTTTTTTTTATTAGTATTTCTTAATTTCAATTGCTTTTCATCGCAATGTACACAGAGCAAAGAGATTTCAAAACTTACCTCATTAATTACCGTTATTTCTTATGTAGTAAATTTTTCATTGATTTCTTCTTTTTTACACATTTAGAATTTCAATTTATATTTATTCTTGGTTTGCGTACAAAAATTGTGTCGAAAAAAATTGTTACCTGCAAAAATTCGCTAAAAAAGCATACCATGATGAAAAAGGCCGCAAGTTTGATACAAAGTTTTATCGGCAAAATGTTTATTATTGTTATTATTATCAGGAAAGATAGTATTTTTTGATTATTTTATTTAATTTAAGTTTTTAATTCTTTGTAGCACGTTCGAAAATTTGGTCAATTTTTTTTTTTTCCGTGTCAGCGGGTGAGCCAAAGATTAATATGGGAAATTTAGCGTCTTTCTTCTTTTTCTTTTTTTTTTTTAAGGTAAAAACACATTTATTTGGAAATTCTTGCAAAAATTAAATAATTGTAAAATTTTAATTAAATTTTCAGGACCTCCTCACAAATAAATGAAATTATTTTTGAAATTCTCATTTTTAAAACATCTTAGCAAATATATATATATATATATATATATATTACATCTGTTACCCCCCACTTAATTTTATGAATTTTAATTTCTCGAAGTTAAAATTCCACTCTCTTCATATCTATATTAGTAAAAGCAAGACTCATTGGAGAATTTAAATCAATTTGTTTTTGTCAAACAGAAACACCATTTACCAAAAATCTGCTCTGAATGCTTTTATAAGGGTACTATTGTCTTAAGAAAAAATCTCAATGAATAATTACTTTTTATAAAAATTGTTTACATTTTAATTATAATTTATAAAGTTTTAAAACTTAAAATTCTATATTAATTTCACCCTTTTACATCATATTACTATTAAGTAAAAACTATATTTACTAATCATAAATGAAAAAGCTTATTATCAAAAACCAATATTTTTAAAAGGATTTTGAATATTTTTTGTATGTATATAAACATGCTGATTTTTGTAGATATAGTTGATCATATATGACATTATTAGAAAATAAGAGCAATAACTAGTAAATTTAAAGCCAGAAAGTATTTAAAATTCAATGAAATTACAGAGACTATTTTATTAAATTTCTAAGATTACTGAATACTTAAAAATTATATATAAAAGGGATATACGTTATATTCCAAAGCTTCCATAGAAAAACATTAGTTAAACATCAAACATGTCAACAGCATAAATAAACAACTACCAGTGTTAAAAAATGCATTTTTGTGATATTTTAAACTTAAAGTAAATAATATTTGTTTCAAATCAGATTAATTATACTTTAAATCAGCTAGTGTTCCTCAAATAGTTTCAGAAAAGTATATTTTATTTTTGGAAGATTTTTTTTTAATAAAGTGAACTACATTTCAATGAAAGACAACTAAAAAATTTGCTATTCAGCTATTTTAGAAAAAAAAAAACTCCTTATCAATTTTAATAAGTTTTTAAAATACAGCAAAGTATCTTGCTTACTGGAAATATTAAATTTAATCTATTAGCTTGAAATTAAAACTAAAATAAAAGTTTCTAGAAAGATTTCATTTTTAAAAATTCATTTTAAACCTTAGATATCCCATTTTTTTGTTGTTAATAAAAAAAAGTTTGTAAAGCTTTAGTGGAATATCATCACACTGACATACATACACAAACATACACACATACACTTTTTTATCAGTAGTGTTAAGAAAGAAAAATAATTATCTCCTCCCTTACATATAAAATGTCATATAACTACATACAAATGGAAAATTAAAACCAGAACTGAATTCCCAATCAGCAGGCAAACTTTACTTCACATAGCTCAAGAGATAAAAGTTTTAAATCCCAGGTGAAAAACTGTCTTTTTTTTTTTTTTTTTTTTCTTTGTCTGCTTTTCTCTTTACTCATTATTCACAGGGAGTGTGTTAACTTACTTAGCAACATATGCAACTTTGTTTTTAATATATTCTAAATTCTATTTTTATATAAAGTTTGTATTTCACATGTAACATGGAGCCTTGTTGCTTTTCATGCAATAACATTTCATTGTCAGTTCAGCCAACTGTCTTTACTAATATCTAAGAATTGTTGAATAGAATATTACTTTTCCTTCAGAAACATACGACACAAGCTTACCACTGATGGGACAATGATTATACCATGTTGCATTCTGCTTCTCGATCTCATCAGTATGCATTGAAAGCTCACAGGGTAACATCAAAAAATAAGAATGCAAACCCTGTTTCTCCATATCATATGTAGATGTTTTATTCAGAGCTATGTCCTGAGTAAGACGATAAACTATATCCAAGGCCTAGATTCGGAGGTTTTGAGGAGCATAGAAATACCTCTGAATTATTGGTGTTCCCAGGTCCACACTGACCCAGGGTAGTAGCACTTGTTAGGGTCCCAGCTATGGGCAAATAGTTAACCCCCAAACTGTGGTCAAAACACTATGAAAGTGTAAAAATAGAATTTTGTAAAAAAATTATTACCAGCAATGAATTTTTGAAGATTGAAAATTATTACCAGCAATACATTTTTGAAAGAAAAAATATTACCAGTAATAAAAATCTCTTTAGCATTAAATAACCTTTTGAGGTTGATATGCCATAAAACAAACGAAACCAATATTCAGAGCTTTGCCTGCTAATCTCTTAGGTGTTACTTGGAACAACTTCTGCAATGTCATCTCCTTCCCTCCACCAACTACTTGCCAATCTACTCATCCCGACATGGTGGCTGGCAATACAAAATGGATGTTTTGAAACTGCATAATGTACATATACGTCTCCCCAATCCCAAGAACAATTGTTAATACAGACCATTACCTGGATATACCCTATTCACTTCTGCATTACCCTTTGGACAAAGTGGATGCTGCCTAGAAGACCAAACTTCAAAAGCAAACATCTGCTAGTCTATCAAAAATTCTGATACTAGTGACCAGTGATCCATCCCCGAGACAACACCTACCCAACACATAGTTTTGTGATCAACCAATATGGAGGAAACCACTTCTAGGAGTGCCATACACAAAGGTATCAGGTTCTTCTGATTGTCTTATTAAAAAATGTTTCCATACAAAAAAATAGCTTTTCCGAGTACTTATTTAGCAGAAACTGTTGCATTGATTTCACCTTTTGGAAAAGCTATTAATCTAGCTCAATTGTCCTCTATCCAAGATATAGAAAAAAAATAATAGAGCAGATTTGGCTATTTAACCCTGATAGGGCAACCAATCTAGAAGGACAACTCTGAATTCAAAACCATTTCATTACTTTTCTCAAGTCATGATGATTTATAATTACATATAATATATAAGCCAAGTGGTTAGAATGTTTGAATTCTCACGATGGCCAATTTGTCAGGAGAGAAACTTCCTGATATTATCTGACTGGAGGAGTCAATCCCAGTGTGTGGCACTTTTGGAAAGTGCCTGAAACCCATGCCACAGGTTGGCCCAAGCCTTGTGAGTGAAATTGGGTAGATGGAACACTTGGGGGCTGTCAATAGCTGTGCTAAGCACAAAGTCACAAGTCATCCTAACCAAGGGCTTGTTCAAATTGTTGATAACACTAGATAACATGCTATTTCTCAGAAACTGTAACTAAGGTTGGCTCAGCATAGTTGCAGTATAAACCACAGAGTAGGCATCTGCTATAGGGATTCACTAGCCACCCTAGTAGTATCTTCGAATACAAGTGGCCAGTTATTATATATATATATATATATATATATATATGTGTGTGTATCATCATCCACAGACTGTTTTGCAAGTATCACAGCTTTAAGCTGGGACCAAAACATGACCAATTTAGTATCAGTTAGACACTTTAACACCTAGACTATCGACGCTTGTCAGAGAGAAAGGAAAATTTTTGCATATTTATTTTTTTTCATAAACATGGCAGTGACCTAGAGGACTCAATCCATTGGGAGAGTTTTGTATTATTAGCAGTAACAGTCACTGTTTACAAATACAAACTTCCTCCCCACAGTGCTTAACTGAATTAATTTATATTTGGTAGCTTATATATATATATATATATAAAATTAAAGAAAACAATGTTATGGAGGACCACGGTTAAAAAATTATTTGATTAAGAATGACCCCTTCCTATCAACTCCTGTTCATTCTCATGACAATTCATATGACAAAAGTTTAAAAAATTATAAAATATAAAAAGGAATGTTAAACGATTTTACTTTTATTTTTAAATCAGTTTCTTGCTTTTTTGTTTTATTCTCCTTTAATTCTACATACCCATTTTGATAGAATAAGCAAATTGCCCAAATATTTAGACAGCAAAAATATTCAAGTCCTTTCCATTTTAGTGCAATGGAGAGGTGCTGTCCAAAAGATGAGACTATTCTTTCAACAACAATTTCTTTAAAATTGTGATCAAGTTCAGCAGAGTTTTCAAGACACTGAACCCACAATTTTACATAATTCACCCAAAAAGAATGACAATGAAGCAGCTCTTTAAAATTGCAGCAACGTCTTTTATGGAAACACAAATTACATTTTTGAATAACAAACCAATTTATAATATCCAAAAAAAGGAAAAATAAAACAACAAAGTATTAATTCAACAAATTCAACTCAGATGTTTATATTAGGGTGTGGTGAAAAGTATTTGCCCCACCACCATTTGTCAAGTGACCAAACATCAGAACATTGATCTTGGGAACATCAATGGTGGTGGTGGTGGTGGTTGAGAATGTTTCAGCACTGCCCTCATAAATTTACTGCATTTACAGTAAACTTTGAACATAAAATATTTAAAGCAGTCTCTCCTCAAAAATTACATGAAATATATTCCAATGTTGAAATTGGTTTTCTTTTTCTTAAAAATATGATAAATTTGTCTGGAGTTTTAGGAGATGACATATTTTCACTAACCATTTTTGCTAGACTAATATCCTCATCTTTCATGTTACTTGCTATTAAAACATCTGATAGACTAACAAATTCTTCAGACTTTCTAAATTGTGCAATTCAAGCAAAGTCTAGTTCTTTGTTCTGAATTCATGAAATTTAAATTAAAAATCCAAAGAATCAACTGTAAATATTAGAAAGCAACAGGAAAGACGAAAGATTTTGTCTGATAAAAAAAAAATGATTACAATATATTCATTTTTTTTTTTTTTAAGTGATTTTGATGTTTTTCATTTGCCTGTTAAATCAAGAAATGATCCAAGTTTGTTCATTTTGAGTTGATGAAATAATTCTTTCATATGAAAGGTTCTAATTGATTTTAGACTCTGCCAAAAGTGGTGAAGGTATAACATCAAGGCAAATGTCAAATTGTTGGTCTATTCCCAGGTAAGAATCACTCATCAGGTACAAAGTATAGATGACACGCCCAGGTAGTTCAGGTGTAAAAAATGCAACTTGCGGATAACTCTGGTTGCTTTGACAGGTAACACGCTTTAATGCAATCAGTTCTCGGTTCTCAATGTCACCGATGACCAGAAACCAGCCTTCATCTTTGACTTTAGGAAATTTGGGAGAATATGCCTTTGAATCAGATTTCTAAAAAAAAAAAAAAAAATTTTTAAATTAAAAAAAAATCCAAGCAAAATAGATCTGGCTAAATATTGTCTTAGTTTTCATATACTTAGATTTGACCAACAAATTAAAATGTGATAATCAAGTGAGAGGGCACTTCACTAGATCAATTGTGAGTTTGATCCTCACTGGGTGCTACAAACTTTCGGCCTTGTGCCACATCTAAGTTACACTTAGAAAATCATTAGGGCACTTTGATGTGACGTCATGGCTAACCAGCTTGTCTTGCTAGATCAATTACAACAGAGTAGTGAGTTCAATCCTCACTAGGTGTTCTACATTTTCAGCCTCGTGTGACATACAAGCAACAGCTACAAAATCATTTTGATCCTTTTGATGTGGTATAATGGTTAGCCAGTTGTCTCACAAGATCAATTTTGACTAAGTAGTGAGTTCACTTCTCTGGACTTTTGGCCTTGTGCCACATCTAAGCTACACTTAGAAAATCACCATATGAGGTGAAGCTGCTGTTTTAAAGCCTTAACAGCTGATAAAACTAACAGGGAAATATCAACCCAAAGATTTCTAGACCAGAGTGTCAGGGATGGCCGGATCTTCACAATATCACAATAGAGTGTCAGGGATAGCCAGACCTTCACAATAAGGAGAGCAGATCAGCAGCTCTGGATTGATGTGAAAACAATTGATGTGATACATGCTTTACATCCAAGACGAACTGACAAAATTTTTATGTCTAGAGCAAATATTTCAGAATGGTGACTATCATGCAGATCCTGCAAGCCATTGTGAGTGCTTTTCTTACTAAATAGGGATCCTAATGTGATCACTGGAATGCCTTAGCCAGTGTATCTACAAGAAGGAAAATCTCTTATATAAAAAACTCTATCATCAGTGTATAAATTTCAGATTAATACATGGCATGAAGGACAAAAGCCTTCTTCAAAGAGCTTATGTATACATCTCGTTACACATCTGAATCAACCCACAACAACGTAAAAGACAAGAAAGTTTTTTTAAATATAAAATATTTTTATTTTCATGTTTTTACAACTAAATTTTTCTCAGCATGTATGAATGTTAAAGTTCCTCATTTTTACTCACTTGTTAAGATGAAAAGATTTCTTTGCATGTATGTTTGAGAAAAAAAGGCAAGTGAGAAAGTGAGGAGGAAAGTGTAAGTGTCACGTAGCTTGGTGAGCAAGACAAGTGAATGAGTAAGGGAATCTCTTTGAAGCCTCTGTCATACATTGTTGTTGAATGTATTCATCTCTATCTCCTTACTGGTTTTTTCTGTCTAGAGACTTTGCTTAAATACTCTTCAAAAGGATCATGAAACACGTTTTTTATTGTCAGCCATGTGACCCATTAGTTGAAGAATGTTAAATATTTATTTTCAAAGGATTAATTTATTAACTGGAAGGATACAAGAAGCCTCCGACTCAGAAATGATTTTTTTGTCATTTAACGATTGTCTTGGTGTTTATTTCCATCTTCTCTCCACAATCTTTCCAACTCTGGTGTCATGATACGATATCCTCTTTCAAACTGCCTTAAGACAGCATAGAAGAATAGGCTGATAAAACTAATATAAAAATGTCAAACTAAAACTTCCAGACCAGAGGAGTGTGACAACACCTCTAGACCCTTGCAATCAGGAAAATGAATCACAGCAACCCAAGAATGATGTGACAGCAACAATCAAAGGATTACTCTAGCAGCCTCACACTGGTATGCTACATGCGACCAGAGGGAAAAAAAAATACACCTCCTCAAAGCCAAGCTTTTAAGAGAGAACTGTAGGTGGAGATAGTGAAAAGATAATGAGGTGCCCTGGACATTTATCTTAGTCCAACAAATTTTGAATTAAAATAAAGGCTTTTTTTTTTTCAATAAACTATATTTTTCTAAACAATTATCAGTGTTGAACATAAATTAAAAAAAGACAAATGTTAACTTTAAATTGTAGCCATGTGCTTCTTGCATTCCAAATAAAAATTGTTGATATTTTAAAAGTTGCATAAAAAATAAATAATTTAGAAAATAGATTTTTAATACCTACCCCAGATTTATTAATTCTTGTTAATTTCACTTGGAGTGTATATTCTTGATCTGTAAATACTTTTATCCATTTTCTTGAAAGATGACTGGAATCTGTTAAAAGGTAAAAATAATAATGATGATGACGATAGTCATCATAAACAAAAAGAAAATTTATTAAAAATAAAAAGATAGAAAAATACATTTCAACTTGAAAACTGATCAAATTGTGGAATCTAAAGTAGAACTCATAATTATTAAAACACTCAGAACATTCAAGAAGAGTTTTATGTAAACTGAAGGTATGAACTGTACCTAATTTGTTTTCATCTCCAAAAATATAGCCCAGATCTATCTCTGTTCTGCCAATTATATTTGTTTGCTTAAATTCTCAAGGAAGAGATAAATTTATTTCTCAATCTGTCTTACCTGATTGTTCAATTCTCAATAGAAAAATAAACTTTTGTGCACTGTAGGGGAGAAGAGAGCCAGATAGCTCCTTTCCACTTTCATATCACCAAAGAAAATGTCTCCACCCCCTCTATCTTCCAGCTTCTAATTCATTTTAGGCTTAACCCTTTCCTGGATCCTCCAGATCATAAGTAACATTTAACCCCTTCATGGTCTCAGTGTCACAACTTCATTTCAGTGCAAACATGGACAGCTTCCAAACAATTACATCTACCCAATTTCACTCACAAGGCTCAGGTCAGCTTTTGACATGGGTTTTCAAGCACTTCTCAAATGTATCCTACACTAAGGTCATTTCCCCAGGCCAATATAATCAGAAAGTTACCTCCTTGACAAACATCATGGTGAGATTTGAACCTGGAATCAGGGTCAGAAAGCTAAGCACCTAATCATCATAATCAGAACACTTACAAGAGTCATGATGAACCTTAGAAAAGAGGTTGTTATAACTGGAAATCCCTTGCAGAATCAACACAATCCCAACAAAAGTATTACTATCCAATCCAATCCAGGGACTTCTCACCTGTTGGAATATCTTCAGCAGTGTAGCTGTACTCTCTACACTTGGCCAATTGTGGGTTGGTGAGATTATTTACCCCATAGTTGGAGATGTTGAATTCAGTTGTCCTTCTCCAAGGCTGGTTGCCACCCAAGATTATAAGATTCAATCTGTTCTGTAAATTACCCATAGCTGGAGGAAGAAGAGATAGATTCATAATTTTCCCAAGGGTACTTGCACATAAGTAAATGCAACAAACTCGGCACTTTGATTCCTCAGTCTAAGCTGCTATCCATTACTCCATCGTTTACTATATTACTAAGATCAACTAAAATATGGTAGAGAGTGCAAGAGCATTAAGAAAACCTGCAGTGAAAAGTACCAATCATGATTGGTGTAAAAACAAAAATGAGTAAAATAATAAAAACAATATAGAAATGACAATCCTGTCACCACTTCTTCAAATCAATATATCTTAAAGCAAATACAATTTGCTATGAGTGGACATAGAATCAATAATTCTGCTATCCAATATTTGTTACATTTACCGGATATAAATATTAGGTTGGTGCAAAAATAATGTCGTTTTCTCACATATGTTACTATGTTAGAAAACGACATTATTTTTGCATCAACCTAATATCTATGCAGATAATGTGACAAGCAGAAAAATTCTTCAAACAATGTGCTTCATCTTTTGATGTCAGGCATCTTCAGGTCAGAATGAGACACAAACCCTTGCATAAGAGAAGGGCATTAGAATCTTTTTTTTTTTTTATTGAAGCCATTAATATCTGCTGGATTTGAAATTAGCTTATTCTGAGTAGATCTCTGGGTTTTTTTACTCTATTAGTTTGTGGGTGATGAATGATTTTTCACCTTGCAACCCCTTTCTGCACAGACAAAACTTTGTCTTTCATCATTCTAATGATATCACTGTGTGTTATAACTCACTCCTAGAAGTTATAATATTATGTCCCACTTAGACTACTTACCGTGATATCATCAGCAATTTTCCTCAAGTGACACTAATGGACTTTTACTGTCTCACTTTGAGTTCTTTATTTAAGGCATCTTGCCTAGTTCCTTTGTGTTACCGGGGATGTCTTAGTTATTCCACAACATCCACTATTTTGAGATTTTGTTGTTTTTTTTTCACTAGTAAATATTTTATTTCTTAGTATTCACCCCCTCCTCTTTCAGGCAAGTTCGCCAATGTACTGAACTTTGTATTTCTTTCATTTTGGGTCAACCTCTAGTTTTTTTCATGTTTTCTTTTTCTAGTAATCATAATTGTAGGTTCAATGAATTTTGGGGGTGTTGGTATGTCAAAAATATTATACAGTACTTGCATAGGTTCTTCCTTTTTATGCCAGGCTTTTCTTCAGTAAACCTTTTCTTTAACTGATGCACAAACCCCTCCACTGAAATTTTTTTTCCCCCTTGATCTAAATTAAATGTAAATTTGAACAAGGGAATGATTCCTATTCAAAATATAAAAAGAGAAAGCCAGAAGATGGAGGTCACATTGGCAGGATTATTTTGATCAGAGGGGTTCCTCGGTGGGAACAAAATCCTCACTGTAAATTTTTTCTCCCTTTGATTGAAATTAAATTTAAATAAGGGAATGACTCCTACCCAAAATATAGGAGAAAGTCAGGAGATGGAGGTCACATCGGCAAAATCAAAATGAGACAATATGGATGTAAAGCTCAGCAAGAAATCACCAATCAGTAGGTTGCGCCTTACAATACATATTTGTTGTGACAATTCAACTGTCATATCAATGTTGAAATCTGCTCATCAATTCATTCAATTAAATATTGCATATTTACATATGCATATTCATATTAAATGTCAAAGGGGTCAGATCAAGCCGTTTTTGCACAAACCCTGTCACTGAAAGTTTTTTTTTCCCTTTGATTGAAATAAAATTTAAATTTGAACAAGGTTATGACTCCTATCCAAAATATAGAAGGAGAAAACCAGAAGATGGAGGTCACATCAGCAAGTTCATTGAGTAATATTGAAATGCATCCTTTTTCTCCATAAATTATAACATTGATTTAAAATCAATCGTCATTTTCTTAAAAAAAAAAAAATATCTGGGACACACAGCAAGGCGTGGGTAATTTGGCTAGCAAAAAATAAAATCCATTAAATATGTGTATATATATATATATATATATTTTATATCACTACACAAAAAATTTCCATGTTTCGGAACTTTAAAATTTTCCCTCCTCAGGCAATGTTAGATAACTTATGATGAAAATGATTTACTTGGGAAATCAGAAAACAATTCAGTAGCTCATTTGAAAGTTAAAAAGAGGAGGGGAGAATTCCCAAATTAAAAAACACATTTGTGGGCATGTCTTGATTAACCAATCAAAAGACAGATCAAAGCTAAAATAGAAAAATGAAAAATAAGGTTAGAATGTAGGTGTAGGTGGCTTATTAATTCATGTCTAAATAAAATTGAGACATTAGACACCTCCACCATCCTGTTGAAAGTACAAGGTTTAGATACTTTGAAGTAGACATATTTAACAAAAAATTTTTTTAAGGAATTTCAAGATTTAAAAAAATTTTTTATACATCTGAACTTTCTTAAAGGGGCCTCTAGTGTAATGAAAACATTTTTATATATATTTTGAACCAAAAATACAGTACTTATTATATTGAATGGGCTGTAAAACATGGTAATATTAAAGTTGAAAAATCAAAAACTTAAATAAATATTATATAAAGCATTATATATAATATAACAGCCTCTGGGAACAGGTTTGATCAGGAGATATAGAGAGAGGTAAAGGCCCAAGTAAAATTTCAAGGAAGGTGAAGGAATTGACTGCATCCTTCAGGCAGTCATGTGAGAGGTACCCATACAAGATGGAAGGAATTGGGCAGATCAATATTTTGCCACCACCACTCTTCGCAAGAGGGATCTCCTCAAATTTGGTCAGGCAATCAATTTCCCAATGCCTCATGCCCTGCACTGGGTTTGCATGAGGGTACATAAATACAGACAAGAGACAAGAAGGAAACAGGTACCTCGAGGTGCTGTTTGTGAGAGAGATGCGTTACCAGTTGGTTCAAGATTCATTTTGTCAAACCCTGTGCAGCTTCTGCAGAAAGAACTTGGACTCTTGCCTTGTTTCAGACTATCAAATACAACTGAACGGTCAGCCCGAAGAAATCAGACTTCAGACCTCATACAAGTGTGGCTAAATGTAGTGCCACAGGTTATTAAGGGGGAAGGTGCTGAAAATCTTCATATTGATAATTTAGTGATTAGAACGTTCATTGTATGAACCTTTGATAAAATGTTATGTTGCACAGCTGTCTTTTACTTTGTTCCTTGTGACATCATCTTACCAAAGCTACCAGATCAGCAACATTAAGTGTACAACTCAGCCTTCACCCACCCTGTGATCTAAAACAAACACAACATGAGCAGGGTGGGATTGAGGATCAGGGCAACCAACTCAAAGGCTGGTCATAAGGATCAACCACATACTTGCCTGGTGACTGAGAGCATGATTGTGACATCATACCTCAGCAGTGAAACATTCCACCACAGGCCTACCAGCTACACTAATCCCTCATCACCACTGCTGTCATCTTGGCAACTCAACTTGCTACAGGCATACCCTTGCAGTCACAACCACAACTCCATTTCATTGATACAACATCCAACTCAAATCAAACTGAACATTCCACTGTTCTACAAGCTACATCAATCCCTCATCACTACTGCTGTCACCTTGGCAGGCAACACACCCTACCACAAATCAACCTACCACCGTGAACATGATCGATCAACAGGCATACCCATGCAGTAAAATCTGGACCCATCCTGTGATCTTGGTCAAACCAACCCAAGAAATTAGTCAACTCCCATCACTACCCCTACATCTAATTGCCTTCTTGATCATCTGCAAGTGAAAGTGACTTTTTCTCCAATTTGCCAATAATAGTAATATATTGTGTACATTAAAGGAATAGACATTGTTTAAAAACCTAATCCTTGTTATTCCTTTCCTCTCACAACCAAACACTCATTATAACATCTTGTACTCTAAATAGTAACAGTATTTACATTATGCGGACCATTGTCCTCATATTTGTCGCCATATTTGTCACAACGTTTCAGCCGTTGTATGCTCCGGCCTTCTTCAGGTGGTTGGAATTTTGAACTGAACCCTTTATTTCGATCCCTGGGGTAGACTGTTCTAGTTCCACGTGCCATGTTTGATGGATGTCAGTTATCAGTTATCTCCTGCTAATTTTCCCTCTGAAAGTTCTCCACTGCCTTAACCGGGTATTGAACTCACACTCTTTGGGTTTGTCACTGGATCTAACCAATGCCTTTATCCACTGAAATATAGACAGACTCTAAATAGTAACTTTACCTGATTTTGATATTAGCACAGGAATGGACTCAATTTGGCCAGATCCTTCTGAATTGGAGTTTTTCACTTTCAAATTCACTTCCAGTTGTGGCAGTTTCGTGAGCACTTGGTACACCTGAAAATGAACAGAAATAATCTTGTGGCCTCAAATCTGAATTTGTAATTAAACTTCAAACTGTCATATAAATTCAGCTTTGATAATTTAAAAGCATCAGCTGAAAAATGCAATCATTTTCTTTTTATATCCAAAGTTAGTGACAAATATGATTTCATTTTATTTTGGAAAAAGTTCCCCAAACATCACCAAAAAAAAAAAAAGAAAAGAAAAAGAAAACCTAATAAATTTAATTGCAGACAAATCTGTTCTTTCATTGTTATATTTAGTGTACAAAATGTGAATGTAAGTGTAACAATTATTAAATAAAATTCTTTGATACCAAAATCTTGTTTAATCTTTAATTCATTCTTGTTTAATCTTTGAATAAGCACTTTAAAATAATCTTTAAGTAAATCTTGTTTAATTTCATTCTAATGAAAAAGTCAATCAATGACAAGAGAAATAAAAATGAATGAAATACTGGGGGTGGGGATGACCCCTGGTTTCATTTTGTTTCTGTTGCTTTTTATTGCAACTTCCAGTTGATCATTCTATGATTATTAAATAAGTAACATGTGAGTCAGAAATACGCCTGGGATAAGATTTGAATTCATATCTATAATTCTTAGAGGTCTATCGAAATCCAATCTCACCAGAATTTTTTTTTTTTTTCTGATCCCAGTTGCTTACATAACAACTACAGAATGATAATCCAGGATTTACAATCAAAAGCAACAGAAAAAGGATAAGACAAAAAGGAATAATTATCAATGTTTCATCAATGAACTATTGCTCAACAACAACATTTGTTACCTACAATGTAAATTTGTAAGAAATGCAAAAATAAAGCATTAATTCTTTATTATTATTTAAGAATGCATATCACAACAAAATATTATTTGTGTCAATGATACATAACTTTATTTTTATTATTATTGAACTTTATTTTAGCCAAGGGGAAAACATGGTAGATTATTTTTTTTAACAGATAAAAATAAATCAGAAAGTTTTATTATTTCACATATTTTCTTTTAACTAATATCCTCATCCTTGCTTTTTATCAAATTTCTGGTTAATTTGCAAGATTAAAAAAAAAAAAACTCCAATTGACTAAACTGTGTTTTCAACAATCAATGCACTGTAGGCATTGTGACATGTTATAGCAATGTTATAAAATAAAATAAGACATATCTCTTACAGGCAAGTACTCAAGAGCGAGAGCCGGATGTGAACGGGACAAAGCCCTGTCACAAGATGACCATTATCTTCATTTACAAATGTTCCTGACGCACGAGTTCCGGTCGAAAAATAAAATAATATTAAAGTGTTCTATTTTTCGTCCAATAAAAATGCTTCCCTTCTAATTATACTCGCTTCGTTTTTCGAGCCTGTTAAGCCATAAAAAAACGTTATAAAAGGGGTCACACGGATGTTCAACAGGCAGTCACAGGCAGCCAGGGAACAGACCTGTCATGGTCAGTAGCTGTCAGCAAGGGAGCGCCAGCGTCAACACGTGTGAACTACCATGAGAGATCGACCTAGATCCGAAGCCGGCTTATGAACATTACCACAAGGGAGCTGTCCCAAACCCTCACATTCCTGTTGAAATAAACCACGTAAATCTATTTCTGCTGTTGTCGTATTTCTTTCTTGCAACCATACGCTTGTCTATAACAGCAAGCTCTGGTAGTATAAGGGTGTGAATTTAAGTTTGATTCAAAGTACTTCATTCTACAAAATTATTTAAGGTGTATATCAGCCAAAAAAAAAATGTTATCATGGAAAAACAGATAGTTGTCCAAAAATATATGAAACAAGGACCAATATTCTCAAACAACTTAGTGTATTACTAATGGAGAAAAAATTCTGTATAATAATGTAACAAAAAACAATTTATAAAACAAGCTATTAGTACATTCAAAAAATAAATATTTGGAATGTTTTTTTTCCATAAAGTTTTCAAAAATTTCCAAAAGTAAGAATAATATTTTTGCTATATTCTGAAAGCCTCTGAAGTTACAAATGAGATTTTATATCGTTTGATACAAGACTTCATTTCAGAAGGCTTATGTTATCACTGGATTTAAAAAAAAAAAAAAAAAATTTAAGAGACTGAATTACAAATTTGATCCCTAAATCTCTTTCTGGAGGCAATTTTTTTGACCCTATCTTTAGAATTGAGCTTTTTATCTTGGTATCGATTTAAAAGGTGCAGGTATATGTGCTAAAGCAGAATCTAATTTTATGTTGCATAATCCGTTGTTAATATGCAACTTAAACTCAGAAATAAGAGAAAACAGAAAACCAAAAGCAAAAAGAAAAAAAAGGAAAAAAATCAACCATCAGTATTTCATAATATTCATTACATTTCTTCTTCTTTTTTTTCTTCTATGTGCCATATCCCTTCAGGACGTTGGCGATCACGGCTCTCCACAATTTCCTGTTTTTTGTAGCTCTTAATAAATTTTGTCTTTTTCTTATCTCCCCCAAACCTTACTCTGCTATCCATTTAAGCTTTCTTGGTAGGTTATATGCTGTTTTCCTCTGTCCCTCTTGCCTTTAATATGAGTATCAAATTTTCCAAGCCGTCTTTCCTCATTATGTCCCCCAGAAATTTCAACTATTTCTTTCTGATGTTAAGTATAAGTTTCCTTTTTGTTTCCATATTCTCTAAGACTTTGTCATTGCCGACATGTTTGGTCCATAGAATTCTCAGCATCATTCTGTAGAAAAACATTTCTTTTACCTCAGGGTCTTTTCTTCATCTTTGAAAAGATTGTCCTGCATTCACTATTTTATAAGATGACTGATACTACATAATAGTTCAATACTCTTTTCTTTACTTCTAATGAAATTTTTCTATTTCTCAATATATTACTTAGCTTTTGGAAGGCATCTAACTATCCAAATGCATCTTTGGATTTCAGTGTTACAGTTTCTGTCACCTGTATTTTTTACATTTGTAAAATATATATATATATATATATATATATATATATATGCTGAACTCTCCCATTGTTTTTTGATGTATGAGGGTCAAGCAACTCAGTTCCTAGGAACCGACAGCCAGACACCTGCACATATGATTTTCTTATAGTGGTGATGGCATTGTGCAGGGCCAACCACACTTTTTGAACAGCTGAATACAGAGGCCTGGTGTACCACATGCCACAAGGTCCCTAAACGACCTTCTGCAGGTTTTGAATTCAGAGTTGTCCTCCTCCTAGACCAATTGCCATCCAAGGCTAAAGAACCCAGTCTGTCCTGCTATTTACCCATAGCTGGGGGGGGGGGAGAAGAAGAGGATTCATACCATTCCCAAATTTATATATATATAAGAAAAACTCATGAAACAATTTCTTAATTCAGTTCTTGGAACCATTAATTTTGAGAAACATTTAAATAATTTATGTTTAAGAATTTGGGGAATTTAAAATGGCATCAGATTTACAGTTAATGTTCTCTGGTAGGTGATTTTCAGATCCATTTTTAGAAATACTGTAACACTGCATTTCATGTATCATTTGTCATTTTGGGGTCTGCCTTACATGTTCTTAAATTTCCACCCAGGGGAGATATTATCTGTTAAAATTGCAGGTGCAATTTTGAAAATTTTCAATTTTTGCTTATCTTGAAAAAGTTTTCTTTTAAAAAAATTCTAACTTTTTTTTTTTTTTTTTAAATACTATCAAATTTAAATGCTTTTTTGTTTTTTTTTGTTTTTTTTATTTTTGCATTCAAGTTTACCCAATACAAGGCTCGGGAGCCACTCAAGATAGAGTTACTGTTAAAATGGTTAATATGAATGAGGTGTGTGATATGAATGAAAGAGAACATACTAGGAAGGAAAAATTATGAGGATAAGAAGGATAGATAATAATTGATCCTTGAATGAAAGCAGTTAAGATTGTAGTGTTCCGAGAAATACCTACATGGGAGTTTGCTCCACAAAGTGGCAATTCGTTGGAAAAAAAACATCTGAGTGGAACGTTCTCCTTACATTTGAAACACAGAGGAAATGAGGGTGATTCAGCTCTGCAGAAGTAGCATGGAGTGTCCTAGCAGTAAATGTCTGAACTCATGAAATATTACAAAGTCTCATTACAAGATATCTGTATAAAATGTCACATCACTGGCATGTCATGATATATTATACAGGAGACAGTAGGGGAATGTGCACTTGAGAAAACCACTCTCCCATATATTATGGTAGCAGCAAAAAGCAGTTAATCCCATAATCATCTTTGAAAGAGGATTAAGAATCTTTAATAGTTTACAAATAAAATTTCATAAAAAATCATTTGGAACCTTCCAAGATTTTCAAAATATATAGATGAAATGCCAAATCCTTTTAATCCAGTAATCCATAGCCCGGCAACTCCAAGAGTGTAGCACTATTTTAACCATCCGCCATTAGTCCAAGGGAAGGACCATATGTTGTTTACAACTTTCCACAGTAACAGAGTGTTTTGCTGATAGGATTTTGCTCATTTTTTTTATACTAGAATTTAACATTTTCTGTCAACATTTACAAACTCTATGCTTTATTCAATTTTGCAAACCAAAAGATGAAATTTGAATAAGTGGAGTTGTTTGCAAAAATACTTTGACAAAACCCCCACTTTGTGGTTTAATAATTTCTTTAATTTAATTTTATAGGACTTCATAGTAAACAATATTTTTTAAGAAAATCTCTTTTTTCCTTTTTAACAGTGAAGAATAAATTATCAGGATTTCTTACTCTTAAGCATGCCACATACAACTGGTCATGCATAAATATTTCATTCTAGAGCCAGAGTCCAACTTTTAAAGCATTTGGCCTTGTAATGTGTTTATAGTTCACATAAACAAGAGGGTGAACTGGAAATTGGATTCCTGTATATATATAAAAGCTTAAAGCAAAAGTATGCAAAAAACAATATTGCATTTTAAGTATTTGTTATTTTAATCATTTTTTTTTTTTAAAGTGAGAGTATTTTGTATGTTAAATAATAAAAATTTTAATTTTTCCCTGTCAAAAATAATGAAAATATATTGTATTAAGCTACACACTCTAGGAAAACAAACTGTACTTTGTATCCCCTTACCTGTTTGCACTTCTCCCCCAAATTTGGTTTCGATCAGTCAATGTATGGCTATTTTAGAGTGTGCGACGGACAGATGGATAAGGGAAGTCAGAGAATTTTATATATAGACAGCTGAATATTTGCCCATTCAGAATAGTAAACTTATGTTTAGGCTTTTTTTTTAGTCTTTGTTTTGCATGAAACACTAAAAACCTTGTTTGGAAGCCTTAATGATTTTTTTATTTCCTGTTTTAAGTTTTGTTCTACCTTTGATAAAAAAGCACCAATATATATATATATATATATATACATATACATATACATTATATTGGAAGCATGTCATTATTAAGGCATGTGTTGTTAAAAACTACAGAACTTTTCCATTTAATAATCTTTTTTTCAGTTTTTTATCTTGCTTTCTAAAGTTTTTTAATATTTGGGTCCAAGTTGTCAAATGACCCTAGTCCATGGTGTTTTGCTGAGTGCTTTTGGTTATCATCAACCATCATCATGGCTGTATGTTTGGTTGCTTTTTAAGTTTAAGCTTTTTAAATTGCTTTTTTTTTTTTTTTTAAAGATAATATTTTGGGTATTTAGACAATGTTTTTGGATTAGTTCATTATTAATAAATAGGGGATTGATGTTTATTATTTGGAGGATTAGTTAGTGTTGTGGCCTTGTTAGGGCCAGAAATAAAGACACAAAGAAAGGAATTAAGTTAAATATATTAACAGAAACAGTAATACAAGCATATACAAATGAGTGTTACAGCAAGAATGTTTGGTCTGACTGTCAGAGCTGACTGCTAGAAACTTCCCTTTCCAAAAGGCAGTACTTGCTCCTATTTATAGCTGGGAGAATCCATGCATGTGTGGGTAAATTACCATAACAGTAAATATGTTTTAGATGTTTCTGCTGTTATTAAATGCTATTTTATTTATGCTAGGTTTTTAATTAAGATGGCTTCAAGAATTTGTAATCGTTTTTTGCAATTGTTTTTATAGAGGATTTTGGTATTGTCAATTAAGATTTTTCTTATTTTAGATTAAATGAGCTGGAAATACTATCTATACATAGTTTTTTTTTTGTGGGTTTCTGTTATCTTGCATTTTCTGTAGTCCACCAGTGACCTGGGTTCCAACAGTGCCAAATTAAAAAGGTCAGATTTTATATATTAGTTGAAGCATGATGAGTTTTTACTTTTTTATTCTTTAATAGAAGTTTAATGAACACTGACTTTACTAGAAAAACTTTTTCCTTTTGATGTCATTTAAGAAAACAGAAACTGAACAACTTGATACCATAAATTATTTATCCTTTTCATAATTTGACAAAATATAAAAAAGGTAAAGTCTCACCTGTTCAATATGGCTATGGGTCATTTCACCTTTAAGCATATCTAAAAGGAATTCAAATTTCCCGTCTGTGACTGCAATCAATTCAGGTAGAGAATCAAGCACTTCATGATGGCCACCTTTCTTGGAAATTCTACAAAGATTTAGTCAACAAATGCTTCATAAACTCACAGACATTATTTTCACAAGGAAATAATTATCATCGATAAAAACATTTCCACAATCATATACCAATGCCTATCCGCAGACAGGTAAAACTTACATTTTTAAAATGACAAAAGTATATAGACACATCAATAAGTTTGTTGCCTAATGGTGACAAAAACATTTTACATAAATATTTTCCAACATAATTTCATTCATGGTTGATAAACCTAAATTAATAATGAATAATCACATCATTTGAACATTATACATTGAAAATCTCAGATCAAAATTCAGCAACTAACTATGCATTAGGCTGCAAATTTATTGATTAACCTTCATAACTCTGAGAAACACACTTAGAAATAATAACAGATTAACAAGAAAATGTAATTATTTTTGCTAATAAAACAAAATCATTTTTATTTTTAGCAAAAGAAATTGATTGCTTATATTGATTTCAAGTAAACATATTGCATTGGTTTACTTATAGGAAATAAACTATTTCCAACACAGACTCAAATACATACCATATTAAAAAAAATGCCCAAACTTTATTTTCTATGCAAAACAGACAATAATACAAAAACATGTCAAAAAGATACCACAATACAATACACATCGTTTAAATCAAAATGTCTATTGGTTAGAAATTAACATTACCATATGAAATATTTGATCAATCAGAGAAAAACTAAAACCTTCTTTTCTCAAGCCTACTATCAGGGAAAAATTTCTTATAAAAAGATATACTATATTTGACAGCATATTAGGTGCACTTCTTTTTTTTATTAAAAATATCTTTTAAAATTCCCCTGCATTTTATATGCCATAAGTAGGTTTACTAATTTTACAAACTACTAAATTTTTCTTGATTTGTCCTGCTGAAATTGGGATGGGTCTTATATACCTGTGCCTCTGATATGCCATCAAATACAGTACGTTTTGACTTTCTAGGAGGAGATATGCAGCTATCTCCTGGATATTTTGACACAATAGAATGCATGGATACATAGGTTGTTTCTCCCCGACCCTGAGAATGCTGAAAGAAACTTGTGTTGGCAACTTCAAAGATATCATTTCTAACAACAGCATAGATGGCCAGTTTGTAACTTCAAATGAATCATCTCCAACAATAACAACAACAAAGATAGTCAGAATCTTTGTTAATGATAAAAGTCTTTTTTTCAACTACAGTTTTTTTTTTTTGTAGACCAACTATTTAAAATTCTTTTCTAAACTACAGATTCTTCTGTGAACCAACTACCCAAAGACTTTTACTCAACTAAAATCATTCTTGACTTTTTTAATTCATGTACATATGTTTGTAAATACAAATGATTTATTTAACAGGAATACACAAATATTCTTTATTTTATTATTGTTTAGAATTTGAATGTTCGAATTTTTAATATAAAAAACATGGATGATTGAGTTACCAACATACTCAAGAAAAAAAGAAGATAAATAGATAGAAACTTTATATTTTCTGCAAGTAATATGGACTGTACAAAATTACTTGATAAAATTATCATCACATCTCTACTTACTCTATGGAAGACATATAAAAAAACAATTCTATAATTGCTGTCACAATAAACTTGTTGACTTTTAATAAGTCAATATTGAAGTAAATACATTTATATAATTATTACAAAACTCTGCCATAAGTGGTTCATCCACTAAGACTGTCATTAAATGAGGAACTAAGCATAAACAATCTAAGGACATCACTTCAAGATTCCACTTCATAGGACATAATTAGCTGAAGAACTTGAAGATATGATTCTGTTTTGATCAATAATTAAATGAGTCGTAGTCAAAAGTCAAAATGCAGTGACCTACCTTATCAGAAAGTATCTGGTACCCATATCCAAAATCCATTCTAAATTTCAGCAAGGTATAATTTTTCAAAATGAACAGGTTAAGATTAACTTACCTGAAGCAGTTAAGATGATAAGGCATCACATGGGGGAGAATCAGAAGAGTGTTTTTGTTGCACCAGTGCCCCTGGATGACCATTTGTAACAAATTAATGACATACAGACTTGTCACTACCCAACCTTGGTCAGCACAAGTATCCAGCATAGCCTAAGAAAGAAAAGTAAAAATATATATATATATATATATACTATTATATTTATAATTTGGGAAAAAAACTGCAATATATATTTGAATTGAACACTTTTGATTTTGTTCTATCAATGACTATGATGGAGAATGTAAAAACTTTTGGCACATCGGTGTATACACTGATGTGCCAAAAGTCATGGGATAGCAGCATATAGGTGATGCCATAGTACCTTGATATCATGGAAATACACAGACTTCAATCAGTTGTGTGCTGACATCTGGTGAGTCAATATGAACATTGGCCAAGCTGCTCATGGAAAGGTTATATGAATTATCTGAGTTCAAACCAAGCATGATAATAGGTAGTTGGATGGATGGGACAATCCATTTTTAAAACTGTGAAGACATTTGACATCCCTCAATCTAGAGAGGCATATGTGCACTAGGAATACCTGATGGAAGGTATAACCATCAACCACAGAGGTTGATCATGGGTCTTAATGATCATGACCACATTTGCCTGGCAAGAATTGTCTTGGGAATACTAGGTGCTTGGATGTGTGGGTGGTGTAATGGATAATGGCTCAGGATTAGAAATTATAGAGCCATGTTCCAATTCCAGTCAGGTTCATTATATTTACTTATATGCAAATACCCTTGGAAAAGGTATGAATCCACTTCTTCTCTCTCAGCTATGGGTTAAATAGTATGACTTGTGTCTGTAAATCGTTATTATCTCCAAAATGTTCTTACAATCTAAAAATATTTTCTGGCTTTAAATAATCTGCAAAAGGTTGGTAAGCCATAAAAAACAAATCAATCTACCCATGTAGCCCAAGAACAATGGGTTATTCCAAAAGTATAATGCATTGTGTCAATGTTCCAAATTACTAGAATTGGTTTGAGAAATATTCTGGAAATTTCCAACAAAATGGTGTGGCAACCACATTGACCTATTATAACTCCCCAACTGAGTAATTTATGGGACGTGAAGAAAAGCTTGAGTTGCACATAGCTATTGAATGAGAAAGGCTTAATACCTTCTCCAGAATTCTTCCAGTAAGTTGTAGAGTCAAATGCAAATATTAAATCAGTGCACGCTTCATCAGGCTAAATGCATCCTACACAATACTAGGCAATCATGTCAAGCATATCAGTATAAGTTTTTGTCTAACTCTAAATTTGGAATAGTATTACTTCAGTGGTTAATGCTTAATAAATATTCTGGGTAGTTGTTGTTTCAGTGACGTGGATCCATGCATAAAACAAATAAATCTGACTTAAAAATAAAACCAATGTCGCTAAATGAGTTCTTCTCCTCTCTTCCACTCAGTGCATGAAAAACAATCAGTCTTAGACAAAAATAACAAAAGTCAAATTAAGACAAATTGATGGAAGCTGTGAAAACTTTAATTCATTTTGCAATTTCTTTTTAATCAATAAAATTATAAACAAAACAAGACAGAAAGAATGAAAATAACATTAAAAATAAAATAACGAGAGAAAGAATTTGGAGATTTTTCTTCTATAATAAACAAAATTTCTATTTTTGTACATTGCTTCTATAAATTTAATAAAATATGTTTTAATTTTAACCAGAAAATCTTTTTTATATAATCAATTTTAACCAATACAAGGCTCAAGGTCCCCTCAAGTTAGAGCATTACTGTTAAAATGCTTATGATGAACGAGGTGTGATATGAATGAAAGAAAAGTTTATACAAAGTGACAATTATGAGGATAAGGAGGACAGATAATGATTGATCCTTGACTTGAAGAGGTTAAGATTGTATTTATCCACTGGATCATGTGTCCTTGGTAACACATGGCCCAGTGGATGAAAGTGTTGGTTGATTGATCCAAAAGTGACTTAACCCAAAGAGTTGTGAGTTCAATAACTGGCCACATCAGAAGGAACAAAAAAAAAAATGAAGTGGAATTAAATGAAAGTGAGATATCAAAAGGCATAGCATGTGGAATTAGTATCCCCCCCCCACACACACAGACACCCATGGACTAAATAAATGGTTTGATTCAAAATTCTAAAAAATATAACCTGTAGAAGGCAGGAGTGTACAAGAGCCAAAACGTTGTGAATATGGCAATAAAGATGAGGATAATAGTTTAAATAATGTAAAAAGATGATTTAAATATTTCCTGTTTATGTTTACTCCCATTCCTTGCCAGTTCATTTTCCAAAAGAAAATTTCAAGCCTGCAGTTGTTTAAATAAACTTATTGTGCTAACCCTACTTTACTTTGGGACTGACACGAATAAAAAGAATACTTTATCAACATGTAATAAAGATATCTATTTACATCTGAACATTAATACAACAGTAATATAAATACAATGTCCTTTCCTATAGACAGAGAATATGCCAGGCGGACTTACCCATTTGGTGTAATGAAATAGAGCTAGATAGCTTGTACATTTAAAACCCTCAACAACCAGTACATCTGGCAGCAGAGAGAATATCTTATTACTTCAGAGTATGTCCAGTCTCTTCCCTGGTGGTGGTCAGCTTTTTCTAGACCCACATGGTTTTGTTAAACAATGAGAGACCACCTAACATCATGCGACAAATCTCTATATATAGGAGCAGATGTATTTTACAAACTCCAACAAAGTCATTTTCTCTTGCCACACTCAGTTTTTCCAATTTTTATTTATGTGTTTCTTTGTGTAGACAGATTGTAACCATACTGTTATCATAGATATTTGCAATATAAACCATCATATATATATATATATATATATATAATTTTTTTTTTTTTATCGGTATTATCTCAAGCAAGGTAGTAAAGCCACTAAGACACAAGGGGTTACAAGATGTGGAAGAATTAGGAACAGAAACATTAATAATGAGTGGGAAGAGAAAAGAGCGATCAGGAGGACAGTAGACAGCAATTAACATTGCATTTAAATCTTTGCAAAATAAAATTGGCTGGAAAGCATGGGGCTAGAAGAGAGTCCCACAAGCGAAAAGTGCGAAAGAAGAAACTGTTCATGCTCTAGTTGTGAGTTAAATATTGACACACATTCTACCAAATCAAATAGTTTTTCATAGTCAACAAAATAGATAAGTTCGCTTGTCATCCACTTCACACTCCTTCTCGATTTTTCAAACAGGAGTAGAGGTTTATTCCTTGTTTTCCTGTTTAGGATCAGGTTTCCACTTCCTTCTAATGTCTGCTTCAGCTCTGTACCCCGAACATCTGCACCTGAACTCTGAAATTTTATTCACTAATTATTTGTTTTATTTTTTTCCCCTCTCCTCCACCAATAGGAGCAGATAGATTTGCCTATCATCCAGTTTGCACTCCTCCCTGGTCTTTCAAACAGGAGTAGAGGTTTATTCCTTGTTTTCCTGTTTAGGATCAGGTTTCCACTTCCTTCTAATGTCTGCTTCAGCTCTGTACCCCGAACATCTGCACCTGAACTCTGAAATTTTATTCACTAATTATTTGTTTTATTTTTTTCCCCTCTCCTCCACCAATAGGAGCAGATAGATTTGCCTATCATCCAGTTTGCACTCCTCCCTGGTCTTTCAAACAGGAGTAGAGGTTTATTCCTTGTTTTCCTGTTTAGGATCAGGTTTCCACTTCCTTCTAATGTCTGCTTCAGCTCTGTACCCCGAACATCTGCACCTGAACTCTGAAATTTTATTCACTAATTATTTGTTTTATTTTTTTCCCCTCTCCTCCACCAATAGGAGCAGATAGATTTGCCTATCATCCAGTTTGCACTCCTCCCTGGTCTTTAAAACAGGAGTAGAGGTTTATTCCTTGTTTCCTGTTTAGGATCAGGTTTCCACTTCCTTCTAATGCCTACTTTAACCTTTACTCCTAATGAGTGTCCGTTCTTATGCTAATACAACTCCACACAGTAACCCTCTACTTTGAGTGGCTTTTGGGCCTTATATTGGGTGAATATATATATATATATATATATATATATATATAAAGCTTTGTTATTTTTTATTGTTGGTTTATTGCTGAATTACCCCTCCAAAAATCTTCTTGTCTTCTTGACTGATTTTTATCTAAGATATTTGTTAGTAAATGCTCAACTATTTTTGGAAGTAGATAATAGAGTGATAAGGTAATAGATGCCAAAGTCTTTAGCATCTCTCTTCTTTTTTATGTTTATATTGACATGTATAATAATCAAAATGAGAGAAAGTTGTGGAGACCCATGACCATCCAAGACTTGAAGGAACAAGGTTCAAATTAATTGGATAAATTATCATCTCTATTTATTTTATAGCAGATTTATAAAAAAAAACAGTGCTACCTAAAATTCTGTCTCAACAATCTTGTTGACATTTAATAAGAAATAATAAGTCAGTATTGAAGTAAATACATTTATATAATTATTACAAACCTCTGCTTTAAGTGGTTTGTCTACTAAGACCCTCATCAAATGAGGACCTAAGGACCAGTTATGTGAAAATCATTTAAAAAAAAAAAAATAATATTAGTTTGAGAAGCACTGAGAAAGCTACATGCTGTTTTATGTGTGACAGAATGAAAGAGATTGAAAAGTAAAGATCTATGGAACTGCCATGATTTAATTAAAAATCTAAATAAATCTTTGAATCATCACAATCCTAAGTCCCATAACTCATTAGAGTCGTAGGCACACCACATGTACTGCAGCTGAAGTGGTGTGTCTTGGGTAAGATAGCCTGACAGAGCCCAACTTTCTCCAGGCTAGTTTGAATTCAGTTTTCCTTCTCCTAAAGAGGTTGCCACCCAAGGCTATAGAACCCAGTCTGCCCTGCTATTTACCCCATCATTTACAACATTAAAATATCAGAAAGAACAACATGTGTCAATTTTATTTTGATAATCTGAACTTGTAAAATCAATAATGAAAATAGTTATTGACTTACTTGTAAAATCCTAATGGCTTGGTCAAGAACAGATTTTGTATCCGTGTAATAATCTGAACAAGGCAATGTAATGCCAGAAAAATGGGCCTGGAGCAACAAATGTGTTTTTGTGTGAGAAGAATCAAATGTATGTGAATTAACTTCGAGAGGCACTTGTTTGGCTAAGTCACTGAAAAAAAAAAAATTAAACACAAATGAAGAAATGCTAAAGACGAAAACACTAGGCAAAAACAGAAACAAATATATTTCCACAAGAGTACAAAGTTTTATTAGAGCAATAAAAACAGATATATTAAAAGGACATTCATAATAAAAAAGAGGGGTAACAGAAAATATATTTTACCATAAATTGGTAATATTGAAATAGGATTAAAAACATCTAAACTGATTTATTGGTTTTCTCATCAAAGCAAAATTCCAAGACAAAAATAAATGCACAGCAACTAAAAATTATACAACTCTAAACTAATTTTATATACAAACAGAAAAAATAACATTAAAGGCTAATTACTCTTAAGCTCAGCAACTATTCTTTCTGCTTACAGAGAGATGGCTGGTAGGACTTAATGTATTAGGTTGGTGCAAAAATAATGACATAATAATGTCGTTTTTTGACGTTAAAAAATATGTCAAAAAACAACATTATTACGTCATTATTTTTGCACCAACCTAATATACTGATTCCTCCAAAACCTTCAAGTGATAGTTGGCATTATTCTGAGAACATGTCTGAGCTATAAGACTGAGCACACCGCTGGTTTTTAATCAAATGTTCAGTAATTTCTGAATCTGATATATTTAACGCACATATGCAAATATAATTCAATGATTATATTCTAATAATTTTAAACTTAAAAACTTAATTACTGCCTTTGTCCCATAAAAGTTGTTACATATTCAGATACATTCCATACATTCAAGATAACAATTATTATAGGACAGAAGTAGCAGAAAGGGGGGCTGAAAAGTCCTAAACCCAACCTGGAAGGGATTTCAAGACAAATTTTGATGTTTGGTTATTTGGTTAGATTTTGGAAAATGGATTGGCCCTTGCTAATTTTTTATTTGTAATTGCTAATATCATGAACTTAATTATTTATTTTTTACTTTCAAACATGTTAGCCAAATGAATGCCAAAGTAGAAAAAATTCTGTGTAACACATTTCGTCCTGTAGAAGGTCTTCATCAGACTAAAGTAATGTTTTTGCTGATGGAATTATGTGTGTGTAGTAGGCAGATGAGAAGTTATAAACATGCAAGCAGAGCATAATTACACAATTATGCAACAACAGGAATCGCTGAAGATGTTAGAATGTTAAAGTATTTTTTTAGTTTTTTCTTCAAATGTGATTAGTTAAGCAGACTAGACTTCTTTCACTTTCCCATACTTTAAAAAAATGTTTAAATTTTTAAATCAAAATCTTTTAAAAATTTTCCATTTCCTATTGCAATGGTTTTTAACCTAAAAAGGCAATTTTCGTTGTTGGAGGTGAAAAGAGGACAACAAACAAAATTTCTTTCATTTTATTGCTGATGTATAAAACTATTTTCCTTTTATTGTGGCCCAATTCAAGAAATGATTCTTCAAAGAGGCAAATATCTGTTAACTTAAAAATAAAAAAAAATCTCAACATAACAATTTTTTTCAAAATTGAGATACAAAGTAACAGTGGGCAAAGCATTAAATGAATTTATTTGTAACATCTTTTAATGTAAAAATCTCAAAACTTTCAATTTTGTTATTTACAATTTTTTTAGATTAAATTTTTTAATTTTCTTTCATTAAATTTAATTTTTTCACCTTAAGATCAAGGTTTTAAAATTTCAAAATCGTACAAACCTTGACAAAAGTGAAAAACTATTGCCCTAACATGTGTAAAATTGGGTTTGCATCATCTGTGCAATGTTTCTTTAACTGATCTCAAATATAAGATACAAAAATATTTTCTGAGCGAGTTTAGCCTGAAATTATCTGAGGTTTAAGTTGTAATATTTTCATCATTCATTTCTGATTAGTTTTTCTTTTATTGTTATTATTATTAATTTTTATCACTTGTTAAAGTCAACACTTTAATTTATATCCTGTTTATTTTGATGATTGTATAAGAGGTCAACCTAGACAACTGTGATATAAAAGCAACATCAATGAAGAAAGAAAAAGTAAGGCTCATTTTAAATTTTCTAATACAGTGTAACCCGGATATAAGAGAGTTGTCGGGACCGGAGAAGAAGTCTCTTATATCCGGGTTTGGTCTATTTTGTTTAGGTAAGTATGGCTCTAATTTGGGACCAGAGAAACTCTCTCTTATATCCGGGTTACACTGTTTAAACTTTTAAAGAAATTGCTAACCTGTTTAATTGGTCCTCATTGTGACGAACTGGCAACTCCGCATATTCCTGAGCTTTCTGTAAGTAAAAAATTTTAAAAAAGAAATAATTCAGAGGCCCTTTAAATAAAAATGATTTTAAGGAAGACAGAATAAATAAGATGTTACCAAAATATAAATGCAATTTTTAAAACCCAATTTAAAATTTTGTTTTTAATCATTTCACCCCAAACAAGGCAGAAATGCCACTAGTATGCAGAGGACTACAGGGAATGAAAGTGAGAGAAAAGACATGAATATAGCAATGATCCCCACCGGTGAGGCATGGTAATATTTTGGTGGGGCATGCATAGCATATACACCCTTCGGCTTACTATACCAACAGAATAAGGGGGCAATTCGAGAATGAGTTATTAACAGGGAATTGTTTTCTAGTAAGTCTGAGCGAGTGTTAATGTTAATACGTGTTAATACGTACGATGCATATACAGGATGTGTATATAAAAAAATGTTGTGTGTATGTACGTATATCTGTAATTGGCATAGATGTAAGAATTAAATATTACAAGGGGTGGGAGACACCAGAATTTTAGAAATCCCAAAGTGGGGCATGGCCCAAAATTAGTTGGGAACCACTGGTGTATAGGGAGGATTGAGAAAAAGACAAAAGATGAACAAGATTCAAGAAGACAGAAGATATCGACTGGCATTACATTTAAAATTTTGAAGATTGTAATTATCAGGGAAGCAAGTAAACAGAAGGGATTTCTACTGGAAGGAAATGTAAGAAAAGAAACTGATGAAGTAGAAGTGGTGATTGCATTTATCTATTTCAACAGTAAACAGGTGAGACCTAGATGCCAATTTTAGGAGCACACTTAAACTCATGTAGTTGAGGGACCAGGGAAAAAGGCTCATCAGAGCTGTTGCCATGAAAATATTTATAGAAAAGACAGTTATTTTGCAAGAATTTATAAATCAATGTTTTTCTCTAAAAAAAAAAAAAAAAAAAAAAAATACACAAATTTCCCATCAAAATTTAAGATCCTATGTTGACATCAAAATTTTTCAATGTTCTATAAAGAATAAAAAAAAATAATTTTTACATCAAAAAATCCTTTCATCTTTCTTGTTAATAACAGTACAAAGATTTTGACAGTAATAGTTTGTTTTTATTATGTTTTGGGCATTTTTTCATGATGTCATCTCCTTTTTTTTAGAAAATTTTCCGAAGTACCTTCTTTTGATATTTATTCAGTTCATTCTGAGCACATTCTAACATGTCAAATTTCCATTAATTTCAGGGCCTTTTCAACAGAACTTCTGTTTTCATTCAATATATTTGGTTACTAGGCAACCATTTCTTTGGCATCACAAATTAAAAGAACACAGAACATATTGATAAAAACTTTGAATAAAGTCATCTAAGAATTCTAGTTCAAATTCTTGAAATTTCTCTTTATAATTTTGATCTGCTTGCTATTGATTCAGTCATTTACATTCCTTCTAATGATACCACTTACGAAATGGACTAAGTCCGACATTTATTTTTAATATATTTTAGTGTTATACGTTATTTATATAGACACAAATATTCAAGTAAATACTGTGTATATAATAAATAGTATTAACAACATTTACTGGCCTAAATGTCTGAGAATTATGGGAAATTTGTAGTTTAGAATCAACCTCGTTAACCAGATGCTCCTTCATAGCTAAACTGGTATAGCACATCAAGTACATATGATGGTTCCATGTAGGATACAGGTTCAATTCCTGCCAGAGGATGCATATTTTTTATGAAATTTCTCAGACGTTTAGCCTGGTAAATGTTGTTAATGCTGTTTATTATAAACAGAGAATTTACTTCAGCCTCGGCCTATATTTCTGAGATGAGGTATTATGTACATTATTTACATTATTCGGACTATTGTCCTCATCTTTGTTGCAATATTTATTACAACGTTTCGGCCATTGTATGCTCCGGCCTTCTTCCGGTGGTTGGAATGTCGAACTTAACCCTTTATTTCGCTCACTGGAGTAGACTGTTTTCGTTCCACGTGCCATGTTTAATGGATGTCAGTTATCAGTTATCTCCTGTTAATTTCCCTCTGAAAGTTCTCCACTGCCTTAACTGGGTATTGAAACTCACACTCTTTGGGTCCTGTCACTGGATCTAACCAACAACTTTATCCACTGTTCCATGTGTCCTTGTAATAAATATGGCGACAAAGATGAGGACAATAGTCTGAATAATGTAAATAATGTAGAGCATGTATTTATAAATAAGGCATAACAATAAAATATATTAAAATTCCTTATTATTCATTAAATTTTATTAAAAATATTAGGTTGGTGCAAAAATAATGTCGTTTTCTCACATATGTTACTTTTATATATGATTTCTGAATTAATTCATTGATATATATAGCCATGTTATATATCATTTTGAAGCGCGTTTTTCGCTCTATCGAATCGTGTTATTCGTTACCGTTCTCAATCTCTTCATTCATTTTTTTGCAGGCTTTTCGACAGCATGGACAAAAATTCAAATCCGCACGATTTTCTTGTTCCAGTTCAAACTAGGCCGAAAAGCTGCCGAGACAGCTCGTGATATCAATGATGTGTTTGGCCGAGGAACCACTAACGAACGTGTGGCACAATGGTGGTTCAAGAAATTTTGCAATGGTGACGAGAGCCTCGAAGATGAAGACGGTCGCGGCCGGCCGACTGCGGTTGATAACGAATATTTTAAAGCCTTAATTGAAGCCGATCATCGCAAAACCACACGAGAAGTTGCTGTTGAACTCGAGGTCGACTACTCAACAGTCGTTCGCTATTTAAAGCAAATAGAGAAGTAAAAAAAGTTGGATAAATGGGTGCCGCATGAATTGAACGATAATCAAAAAAATCGTCATTTTGAGGCGTCTTCAAGGCTCCTTCTGCGCAACAAAAACGACCCATTTCTCGAGCGGATTGTGACGTGTGATGAGAAGTGGATCCTCTACGACAACCGGCGACATTCGGCACAGTGGTTGGATGCCGGAGAAGCTCCACAACACTTCCCGAAGCCGAAATTGCTCCAAAAAATGGTAATGGTGACTGTTTGGTGGTCTGTGGCCGGTCTCATCCATCACAGCTTCTTGAATCCAGGTGAAACGATTACGGCAGAGAAGTACTGCCGACAAATTGACGAAATGCACCAGAAGCTCCAACGTATGTGCCCGAGATTGGTCAATATGAAGGGACCAATTCTCCTCCATGACAACACTCGCCCGCATGTTGCTCAACTGACCCTGCAGAAGCTGAACGAATTGGGCTACGAGACTCTGCCTCATCCGCCATATTCCCCAGACCTCTCGCCCACCGATTATCACTTTTTCAAGCATCTCATCAACTTCCTGCGCGAAAAATGCTTCAAAAGCCGAGATGATGCCGAATCGGCCTTCAATGACTTCATCGCTTCCAGAACTCCGGATTTCTATGCTAATGGGATAAATAAACTTGTTTCTCGTTGGCAAAAATGTGTCGAGTCTAATGGTTCTTATTTCGATTAATAAAGTTTATTATGAAAGGAGTTATGATCTTTTGAAGTTGAACGTCAAAAAACGACATTATTTTTGCACCAACCTAATACCACATTTTGCAGTTAGTCAGTCCATAACTGATTTATTTAATACTAATGTCTTTAACAAATCTACCTTCTAACTCCCACCTATACAAGCACTTCTATACATTACTTGACAATGAAAAACAATTCTTAATTGTAAAGTTAATTAAAGACAATAAAAAGGGAAAAAATGCCCCCAATAAAATAATTAGGTATCCAATAAAAGTACAATAGGACTTCACCATCTGTGGAATCATCAGTTATGATTTCACTTGTGTCAGGTTTGATAGTTACTTAATTCTGATCCCAGATAAATTCTTCCACCAACAAAAATATAGCCTTGTAATAAACAAGTGAAAGCAAAGGTTGAAATTAAATTCAAATAAACAAACGAACAAGATAAATGTTGCAGCTTCAATAATGATTGAAATAATTATTTGTAACAAATGATACAAAATCATCATCTTTAAATATGATGTGAAGTGAAATGGATATTTTTTATTAAACAAGAAATTACAGTCAGTCACTGAAGAAAGTCATAGATGCTCTGTGAGTGTATATACCTGTGTGTTGAGGGGGTAGGTTACAAAGTTGACTTTTTGAATGTGTCATGAAGAAAATGGCAATTTACCTCATCAAACTAAGTAACAGTGTCACATATATCCTACGTCAGAAAAGAGAGAAATCGCACATGTGACCCTTGTTTATATATGAGAATGTCATGCAAATCTTTAGTTGTGCTTCAACCAATCACTGACTTCTAAGCCAGAATATAAACAGGTGCTTCATGTAACCAGGGAATTTTGGCTCTCAGTTGTTAACTTCATGAGATGAGCAGCTTCTGTAATGAAGTTTATTCCCTCAAAGTTCTACAGAATAATTTGTGTGTATGTGTATGTCTATGTACTGAGAGAAAAGGAACAGATTTGACTCTGACTCAACTGGTAGACAGTGTTCCTCATATAAAGATTATTTGGATCAGATAAGCTATTTTTTTAAGAGAAGTTCTGATTGATCTATAAATCTAAGAAAGGTGTTTCTTTTCAAACTAGATCAACTTATCTGGATTTTGTTGGTAGAAACCTATGAAGTCTGAATTAAAAGCTTTTAGTTTGAAAAAAGCTTTCCTCACTGACCTTAAAATAATTCTTAATGACAGCCTGTCTGAAGTTATGCTAATCAAATAAACCTCAAAAATTTCTGAACCAATATTTGTCAATTATAAAATTGTCTATTTCCACTCTTAGTAAATTTTCTGCCATTTTTAATGGTTAGCTTTTGAGATATTTAAAAGTGATGAAAATGGACTGACTGAAGTTAGTATGCAGATTAAACTAATATTAATTTAAGACCTCTGAAATCTAATAAAAACTATTTTCCTTTTTGTCTATATGTTGAAACATGGATAAAGGGAAAGATCTAACAAGTGCTGAAAAACAGGAAATAACAAAGTTATTGAGTGAGGGAATGTCCACATTGGAGATCTCAAAGGAGCTTTGCAGAGATCATTGAACGATAAAGAAGGCTGTTGAAAATATATGTAAGTTGGGAACTTGAAGCAAAAGAAAAGGCTTTTAAGAACTTGCTTCTTCGAGATGAACATAAACAAAAGTGAGTTATAGCAAAATAACTACTTTTGGCCAGCACTCAGATCTTTGAAAAGGCTAGAATTGATGGAGTAAAGAAAGACAAAAGGCATAGAATACTTTGTTAATTGGGATCTGTAAAAAAAATCTCCTGGAAAAACAAATATTTTAAAGCATCAAAATTGGGCCAAGAAATACATGAAAATTTAAATTTCTAAAGTAATTTTCATAGACGAATTTCAAGTGACATTTGATGGACCTGATGGATGAAGCAAAGGATGGATTTTATCCAATTCAAACATGCCTGTAGCTAAAAGATGGCAACAAAGAGGCAGTAGTGTTATGCTTGGGCTGGAATTGTCAACCAAACCATTATTTGACCAGTCAAAGTCAATGAAGGAGTTAAACTGAACAGTGCTAACTATTGCAATTTTATGAATAAGACATTCTTTGCATGGTACAAGTCCCTCTCACAGTTTCAAAGTGAAGTGTGTCTTTATGCACAACAATGTTCCTTCTCATGTATCTAAGCTTATCAGGGGATTATTTGAGCATAAAAGATTTACAGGAGAGAAGATAATGGAATGACCACAATCAAGTCCTGATTTGAATCTGATTGAAAATAACATGGTTAATTGTGAAGACGAAAGTATATGAAGGTGGAAAACAACATAACAGAAAAGCAGACCTATGGAAAGAAATGTTGGAAATTGAACCTGCTGAAGTAAAAAAATTAACAAAATCAATGAATGAAGGATCATTAAAATGTAAAGGATTCAAAGACTTATCATATGTGTTTGTGTGGCAAACGTGATGAGACAGGACCTGGGACGAGCACAATTGGTTGCCACTTGCCTTGTCCCCGCCAAAAAAGAGCCCGTATTTGCTTAGCATGTAAAGCTACTGCAGTTGAAATGAGGGAGAAAAAAGCACTTACCACTCTGCCGTAATCCGTCCTCGGCCAGATAACATAAAAGAATGAGGGGGGACTTGCATTGCATTTTTATACAATAAAGATACAATGCATTATGGGACAGGGACACAATGAATTATGGGATCACATGAAGATGCAAGGGATTATGGGTATATGAACAAATATAAAAGTAACCAATTTTTCCCAGTGCAAGGTGCTTGGAGTGACGTTCACGGTTGTCAGCTAGAAAAGTCTGTTAGTGTGATTTCGAGACAGAACTCAAGGAACGACTCGAAGTTGGAATACCAGTTGGAAGAGCTTGAATTTACTCACTGGTTGCTGTTTTCTTTTTTTATTATTATCCACAGTTTGTTATTTTTTTCTATTATAGGCATTATTCAATTTTTGATGATTTTATTACCATTTTGTTGAAGTAAAATGTAATTATTTGGTTTTGCCTAATAACTTCAGATGACAGTTTTTTAGAATACATCAAATAACTTCAATAAAACATTTTAACACAGACTTTGTTTTGACATTTGAATTGATTGTTTAAAATTTGAATTATGGAAGTTTATATGATTTGCTTAATAACTTCAAATGGTGTAGATTTGAATTTATATTTGTTTCATGTTAGTACACATTTATCTATGTTTGCTCCAATCATCAAAACATTCACAACAAATCTACTTTGCAAAATATATTTAAATGTGTAAAATATAAACAAAATAATAATAGAAATCAACATGATATAAGTCCTTAATAATAATAATATTTTGAAAATATCAAAAAAATAACCAAATTAAATCTGCTCAAAGCCAACATCAGTCATCAGATCTTGATGGGGAGGGGAAGCTCAATAATAAAAAAAAAGGTTTGTTCATTGACTATTGAAATATTTCATTTCATTTTTACACATTGCCAGCTGTATAAGTTAGATATATATGTTAGTTTGGGGGGAGGGCTTGTATTTACTTAGTCATGAAATGAGCTTGGTATAATAAATATTTCTGGTTAAAGATAATTATTTCAAAATCTACCAGGAACTAAATTGACTCCCACTTAAAAAAAAAAAAATAACCTTCACTTAAAAAAAAAAAATAACTGAACTCCACTCAAAAAAGATAGTGAATTTCAATCAATGACCTCAAAGGAAGGTTTCATGAAAAACTTTGCATAAATCTGTGCATTAGTTTTTGAAGTTATGAAGAATTGGATGATGCATCATTCCAGCAAGTACCTAACTCCTCATGCTATCCTCTATCTTTATAAGAGCCAGAGCAGTCTGAAAATGGAATACGGTTGTCATATTTGGGTGGGATCTACCTGGTCTTCATTCTCTACTCTTGATAGAGTTCAAAAGCATCTCTGAGTCCTTGTTGAAGAAGAATTATTTTCCACCCTCCTACCTCTTTCTCACAGGTGAGTCTCTCGCTGCTTTATCGCTACTTCCATAGAAAGTGCTCAGACAAACTACATTCCTTGGTTCCATCTGGTCTAACCTTCACGGCTAGGGCCCGCCATGTCACTTACATAATAACAAACTACCCACATTCCCTCTGTATTCTGTGCAACGAAGTCCCAAGAGGATCCTCCCCACCGATCACTACAATCTTAACCTGTTCAAGTTAACCATTTTCTTCCCCTCTTATCCATATAAACTACCCCTTAATGTAACCTTCTATCTTGTCACCCCCAGGCCTTGTACAGGATGAACCTTAATGTAAAAAAAAAAAAAAAAAGAAAAAAGTTATTAATAACTCAATATATTGGAGAGGATTCTCATAGAATGGTCTGGCATTTTTATCATCAGAATAATATTTATTTTCTGTCTGGTCCAGTGTTCTTTCTTTGAATCCTATTAGAAGCTGACCTGGTTAGATGGAGAAATTGCTGGGCAAAGCTTACAATAAAAGACTTAAATGGCTTTTGAATGCCAATTGATTTTCCTAGATAATTCAGTAATTCAATGTTGAATCACTATTTCACTAGGTAAATCTAATGGATGAGGATTTGTTTTTTTATAGCTCCTACAACATTTAACTGGGACCTATTTTGTTATCTATGTACTAAATAGCCTTGCTAAAAATATTTTGTCATAATCATCTTTGAAACCTGATATATTTTGCTCCATTTTCAGTTTCACATATTTCCAGAACCATAGGGTGCAGCATATGACTTTTCAAACCAATCAGATTCAGTGCTGAGAATTTCAACCAATGAAAATGATTGCTGAAATGATTACATCATTTGTGGTTAGCAATAAATAAATAAATAAAAGTAGGTACCTCTCAAGATTCAATAAAAAAAAATGAGCATACATGATGAAAAAAATGCCCCAAACTTATAAAAACAAAGTTTTATCGTTAAAATCTTTGTTATTATTACAATGAAAGACCAAAGGATTTTTTTGATTATTAAATTGTTTTAATCCTTTTTAGAACCTTCAAAATTTTTTTTTTTTTTTTTGGATCAGTAGATGAGCATAAATTAATATAGGACATTTTAGTGTCTTTTTTTTTCGGTGAAAAACATGTTGATTTAGAAGTTCTTGCAAAAATCAAATAATTATCAAATTTCAGGATTTATTGGCAAAGAATGAAATTATTTCAAAAATGTTTCTTTTTTTAACAAAAATCTTGGTAAAAATATTTTGTTTTTACATGTTATCCTCCACTTATTTAATTTTATGAAATTTTGAGAAATTCATTTTTTGTATGGCTTAATGTTTATGTTAGTTTTAAGCAGAAATCTTTGAAGAGTTTAAATCATCAATTTCTTTTCTAAAGCAGGAACACTAGTTACCGAAAATCTGCTCCGAATCATAAAATAAAGACTACAGCTAAAACATTATTTAATTAGAAGAGCTTTTAATTGCTTTTATGAATAAGATATATTATAGACACTATTGTCTTAAGAATTTTTTTTTCAAGCATAATGACTTGTTGCAAGAATTGTTATTAAGTAAAAACTATATTTACTAATCATAAATGGAAAAGCTTACAATTTAGTGACTCCCAGTATTTTTTTTAAATTTAGATTTTTTTTAGTGTCTGTATAAACAAGCCAATTTTCGTAAATACAGATGTCCATACATGACATTATCAGAACAGTAATTATAGTAAATTTAAAACCAAAGTACCTAAAAATCCAATAAAATATTAGTTCTCCTAAAATTTTGAAGAATAAAAAAAATTATATAAAAAAGGTGTTAACATTATATACAAGTATTTTTTTTACAGATATATCCCCCCATAGAAAAAAAATTCCAAACATAAGTCTATCGAGATAATTGTCAACACCTCATAAAATCATCCACCTCTATATTAAAAAATGTTTCAAATCAGATTAATTAAACTTTAAAATCAGCTCATCTTCCACAAATATGTTTCAGAAAAGTGTATTTTATTTTTTGAAAGATTGTTTAATAAAGAGAATTATGTTGTGTAAATATGGCTAAAATCATCCATTCTTAGTGATTTTAAAAAACAAACAAACCTCATTTCAATCAATTTAAATTTGTTTTATAAATACAGCAAAGTATTTTGCTTATTGGAAATATTAAATTTAATCTATTATCTTGAAATTATAACAGCTTCAAGAAAGATTTTTCATTTTTTAAAATTCATTTTAAACCTTATTTGCTTTTCTTTCAAAGTACCTAAATAAAAAGGTACTTAAGTGAAAAACATACTTAAAAATTTGAGACAAGCAACTTACAGATAAAATATTCAAAAGCTCTTTAATGCCAGATTTTTCATTGAGTTCTTCTTGAAACATTTTTACTGTTTTATGATTCAAATAATAATAAGATGCAATTCTTCCAAGTGTGGTGGCTTCAACTTTGTGGTCCTAGTAAAAAAAGACAAAATAGAATAGATTATAATCTAAATAATATAGTCACACACAAAAGTACAAGACACATAAAATAAAAATAATAAAACAGAAATAATTGTAACTTGGTTAAAATTAACATCCTTTTTAAACAACTAATTGTAATGTTTTAGAAAATTGAATTTTTTTTAGAAACACATAGGCTCAAAAACTTTCAAGGAAATTTTAATGTATAGGTTTCTATTCAACAATTCTATGTCAATCCTATGCTACCATTTGCAATCCACAAGTGGAAGGCTTGGGTATATGATATCATTTGTAAATAGGAATTTTATTGACCAGTCATTCAAATTTGAAAGACCAGAAAATATCAGACAAAGGAGCAACTTCTTGTGTTGTATCAAGAACAACTGGTCAAAAATGCTGACCAACTTTCATCTGAGGTTTGTGAAACAAAATTGAGTTAGATTTTCATGTAAAAATTTTCATAAAAAAAAAAAAAAAAACAAAACAAAAAAAACAATCAGAATATTATTCAAAATATTATTAAAGGGAATAAAAATTGGAATTAGACTGTTTTTCTGCTTCCAGTTTTGTCTTTAAGCAGAAATTATTTTACTACAAGTTTAATATTTCATTCTAGCAAAAGAAATACGCATTCTGCTCAAACATTTTATTCTGACTTTTAATTTTTATTTATCAACTAATGAATAAAAAATAATTTTAAATTCTTATAAATTACATATGCAAGTAAATAATGAAAAATAATTTTAAATTTTTATAAATTATATTACATTAAAATAATGAAAAATAATTTTAATTTTTTTTAAGCTATATATGCATTTAAATAATGAAAAATAATTAAAAAATTTTATAAATTATATAGTAAATAATGAAAAATTTTTATTTTTTATAAACAATATATAAGTAATGAAAAATAATTATAATTTTTTATAGATTATATATGCAGGTAAACAAACTACCTCTGAAACTATAATACAGCCAGAACAGGAAAGATCAAAGATGCATTTTTCCACAAGACCTGAGAGGTATTTGTTGATGCTGTCAAAATCAGTGCTGTCCAAGTCATAGTAACTGGAAGGGAAAAAAAGAGAAATGGTTAAGATTGAAGACTTTCTCAAAAATTATTTAAAATTAAGAAAAACAACTGAAAAAAATATATTATTTTACAGCTTGTAAGAGTTTAGACATTTTCTTTTAGCAAAAAATTACATTTTTCATCAACATAATTGAAAATTGAAGAAAAACTAAAGAAAACCTAATTTCTAACATTTTCAGAGAACACTATTTACATTATTCAGACTATTCTCCTATTTATTACAACTTCTTCAAGTTGTTGGAATGTTGAACTGAACCCTTTATTTCCCTCACTGTGGTTGACTGTTCTAATTCCACGTGCCATGTCAAGAAACAATGGCACAGTAGATAAAGGTGTTAGTTAGATCCAGTGACAGGACCCAAAGAGTGTGATTTCAATACCTTGTTAAAGCAGTGGAGAACTTGGAGAGGAGAATTAACAGGAGATAACTGACATCCATTAAACATGGCACGTGGAACTAGAACAGTCTACTCCAGTGAGCAAAATAAAGGGTTCAGTTCGACATTCCAATCACCTGAAGAAGGCCGGAGCGTACAACGGCTGAAACGTTGTAATAAATATGGCAACAAAGATGAGAACAATATTCCGAATAATGTAAATAGTGTACATAATACCTCATCTCAGAAATATAGACAGATTTTCAGAGAACTTCACAAAATTACACATTCAAGACAAGCAGGATTTAATATAACAATGACGATTCTTTTTTCTTATATCCATTCAAGCTGCTATTGTATCAATAATGTTTAGTCAGGTATAACAATACATTTTTAATCCTGTAAGGAGTATTGGATTGTTATGTGATGTCTACCTTCCTATATAACACTAGACGGTACACAATTTCCTCATAGATGAAGAATAAAACTTAAAGCAAATGAGACTTGTTCTACGGATGAATGTTGACAGCCACGGACAGAGCATCTAACAAATAAAGAGGTTTTAAAGAATATAGGAACTACAAAGAACCTGTTGTTAATAATCAGAAGAGACAGCTGTAATTTTGGGGGATGAATAATGAGGAAAGAAAACTCAGAGAATTTGACACTCACAGGACACATCGAAGGTAAAAGAAATAGATGAAAGCAGTGGATAACCTACTTGACAAGTTTGTGATTGATTCATTGATTTGTTTGTTTAACAGCATATCAACATCCTTAATGCTGAAATTTAATTTTCTTCAGATCTTTGAAGTAATAAATATATGATATACACTATTCTGCTTTAAAACTTTAAAACATGATAATATGATACTCAGCTTTTGTGCATAACATGTTTATGTGGACATCATTACTAGAGGTAGTGTGTGTTTTATGCTGTAGTTCTGTTGAAGTTATATTTTAGAATACAGTTTGATTTAAAGAATTGTATTTGTTTGTTTGGGTTTTATGGCATATCAACCACTGTGGGTTATTTAATGCCAAATCCAGTTTATATGAATTTTAAATGCCTATTTTGTATGGAATAAAAAATGTATGGCTGGCAACATTGTTTAAAAAAAAATGTATAGCTGGCAACACTGTTTTAAAAAAAAAAACGTATAGCTGGCAACACTGTTTCAAAAAAACGTACATCTGGCAACATTATTGTTTCAAAAAAAACGTATAGCTGGCAACATTATTGTTTCAAAAAAAACGTATAGCTGGCAACATTATTGTTTCAAAAAAAAACTTAGATCTGGCAACATTATTGATTCAAAAAAAAAACTTAGAGCTGGCAACATTATTGTTTCAAAAACTTAGAGCTGGCAACATTATTTTTCTGAAAACATTATGTGAGACCTTGCTGTTGGATGTAGTTTATCGGCGTACCCAGGACACAGATGTAGTTTACCGTCATACCCAGGACGTGAGTAAGACTTGGAAAACTAGGAGTTCACTATTTGGCCATAGCTGGGACCCTAACAGGTGCTACCAACCCGGGTCAAGGTGGACCTGGGAACACCAGCAATTAAGAGGTGGTTCCATGCTCATCAAAACCTCCTGATCAGAGGCCTTGCTGTTGGATGCAGTTTAACGTCATACCCAGGACGCCTCATTGGGGGGGTTTTACCCCTCTACAGAGGTGCAGTTGGCGTATTCTAAAGCCCCAGCCGACAGGGCCCCCTTGCTGCTGGATGTAGTTAATCGTCTTACCCAGGATGCCGATGTAGTTTATCATCATATCCAGGATGGAAAAACCGAGGGAGTGGCACAAAAAAAAAAAAAAAATGCTGCTATCTTTGACCTATGGCAGGGCTATCTACAAGTGCACATCAGTATGTCATTTTGACCCTTTCAAACTAATCTTTAAGGGGCAAAGATATTGCTTGATGCAAATGGGTTTTGGGTTGAATGTTGCACCAGCCATTGTTTTGTTTGTTTGGGTTTTATGGTGGGTTATTTAATGCCAAATCCAGTTTATATATATATATGCCAAATATATGAATTTTAAATGCCTATTTTGTATGGAACATTTTTATCAAGCTAGAGCTCATTTGCTTGTACACTGCAAAATAATCCTAGGTATTTTTGTTTAAGTCAAGAATTTCCATTTGATAAGGATATTTTATTTGCAAAAACCTTTTACCTTGGTAAAAGGTAGGATATGTTGTTTACACATCAGTCTACATCTTTGATAAGAGACCAATTCTTTTTAGAAAATCCAATATAATTTTTGGTTCAGTGTTTGCAAATAATTTCTTCATGTTCTTGATTGATTGATTAATTGTTTTGTTCAACGGCATCTCAAACTTATTGTTTGTTTTTTGGGGTTTTATGGCATATCAACCACTGTGGGTTATTTAATGCCAAATCCAGCTTATATGAATTTTAAATGCATATTTTGTATGGAATAAAAAATGTATAGCTGGCAACGTTATTGTTTCAAAAAACATATAGCTGGCAACATTATTCTTTACAAAAAATGTATAGCTGGCAACACTATTGTTTCAAAAACTTATAGCTGGCGACATTATTTTTCCGAAAACATTATCTGAGACCTTGCTGTTGGATGTAGTTTATCGCCGTACCCAGGACGTTAAAGAATTGTAGGATATCATATGGACTAATGTCATGAAAGAGTTCTTTCATGTTGGTTGTTTGGTTGATTGATTTTGTTTGGCAGTATATCAACCTCTATGGGTTATTTAATGCCGAAATCTAAATATTTTGTACAAATTTTATACTTTCAGGTTAAAGGTATGTTTTTTTAGATATGTATTTTGTAGATCATAAAATGTATTGTTGGTAATTTTACTATAAAACAATATTTTTAGTGTTGCATTGATTGTCATTTTGCTATAAAAATGTATTGTTGGTCATTTTATTATAAAATTTACTGTTGATTTTTCCTTGTGAGTTCACTATTTGCCCATAGTTGGGACCCCTAACAGGTGCTACCACCCCAGGTCAGGGTGAACCTGGGAACAACGGCAATTAAAAGGTAGTTCCTCGCTTTTCAAAACCTCCAATCTCCCAATCAGAGGCCTTGCTGCTGGATGTAGTTAGCGAGTTTGTCAAACCAGATGGAGGAACATGTATCTCAAAGACAAAGAGGCGCTGTATAGCAGAAATTATTGCTGAGAGTAACAAAAAAAAGAATAAGGAAAGGTGTACAGAAACATGACCTGAATTTCTGCAACTTTCCAAAACAACAGGGAAGTCAAGTAGTTTATAGTTTTCAAAATATTCTCTTTTTCTGAAAAGCTTTGACTTTTGTTCAAATGAAGCTGATGATATTTTAAAGATTGTTCTGCTGATTATTATTAATAGTCTGGTTTTTCTTATAAAAGGTTTCAGTTATTCTGTTTTTATTTTTATATGACACCATGACTGGGACAACCATCTAAAAGGGGATGGTGCATGATTTTACCTCAGTCTAATATTTCATGTTTTATGACCAGCAATAAGGTTTATGAAATGGGGTCTTCAAAGCGGCCAACCACTTTACCAAAAGAATAAGATGATAGATAATGAAATGAAAACTTTTGGGGTCAAGTGACAACAAGTCAGATGTTGAGGATTTCCACTCACAGGTCTATATGTAGGAGTGAGCAGAATTGAGGAACACCCTAAGTTAGGGTCAGACTATCTTTTGAAGTAGGATTGAGCTGCAAATTACTGTGTGAAGGCAGACCATACAGGTAGTTCTGATACCCCCATTAGTTGCCAGTTGTGCATGATGATGGTAAAAAGGTTGATAGGGAAAATCAGATTTCAGGGGGAAAGGGTCGATAGGGAAAATCAGATTTCAGGGGGAAAGGGTCGATAGGGAAAAATCAGATTTCAGGGGAAAGGGTCGATAGGGAAAAATCAGATTTCAGGGGGAAATTGTCGATAGGGAAAAATCAGATTTCAGGGGGAAATGGTCGATATTGAAAATCAGATTTCAGGAGAAAAGCTGCTCTCTTAGTGTAAGACGTCAGAACTGATAGAAGTTATCCCAAGCATCGCCTATTTACCCAAGCAATGCAAGAGAATTTTTGAATTAAATATATTGAAGGCAGTATTTGAGTCTTCATTTCTTGCTGTGGCATTTATTTTTATCTTTCATTTCCTTGTGAGCATGTTGGTGCACTTCAACACAAATGAGAACAGAGATACAATGTGGGGTCTTACATATCTGGTCAGTGAAAAGCTAAAAGAGGTCTTCGTTGTATGTTTATATTTACATAGTTTTATTTTATCTCAGGAGAATTAAGTTAATTTCCCAAGAGGAAAACTTAATAATCTTTTAAGGCTTATGATCATAAATTTAAATTTTCAAAACAACCAGTTATCATTATTATACTACAATAGAAAGATGCTATATCGTTGGTCTTTTTTACTAAGACTTAGGAGAAAAAAAAAAGTAAAAAAAAAATATTCTTTTAACCCTGCTTATTTTGCTGTTGTGGTGTAATGGATATCAGCTTGGAATGGGTTGAAAACCAGGACAGACTGGGTCCTGTAGCCTTGGTTGGCAGCCAGTCTACAGCAGAAAGAAACTGCAACCTAGTGCAGGAAAATCTGACAAGTCAGTCATGAATCGAAAGAGACAGGATCGCTGAAGCGTGTATCATGTATGTCACTTAACTGACGGATTTTCTTGTTGAAGTCTTTATATATTACAATAGAATCCCTCACATCCCGAATCCCACATATCTGGACATGATTTTGATGTGTATATTTGAACTATTTGGGTGATATGTAACTGATTTGAAATTTCTGTTCTTCAGGAAATTTACTTTGGATAATTGCTTATTTCACCCTAATGGGTTGTATTGGTGCAAAAGATGATGGAAATAAGGGGAAAAGAACAACTTTTGACTTATCGTAAAAAGTGAAAATTTTAAACAGACTAGACGCTAGTGAAAGTTTATTGTAACTAATGGCTGAATTCAACATAGGAAAGCTAACATTGTATGATCTAAAATCTTCCAAGAAACTATTCTCCAGCATTCACACTGTCACAATGAATAAGGAAATAAAAAAACATTGATTGTGATGAAACCTGAACTGACATTGAAAAAGCTATTGAAAAAGTTGTCAGTTTTATGGAAAGAAAGCCAGCCTTCAGCTACGATGATTACAATATTGCATGCAGAGTTAAAAAAAAGTATCTTTCGTTTAAAAAATTTCAAGAACAAAAGCAAAACAAAGCAAAAAGTTAAGAATGACATTAAAAGAGAAAGAATCATCATGCAACAGCGATTAAAAAAAATCCTTGTTACATTATTTGTTTTGTATATGTGACATACTTAATTTAATATTACATAATTTATTTGTTTTTCCTTAAAATCAATTCCGTTATATTATGCTCACCATTAGCTTATTTTGTTTACTGTAAAGCATTAAATATATCTGGACTTTGTAACCAATTCCTCATATCCAGGATGCCTTCTTAGTCTGGTTGTCAAGAATTCTACTGTATTTGTATTTGTGCAAGAGAAAGGAGGACAACAATAGAAGAATAAAAATTTATGGAAAAATATGGAATAACCACCTGCCTTCTTCTGAACTTCATCATACAATAAATATGTAAAATGAAAATAAAAGAAATTATGGAATATGGATTGCATTTATTTGTATAGAAGTCATTGTAAAGTTTTATCTAAATTCATTAAAAAAAAAAACACAGATTAAATTTTTATACAATGTAAAAAATGCCCATTTGTAACAACATAACATTATTCTTTTTTTTCTCAGATATACTTTTTAAACACTACATCTTGATTTTGCAAAGAAGGTGATTTCAAATATCAAATTAATGAAATTGTTAAAGTTGTGTCAAAACTAAAAGTATTGATTATAAAACAGGAAAATTTCATTTGAAACAAAAAAAAATGAGTGCTGGAATGTTATGTAATATCAATCCTCCTTTATGGCAGAGGATGCTGGACAATTTCCTCACAGATGAAGAGAAGACTTGAGGCAACAGAGATGTGGTTCTACAAAAGAAAGCTGAGACTACCATGGATGGAACATGTAAGGAAGAAACTTTCAGGAAAGAGAAAACAAAAAAGGATATTTGTACTTAAGTACAGAAAGAAACAGTTGAAATTTCTAGGACGCATAATGAATGAGGAAAGATGTGTTAACAAATTTGACACTCACAAGACATATTCAAAGCAAGAGTAGTAGAGAGAAACAAAATCTACCTAACAAGTTTTATAAAGAGATGGTAAAAAAACAAGTATTGCTAAAAGCTACAAGGGATAGAGAGTTGTGGAGAGCCATGATCACAAAGGGACACTGCAAAGAAGATAATTAATATCTAAATGAAAATTTGGGGAGCAATTTCCATACAAGTTTAACTTTGCAATTAGTGTAAGCAATTTTATAGTTAGATACAAGAACTAAATTTGAAATTATTGCAATGAAAAAGTTAAAAACACACACACGTGTGCAAAAGTACAAGTAAATAAGTTGCGTTTTTTATTTAATTAGATAAACTGGAAAAATATATACAAAACTTCAATAATTTTTTTTGCAAAATCTGATAATTTGGAAGAGGATCTTGGATTGAAGATTCAGGTTTCAGGAGGAATTTACATTTATAATCAATAAATTTTTGTGCAAAATCTCCCACAAAAATCTTTAAAAAAAAAAAAGAAAAAAAGAAAAAAGGCTGAAAACTCCATGCTAACAGTTATGTCCCTTTAATTGCTAATACGACATGATGACCCTTTCCTTTGACTCTAAGTTGGAATTTTTCTTCTTTTTTTGATTAAATAAATATTACCATTTTTCTTGAATTTTATTTCAAAATACAATTTTATTCCTGAAAATATCTAAGCAAAGCACTTTTTTCAATATTCTAGTTTTTATAACAAAAATTTTTTTAGTAAAAAATCATATCCAGAATTTCCTTCCAAAATTTTTATTTTTAATCAATTCACTCCAAGCAAGGTGATAATGCCAATAAGATGCAAGTGAAAGAGAATGAGAACACTTTAATTTAGATGGAACCAGAAACCCAACCCTAAATCCAAGGGCTAAATCTCAACTCCTGTTCAAAAGACTGGGGAGCAGTATAAACCAGATGATAGGTGAACCTATCTACTCTTATTAGAGGTGGAGAAAAAATAAAATAAATAGTGAAAATTTTCAGTGTTCAATCAGGGATATCATAAGTTTTGAGTTCAAGTAGACTTTAGCAGGAAACAGAAACCCATTCCTAAACAGGAAACAAGGGATAAACCTGGACTCCTGTTCAAAAGACTGGGGAGGAGTGTTTATTGTCAGGTTCATACTATTTCCCAGTCTTTTGAACATAAGTAGAGGTTTATTTCTTGTTTATGATTCAGTTTCCAGTTCCTTCTAATGTCTTCTCATTCTCTTTCACTCCCAAGAATTTAAAACAAATCTTTTTAAAGGTCAATTCATTTAGTATAACAACCAAAATTCTGATTCGTATGAAATCAAAACATTTGAAATTTTCATGCCAACAGTAAAAAACAACAACAAAATCATTTAATGAAAAAATTATTGTACATGGTTAAAAAAAAAAATAAGAGATGATTTTTTTTATTATTATTAGAAATTTTATTATAACAAAAAGAAATAAACATTTTATGATTAAATTTTGCTCTCATCAAAATATCCTCCTTTGGCCTTGATTACTACAGCACAAATTATTGATATTTGTTGGAAAAGTTTCTCAAAGTATAAGTTTCATAATTGATTCCATTCTTTTTTCAATGACTTTCTCTTTTTCTTTTTTCAAGTTCATTTCATGCTAATCCTGGGGGTGGCTTCAAATTTTTGAACTGTAGTTTTATGTGTGTGTATGTATATATTTTTTGGTGGGGGGGTTGACGCAGCTGGGGACTGCTGTGAAATTTCCTTGTGCATTGCACAGTGATGAAATAATAAATAAAATCCATATAGGTAATGTAAGACTCATTATTAATAATAATAATACATGTACGCAGTAACTCCTTAATTAAATATTTTAAAAAAAATGTAAATCTCAATTCGGTTAAATAAGCATTTATTTCAGTATTTTATATAAAGCTTTATGAGTTTTGTTTGGATCATATTCAGCTACTTTGAATATATCAAGAGTTGCAGGGTCCTGATGTAACTTGATAACTAACAAGAGATCTTAGTTTGTGGACTGACACTCTCCTGTAGGGTTACTCAGTGAATAATATGACACTTATGTTACTCAGTGAATAATATGATTTAGCTTGTCTCCTCATTTCATTCACAATGACAAAGCGAGTCAATTCTTCTTCTTATTTTATGCAGAGTTTTTTAAGGTAGTGGTGGTGAGGGGGAGAATACACATTCATCCAGATCTGTCACTCCCCCTGCAAAACAGATTTGGATCTCTGTGACTTCTGGCTTGTCTCAAAGCTAAAATATGTTGAAACACTACAAACAAGATTAAGGAGAATATTAGGCACCTAATTCCATATAATTTCTGACAGACAGTTTTGAAAATTGGAAAGGACAGTGTGATAAGTGTACGAGGTACCAAGAAAAGTATTTTGAAAGAACTAAGGTATAGTTGCACTAGCTTGAGTGGTACCTGTCTGTCTCATATTTAATAGATGGATACTTTCCGGACAAACGCAATCTTTCTTTTCTTTTTTCTTTTTTATGTGCCATACCCTTCAGGACGTTGGGGATCATTGCCACAATTTCCTGTATTTTGTAGCCCTTAGTAAATTTTCTCTTTTTGCTATCTCTCTTAATCCCTGTTCTGCCAACCATTTATACAAGCTCATTAGATAGGTTATTGGCTGCTTTCTTCTGTTCCTCTTGCCTTCAATATGTCCTGTGAGTGTCAAATTTTCCAAGACCCTTTTCTTCATTATATGCCCTAGAAATTTCAACTGTCTCTTTTTGATTCTAAGTATAAATACCCTTTTTATTTCCATTTTCTTTAAAATTATCATATTCAGTCCATAGTATTCTCAGCATCTTTCTGTAGAACAAGATGTCTATTGTCTTAAGTCTTTTTCATCTGTGAGGAGATTGCCCAGCATTCACTGTCATATAAGAGGACTGATATTACATAACAGTTCAGTATGCTTTTCTTCCTTTCAAATAAAATTTTCCCATTTTTAATACTTTAATTTTTGGAAGGTATCTTTTGTTATCCCAGTGTGCTTTCAGATTTCAGTGTTGCACTTTCTATCTTTTCTTAAAACACTTCCCAGATATTTAAATTGTTGTACTTGCTTGATTTTGGTAATTTCAATTTGTAATCTGCATGCTGGATTGTTCTCTTTAAACTATATTATAAAACAAGTCAGTCTCTGTCCGCCACACACGGTTTGCACACATGTATGTAATGTGTATGCATATGTCTGTATTGTAAAGGACTTAAATGTGCTTGTGCCATTTAATACAAACACAAATACATGCACACACACACACATACATAATTTGACTGAGTTTGTAATAAAATCTTGGAATAATTCATTCCCCTCCTTCTCAGTTTGGATAATCTTTACATTGGGCTGAGCAATAATTCTAAGATTTCACTAATTTTTTTCAGAAATTATTTGGTAATAAACAGTATTATTTTTTAAATTTCATTTTTTTTTTAATTTTATAGAAATATTTTTTGGTCTTCCATTAATGAAAATGACGTCTAGGTTATGATGGCTAATTTCCTTTTCTCTCTAGCAACAAACCACTTGAAGTTATTTTTATGATTACTGTTTTTTTTAATGCTATTGCTAACCCAATACAAGGCCTAAGAGCCACTCATGGTAGAGGCTTACAGAATGAGGTTGTTGTATATACATAAGAGGTGGAGTTAAGAAGTACACATTATGAGAGTATGCAGGATAGATAACAGTTAATTCTAGACATAGTGATTGGAGATGCATTCTCTCAAGTGTCTGTTCCACAAAGCAGCAGTTCTTGGTAAGAAGCTGTCTGAATGGAACTACCTTCTTACCATATTCTTGAAATAGAAAGGGGATGAGGATGGGTCATCCTTGGATTTAAACAATATACTTTGCAATAAATGTAGTATTTTAAATGGACAAATAATTTAGATTAGAAATTTGATCATCTTGCCATTGTGTCAATGAAGTACCAGATCTCGTGTGTTGATAATAATAATAATGTCAATAAAAACTAGTTTAGGGAAAGTCAAAGAAAACATTTGTGAATGTGATTCTGACAACTCCTTAGTGAGTTAAAAGATAAACAGAAACACTTATTTCAAACTCTATCTTGTAATCTAAACACATTTTGAGGCAAAAGTAACAGAAGCAATGGACTTAGTGATAAATTTCTAAAAGAGGTCAACTTTGTGTATTGAAAGTTTACCTATGTTGGATGTTTACTAGTGTTGCATTTATTGAAGTATTTGGTTTCAAATGAGAAGAGAAACATAGCATCTAATATTAATTTATCAGCAGACGTTTCAGCCATAATGATCACTCTTGGCAAAACATTTATCTAAACTGGTTTCTATACTGTTTGGATATGGTTGTGGTAGAGTAACAGACTGGTGGATCAGTGGTTTAATCTGACCAACTAAGTTCAGAATATGACTGCATCGAATGCATAATCATGAAATGAATAACAAAAAGAGGCAATGTCTATACTAGGCTTAATTCTACAACATACTGCAGTTCATTGATATATTTATTATATTTAGAAAAAACATAACTCTAACAGCAATAATCAATTGAATTTCAGTGATCAACTATTGTCATGATTATTAATATTTGATGAATATTCCTTTCAGTAATACCTCTGCTTAAGTCATTTCGAGTTAAGTCATTTTCAAAGATATATCAGTTTTTCTTAAATATTATATGGAAAAATAAAACTAGCTTTAGGTCATTTTACTTGAGTTTATGTCAGCTGTTAAAAATATTAGAAACATCAAAATACTAAAATAACAATAAACACATATAAAATCATATTTAAATAAATCTAAAAATAATATTATATATATATATATATATATATATATATATATCATAAAATTATCATAATAAAGTATGTTCAGCAGATGTTCTTATTTCAAATTCCTGCCAACAGGTGGTACTCATGCATTGTTTTTCGCTCCAACACCAATTTTGAATTCAGACTTGTTTACATCTGTGCTCTTCCATTGATGTTCTTTCAATTAAATTTCAATTGTGATTTAAAATACATTTTTGACCATGGTTCTGAAGAAAAGTCCCAGTGCAAGTGCTAATGCTAAGCATAAGGCTAGAAGATAAGGTGGAAATTAAATTATTTTATTCAGAATAATGTACGTACATATAAATACTGTAATAGCAAATAGGGAGAGCTTATTTACAGTTTATAGTGTAGTTATTTCGACTTGTCATTTTTCAACCTAAATCATGGCCTCTGGAACCAATTAACAATTGAGGTATACCTGTATATATTTTCTTCTGTTTTTTATCATAGTACAGATATTCCTCATTATTATTATTATTTTTATTATGTGTGAGACCAGTATGCCAATAAAATGACACAGAATTACTAACAGAGGTAATTATACCCATCATGACATTCAGTCTGATAAGGGTAACCCAGTCTGCTCAGAATCTCTGATTGAAGAGTGTTCCTAAGTGTCCAGGTATGATTCCTACATTGTCTTGGCTGCCTCATTATTTAAACTTAAAACAAAAAACAATAAGAAAAAACAAAAAAAGCCTCTTAATACCATGCCATGATGCTCCCCACTACTGTTTTTTTTTAATCATTTTCACCCCAAGCAAGATAATAAAGCCTCTAAGATGCAAGTGGCAACTGAAGGTTACAAAATATGAGAAAAACAACACTATTAAGGAGAGAGAACAATAAAAGAACAAGAAGTAAGAAGATAATGATTGACATTGCATTTAAATTTTTGAAGATCAAAGTTGATTGGAAATACAGTTACATCTAGCCATTTCAATTGTAAATTGATAAGACCTTGCCGCCAATTTAGTACTGCATTTAAATTCATTAAGTCTAGGTACAAAAGAAGAAAGCTCATCAGAACAATTACCATGAAATTATTTATAGAAAGACAAAGGGAAGCCATGATACTACGGTTCATGAACAGAGATTCAAAGTGTGTTGGGACCCCCACGTGTCATGCCCAACTGTTTATGATCAGGCAACTGACCAACAAATATGAGTTACTAAACAGAATATTTACTGTAATTCATGTTAATTCAAGAAGACAAACATGTTCATTTTAACACTCCAATGAATCAAGATCAGAAACCACGAAAACCATGCCTGGTGTAGCATCAGGTCATTTTTTTTATTTGTTGCTTTTATTATTATTATTATTTCTCCCCCTTATATCTACTTATTCTCATTTAGTACATAAATTTTTATAGACTGTAAACGTATATTCAAAAATTTTGTACTAGACTCCTGTTAAATAGAGAAGAGTAGAAGGCAAGCGAGCCACAGACCTTATTTCAACCAATTCAGACCTTTACAGCTAAGACCCATTATACAACATACACAGGGTTAAATCATACTCATCCTTTTCATGTTTCATTGCTAAGAAGGAAATTCCACTCAGACAGCTACTTTCCAAGAAATGTGGAACAGACTCCCAAGAGGATGCACCCATCAATAACTGCAATCTTATCCACTTCAAGTTTAGAGTCAATCATTATTTATCTTATATATCCTCCAAATCTTCATTATTTCCTTAGATTATGTCCACACAGCAACCTCATTCAGTAACATTCTAATTTGAGTGGATCTTGGGCTTAGTATTGGGTGACTAACTAGTAAAAATAATACAAGCAAAAGTAACTTTACATTTTAAATAAGATTGGAGTTGGGTTAATTGCACAATAGTTGCCTTTATTTGTTAGCAATAATTAAAAATATAATGTTGGTGTTTGGTTAATTGCACAATAGTTGCCTTTATTTGTTAGCAATAATTAAAAATATAATGTTGGTGTTTGGTTAATTGCACAATAGTTGCCTTTATTTGTTAGCAATAATTAAAAATATAATGTTGGCATTTGGTTAATTGCACAATAGTTGCATTCATTTGTTAGCAATAATTAAAATCTAATAGTCCTCTTTATAACTTCCCACAGCTGCTTTAACAATTATCTTTGCAATTATACATGACACTTTTTTTTGAGGATGGGCATCATTTTTTTTTCCTCTTCATTTTACAAAATGTTTTCTAAGATTGGATAAATAAGAAATTAAGCATAAACTTTCCTTGTGGCTTGTATCATAACTGAAATAAATCCACTGATGTCAGTGCTACTGATCAAGCCCAGTTAAAAGCTAAACCCCTGCTAGTAGGAAAACTAATATTACATAATTTTTTCCAGCATTTAACCTTGTGTCATACTTGAGCAAATAATGTTTGGTACTAGGATAATATGATCTACAGCCAGATTTAGGTTAAACATAGTAAATATCTTTTTTTGATGCCTGCCTCAAAACAAGCATAAGAAAACTCATCTGACAGAACTCTGCTAATACACTAAGTTCAATCTGCATTAGAGGTGAACTATTGTGACCTTGGGCCAGAGTAAACTTGGTCAATACCAGTAACAGTTGTTTAATGGCTGAAATAATTATTGAATTTCTTATGAATTTCTCCATGTATAACATGCACCTAAAGTTTTTTCTGTTTGTATAAGAGGATGTTTAGTTCCCATAAGTTCTGTTCCAAGGACTACTCACATCCAAATCTAAGCATTACCTAAGACTGATTTGGGGAGAAAGGAATCTTCCTTTTTTTTTTTTTTGACATGAAGAGGGTTCACCTAAAAGAATCTTAAATGGCAGAAAATACAGTACTCAATCAGAGATTTAGAACCAGGGTTTTGAATCCTGATTTTCTTGGCAGACAGACCCCTTTACCCTTGGAATATTAGCAAAAAAAAGTCTCCCTCATCTTTTTCATTTTGGTGGTAAATTAAACTCATTAAATGTTAGGAGTAAAGATTCCTCAAGATTTATCTGTAGAAAAAAAAAACCCAGAAATATATTACTGTTTAAAAAAAAAAAAATTTACCATTTAAAAGAGGCAAAGACCAACTTTATATACATACAGCTAAAAGAAAAACTGCTGTCAAAGGATCCTTTCTTATATAGGTCAGTTAAGTACAGTTAAAGTTCTGAACATTCAAATTGCTTAAATACAAAATGCCTACAACAAAGCTGCTGCTGCTGCTGTAAACGTTTTAGCTTGGGAGATATCAGTCTTTCCTTTGTCCATAGGTCAACAGCTGCTCTTGTTAAATGGTACTGCCACAGCTGATACTTTTGCCATATGGAATTACCATCTTCAGCTCTTGTGCCTGCTCATTACCATCAGCATCTGCTACTGATAACATCTATCCCCAGTCTTCTTGGAGATCTGCTGGCTATTACTGCTTCCCTCCTATTCCAACTTACATTGTTTTTCACTTAAAAACACCAAAATACCAGACACACTTAAGTTAAAAAAACTAGAGCTGATGCTCCTGGGACAAAGGGTCCTTGTTCAAACCTAAAAGTTTTTAAACAAGACTTAGTTAACAGTTTACACTACACCTTTTTAATTTATAAAACAAATAGAAGATATTAAACCATTAATATCCACCACAAAATCATTAAAATAAACTGTATTAATTATAAGTTTCTAAAAAAAATAAATAAATAAAATCCAGCATTAATTAGAGGTTTAAAAAAAAAACCTGCATTAATTATAGGCAAGGCTGGGGTGTACAATCCCTGAAGATTTCAACTGATTGGGGGCCCCCCGGGCAGTGCTTTGTGACTTGCTATCTTATCAACATTGGATTTTTTTCTACTACATTTATATACTTTACAAATTAATCTAAACACAACTGATTGTTAAAGGACAACAAATTTTTGCAGATTTTGACATCATTCTGGGGTTTGTTTTTTTTCTTCATCCAAATCCATGAATTTCTTTTGCTCATGTTAAGAATAGAATTCATTATTTTTTATCCATAATGCTGAATGTGTTAAAATTCTTCAACTTTTTAACAAGAAAAATCTCAAGTTGATATTAAAATCTGCCACAAAACATTTTTATTTTAAATGGAATAATCTATTATGACATGTCTCTAAATTACATTTAGGTACATTGAATTTATATTCAGTTTTTCTAATTGAATTTTTCATCTATTTTGCATATGATCCATTATTGTACATAATTAACTTACAATAAAAATGTGTGTATTTTATATGAATATTACCTTATGAAAATTGAGATTTTGTAGAGTGGACTGGGAGGTCCCATATCATTGATTCAATGTGTGGGGGGCTGCAGGAGACCCTTGCATCAGCCCTGATTGTAGTTTTATAAAAAAAATCCTGCATTAATTGTAGATTTCTACTTATAATTCATTCATGCCCGCCATCCTAAAACTAGGACAGTGGCCATTAAAGAGTTAAGTTGTTGAGTTTTTAGAGATGGCAGAATATCCTTCCCAACATTAAATTAGGTAACAATATCATAATGCCTGTTATCAATAACAAAAATCTATTGTAAAACTTGATTCTTGATAAAATTTTACAAAGAATCAGCAATATTAGTGGTCTTGATCTGACATCTCGGCTTCAGCCACTTTCCCACCACCATAAAGTTGCTTCCCAATACCTTTTCTATAAATATTTTCATAGTAACTGTTCAGTTGAGTTCGTCATCAGGATACTTAGACTTTATGAATTTAAGCACAGTACTAGATGAGCAACAAGGTCTCATCAATTTGCAGTTGAATTGGTTCAATGTAACCGTAAATTCTATGCTAACAGTTTCTTTTCTCACACTTCTCCCTTGTGGAACACTCTTCAATCCCCATACTTCCAAGCCAACTTTGATCTTCAAAAATTTAAATGCAATGTTAATCATTATCGCTCTTCCTGATTTCTATTTCTCATGACTTAATGTTACTATTTTTGACTACTTTCGCACTCAGTAACCCTTTGTTCCTTAGTGGCTTTACTGCCCTGCTTGGGATGAATCTGATTAAAAATAAATATAAATTTTTGCTGAATGATAAAAAAAAAGATAAAAGAAATTATATCAATATCTAAACTTAAGAATTATCTCATAAGGTCTTGGTGAGCGGAATGTGGAATGTTGATTTAGTATTTTGTCTTCTGCTTTGCCATTTTTCTTGAGTCAATAATTTGCCATGAAACCTTTAAAAGTCATAATGAAATCAATGAAATCTGCCTAAAAATTTCCATAATGGTGATGCTGAAATACTATATGGGAAACATTCAACATTCATTGACTGAAAATTTAGCAGTTGAAATTTATAAAATCTTTTTCTTAAATTAGACTTCTCAAGTCCAGTAATTGTTGTTGCTCTTTCTAGTTGTGATAGGAATTTCCTTCCTAACCTTTTGTTTAAGATAGTGTGGAAAGTTAACATCTTGATTATATCATTATTTTCCCTTCTAGTTGCATGTGCTGTGCTTTTAGTTTTTACTGTTGGAAGTCTTCAGTTGATGTAGTTTTTGTTATTCAGTAAAGCTCTTTGTGATATTTTTAGCACCAGTCTAGAGTATATGATGAAAGATCATTTTATTTAAGGTCTTCTTTGTGGTAAATTTATTAGAATAAGATCTTGTCAAAACAATCACTAAGGATTGTATTTTTACTAAATAAGAGTTTTACTTCAGTATCTGTCTATATCATTATTTACATTATTCAGACATCTTTGTCACTATATTTATTACAACGTTTCGGCCGCTGTATGCTCCGGCCTTCTTCAGGTGGTTGGAATGTCGAACTTAACCCTTTATTTCACTCACCGGGGTAGACTGTTCTACTTTCACGTGCCATGTTTAAAGGGTTCAGTGCAACATTCCAACCACCCGAAGAAGGCCAGAGTGTACAATGGCCGAAACATTGTAATAAATATGGTGACAAAGATGAGGACAATAGTCCGAATAATGTAAATAAAGAGTTTTATTTGCCAGTTAACAAATACTTAGATAATAAGATCATAGTAGAGTTTGTATGATCAGATGAGCATACCAAACATGCAGTGTAGATACATGTAGGTACATTAATGCATTATACAGTAATAAAGCCTCTTTTTCTGTAGTTTAGGGACTTGAATAAAAGGGATCTTCTCGATTATAATAGACACCTACTTCGAGATAAATAAATAAAAAAAGTAGGAAAGAAAAAATAAAATAAATAAAAAAAATCACATATTTAGGCATCTAATTCATCCCTGGTGGTCAAGAAGACATTTAAAAATGTTTTTACAGTTTATCAACACTTTGCAGGTTATTTAAAGTCAAAAAATAGTTTTAGACTGTAAGAATTTTTTATAGATAATAATGATTTACTGATACAAGTCCTACTAATTAACCCATAGCTGGAGGGAGAAGAGGTGGATTCATACCCTTTTCCAAGAGTATTTGCATATAAGTGAATATAATGATTACAACTGAAATTGAAACTTAGCTCTCCAATTTCCATTTCCAAGTCATTATTTATTACACAACTGCTCAACCAAGCTTACAACACCTGGTATTCCCAAGTGGTCACCTATCTCAGTATTGACCAGGCTCAATGTTACTTAACTTTAAAGATCACATGAGAACCAGTTTTTCAACAAGCTACAGCCATAAACCTTGAAAGCAGATACTATATTTGATAGTAAATAAAATCCCTAATTTTTCTTCCTCTACAAAGGGGCTTAAAATATCTCCTGGTTCTTATTAGATTGTTATATATCTTCGTTCATTTTTTTTTTTTTCTGATGTTCTGCAAATGATCTAAAAAAATAATCTTTCGTAGCATTTTTTGCTTTTTAGCAACTGGTTATCGTGTTAGACTGTTATCTAATGTTTTTTTAGATTAGACACCTCTTTGAGATAGAATGCCAAGTAGACAAGAATGAGCAGGTTTGATATCTTTTTCTCTTTGCTTTTAATCAAGGTCACAATGGTGCCAAAGCTGCTCAAGACAATCGTGCAGTGTACAGAAATGATATCCTTCAAAATAACCAAATAGCCAATGCTAAACAGTAGGTTAAACAAATGAACACGCTCAAGGAGGCAATTCAGCTGAAAAGAACTAACTGGTTATTATTCAATATGACAATGCTCACCACCATGTTGCTAACATGACCAAACATGAAATTAAAGAGCTCAGTTGGGAAGTTCTGCCATGCTCACCATATTCCCCTGATTTATCCCTTCAGACTACCACCTTTTTCAATTGATTTCTAACAATTTGAGGGGTGCTTCATTCAACAACAATGTGGAGCTTAAATGAATGGCTTAATTAATTTTTCAAATAAAACCTAATGATTTCTATCATTGAAGCATTGAATAATTTGTGGATAATTGGCAGGAGGTCATAAACAAGAGGAATCCATTGTTGAATGATTCATCCAAACTACTAATAAATAATAAGTATTAAAATAAATTATCAAAAGTGTGAATAAATTTATGTGAAGTTGAGATGTCTGGAAGGCTAATGTTTACCTAGACACAATTGACTACCACTACTTGTACTTAATCTAGCTCCATAAAACTGATATATTAACTGTAAAAGGGTGGAGGTCTTATAGGCTATTGAATACAGTAATCTCCTCCTTTTATGTGGTATGCCTTTTCAGAACATGGGTTATAATAGCACTTCATGTTTTACTGCTCCTTGTAGCTCTAAGCTACTTTTAACACTTTACTCTCTCTCCTTGTCATCACTATTATCCATTCATTCACTGTTTGTCTCTCCCTTTTTTGCTTTCAATATGCCTTGTGAGTGTTTTCCCCAGGCCCTCTTTCCTCCTTAGGTGTCCCAAAAATTTCAACTGTCTTCTGATTGTATGTATTAGTGTCCTTTTTGTTCTGTTCTTGTATCTAAGAATCACTTTAAGTTGCAAATAACTTAAAAGAAGTATTTATTCAAAGAATGATCTTGTGGGACACCCTCAGAAAATGACCACTTCAGAAGCAAAATGGACATACTGCCAGGCAAAGGGGTGGGGGGTTCAAACCCTTGACTGCTCAACTAAAGGCCACATATTATAAATTTCTGTTTATTTTAAATAACAGGTTGTCTATATTTCTGAGATGAGGTTTGGTTTGGTTTGTTTTACGGCATATCAACCTCAATGGGTTATTTAATGCCGATAAAATTTTGTTTTGTCAAAAATCTATTTCTGGTAATATTTTTCCTTCAAAATTGTATTGCTGGTAATAGTTAACTATTTGCCCATAGCTGGGACCCTAACAAGTGCTACCACCCCAGGTCAGGGTGGACCTGAGAACACCAGCAATAAAGAAGTGGTTCCACACTCCTCAAAACCTCCTGATCAGAGGCCTTGCTGCTGGATGTAGTTTATCGTCTTACCCAGGACATGGGTGTAGTTTAATGTCATAACCAGGACAGTGAGATGAGGTATTGTAACTATTTATATCATTTGAACTGTTCACCCCATCTTTATTGCCAAATTCATGATGTTTCGACCATTGTACGCTTCAACCTTCTTCAGGTGATATACATCCCCAAGGACACATGACCCAGTGGATAAAAGCATTGGTTGAAGTAATCCAAAAATTGAATTGATCCAAAGAGTTGTGAGTTCTGGCCACAGTAGACGTGAACAAAAACTTGGAGAGTTGAGTTACTAAAATGAATCAACTGAAACTGAGATCTCCAGAAAAGGCATGGCATGTGGAATTAGAACAATCTACCCCAGTGAACTAAAGGGTTCAGTTCAAAATTCCAACATTTTTTCCTCCGCAAAGAAAGCGGGAACATTGCGAATTTGACAATAAAGATGAGGACAACCATCCAAATGATGTCAATCATATAAAAACAGTAGGCTGATATGAATTTTTCTTTTCATTCTTATTCTTAAGAAACAATTTCTCTATGATTTTGTCTTTCTATCATTTGGGTGTGAGTATTTTCTCAGTTATTTCTAAAGAGCTACTTTAAACCAGGTATCTTCAATTTGTAGCACAATCGCTGATCTGTCAATGGTACACAACCACTAAAGTAATTTCACAATTTAAAGGCATTTGAATAACAGGTGAGAGATCTGCCTGCTGTTTTTTAAAGTTGATACAATGTAACTCCCAAAGTCTGTATACAGAAGAAAATAATATCTTTTCCCAGGGAAATGTTGTGCCACCCACAGATTTTGGACGATTGCTTCATTTCTTATTTGAGATTTCTTCTTGCATCAAGAGACAGAAGCCTGATGCTCTAAATAACTAAAATGAAGAGATCAAAGACATTCTCAACCTGATTTTCAGGATTGTGATTATTTTCCCCTGTATTCTCAGCCACCGACACCCACTCTGCTTGGTGTACTTCCTCATCCACCCACTACTTTTCATTCCCCCTCTTCCTCAACTTTTATCCTGAGATTTGCTAATCGTAACTTAGTATGATACATGTTAAAACTTGGGCAGGGTGGGGTGTATAGGATAAACTCAATTTATTTTCAATTTATTCATCTTCGTATTCTTCAAGTGCTTTCATCAATCTAGCTATCTATTAGGTTGGTGCAAAAATAATGACGTAATAATGTCGTTTTTTGACGTTAAAAAATACGTCAAAAAACGACATTATTACGTCATTATTTTTGCACCAACCTAATAACTGGTGCAGAAAACAGATAGGAAAATTGTTTGCGACAAATCTTTCAGTTGGGAAGGGCCTGCCATCATAGACAATATAACATTAGAAGTGTTGGCTATGAGTTGAGCTCAAAAACTGACCTATGGTACCCATGAGAAATATTAAAATCTCAGCTACAAAACTGTCCACCAGAAACAAGTGTGTATGTGTGTGATATATGAATAATTATAGGTAATATCTGTGCATTACTTTCTCTCTCGTCCAAGTAAGGTTGCAACTGTTTCCATATCCGTAAAGTTTATACAAATATTTATATGAAAGAGAGAAAGGCTTATATATTAAATACATTGATGCAAGGTTTGGTCAAAATGTATTGTCACTTCTTTTATTACAACGGATGTAATATTAGAAACTCAGAACTCAGAAGTGTTATGCCTACAAATAAAACATAACAAAGAAATGATTTTTTTATTTTTTACATAGGTAAAAAGAAAAAAACAGGTTGAAATAATCATATTTATGTACATATTAACATTTATTTTTATTATGGTAAACATTGTGTTTGTTCTGATCATAAAAATTTCAAAAGTTCAAATGTTTGACAAAATTTTCCATTTATTAAAGGGTAGTTTGTCAAGTCATATGCCTTGGTCAATATAAAGTATATATATATATATATATATATATATATATATATATATATATATATATATATGCATGTGTCTGAAGCACATTTTAACAGAGAGCATTTGATTATAGTGATTCCAAAAGGAAATGGACATACAAATAGATGATCAGACTTATTTTTTTCATGGCTATGAGTATTTCTTTGAGTTGTGTGAATATTCCTTTGAATGGTGTGTAGTTGTCACTGACTGAAGTGTTGTCATGGTTAACGAGAGAATTCTGGTCCGGTATTTACTGTTTCCACCACTTGTCATTAGCAGGTGATCCACACCCACCTTCTGGCTGGATCTTTGCTATGTGTTTTATTGCCCCCGAAATTGGTGTGTATATATAGTTACCCTGATCATGTGATTGATGCCAAAACAAAAGCTTTTGAGATTATGCAGGATAGCACCCAGCAAGCAGTTCATTTGAAGTTCAAACCTATAGACACAGTTGGAAACACAGCATGTGACTGCACTGTCCAATCAAATTCCAGAAACCACGTATTTAATTTTGGATCCTATTTTTTCTTACTGATTTGTACAAAAGTTCTTGTTTTCATCATCCTGATCCTATTTATTTGTAGGTGTTTCTTACTTATTAGTGCTTCACCTATTGGTTCTAAAATACAGGATTTTATATCCTATATATACATACTTGCCTCATAGAAGTTTCTTGTTTGTTTTCTTAGCTATGTGTAAGTTGCCTCTTTCATTTTAATATCATTGGAGGATTGCTGTATACTGAGTGCCTCTTTCATGGACTAAAAAATGGGAGATGCTAGTTGTGTTGTATAGTTTCAGAAGCTCTTGGGCAGCAACTACCACTGCTACTTCTTGTAGTCGGTCAGCATTCTGGACATCCACTTTGCATAAATCTTTGAGAAGCCAAAAGACCTTACTTCCCTGGCTCACTTGGCTTTCACAGACTCTAGGTTAGTTTCTTGTTTCTCTATAAAACTAATTTTATTGACCCATCTCCTTACTATGCTTATATCAAATACAGACTTTCCATAAAAGTTTACTGAACAAGAAGAAACTTCTTACAAAACAGAAATTCTATGAATGCTTTTACTTTCTACGTGCACGAGAAAAAACATTTTAAAAGTATTTTCTTTTTTTAAATGCTATGTCCCTTCAAGACATAGGCAATCATGATTCTCCACAGATATTGTTTTTATTATATGTGAATTGCCATGCATTATTGGGAAAGATAATAGAATAAATTTGCATTGACTTCTTCATAGTTTGGACATCACAAATTTTCTTTCTCTCAATTTGGTTGCCATCCAAAGCTAGTGAGCCTATTCTGCCCTAGTATTTAATCCATAGCTGAGAGAAGAAGCAAATTTGTGCCTTTCTCAAAAGCATTTGTGCAAAAGTGAATGCAACAGAATCACCCAGAATTTGAACTCAACTCACTGATTTCACTTTCAGCATTAACATCTGTTAAGCAACCCAACTTTACAAATTTTTCTCTTGGGCTTCAAAATATTTCATGGTTTACAGCTATTAAATAAATAATTAAATATTTAAAAAGAAAAAAGCAATTACGAAATCTAACTAAAACTTATAAAATTAAATTAGAACAAGTATTACCTTTTCATCAAAATTCATACTTAAATAATTTTATCATTAGGCTATCATAAATCTTACATATATTTGAACTTGTTTTAAGATTGTATACTACTAATTAGTGAAAAATAAGGAAAAGTCTTGCTTGCCCTAAAAATCAGCATTTAAATCATCACCTTTGGTTGGATCTGAACACAGAAAACTGGCATCAGAGAACCAATTCACTTCAATTATTGTCAGTGGGATGACCTTAAGTTAGATAAATGCTTAAAAGTAATTAGAATACGCACATGTCAACAGTGTGAGAAAGTAAGCAATCAGATTTTAAAATCTAAATGACAATGAACTAATGAATAGTTGTCTATGGGCGTGTCATTTTTCAACCTAATTATTCTTATAAACACAATTCAAAATAATTCTGGAAGTGGTTAGACAGGGATAGGTCATTGAGTAACCTGATTACTCGCTAAAATTCACTGTTCAAGCTGTATTAATAACTGTTAGATTTTCAAGTGTTCTATATTATTATTATTATTATCAAGCTGAACTTTGTACATCACATATATCTGTCATATAAACTTTTAATATTTAGCATAATGATGTTTCACTTTCTAATAAGAGTATGAGGGTCAGAATATGTCTGTCTGAATGCCAGACCATCTCATAACAAATGAATACTAATGGTAATATTAGTAGTTTCCTTATAAGGAAACATTCAGCATTCATTGACCAAGCAGCCAATGCTACTTGAGTTATGTTTTTCTTAATTCCTTAGGCATGGGAGAGAGATCATAGTGTAGTATCTGTTCTAATTTCTAATGGTAATATTAGTAGTTTCCTTATAAGGAAACATTCATTGGCTGAGCAGCCAATGCTACTTGAGTTATGTTTTTCTTAATTCCTTAGGCATGGGAGAGAGATCATAGTGTAGTATCTGTTCTAATTTCTAATGGTAATATTAGTAGTTTCCTTATAAGGAAACATTCATTGGCTGAGCAGCCAATGCTACTTGAGTTATGCTTTTCTTCATTCCTTGGGCTTGGGACAGGGATCATAGTGTAGTATCTGTTCTCATACAGAAACATTTAGTATTCATTCAGCAAACAGCTAGTAGTGAAATTTATAAAATCTTTCTCATAAAACAAATTTTCAAGAAAATAGATTTCCCAAGCCCAATAGCTGTCATTACTCTTTCCAGCATTGAGCAAGGTTTCCTTCCTAACCTTTTATTTGAAGTAGTGGAGAAAATCAATATCTTGATTATGTCATCATTTTCTCTTCCCCCACCCTCATCATCAATACATTGGTCTCAGGAGGGAAAGCATGATTATTGTCTTCTATTAGTAGATTCATTTTGGATCTGGTATGGAATGCTTAAATGACCAATGCCCATCACATCACATCACATCACATCTGTGTGTGTAAAAGCACAGGGCAAAGTGAAGGAAAATAGAATAGAGATCTCATTCCCTCCTTGTATTCCTGATGAGGTTTGAAATGCTTCCATATTTTGGGTCCACATCAGACATGTCAGATTAAAGTTTTTCTATTAGATTGATGCATTCTGTAGATTCAGAAGTTGGAATGCAGTTTCTAATGGATGAGAAGAGGAAATCTTTATTGATGTGGTCAAACGCAGCTTTTAACAGGTATACAATTTTCTATTAGCAATGTATGCAAATACCAGGAGTTATTTGATGACATATATATGCCATTATTACATCTCTTACCAAAAGAAAAACAAATCTGGTTGTGAAGAGTTGACTTTCATAAAATGATGAGAGCCTAGTTAATATAATGTTTATTAATACTTTCATCAGAATGGATCCAATTGAGATACCTCTTTATTTGTGAGAGTATTGAGGACTACATTTTTGTTTCTATAGTGTATAAATGTGTGATAAACCCCACTTTTGGGGAATGCATTTCTGATTCCAGACTTCTTTCATAAAATGAAGAAACTTGTTATTGAATTTAGGGAGAGAGTAAACTATTTTCAAAAGTTCAGCTTTAATATCAACGGATGCTTTTATTATTCCTTAGTTTTTCTTAATATAATTAAGTTTTCCCTCATCTGTAGGTTCATTATTGTTTATGTTTGGAGACAAATTTTGTAATGATTAGATGTATTTTGGTATATTTCTGCTGGCATCTTTAGTGTGGTAAGGACTGTAATGTGATTCAAAGTGTTTTTTGGAGACCAGGACATTTCTTTTGTGGTACTTTTGATTGTATGATGTTATTTTGATTTTTTTTTTCTCTCTTCTGTACATTTTAACACATTGTCTATGCTACTTGACTTCATTAATTTAATTTCCATTTTTCTGGGGATATTGGTTCCTCAAAGAAATAACTAATTTTTTTTGATTTTCTTTGTTGTTTAGTATTTTCCCTTCAATTCTTTTCATCTTGTTTGTTTTTGTTTTTTTCTTGTGTCAATCCCATGGGTATATCTTTTGCTTTCTAGGTAATCTTGAAAAGGTATCACATGATTCAATTAATGAAAATATGATAATTTTATTTGATTCCTCTATGTTTTGATTAAGATTTATTGACATCAATTTGGACTCCTAGTTTATTACTGAATTCTAAGTTTACTCTTTCATAGTTAAGGGCTTCGGTTTTATACCTAAGAGTTTCTCATGGTTTATATGGATGGAAGCAAGGTATTTTGTTGGTAGATGTTCTTCGTGCATTTACAAGTAGTCCGTAATCATAATCAAAGTAGGAATTGTATAGTCTAATATTTGTCACAAATTGCCTAATCCAAGAGTCTGAGATGCTGAAGTCAATCATCATTTTTGTTACATTATCTGGGCTATGCCATGTGATGTGTTGTTTCATGGGATGGTCAAACTCTGTGTTAAGGATGGAATATCTTTTAGAGTAACAAAAGTTTAGCAAGAGTTATCCATTGCTGTTTGAGTTTCCTGTTTCAAAGAATGATGTCTTCTTACCATCAAAGTAGCAGTGGCATTCCAAAATACTTGAGATAACATTAAAATCTCCATTATTGCACAGTTCTGTTTTTATCAAATATACAAGATTTGAAATCACTGAGAAATGTTTCTACTGATGAATGTTGAAAATACTTATGGGCAGAACATGGCAAATGGTTTAAGGAGAATATAGGAATCATTGCTAACAATCAAAAATAGAAAGTTCTCATTTTCACGAAATGTGAGGAAAGAAGGCTTGGAGAATTTAACACTCACTGAGCACATCAAAAGTAAAGAAAAAAGTAAGAGAAGCATTAGAAAAATCAAGTTGACAAATTTGAGCAAATGGATTGAGAAATAAATACCACAAAGATAAAGAGAGATAATGGAGCAAGTACTGCCAAAAGCAACAAAAGTCAGGAAGCTATGGAGAGTCATAATGGTTAACATCTTCAAGGAACATAGTAAATAGAAAAATTCAGAGATTAAGTATTTTAATTGGTCCACTCATCTTGTCCAAAGCTATATCTTCACACTGGATGATCACAATTTAAATGTCAAAGAAAAAATCAGCTAAAAACTTTGTAATTAAAAAAAAAAACATCTAGATACAACTGCCTCTCAACATCCATTTGGGACTGGTTCCATCCAGAAACCTTTGCAGATACCAATACAATGTTACAAAGAAAAACAGAAATCAACAGAAGTAATTAATGTAGCCTTAAATGGAGACCTAATGGAAAAACGATTGTAAATATGTTGAAATACTAAAAGCAGATTCAATAAAATATGAAAGAATAAAATAAAATAAAATAAAAAATGGTAAGAGAATAATATCTCAGAGGGACAAAAGTAATTCTGGAGACAAAGCAGCAGAAATCATATCAAACACAAAAATAAGAAATTTTCATGATACTCTGGACCCGTTTCTAAAGAGGAATAGAAACAAAAATGTTTTTAAAAAAAGCAAAGAGATAAAAGGGTTATTGAGAGTGAAAGAATAAAAGAACAGATTTCAAAGAGACAGAAGACGATGATTGACGTTGCATTTAAATTTTTGAAAACTGTAGTTGACAGGAAAGTAGGAGAGTATCTATGGGTGAGAAGTGCGTGGGAAGTAACTATTAGCACAGAATTTATGGTTACATCTATTAATTTCTACAGTAAAATTATGAGACCTAATCTAGTATTACACTTATGAAGTTAAGGTAACAGGAAAGCTCACCAGAACAATTTTTTTAATCATTACCCCCCCCCACGCACACACACACAAGTAAGGTAATAAAGCCACTAAGATGCAAGGAGTTACAGAGTGTGAACAAATATAAGAAAAAGAGAAGCATTATTAAGGAGCAGGAACAACAAAAGAACAGGAATAAAGACAACAGAAGATAACAATTGACATTGCATTTAGATTTTTGAAGATGAAACTTGACTGGAAAGCTAGAAGCCAGAAAAGAGTACCACAAGTGAGAAGTGCGAGAAAAGAAGCTGTTAGCATAGAACTTATGGTTACAGCTAACAATTTTAAAGTGCCAATCTAGTACTGCACTTAAATTCATAAAGTGTAGGTACCATAGAGGAAAGTCCATCAGAACAATTACCATGAAAGCATTTATAGAAAAGGCACAAGGAAGCTACATTGCAGCAATGGTAAAGTGATTGAAGTGAAATGCCAGGTCATGACCACTAACTTTGCAGATTCTTCTTTGGATTTTATCAAGGATCTCTAATATATAACAGAAGCAACAGACCATATTGGGCATTAATATTCAAAACATGGAGGAATGGTAGACTTATAAATATATAAGATAGATTCAAGCAAGACTCATTGAACCAACTTTCCAGGCAGCAAACCTAATAAGTGATTCAATATAATTTTTCCACTTCATATCAGTGGAAAAATTAGCCTAAAAAGGCACAGTGAGTCACTCTCCTGGAGGTTAGTATCAGCCATGATGATGGAAGGCAGAAAGAGTTCTCTCATATGATTGATAGAAAGCAGTTTCATTTTGAAGGCATTAAAATTAACAAGTAATTCCTTGCCCCAGTTAACAACAGATTGCAGGTTATTTTTTTTTTTTAGATAAGCTGCCAATTTGTCCTTATTGAATTGCCATGAAAGTATTTATAGTAAATGTACAGGGAAGCTACCTTAAGCTAGAAAGTGACTGAAGTTAAGATGCTGGGTCAGGATCAGTAATGTTGCAGATTCTTTGGATTTTTTTGTCAAGAATCAATAAAGAGATGGCAGAATCACCAGACCAGATATGTCAGCAGTATTTGATGCTTGGACAAATGGTAGATTTAGATTTATTAATGGGCAAGGTAGATTCTGAAGAAAAAACTTGTCTAGCACAACATAATGAACTAACTTTCCTAGTATAACACCCAGCAATTGATTCAATCAATTGTGAACAAACGATACATAAGATCATTGTTGAAACAATGTTTGTTTTGTTTTGTGGCATATTAACCTCAATGGGTTATTTAATGCTGACAAGATTTTTATTGCTGATAATATTTTCTTTTTTCAAAAATTTATTGCTGATACTAATTTTTTTTTACAAAGTATTTCTGGTATTAAAACCTATTTTTAGACTTTCATAGTATTTTGAGTCAGGTTGGTGGGGGGGGGGGTGTCAACTATTTTCCTATAGCTGGGACCCTAACAGGTGGACCTGAAAATACCAGCAATGAAGAGGTGGTTCCACGCTCCTCAAAACCTCCTGGTCAGAGGCCTTGCTGTTGGACGTAGTTTATCATCTTACCCAGGATGCGGATGTAGTTTATCATCATACCCAGGACGGGCTGAAACAATGAGTGCAGGACAAAGACAGATCTGTGAAATTGTACCTTATTCCTTTGAATTCAGCTCAATGTGCAGCAGGTTGAAATTTTACTTTTTTGAAAACTCTTCTTTTTTTTTTGGTTGAATTCACAAATATGAAATCTACAGATATGACTGTATTATTGAAACTTGGTGGTTTGACAATATAAGAATTGTCCATCAGACAATTTCAAATGACAAATGGAATTAACTCCAAAAATCATAGGAGAGGAATTTACCAAAGTGCTTACCCACTGACTTTTTTCTTCTTTTGTCATCAGAGTATGCTAGTAAAGATATATCTAGTGATGACACAGGGATATGTAGTTTCCTACCTTTCCTACAGACATTAGTGTAAAGTAAAATTTTTTACTGCTTATCAACCATTTGCAAGTTATTTAAAGCCAGACAATATTTTTAGACTGTAAGAAATTTTTGGTGATAATAATGATTTACAGATATAAGCCCTACTAATTAATCTATAGCTGGGGGAGGAAAAGGTGGATTCATATCTTACCCAAAGTTATTTGCACATAAGTGAATATAACAAACCTAACTGGAAGAGGAACTCAGCTCACCAATTTACAATCCCGAGACATTATCCATTGCACTACCTGCACATCCAAGCTCACCAGTGACCCATCTAGGTACTGACTGGACTCAATATTGCTTAACTTCAGTGATCGTATGAGAACCGAATGATTCAAGATATTTACAAACCTGACAGATAAAAAGATCAACTATGAAAGAGAAGGGTACAGCAATAACAGCTAGAAAGATATTTAAAATAACAATTTTTGTATAGCATAAGTGGAAAAAACTACTGAACAACATTTAAATTGTGATGAGCAATGAAAAGTGGATACTTTACAAGAACATAAAATATGAGAAACAGGAAAACTTTATGATCAATTACCAAAGATTGGTCTTTATCCAAAAATGATGATGTGTACAAGGTAGGATTGAAAGGGTGTCCTCTACTATGATCCCCTTCAAGAGAACTAAATAACTTGAACAAATACTGCTTCCAATTAAACCAATTAAAGGAAACAATCAAGTGTCCGGAATTAGCAAAAGATAGGATGTAATATTCCATTAGGATAATACTATTTTTTCTTTTAGTAACCATGTCACAGACTTTGTAGGAAGTTTTGACTTATTCACCAGATATTGGCCCTTTGAGTTACTATTTACTTCAATTATTACAGAATAGTCTTAATAAAAAAATTCTATTTCCTGGGAAATCACAAAAGGCACAGAAAGTTTATCATGTAGGTGTATATAAAGCATTAATGGATTCCTGGTTAGCAAGGTTCATTATGGAGGGAGAATCAAAGTGTTTTGATGAGCTCTGAAAGAATTATAGATACCATAGGTAAGTAGATAGGTAGATACAAACAAGTGTAATTAATATTTAGAAGTTAAGCACAAATATGTCTCTAAGTGTTTTTTATTTATTCATATTACTTAATGCTTGTATACAAACCTTAGAGTAAAACATACATGCTAGAAATTTTCTAGAGGTTGATATCATTTGCAAAGATATAAAACCCTACAAACTTAAATCCAATGATCAGATTCCAATAATAAACTTAATCTGACTCCTTCATAAAATTTCAAAATACCAACTACACTATATTTAAAGCCATTACCAGAACAGATTAAACCAATCCCTTCAAAGAAATTTAACATTTTAACATATTATTTACTCCATTACACATATGCCCATACACAAACACATTGTGCATACATGTATATGTGTGCACACATCACATTAGCATGTGCAAATTACCTCTTACTAGCCTGATATTGTCAGGATTCATCAATTTACCTATCAGCTCTCTTTATCAAGAGTTAACATTTTTCTAAAACAAATTAAAAAAATATTCATGATGTTGAAATTTTTTAAAAAGTGTCTACGCATGTGTAGATAACATAACAGTTATTGGTGCGGAAAGTGAAATCACTTGAGCCAGTGTACAAATCTGTTCACTGATGCCCTTGGAAAAAGCATGGATCCAATTCCCTCCTTCTATGCATGAAATAACAGGATAGACTGGGCACTCTTGCCTTGAGTGGCAACCAGTCTATGAGAAGGAAAACACTGAATTCAAACCTGAGGAAAGCTGCTTAGAGATTTTATGGCACACTTGTGCACCATTTCTCTGCTATCAGTTCTTCCCAAAAATGTGACCCGATTCTACACAAGCCTTTACTACCATAATCAAAATTATCTGTGTGTGTCGTCTTGTCATTTAGTTTTAAACTGAACTGTTGAGTCCTCATAAGTTGAAATCAACAAGGGATTCCCCACCATGCTACATATATATATATGTCTGATTGAATAAATTACAGACATTATGTCTGATAATTTTTAACCATGTTTTTTTAAAAACATTTTTTAAATATTTTTTCTAATGAACTCGTTAACTGTTTTACATTTAAAAGCATAATGAAAAAATTAATGGATAACAATGCACAACTTTGTATAAATACTTATATTAATGAACAACATATAGTTTTGTATTACTTGCACCCTTGAAGAAGGTCTTGGAAAAAGATCGAAAGTACTTAGGAAATGAAAATTTAAGAAATTTAAACAGCTATAGCAGATTTCTCTCATCCTTTAACATCAATACATGGAAGCTTATTCATGAGTATGAACGGATTTTGTTAAAAATTAGCAGACAGTGTCTGTAATTTATTCAGTCTGATATACCTAAAAGAAAATTTGCTGCCTAAATACGCAAATTTTAAAATATGTGTGTGTGTGTGTGTGTGTGTGTGTCCAGAATGTATTCAACTATTTTGATTATTTCAATAACTGGTTGTGTGGTCTTGCAGCATCTTGATAATGAATCATAAAGGACCATAAAAAACATTTGTGAACAGACATTTACCAGTGGGGCTACATACTAGTGAAATTCCAATAAGTGATCTTACGTTATGGCAGAGAGAGTAGTGTAACCGATACTAAGTTCAGTACGTGAGATCCCAACAGAATTACTTTAAAGGGCACTAAACAATCATTGTCTTTAAAAAAAAAAAAAAAAATTATTTTTTTAAATATTAAATGGATGGATCATCCCATAAGTTCTGTCCGAATTTTGAATAAAGAAAACAAGTGACCAAATGTTACATTTAATTACAGATTCAATCAACAATGTATTTTCCCTGATTATCTATGACTTCCTTCCATCTATTAACAAGCTTACTAATTCCATTACTGTAAAATTCTTTTGGCTTTGATTCGAAGAACTCACAAATGTCAGTTTTAACCTCTTCCTGTGTTTCTTCCAAATGATTCTGTAAGCTATGAAACAAATGGTAGTCTGAAGGAGCAAGATCGGGAGAATAAGGTGGATGAGGAATTTTCTCCCAACCAAGTTCTTCAATCTATTGTGACGTGATTCTTGCTGTGTGGGGATGCGCATTGTTCTGATGAAACATCACCTCTTTTTGATTCACTAGAGCAGGTCTTTTTTTCTCAAAGCTTGGTTCAAACGCTCTAATTGCTGACAGTATATTTGAGCATTAATTGTTGCATTAGGTGGTAAGAATTCAAAGTGGATTATTCCTTGGCGATCCCACCGGATTGAAAGAAGAACCTTTTGCCCATGAAGTTCCCTTCTCGGCTGTGGCTGGAGTCCTTCCCCTTTACCAAACCACTGTCTATGACGCTTAACATTTTGATAAAACATCCATTTTTTGCCACTAGTCACCAGTCTATCCAAAAAAGGTGAAACAAGTTGGCGAGAATGGAGAGAAGAAAGCAGATGTCAACTCAGGATTTGAGATTGTTTTCAGAAAATTCATGAGGCACCCATTTTCCAAGTTTAGGAACTTTTCCAAGTTGTTGAAGATGACAATGAACAGTTGTATGGTTTGAACTGAGAACCACTGCCAATTCCTCAACTGATAAAACTATGCCTATTCTTCAAGGGCTGCTTCAAGAAGCTTTTCATCAAACTCAACTGGACATCTGGTTTGATCTTCATCTTCAAGGGTGAAATCTCCACCTCTGAATTTTGCAAACCATCTTCTGCAAGTTCTTTCATTCACACATTCCTCTCCATAAACGGAGTGAATGTTTCTAGCCACTTCGGCTGCTGAGTTTCCTTTCTTGAACTTATAAAGCATTATGTGCCTCAAATGATTCTTGGGTACTTCCATGTTAGCAGGGTTTTAATCAAACAAAATTTAATTTTATTGTTCTCTGAAATAAAATTTGATCAGTTTAAATGCATCTAAACATAAAAATAATGTTCAGCTCCATTAGACATTATAAAATACTCTTTAAATTTCGTTCATTTTAAAAAAAGGTAAAATTCAGACATAACTTATGGGATGACCTGATAAATACATTTGGCTTTGAATTATTCAAATTAATATATTCATTGTTTTTCAAGTTTTTTCTTCTTATTATTATTATTATAAATTGTTTATCATGGATTTCTTAGTTAAACACTCTTCAACTGTTAAAGTACTGTAAAATAGGTATGAAAAAATAACTTCTGATATGATACGACCAAACCCCAAAGGGTGCAATGGTGGAACAAGTGGATGACGATTACAACAGATCTCAATGGTTGTACGAGTGGATGAAGAGTGCTGTGCATGACGGACATGCTACAGAAGAACAGAATCAGCAGCAGTCCATTGCAATTTCATAACTGAATTCTGCATATCTCATTCCACATATGCAGCAGACAAAGGTCATGAAATCAAATGTGTGGGTCACTTCCTGGCAAGTTGAGTTACACCTTAAACAAATTCACGCCATCAGCACTTTCTTCTACTCTGATTTTCTTTCACCTTCAAGCAACACTTGCAAAGCCAAACAGTGATAGGGAATGGATGTGAAAGCAAGTTTTGATTAAACTGGAAGCTTCTAGTCCTAAACCTGCATGCTGGTGGGGAATTTAGTCATCAACACCATCATCATAAAGGAAGCAATCAAGTTAAATTCTTAGATATGAGATAAAGCTGCCAATGATGACAATATGAATCAGAATACATTATCCTGTATTTTACAGACAGAGCAAGTTTTAAAAGATACTGCTATTTCTCCAATCCAAAACTTACTGTATTTTGGTTTAAAATACTGGCATGAATTCAGATATAATTTAATTTTAAGATATTAGTTCAACACAGGGTCAATTTTAATTATGCTGATCTTCTTGAATATGATTTAATGGTATAACATCACTTTCTGACTTAGATAATTCCTGGAAATGAATGGTAATGCTACAATGGAATTATACTCTACTACCAAGTTTTGCATTCTAAGATGAAGAATTTTATTTCATTCTCATTTTTTTGAACTCCCAAGAACTACAATCTTAACCTGTTCAAGTCTAGGTCAACTGTTATCTTCCCAACATATCCCCATAAACTGTGCCTATTACTCTGTAACACTCTACCTAGAGTGGTTCTTCTGCTTTATACAGAATGAACATCATTGTACAAAAAATGGAATTAGAGATCAAATTAGACATTACTTCTTTTATCATCAAGATACTTTAATAGTTAAAAAAAATATTTGACTAAGAAAGTTGTGATAAAAAAACCCAGCAAAATGTATATAAGGATACATTTCATGCACACTAAAATATATATATACATATTGGGTCCTAAGCAATTTCTGTTTTTTTGGAACCAAACTTAATGATGAATGTATCATACTAACAATTCCTTAAATATATATCATTAGAGGAGATAAAAATTGGGTTATATACAACAATGTTCAATGCAAAATGTAGTGGACCGACAAAGATAGATCTCCACAATTGACCTCAAAAGCTGACCTCCATGTAGGAAAGGTAATGTTGCATGTGTGATGGGTTCTTAGAGTTCTTAAAAATGAAATGAAACTCTAAATGCACATTTATATGTTCAGTAGCTGCAACATATATATAAAAATTTGAAAAACACCCTATGCCCATCATGTCCTCCTCCATAACAACATAAGGCATATGCAGCAAGAAAATTGGGAAAATCTTGGAACTCAGTTGGTCTATTCTACCTCCACTTGCCATATTCACTCAGCTGATCTACTCTACCTCCACCTGTCATATTCACCTGACCTTGCATCAGCCAAGTAATACATTTTTCAGTCACTGCAAAATAGTTTTATAGGGAACACTTTCTCCAATGAAAACTAGATTCAAGAGTTCACTGAAAATTTCTTAAACCGGGTATTAAACTCACAGGAGATTTTTGTTGAGATCATATAGGAACACCATTGGAAAATTCGTAAACTTAAGGAATCGGCACATATGCTAGGCCACAAAAATCTTCTGAGCCGACCAAGCATAGAAATGAATACAATATGGGAACCAGTAATAAGGAGTGCCAGAGAAAAGTGATAATAATAACAACAAAAGTTGCAATATGAGCTCTGATAAAACATGCAATGATAACAGCAAAAAATTGCAATATAAGCACTGGTAAAAATGGTTGATGAAGACATTAAGTTTATAATATCCAGAAATTCATACACAAATGTCCTCAAAGACACATGGCACAGTGGATAATGGTGTTGGTTAGATCCAGTATGAGTTCAATACCCGGTTAAGGCAGTGAAGAACTTGGAGAGGGGAATTAACAAGAGATAACTGATAACTGACATCCATTAAACATGGCACGTAGAACTAGAACAGTCTACCCCAGTGAGCGAAATAAAGGGTTAAGTTCAACATTCTAACCACCTGAAGAAGGCCGGAGTGTACAATGGCCAAAACGATGTAATAAATATTGCGACAAAGATGAGGACAATAGTCCAAATAATGTAAATTATTTTAATTTGGCTTAAATTTCTCTTAGGATTGTATAAAATGATACCAGCATCTCTTACATATCTCAAATGCACTATGGAAGTTCTCTCCCTGAAAGCTGCAATAGGATGCATGCTTAGGTTTTCCACAGGGATCTCCTGGCTGACTCCATAACTAATTGCAATTATCTGACAGAACCGATGGATTCTTTGGTAATGGTCCTCATGGATAAGTTCATAAATTTTTTTCCCACATTATCTTTTATTTAACTGATAACTGGTTGCCCTGAATGTGCAGAATCTTTAATCAACATTCAACCAGCCTTGAAATGTGCACCCCACTGTGTTTGACATAAAGAATGTTTGCCAAAAGGCAGACAAAATATTTTGACAATTTTGATTTTTTTCACACAAAATTTGATTAAAAAGACACTGCTAGAATTTATCAGCCATCATAGAGATTACACAGATGTTTTAACACTGTGTTACATATAAGAATTGTGAGTTTAATCACTGAACTGGGCAGTGTTTGAACTCCAGGGAAATAGGGTGAGTAATAACTGAGCAGTATTAAAAATAAGAACTAGACAAGGTTTGGTTTGCTTTATTTTACAGCATATAAACCACAATGCCAACAATTTTTATTGCTGGTAATATTTTTATTCATAAATGTATTGTCAGTAATTTTTTTTTCCTTCAAAACTATTTCTGGTAATATTTTTTCCAAAAATGTATTTTTTTTTTCATAAATGTATATCTGGTAATATTTTTTTATTATTTTTTTTCCAAAAATGTATAGTTTGGTTTTGTTTGTTGTGTTTTGTTTTATAGCATATCAACCTCCCAACAAAATTTTTATTGCTGGTAATATTTTTTTTTCAAAAATGTATTGCTGGTAATAATTTTTTTTTACAAAGTATTTCTGGTATTAAAACCTATTTTTATGTTTTCATAGTGTTTTGACCCCATTTTGGGGGTTAACAATTTGCCTATAGCTGCGACCCTAACACTACCACTCTGGGTCAGGTTGGGCCTAGGAACACCAGCAACTAAGAGGTAGTTCCATGCTCCTGATCAGAGGCCTTGCTATTGGACATGGTTTATTGTCTTACTCAAGATGCAGATGTAGTTAATCATCATACCCAGGACAGAACTAAACAAGATTTCCCTAGACATGGGCAGTGGAATGAGAACAGTCTATGCCCAGAGATTAAATAAAGAGTTCAGTTTGGAATTCCCCGTAGGTTACTCAGATCACTATATACCTGATAAAGGCCAGAGGGAGCAATGTCTAAAATGTTGTGATAACAACAAAGATGAGGACAATAGTCTGAATGTAAATAGTGCAAATAGTACTAAGTGAATATCATGTTGACAACACAATATATATGTCTATTTATAGTCTTGGTTACCCTTTGAATCCAAAAATGATGTATCATTTGTGCATCTCATCTGTAAACTCGGAGGTGGCTCTGCAACAGTGGAGGCACTGAAAGTCCATTGTCGTAATCACTGCTGACGATGCTCTGTGGCATTGATCTCTGGCAGTGGTGAGCTTCTGGAGATTTGCTTTCACAGTATCTTTGTACCGCTTCTTTAAATGGTCTTGGTTTCTCTTGCTGTGCAGGAGCTCTCCATGCAGCAGATGTCTTGGCAAGCAGTGCTCCTCCATGCAGATGACATGCCCCACCCATCGGAGTTGAGCCTTAATGAGCATGGACTCAATGTTTGAGGAGTGAGCACAATCCATGACCTCAAGGTTGGTAATGTGGTCCTGCCAGCAAATTCTAAGTATGGAACAAAGAGTTTGTATGTGGAAGTTTTCCAGCTTCTTGATGTGTCTGCAGTATGGTGTCCAAGACTTAGAACCATATAGAAGGGAGGGCAAGATAACTGCATTGTACACTCTCAGCTTTGGAATCAGCCAAATGTTGTGTTAACTGAGCACTCTATTGTAGTAATAAATAATACAGGATTTAAAATATGCATTAATTGTTTAAAATATATATCTTAAGTATTTCCAATCATGTAGGTCCATGAAAGTTGATTCTAATGACCAGTCATAGAAACAACGCCAATGTAATCACACAGGCATCCTCAAAGGCTCTCTCTTTAGTCCTACTCTATATCTGCTTTATATTAATGATTTTCCCAAGAACATCCTCAAATCATTAGCAAATATACATCCAGACAACATTATAGTTTATAGGTATACCTCCAAAAATCTAAATGACCCAAACTTTGCAACTGATCTCTCTTCTGACCTATCTTTAACAGCCCAAAGGTGGGAGGATTGACATGTAACATTTGATACCTCCAAAACCAAGCTACTAATGTTTCATCATCATAGAACAGACCCTGAATTTTCACCAGTCATGAGTAACGGTTGTACTCTCAATTAGGCTTTTTGCTTTGAATGACTATAGGGACACAAGTTCATTCCAAACTAAGTGGAACTCATATATATCATTTCATCACTAAAGATGCTGGAAAAATGGTAGTTCCTTGCACTGCTCCAGAAAGTAACTGACTCCTCCTGCCATGTTCTACCTTTACAAGAGTCAGATAAGACCAAAAATTGAATATTGCTGCAACATCTGGGCTGATGATGGCCAATCCTCACTTAAAAAAAACCTTGATAGAGTTCAAAAGCGTTTACGTAGCCCTGTGAGTGATGAATTGTTTTCCACCCTACTACCTCTTTCCCATAGATGAAAATTTGCTAGTCTCTCATTATCTATCACTATTTACATGGCAAAATTAGCTACATTCCTTAGTTCCTCCAGTTCAGGTTTTCATATAGATAGGACCAACCTTGATGGATATAACCCACCTTGCCACATACACAGGGCCAACTCATCCTCATTCCCTTCATATTCCATTAGCAAGAAGGAAGTTCCACTCAGACAGCTTCTTCCCAAGAACTGTTACTTTGTGAAAAAGACTCCCAAGAAGATGCTTCCCTGATCACTATGATCTTAACTAGTTCAAGTTTAGGTTCAACCATTATTCATTCTACATCTCTCATAATACACACTTTTTATTCCTTCTTCTTATGCTCTTGTAAAACCTGTCCAGTAACCCTCTACCTTGAGCGACTCTTGAACCTTATATTGGATGAACAATAGTATAAACAAATTTATGTCCAGAATTTTTCTTTAATAAAGACACAATAAAAACCACTACTTTGTAATGGTACTTGAGAAAGGTAAGAAAATTCTGACTGAAAAAAGGCTTCAAATGTAATATATATGAAACCATCAGTCCAAAAAGAACTTCTTTGACTTCAAAGTGAAATTCCCATTTTTGTATTAGATGTGAAGATATATTTATAGATTTACAGGTATATACTGAACATAGTTTTGTATGGGACAAATGTAAGACACCTGGTGAGGATTGAACACATTAAAAGAGATACTTAGTAAGCATTACTCCACAGCATGATAAATATTATGGATGGAGATAAGACACTAAATTTCCTCATACTGATGGACTTACAATAGAACCTTAAAGCTAAACATTTTCAAGCATTGTGCTTTTAAATTTTCCTGGCTTGTTAAAAATTGCCCAATTAAACAAATAAAATATTGCATTATTACAGCATAATAACAAAGTCTTTACACTTTGTTTTAAATTTATTTATTTACTCTTTTTGCAAATAAAGAGAAAGTGATGTTTTTTTATCAATATTTAACATAGTCAAATATTTGTTGTCACCATATGTTATCATGTTATTTTGTAACATGTAAAGAACATTTTCGTTATGAGAGTTAATAGTTGTTATATGATTAATAATTTGTGATTAATATTTTTCAACTTAATTTCAGTTACCTCTCATTCCAACTCTCAAACTATTATTTTACAATAAGTAGTGCAGATCAAATGGGTTGAGTGTGTAAAATGTTTGCTTTCCAACCAAAAGACCCAGGTTCGAATCTCACCTTGGTTGATTTGTCAGGAAGGTGACTTCTTAATGTTATCGGCCTGGGGTGGGGGCAATCCAGCATGCAGAATAATGGGTAAGCACCTGAAAACGATACCACAGATTGACCCAAGTCTTTGAGTGAAATTTGGTGGATGGAACCATTGCTATCAAAAGTCGCTGATTACACCAGATAATGTGCTCGCTTCCAGAAACTATAACTATGGTCTGCTCAGGACATGTTGCAATATAAACCACAGGTAGCCTCTGTGGGTATTGAATAAAAAAAATGTGCTTGAGCAGGCATCTACAACACATCCCTCTAAAACCTGTGACAGCTGCCATATCAATTTAACTACAGAAGTCATTGGCTGTATTCAAATCTAAACCTACAAATATTTTGTAGTTTCTGTATTGCTTGCTTACAAGCACAGAATGAATAGTTCAGTAGTTGCAACAAAGAACAATAGATATTAACATGAAAAAAATACAAAATATGTTGCATGAATTTATTCATTTTCTTGATAATTGAAAAGAAAAATCATAAAGCAATCTAAGTAAATAATGTTTAATATTTTTGTTGTAAATTCTAAAAACAAAAAAACATTATATAAATTTACTTTCATCATATATTTAGTCTTTATTACAATTCTAATCACTTTTTTAAAACAATAAACATTACCAAGGAGTGAAGGTAGTTAAAATAATAGTGGTGTCAAGGGAAAAACCATCCTTTTGGCACACTGTTTTTTTTTTACGAGCCCGAAAGTCCAAGTTTGCAGTACATAGATAGAGAGATAGATATTTGAGCACATGTGTATATGTGTTTTAAGTTACTAATACTTTGGAAAGTGTAATTTACAATCATATTCAGGTAATATGACCTTGGAACTCTGTTCAGTTAGCGAACCCATTGCAGTGTGCGTATTATTCTAAGTCCAGGCTGCTCAGAATTACCACAGAGTAGAAGACGGTGTAAACAGTAAAAAAAGATGAACTACGACTGCTTTCACTTTGATGTGAGTCCCGGTTCAACTCTGTTTCTAGGATACAAAGTCAGCTGTGTGTTTTCATATCTGTTGAAATGTTTATACAATATGCACAGTAGGAAAATTCCACAACATAAACATCAATCACTAATATGCATTTAAAAGCTCACATATGCACACCTGGAAATGTAAAACCAAAAGAAAAAAATGAATCAGGTATGTGATTATCTTTGTACACTTAACATTACCCAAAAAATAAAATAAACCTGAACCCTTTCCAGACTGAATTTATCAGTTTTAAGGTAAATCCAATTTGTCAACTATCTATATAAAGTTAATCCATCTATACCAGATATATTCTGATACAAATTAAATCAAGGGTCCACAAAGTAGTCAATATTTTTCACTGGGGATCAATGGGACAATCCAAAGTGTTGATAAATACCTGGCTGTCAAAAGGGAGCCAATAAATAAATTGCAGCAATTTACAATTAAATCTCTTCAATTTCTGACCAAATATCAATGCCTTTGCTTGCCAAACAATTTTTCTCATTATTGATGATGATTGAAAATGAACTAAATTCAACAAATAAAATAATAATAATGAATAATAAAAAAAAAAAAAAAAAAAAGAGAAATACATTTTCCCATGATGCTAATAGTAAAGGAACTGGAAATATAATTACTTCCCCTTGGCTTTGTCAAACACCATTAGGTGTCACTGTTGAAGTCTATAAAACAATAAAAATTTCCTGCCTCTCTCTCTCTCTCCCTCCCCCCCCCTTTCTCCAAGATGTTAGCAACATATGGAAAACAGACGATCACACTGAGGCATGTCTCATTTCCCTGATCTGCTGACAACTAAACTCTCTTTTCACTTCCCAATGCATGGTATTCGCACGTGCCTTACAAAGCCTCCACCTATTAACTAAATCAACATTTTCTTCAACTGTTCCAACTCAGCGCAAGGCTGGCTTGAGCTCAACTATTATAACCATGTTGACACACCACCAATGAAGTAAAATAAGTTTGTTCCAACTCTGTGCAAAGCTTACTTGTGCTCGACAATTATAACGATAATTATCCTTACTTACCCTAACTTCTGGACCAAGAAAAAAAAAACAAACAAACCATAACCATGCTCAAACCCTCCAACAATAAAGTAAGTACAAATTTTCTTTGGTTGTTCCAACTCTGTGCAAGGCTGACCCAAGTGTTACCATTATAATCATTTTTAAAAAGAAAAAAACATACCCATTGAGAAATTTGTTTCACTATAGTACATATAAAAAAAGTGAGTAAATGCTCAGTGGTAGAAACCACAAATTTTTGTATGATTCTTATTTAATTGTTTTCATATGAACATGCACCCACCTGAAATTGACACCAACACAACCTTTAAAATCCATGTCAACCAATTCAAGAAAAACAGGAAGTAAAATTTATTAACATAAAACAGTAATAACAAAAAGTGACAGTGACTAACAAAAAGACAGCTAAACCTGTTTATTGGTCCTCTCTCATCAGAGCAAAGATTGAGGGGTAAAATGCAAGAAAATATAATCCTGAATGGCTAATTACTGTCAAGCTCACCAACCACTCCTTCTGCTTACAGAGAGATGGCTGGTAGGACTTAATATACACTGATTTCAATACTTTCAAGTGCAACTCAAAATTAACTCTCCTCAGCACTGAAAACATGTCTGTAATATATTATCAGCACACTGGCTTTTAAATGTTTGGGGATTAAAAGAGTGTTGATAAATAAATTATGATGACTTACAGCTAAAACTCACCAATTTCCAACCAAATATCAATGATCTTGCTACTGCTTATTAGACATCTCCTTCTCGATAATGATGTCAACCAATTCAATAAAATGTATTTATTATGTATTTATTATTACCTAAATTATTTATGAAGTATTTCTCATTATTTTTATTGTTGTACTCACAAACACATTTAGCCCAGCAAGAGAAATAGAAATTAAAAAAGAAATCAAAATTTTCAAATAATTCTTATTGAGAAACAATAACAAAGGAAAATGGTGAAAGAATTTTTACCCTTAAATAAAAATTATTATTATTATTATTATTAATGTTAACTTTTTTTTTGTAGATGCTTGGGGGTTGATATGGAATCAAGGATTCCATGAAAGAATTGATGGTCTGTAAAGTTTGGATGCACTGGAAATAAATTAATATACTTCTCCTCATCATTTGAGTCAAGATTGGCCTACAAAGCCTTCTTGGCATTCATGTGTCTATGCCTGGTTGTCATGGTATTAGAAATCAATCATCTACCAATGAAAAATCCAAAAAAAGAAATTGCTAATTTTAGTACATGCCAGCTTCCATATTGCTAGGCTTATTCAATAGGATATACCTAATCAATTGGTATTATTAGATCAAATTGTGAACAAATGTATGTGCTTGGCTAATCAAATCCAGTTGTTTTTTTAAGGGTTAAGAAAAGTTTAAAAAACAGGGCTTTTTATTATTAAAAATGCCCAATACAAAATAATACATTGTACTGGTTATGGGCAGAACTGCATTATTCTTTAGGCTAGTATAGGCTGAAGCCTAGGACCCATCATGTTTTTATAAAGCAATAATTTTAATTTTCTAGATGCTATAAATTCTAAGCAGTTACATAAACTAAAATGATATCAACATGAAAAACTCGTATTTATTAAACTTTACAGGAAGCAAATCAAGGAAAAGAATGTTTTAGTTTGTGTCATTGTGTTTCAAGTCGATAACACATTTGATTTTGATGTTTAAATAATTTTTGATAAAGCAGTGGTTTTAATTTTCTAGATGTTATAACTTCTAAATAGTTTCATAAACTAAAATGATATTCATATGACAAACATTTATTTTTATTATTTTATTGTTATAATGCAGATAATAAAAAATCTGTTTTTTTTTTTACTACAGTTGTATTGAAATATGTGCTAATTTGATTTGCAATAAATAGTAAAATACTGTTATTTATTAAAGAATATTTTTGACAAACAAAAAATAGGTATTCTAGTTTAAAGAATTTACTTCAAGCTAAACAAACATTGCTAAAAGTAAAAAATATCCAAAACAGAGGCAGATGAGTTAGAGATTGCCTCCATCTGAAGGGGACCCCATAATTTCATTAGCCTAAGGATTCTAAAAGGTCATAATACAGTCCTGGTTATGGGAGTAACTTTACAAACTGCTATTCTTTGTTCTTTAAGCTTTTGTTAATTTTACTTTTGAATTACATGATAATTCATCGGCCATTTTTTCAATCTCATAATGCACATTAAAAATATAAAAAATTATTTCAGGCTAAAATGTATAGAACACATTTCCTTTTGAACAGTGACTAAAATTAACCACAAATTTAAGAAAAATGAATGTTATTTAACTGACAACAACAAACAAGGTAGAATCATCATAATTTTTACTTGTCTATGTTATATTAATCCTGTAGTCTCCCCTGTAGATTAGAGGGCTACAGCTTCACCATGATAGGTACAGCTGTTGTGATTGCCATACCAGTTATTCTTATGGGGTGGAGTTGCTAGCTCCAGGCTCAAGTTTTGAATACAGAATTCTACTTCTCCTAGACTGGTTGCCAATCAGAGATAGAGAACCCAGTTTGCTCTACTATTAAAGGGGAGAAGAGCTGGTCTCATACTTTTCCAAGGCTGTTTGTAAAATGGTAAACACAACAAGCATATTTGGAATTTGAATTGGCACACCAATTCCACATTCCATTGTTAAAACATGAATTTATCTTTCTTGATGCTATGCAAAAATATTTTTAAAAAATGTCTCAGCTTCAATGTAGATATAAGTATATTTTTTTTATATTTAAATAAATATTTATATTTTAATATGAAAAGGATTTGCATTGGGTTTTTTTAATTTAAGAATACATACAAACACAAATAGGCAAATCTAGCGCAATCCAGATATTAATCTGTTAATTATTGCAATCCACATATATAAATATAACAAGAACTTCAAGTTTAGACTGACACAGTGGAGAGTGAAGGAATTGAACTCACAATGTTAGCAATAATCTAACAAGTCTAGCCTGCTCACAATTATTCTCTAAATTCCAAATGTGACATGAGAAACCATACTTTTACTGCAATTATGATTTTTAACAAAATAAAGGAAAGTCCAAACCTTAAAAGAAAGAAGAGAAAAAAAAACTCAAGATTATAAAAGAAAATCTAGGCCACAGTTGAATTTGGGATTCAGTGAAATAAGGAGCAGCTTTAGGGCCTCACAGTCTGAAGGGGAATAATTAAAGATATATTTTAAAGAAACAGCTACACATGTGTTTGTTAATAGCATTCTTGCTGTGGTGAAGTCTTACACAGCCTTATTTTCTGTTAACCCCTTCTAATAAAGCTTTTCACAGCTTAAGGCTTCAAACCATGTCTAAATTTGGCTGTAATCTGGGTACAAATTTTAGAATCCAATTAACTTGTTAAAAGTTTCACATTTCTAGTGAGTCCTGTTTTAGATTTTGCCTATCAGTGACAAACTCAAAGATGGGGGTGGAGAGAGTACTTTGAATGTATCAAAAAGTTCATCTATTCTATCAGTACAAATAAATCAAAAAGGGTAAATGCTAGAAATGTGAAACTATTTAAATAGACAAAGATCTAACATTTTATTTTTAAGAATTTCAATATGAATCTTTTTGTAAATGCTACAAATGTGAAACTAAATAGACAAAGAACAATATTTTATTTTTAAGAATTTCAATTTGAAGCTTTTAGATTTTTATAATATTCTTTTATCTTATTCTGGCTGCAAGCCAAAATTGTGTGTGTTTGTGTATGTGTCTATATATTTTTGTTTAAAGCATATTTAACTGATAAGGAATGTAAACGACTTTTTTCTGCTGAAACAGCAACAGATTTTTGCTTCTTTTTTTTTCTTTTTTTTTTAATTTTTTAAATTTTGCCCAAAACATTCCTGATACAAAACAAATTCTTTTTTACCAATATTATAACTGAAGTCTCTCAGAACTTTAATTTCAAAAATTGTAAATGCTATAAATGTGAAACTCATAGTAGTAAAACATTCATTTTAGTTCTAATGTTTCAACCAATTTTTAAATCTACTTCAATACAATTTTGTTAACTGTGGCAAATAACAAAAAGCAAAAAGTGATTTAAAAGATAAAACAATAATTATTTACACTATCTACATTAGGACTATTATCCTCATCTTTGTTGCTGCTATTGCTATAAGACTATAGCCTAGTGGATTAAAGGTTCATGAATTTAGTGACACAGTAATTGTGAGTTCAATCCCTGAACCGGGTAGTGTGTACTTGGACTTTGTGGAAACATGGCAGGTAATAACTGAGCAGTACTAAAAAATAAGAACTAGACGAGATATCCCTAGACATGAGCAGTGGGATGAAAATAGTCTACAACATTCACCCGTCCCCTCGTCCCAGGTGTAGATTTCAGTTCTTAATTTCCTGTAGGTTACCCAGATCAATATACACCTGATAAAGGCCGGTGGGTACAATGACCAAGCTGTTGTGATAACAACAACAAAGATGAGGACAATAGTTTGAATGTAAATAGTTTGATAACTCCTCATCTCATAAATTCAGACAGAAATAACAATAGAGTACAAAAATAAACATGACAGAGTAGCAAGAGTTCTACACTGAAAACTGTGCAAATGTATTTGTCTATATAAACAAATGTTATCAATATAAAACAGAGGTTGTATTGGAAAATAAAAAAAAAATCATTAAATATTCTAGTTCACTGATATCCAAGCAGTCCACATAACTCAAACAATAAAACTGGATGAAATACTTGTGATTAAAGAAAAAAAGGACCAGCTGAACTATGGATATGGCTGGGCCAGTAGATAAAAGTGAAGGAGAGTGAAAAAAATACCAGGACCTTGCTCGGGAGTATAGAAAATTGTGCTATATGAAGATTGGGCTGGTGTCTATGTAAGTGCACAAGGAACGATGCAAAAATCATTACAATTGATATTAGATGAAGAAGAGATAAGAGTGTACAGACCCCAGCATTGCTGGAGTCTGTAGAGGTACCGAGAAGGGTGTTGGAGATTTGCTGCCACTTACTCTTTAGTGATCACAATCAGAATTTTATTATGAACATGCAAACACAAAAAAAAAAAAAAAAATATGAGATTTGAGATTCAGTTGTTGTAAGCGGGAATCATTGTGAATTTTGTGGTTTCGAAGTACAAGATGGATAACTATTGTGTCCTTGCCAGGAAGCTAAGGGAGTTGGGTATCAAGAAGCTGACAGTCATGCCAGTCATTATCAAAGTACTAAGAACAGTCTTGATGAGGTGAGGAAATGGGGTGGAGGAAAAACAAGAAATAATGGGAAAGGTCAAAGTTTAGGACTGTCTCAACAATGGTGCTACTGAAAAGTACAAGAATACAAAGAATACCAGAGAATTAGAAAAACTTGTTGTCACTTTGTCCCCATTATAACTCAACAGTTATTATTGGTATGTACACTCAATCAATAAATAATGAGAGCCAGAATTCTGCAGTATTAAGATTCCAAAAGCAAAACTAAATGATTTTACTTTTTCAAACTAAGCTGTCTATTTGAGGTCCCATGAAAACTACATTTAGGAAGTTAATTTCAACCCTCATTAGAGAGTGACCGAGTGAGTAGATTTTATTTATATAAATAGTAATTATAGGAAATGTAATCACATTATTTTCTGAAATATATGATCATTGCACAAACTTCCACAGTGTCATTTTTCATAAAAAACGCAGAATTAAATGCAAATATGCCCAAAAGTTAAGAGTAAACATGAACTGTGTTGTAATCGGAAATACCAGATTACATTTCAAGCAGATATTTAAAAAAAATAAATAAATAAAATAAAATGAACACTCCAAGATATTCCTGATTTAGGTGTCTCTTAAAACCCAATGTTTTTCTTCTACAGTTATCCTGAATTTTGTTCAACATTAATGTTTTAGATTTGTTGTACAAGTCGAACAAATGAGAATACACAAAAATGATACAGTTTGTTATTTATTTTTACATTGATCGTATTTAATTGACCAGAAAATTTTCGAGGACAGTTTTTGTTTTGGTTGACCTGCTAAGTAAATAAGAAATGCTTTTATTTAGATCACTTGTATGTTTTTGGTTATCTGTTTCAAAAGACTGGGGGCTATTGCAGATTTTACAAGTAATAAGATATGTTTACAATACCCTAATATTAGCTATAGGAATTTTTTTGCAGGGGATTTGGGAGAATTTTGCAGAAAAGAATTATCATGGCAAAATCTTTGTAGGAGCAGCTAATAATTTAAAATTCTTTTTCTCACTAATGCAAATGTATGCACTATAAATAAAATTTTATGTAGTGTGTCCCTTCAGAAAGTTTGCGATCATACCTCTACACAATTTCTTCTTTGTAGCTCTTAATAAATTTTGTCTTTTCATTATTTCTCCTACTGCCATCTCTTGTGAAGTTGTTGTTCACTATTTGCACATTGGCTTACAAAAGATACTGTTCATAGAGTTGCAACAGCAATCTATACTACATTAGATTCATACACAATGCACAAATTAACCAAACTTTGGGGTAAAACCTTGCACATGAAAATATATATATATATAATGTACGTGCGTGTTTCCTTACCAGTAGCAGAACTTGTGCTACCAATGAATTAAAAAATGCATATCTGCTATTAATATATAATTTATAGCTCTGTTATTCTACATTGAGCACTATTTTATTAATACCAGCACTCAATGTTTGATTATATATATATAGCACATGCATACACACACATTATGTACATTTTTTCTTCTTTAAATGATGATGTATGCTTTCATGATGTAGGCAAATATGGTTCTGCACAGATTCATGTGAATGACTCTTACTTTTAAAGATAGTGGAATGGTTTCCCCAGTGCCTTTTTCATGGCTTTGAATTCAGAGTACTCCTTTCTTTAGATTTGCTGCCATTTGAGGCTCTCTTGTTATTTAACCCATAGGTGGAGGGAGAAGGAATGGATTTTTGGAGCTTGGCACAGAATGTTGGTTTTCACATTGAAAATGAATGAATACTGAACAAACATTCTTTTGGTAGGCTTATTTTCTTTTTTATGAACAGAAATTGTATCCTCCTTGTGCAACAGAATTCATAGCATGTGGTATGTTGGAACAGAGAGAGTGAGACCTCCTCGTTCTTTGTATCAGGCAGTCATCCTAATTAGTTCTTTGGTGGTTAGAGTGGAATGGACCAGCCTGTCCTACTTTCTGACAAAGGAATAGAGAGAACTGACCTCAAGTCCTCTTTTCCTAGGTTCCTATTGAGGTTGGTAAGTCGTTGGGGAGTGCAGTGAGTGTGTGTAGGATTGTCCTTCACTTTGGTACAGGGTCTGCGATCTTTTGTTTTGCTTATTCAAGTATGTTGTTTCAGAAATTAACTTAGCTGATTGACCTGTCTTTAAGATGGCTGGTGTTCATGTTAATGAGGTATTTAGGAGATGATAAGTAATTCATATTATTTTATTCATACTTTTCAGGAGATTTAAGAAATATTTCTATTTTAACTCATTTATTAAACTTTGATTACTACTATAAATTCATACCTTTCCCAAAAACATCATTGCAAAAGCGAACATCACAAACTGGCCTTAATTTCAACTCATCTTGTCAATTCCACTTTCCCTGTAAGACCTTAACTCTGTAGAAATACCTTCTTTATTTTTCTTTTTTTGTCCCGGTGAGAATCTACCTTAAGAATGAATAATTAAAGACTTAATTTTGATGAAAGCAAATTTGCTGTGTAACAGTATATAGTAAATGTGAAAACTTAAGTTTACAGATAGCCAAAAAGTGTCTTTGTGCATATGCATGAAAAAAAGAACAAAAGAAAATGAAACTTATTTTATTAGCTTTAAGTGGGGTGTATTAATTACCTTGATTTTTCTTTTTTTTTTTTTTTTGCACATTCTATTTATCTTTAATGATTAAATATCTACCTAGCTAGAGATGTGTGGGGGGGGTGGCTGACACATCAAAAACTCAAGCAAAGGACCCTGCAGAAAAAAGTTAAAATTGGTTTAAACAGGATGCGATACAATTTAACAGAACATTCAGCGGGTATTGCAAAGCAGCATTTTGCGCATTTGCCGAAAAACACATGCACACACACACACTATATATATATATATATATATATATATATATATATATATGCGTGTGTGTGTGTGTGTGTATATATATATATATATATATATATATATATATATATATATATATATATAGCACGCTTGTGGAATCGCAGAAGCTAAGAAAGCAACGTCACGATATGGTGAAGCAAAGAGACAACAAACAAATAGCTAATGAAGCTGTTGATGGTGTCGTTATTGTTACCCCTACCCCCAGTCAACATGATTAGCGGTAAAGGATAGCAGAGAATAGAAAGTAAACCGAAGAAGAGAGAAAAGGAGAAGGTACATCAAGAAGGTGGGACAGCTCTCAATTGTTGCTACTACACAATCCTTCATAGCCTCTGCCCCTCCTTCTTATTGGTTACTATCCCTTCTAAACAGGCACCTTTTACTTTTTGCCTTCCCATCTACAATGTACACGTTTAGTACTACTACTCAGATGTTCCCCCTCTCTTTCTCTTCTCGCTTCATCATAGTTGCTTACAAGGCCAACACAATTTCTTATTTGCAGGCTTAGTTCTACCCTCCTTCTAAGAGAAAAGTGCTTTTTTTCTCTCTCTTTATTTGTTTGGGAAGTAAGTATGTTTTTCAGGGAAAGAACCCTTGAAAATTGTAGCACTAACGCAAATTAATTTATTGCAACAGTTTTTTTTATTATTATTATTTAAAATTCTGTAAGATAAGCAAGAAAAAAATACACAGCATCTTTTTTTTTGTTTTGTTTATGCTTCAGTTTTGCCCGGGCGAAATCCTGCCGCGAGTCTTTATGTATATCTGCAAGAAGCTATTGTAAGCATTTTTACTATGACAAAATTTCAAAAAAAATAATTGAAGTCCCCAAGAAGAAGCACTTGTCATTGTATATCTTTTGTTTTTCTCCCTACCCAAACAAGCCCCAACATAAGGTACCCAAAAAAGAACGGGTCAAATACAGAATTGAATGGTGAATAAATGCAATGGACAATACCATGAGAATGGATTATGTAAATAATGAGAGTGTTGAGGTAAGTGCTTTTTATCAACTTCTCTCTGCCCCCCTCTCTCTCTCTCTCTCGCTCTCTCTCTCTCTCTCTCTCTCTCAAAAAGAAAAAAAAGATGTGAGAATCCGTTAAAATCGATTTTGATCTTTGGAGACAAAACATTTTTATTCAATAATTTCTGATACTTGTAATAATTCTTTTCTTTTTCAGTTTTTACTTTTTCTTTTTTAATTTTTTCTGTTTGTTTACAATACATTATTTGTGAAATTGCACAACTAACTTAATTTTAACCAATAAAAACGGATCTGGTGAATAAGCGTAAAAGTGTGCTTGCTATGCAAAAGTATGAAAACCCATGCACCAATAATACCCGACAAATATTTATGGAGACAACTTTTTCCCTCCCAAAGAATAAGAGTTAGAGACAAAAGCCTACAAATGCGAATGAGGTGCCCGGGACTGATTGGGATGGGAGTAAGAGGTGGGGTAGCTGAAGTAAAGTACTTGCAGATAAAGAGGTTGAAAAAAAACACTCTAAAATAGACATTTACACATTAATCAATCCGTGCATTTGCTATGTGTGATCCTGATAATAAATTTTATTATAGGTACTAAAACAAAAGAAACAATATATTATTTCTGTTTGTTGAACTTTTAATTTAAAAAATTACAATTCAAAGCCAATGCATACACAGTACACACACACACAAAACAAAACAAAATAAATATGCGTGTGTTGTTGTATGCGTGTATACTACGTACAAGAAGCGCACATAGGATATCGCGACGTAGAGCAATAATGGTTATCATGTTGGTTTCATAACAATTGCTGTGAGTTCGATCCTCATTTCATTCAGCATTTCATGGAATTGTTTTCAAACTAAAACTTAGTAAACAAAACACTTAAACAAACAAACAAAAAAAAAAACGCTAAGAAGAAGCCGAAGCGTATGCATTCCCATGGAGTTTGTTAAATGGCAAGCAGGCAAATCTTTTTTTATTGAATTTTAAGTTCGATTCTCATTGCGTGCCAGACACGAGCCAAACTAAGCTGACATTAATGAGCTTTTTATACTCCTCAATATTATAGCCTTGTGCCAGACTAAGCTAATTTTAGTAGATATATCCTGTATTTCCCGCCAGATAAGTCTTTCTTCCCGAAAATGTTGCTTCAAACAAAACGAATCACACATATACTACGAAGGTCATGGTTTGGGGTAGGCCTTTTTACGGGTTGAGGTGACTGGTACCCACTGTTTGCAAGAATAGCCCCAGGATGGCCCCCAGAAGGAAATAAAAATCGATACCAGTTGGTAGATTTTATTTGGGTCAAGAAGATTTTTTTTTCTTTTTATCGACAAATAAAAATAAAATAAACAAAAAACAAAATGCATCAAAGAATTTCAAATAATCTAATCAAAATCACTGCATAAAAAATAGTAAATACATTTTTCTTGTTCTTTTATTAATCAATTGAGTAGAAGTATTTTAGCTTGAAAATGAAACATTTTTGACATTAGTTCTCCAATACAAATAAGAAAAACAAATTTATTCAGAAGAATGAAAATAATTTAATTTTTTAATTAAAAAAAATGAGTGGTACAAAAAGAAGTCTACAGAAAATATGATCTGCAAACCAAATGTGAATGCTGCTTATACTGACTTAATAATAATACCCTTGCGAAAGGCATGAATCAACCTTCCCCTGAGCTTTTTACAATTGATAGATAAACTGATAAAATAATGTCTTGTCACTAGCATGCCACAATAGGTAGAAAGAAAAATGTAGATTGGTGAATAATACTTTCTTTCTGACATGAGCAGAGTCAGTTGCAAGAAAATGTCTTTCTCCTGTTGATAGGGTGAAATAAAAAGTAGGATCTAATTTATGAAATCATATCATGTTGGTTTCATTAGAAACTAATTTTAGAAAAACCTTTTTTAAAAAATTTAAAAAGACTATTAAAAAAATTATTTAGTGAAAGGAAAGGCTTTCAAAGGTGGGAGGGGGAATTTAAAAATAATAGTAAAAACAAATAAAAAAAAACTCAATATTCTTCAAATATACTTAAAAAAACTTGTCATGAAATAAATATGAGAAAAATTAAAATAAACTAGAAATAATAAAAAGTACCCTATAATAAAAAAAATAAAAAAATTAAATATTTATCTTGTCCCTACTCAGTTTTGAGATTATATGCACTTACCAAAGGTTGTGACATTTTTTTTAGCCTAAATGTTTTAAGCAAAAGGTAAATGGATGTTAATTTTAACTACGCATACATTGCCCAGATCTTGATGCCAAAAGACTGCTTGCTTTAAAAAAAAAATCAAGAAATACACAATTTGATCATTTTTTTAACATTGAGAATCATTTAGAAATATTACTTCTCCTTTTACTGCATACAGAATCCCCTCAAATTATAGTATTTTATATATTTGAAAGTGCAGTAGCCTGGCTCTCAATTTCAGTCAAGAGTGTTTTAGGTGTTACCATAGAAGGATATGACTACACAACCAAGAAATTCAAATTCAACATGCATTGGCAGAACTTACATTTTGCTTGGTGAAAATAGTCTCTTACAAAGTAGTAAAGGTTAAACACAATCTTTATTAATATATGTTTAGAATTTGCTATATTTATCAATATCGGAGATAGAGCATTTATAGGCATAGTCAGTGTTGCCGTAGGTATCAACACTGCATGGTGACTGGCAGTTTCGATTGCTATATTCACACTGCCCATCTAATTAAAATGAAAGATTTCATTTAATCTCTTTGTGTGTGTGTGTGTGTGTGTGTATATTATAGAGGGTGATTAGAACACCTCGAGGTGGTGTAATGGTTAGTAAGCTTCTCTTGCTAGAACAATTATGACTGAGTAGTGAGTTTGATCCTCACTGGGTGCTCCCTACTTTCGGCCTTGTGCCACATCTAAGCTACACTTGGAAAATCACTATACAGGGTGATTGAAAACTCCCTATTTTATTTATGATAGACTCTACAATCTAACTATAATTTTTACAAGACAATAGAGTCCATCATACATAAAATAGGAAGGTTAGTTTTCAATCACCCTGTGTGTGTGTGTGTGTGTATATATATATATATATATATATATATAATCTGCCTATCTGTTCATTTCCATACTATAACAGATTTGGGAGGAAAAGGAAGGAGAAAATTAGATGTGAAGGGGGAAAGGTAAATGGTAAGTAAAAAAGAAGCTAGAGAAAAATGAAAAGAAAAGTATGTGAAAGCAAAGAGAGAGAAAATGGAGTTAAAAGAAAAACACTGACAGATAGGCAGAGCCTTAATATCTTGAGCTTTATTACTTTGACATTTTAAAGTGAAACTTCATTTAAATATTTGCTCTTTTGTGGCAGTATGGCAGAATCTGATAGCAAAGCTTACCTGGATCATAAAGGAAACCAAATGACTATAGGATAGGTTCAGTGTCTTAAAGAAAATGAATGATGTATGTCTTATTCTTAAAAGTTATATATTTCATGAGTGCTTTCTTTGTTTTTATTATCCTGTCTCTAAAAGCTGACATGAAAGTTAATAGCCACAAACGGCAATGTTAAATATCTGATGTAAAGTGAGTTGAGGCTCTCATCATATGATGTGTCAAGAGCAAAATCATTTTCCTTATGATTTAATTTATTTACCCCCCCCCCCCCCTCCACATTCATTTCTGCTACTTTAGCACTGATGCAAATAAGCCCAAATGAAGCGGATGAGTTATTTATTGCTTGTTTTAAAATATTCAAACAAAAGTTTGGACAAATTTTCAAATTACCCAAAAGAACAGCATGATTTCAGAATCAAAGATTTTTAAATGAAAGAGTAATGAGTATATTTAGCCACCGAGGGTTTCATGTGGCACAAGGCCGGGTTTAACATGGGTTCTCCGAGCCTGTAAGCTTGATCCAAAATTTTCCCTTTCAAACCCATATAAACGGGTTCAGGGGCAGTCTACCTCCCCAAACAAGACTTTGCCCTTTGGTGGAGCCTCATCCAGTTTCCTCTGTGCCCGAAGGTAGAGAGTTCAACTGATTAGCTGGAATAGATCACAAAGAGTAATGAGTTAGTGCATTTGATTTTTTTTTATAGCTAATACTGGATCCATGTCTTGCTCAAAGGTGACCAGGCACTATACAAGACAAAAATATTTGAACAATTTTTCATATACCAAAATATTAAAGACAAAGATAAATTCAGTACAGGACTAGAACTCTATGAGCCTGTGTAGAACTTTCTCACTCTCTAGGTGGATCATGGCTCTCCACAGCGTTCTTTCTTTTATCACTCTTGTGGTACTTGTTCCTCTGTCCATTTGTTAAATCTTGTCCAGTAGGTTACTGCTATCCCCTAATTCTTTTGTCTTCAACATATTCTGTGAATGTTAATTTCTTCAAGCCATCTTTTTATTATGTGTCTAAAATATTGCAACCATCTCTTTCTGATAATTAGCAACATTTTCTTTATAGTCTCTGTTCTCCATAAAACTTCTTCATTGATCACAATTCACATGCTCTGTCCATAGTATTCTCAACATTAGAACCACATCTCACAAGCTTTGATTTTCTTTTCTTTCATTTGTGACTATTCTCCAGCATATATTGCAATATCAGAATGCTGACATTACATAACAGTCCAGCAATTTTTTCTTCATTTCTAATATGATTTTTTTCATGCCTTGTGTGTGTATGTGCATATGAAAAAAAATAAACAATGTTTATTTTCTATGTATAAAGAGTGGTGATTAAAATTCACAACCCATTCCCCCAAATCTGATCAAATGACCAAACATAAGATTGTTTTTTTTGGAACAACTTCTTGGTTGAACTGAGAACTCATCAATACCTATTTGTAGCTGAGTCATATCTAATAAAATTGTCCAATACATTTGAAGACAAAAAAATGGCACATTTTATTTGACTAAGAAAATTTATTCCACATTTACCTGAACCTGAGATCATTCTAATTGTCCAAAATATGTGCATACCAAAAAATGGTATGTTTTATCCAACCAAGAAAAGCTATTTCATCTTTACCTGAACCTGAGATCATTCTAATAAAATTTAAAAATACATTTGCATACCAAAAAATGGCATATTTTATTCGACTAAGAAAATCAATTTCACCTTTAGCTGAACCTGAGAAAGATAACAAACAACGGCAGAAAGATTCTTTATATGGCACTTGTATCATTTCTAAGCTAAAACATGTCTTTTATTCTCTAAAAGTTTAAAAAAAAAAAAACCTTAGTTTTTGATATATATATATATATATATATATATATATATATATATATATACATATATATATATATATATACAAGGAAAACATGAGTTTGTACATTGTTCTACTAACACAAAAACATTTACAAAACTTTACAGACTTATCAGCCACTTAAGAATGTACTTGAATCTCTTTTTTTCTAAATAGGGAATTATTAAGATTTTCCACTTGAACCATGAGGAGATATTGTAACTGTGTGTGTGTGTGTGTATATATATATATATATATATATATATAAACAATTTTCTAAAATATCCATTATCCATAGTTTTCTTTTCTTTTTTTCATGATATCATGCCTGTGTGTATTTATGTACACATGTATATTAATATATGCAGATATTTTCACACACATACACAAGGTGTATTTCAACAGCAAGAATTCATCCAACATGATCTGTCTATTTTTTATTATATTTTTTCAATTTTCAAATAAGATTTTGTATTATAGATAAACTGTTCAAAGTTGATAAATTTCTGTTTTATTCACGTACTTCAACAAAATGGAAATTTATTTGAAAATTGAGAAAATACAATAAAAAATCGAATACACGGATCTTGTTATTTGAATTGTTTCAAGATTATTATAGATATGAAAAAACACAGTTGTAACTGATAAACTCCATCTATGATGAACTTTATCAGTTACAACTGTGGTTTTTTTGTTGGCAATTAAAAATAGAGCCTATAAAACATAAAATGAAAGAATAAAACTGAGGCAACACAAGTTTCATCCATTAATGAGGTATTGTCAGATCAGGTTCAAGCTTTTCAAAGATTGAACCTGGGCTGACAAAACTACATTGTTAGTGTGAAATCTGAATTGCCTTGGTTTCGTTCTTTATCTCACATTTTATGCACACACACAGACACACATATATATATATATATATATATATATATATATATATATATATATATATATAACAGTATGCTCTATCTCTGGTTTTGAGCACTCTTATAAGTACTATGTTTGATTATAATTGTCAAATATCTTTTGCAATCCATACAATCATTGAAAGATTCATGATTAAAATTTTAAACTTGCAGCTTTCAAATGGTAAACATAGAGGCAAACCATTTACTGCTTCAAATGTTTATGCATCAACAAAGTATCAACTGTATTTTTTTAATCATTTCACTCCAAGCAAAAGAAGAAAGCCACTAACACACAAGGAATTATTGAATGTGAAAAGAATATGAGTAAAAGAAAGAAAAATGAGTAAGAACAATAAAAAAAAAAAAAAGAGGAATCAAGAAAATAGATAACAATTGACATTGTGTTTAAATTTTTGAAGATCACTGCTGACTGGAATGCTAGAAGCTGGAAGAGAGTTCCACAAGCGAGAAGTGTGAGAGAAGCAACTGTTAGCATAGAACCTATGGTTACATCTTTTTTCAACTGTAAAAGGGTGAGGCCTTTCCACCAATTTTGTATTGTGCTTAAATTCATAAAGTCTCGGTACCAAAGAGGAAAAGCTCATCAGAACAATTACAGTGAAAATATTTATAGAAAAGGCACAGGGAAGTTATGTTATGGTGGTAGGAAAGTGACTGTAACTGAGATGCCAGGTTAGGACCAATAACATTGCAGATTCTTCTATGGATTTTATCAAGAATTTCTAAATACATAGCAGAGGCACCAGACCAGATGTAACACCGATATTCAGATCATGGAGGAATGGTAGACTTATAAGTATGTAATACAGATTTTGGCCAAAAACAACAAGTTTTCATAGAAGTAGACTTAACAGTCGAATACTACCAACGCTTTTATCCACTTTCATCCCAGTGGATAAAGTGTTGGTTGAAACCAGTAACTTGACCCAAAGAGTTGTGAGTTCAATACATAGCTACACCAGAGATGAACAAAAACTAGGACAGTAAAATTAAAAGGAAGATAACTGATACTGAAATATCTGGAAGAGGCATGGCACATTAAACAATCTACCCCAGTGGATGAAATAAAAGGTTTGGTTCAAAATTCCAATCATCTGAAGAAGGCCGGAATGTACAATGGTTGAAACATTGTGAATATGGCAAGAAAGATGAGGACAACAATCCAAACATTTTAAATAGTGTAAATAATTACAATACCTCATCTCAGAAATGAAGACAAATATCTCATTTTTCACCTTTCTCCTATATTTTGACAGTAATTTTTCAGAACCAATTTTTTGTTTTCTTTTGTCCAATCTCAATCAAAAGATATCTTTGAAAGATTTTTATAAAATTTTACACCTGAACAAATTAACTCTCTCTCTCATATATATATACACACACACCTCCTCCAAAGAAAATTTATACCAAAGGGGGTTAAAATTAATTTTTAAAAAATGTAAAATCTTTCTTGAAGCTTTTATTTCAAGCTAATAAGATTAAATTTAATGTTCCAAATAGGCCAAATACTCTGCACTATTTCAAAACGAATTTAAATTGACTAGAATGATTTTTTTAATCACTAAAAATGGCTGATTTTAGTCATGATTCTGAATCACTTAAATATTTTATTGCATTTTTTACTTTATGATTCAGGAGATTTTCTGTAACTAGAGGTCCAGTCTGATTTAATTTTTACACCTGAACAGTTTAACTCTCTCTCTGTCTGTCTGTCTCATTATATATATATATATATATATAAAATGTTAGTTTCTTTCATTGCCTATAGAACATTGGACTTCTTTTAACACAGCATCCAAGGGTGTGCTAATAGCAGGAGTTTCAGTGAGAATTTGAATTTTACAAGTAGTCTCCATATAGGATAGGTACTGTGTCTTAGAAAAGATAAATGATGTATATCTTATGCATAAAGTTAGGTATTTCGTCAATGTTTTTTCTGGTCTCTAAAATACACACTTTTAGGATAGTATGATTGAATTCAGAGTTTCCTTCTGCATTCTGTCCTGCTATTTTACCCATATAGCTGGAAGAGAGAAGAGATGGATTCATACTTTTCCCAAGGGTATTTACACATAAGTGAATGTAATGGAATGAACTGAAATTCAAACTCGCTGATTCCTCCATCTGAGCCACTAACTTTTACTCCACCATGCCTATATATGTATGTGTGTGTGTGTGTATATAATAAAAAAGCTCAAATACTAATATACCATGGAATATTAGTGTTTGAGCTTTTTTATTATATTATTACTCTGTCCTGGACATTTGAGTTCTACCTGGATTCTATCCTCTTGGAAATTTATTTATATAGATTTATATATATATATATATATATATATATATATATATATATATATATTGGTTGGGTTTCGGTCCTGGCTTGAAGCATTCGGATGTCTAGTTGCACTGAGGAGCTGTGATACAGAAAAACAGTACTGTCTGCGAATGACATATATATATATATATATATATATATGTCAGACAAAATGGAGAAAGTTTACTTTTGACACATTTTATCCATTAGTTCTTCATTGGACTGGGTTTATTAATGCTGTTATGATTATACATGTGCATGAACGAGAGATGCTGGTTTTTGAGTTTTTTTGTATTCTAGCTAAATTCATTTATATTCTTTTTCTTTCCATCAGCTTTTCTATTTTCGAAAAATTTTGTCCCCTCTGATAAACCCTGATGAATCAAAAAATATATTATTCTACCCACTAACTCTGTCACAACTGCAACAAAAAGAATTTATCTAAACTAAAAATAAAATTTATCACAACTCTATCAACTCTAAGAATTGCCAGAAATAATATATTGGAGAAACCTCAAGAAGTTTAAACAAAAGATGATATGAATACAAAAGGGACATTTTAAAAAATGGCACACAAAATTCATTAGTTGTTCACTGTAATGAAACTGATTACAATCTTGATATAAAATGCTACTCTAATTAAAAGAGAAAATATTTCACTAAGGCAAAAATAGATGCTTTAATCACTAGTTTAGCCACAATAAATTTATTTCTAGGCTCTTATTTTAAATTTGATAATTGATACCAATTATTACAGTGGGCATCAATGGATTAAAGAAAGGATAAATTTCCTAGGATAATTTTATCATTTGGAAAAGAATATTTAGGAAAAAAACTGATAATATTCAATTGATGATACATCCATACTTATATTATAAAACAATAATAATAGTAATAATAAATTGAACTGTCCAGATGCTAATTTCCAAAAAGTTCTTCATAGTTTGGTTATTCTGAATGTCCATGTAGTTTATACACTTACCAAGCTCAACCCAAGGGAAACTACATGGTGTCCACAACAGAGATCAGACCAAACTTGGCACCAGAAATGTCAACATTGGGCATTGGGAACATCACAATAGCACTCTTGTAGTGTCACAAAAGTATTAACTGTTGAAAGGAATTGTGTTCTGTTGTAGCCACCAATGAGAGTAGATTCTATTTTCATACAGTAAGGCAATATGTTGTTCTAAAAGGATAATACCTGCCCACATAAATGCCTGTGCTACTCAATATGCAGAGCAAAATTTTTGACAATGTCCTTGGCCAGCACAATTGTTAGATTTGTCCCCCACTGAATAGGTATAAGACATGATAAGACAATGACTGACTCAATTAGACCCCTATAATTTCTACTGTATTGTATCAACAGTTGCAAGAGGCATGGAATATTGTATCTCAAGATGATATTCACCATGTGTACAAATTGTATGCATTTGAGACTACAAGCTTGTGTTAACGCCCAAGTAAAATATACAGATGGGATCTGGGTACTGTTGATAAACTCCTTATATTGCAATCTGTGCATGCATTAACCTGTAAACAGGAGCCTTTATTTTTCATCAGTGTGTGTGTGTTTGTGTCTGCATATATATATATATATATATATATATACATGCACATACATATATACATACATACAGGTATATAAAGAGAGCAATTTGTGCTGACAGCCAATAACTATATTTTTAGTAATGATTTGAACCCAAACTAACAAAGTTTCAGCTTTTATTTTAGTGCTGCCCACTGACTTTGCTGCTACTTCACCACTTTCAAGCCTAGCTTTAGTCTGTTCCTGCACAAACTGAATATTTCTTGGTGGCAGGGAAAAGAAAATTGATGATTAATTATCATATTTTAGAATTTTTTTTACTTAAAATAAGTATTAATAAGTTTCAAAACTAAACCTGGAATTACCAATGACAAAAGAATTAATGCAAGGGTAACTGACAAAAGACTGATTCATCCATTTTTTTTATAGCTTATCAACCATTTACAGGTTATTTAAACCCAGAAATTATTTTTAGATTTTAAGAATTTTTTTGCGGGCAGATAATGGTTTAGTGATACAAGTTTTACTAGTTAATTAACCCATAGCTGGGGAGATAGAGAGAGAGAGAGAGAAAAGAGATGAATTCATACATTTCCCAAGGGTATTTGGACATAAGTGAATATAATGAACCCAATTGGAATTGGAACTCAGTTCTCCAATTAACAATTCCAAACCATTATCCATTACACCACCTGCACATCCAATCTTATGGCACCTGACATTCCCAAGTGATCACACATTTAGTTAACGATAACTGACAAAATAGGCCTTGAGAAAGGTATTAATCCTCTTCTTCTCCCTCCAGCTATGGCTAAATAGCAGGACAGACTGGGTTCTATAGCCTTGGATGGCAACTGTTCTAAATGAAGGACAACTCTGAATTCAGAACCTGCAGAATGTTGTTTGGGGACCTTGTGGCATGTGGTACACCAGGTCGCTGTATTTGACCCTTCAAAAAGTGTGGTTGGTTCTGCACAAAGTCTTCATCACTATAATCAAATCATATGTGCTGGTGTCTGGCTGTTGGTTCCTAGGAGCTGAGCTGCTTGACCCTCATACATCGAATATGACAAGAGTGTACATTATATATATATATATATATATATATATATATATATATATATATATATATATATACACACACAGAGTTTGTGTGTGTGTATGAATAGTTTATACTTAAGCACCAAGTCTTCTTTTATTCAGGTATTGTTAAATGTAGCAAACAATGAAAGATGGTTACATTTTTTAATCAACTTTTCTTGGATTCAAAACAAACACTTTCTATTAAATGGAATATATGAATGAACAGTCCATATTTGAATTGGCAGAAAGTGAAGGTCGTAGCACTTTCCAACTGGTAAGTCCTCACTGATGACCCTAACTTAGTTTAGGAGATTTAGAAAGATAATAATTACAGATTTTTGTTTAATCTATTGTAAATGTAATACAGCCTGACATGATGCCATCTTCAGCATGTGGGCACCATTGTTGAAGCAAATCTTGTTTATTGATGTTTCATTTTTTTTTTTAATGTATGACCCATGCATCCTTCCAATTCATCTATAGACTTTTTATTCCTTTAATGCAATGGCGTTTGGTTCTAAACTAGAGAAAGGTTCATTACAAAAAATAACCATCTTTCATTGTCGATTACATGAAACAATATTATATATGCATATATATAGTGATATTCGCTCCCTTTCTCTCTTGTATAATAAAATGAATAAGGACACCATAAGAAGAGTACGCAATATAAAATATAAAAATTATATAAAAAGAGTCAATATAAGAAATATATAAAATGATGGGATAGAACTGAGTACCTTATCCTCTCAACTGCCTGATGATTGTGAGATTGTTTTATAACAAACTAGTTTAGGAGTACTCATGAAACTTTAAGTAGCAGAAAGGCAGCAATATTTGAGTACCTTTTTTATTTATTTTTATTAAAATGAATTGAGCAATACAGCTGACTGGCGTTTGCTTACATTCATAAAAATAATACGCTAGAATTCCCCTTTCTCTCTGCTGTGCACTGATGGCTCAGGGGTGGAAACTCCAACTGATGCCAAATTGGTTGGGTTTCAATCCTGGTTTGAAGTAATTGGATGTCTAGCTGCACTGATGAGCTGGGATACAGTGAGGCGGGCTTGTATGTGGATAACTATATATATTTTGTGATGTTGGATGGAGTTGCTTGTCACTTTCGCTATGTCAAGTGAAAGCTCCTTATCATTTCAAAAAATTCTCATTATATTCAAGACTTTAGTAGTAATGCCTTCCAGTAATATCGGCACTAGTAATACTTGTTCAAGTAGTAATTGCCAAATAGTATAATGATCAGAAGGTAATCACAATCCATATAGTAGTAAAGTAAAGAGAGTGAATGTATAGCAACACTAGATAGACAAGAAGAGTGAACAGTGATCGTATTGTCATCATGCTACTTCCTATTTATTCACTTCCTTTATGATCACGTGATCCACTTAATAATGGAATTGACCATGTTACTCACTGGTGATCTAGTTTCAAACCACACTGTTGGCAAAGACACTTACTCTTATACAACAATATATAAGAAATATTTCACATTGAGCAGTCTTCTTATAGCATCCTTTTCATTTTATTATATAAGTAAATTATTTTAGAGTGTATCTGTAAAGGAACAAAATGAATAAAAAAACAAGTGGGAAAACTATTCCTATTTTGTTCTCTGAGGAACTCAGATCAAGGTAAATGTAGAATTTATTTTGTTGCACATGTTTATATACAAAAGCAAGGATGTCATTCATTTATCAAGGCTTTTAAATTTGAGAATGTTCATGAATATTCATCAGATGGTAGATACTGAATACTTACTATGATTTTTTTTTTTGATTTTGTGTAAACTTTTTTCACCAACAGTGTGTGTGTGCGTGTGTGTGTAATCACAGTGAAAAAGAATTAAGAAAAAAAAACAACATAAAAACATAACAGTGCAACTGCTAGTTTCATGCTGTGCAATCTTCAGGTACATAGTAGCATACCTCCCAGGCTGGATTTTATTGACATACAAACATGGAAGAGTCCATAAACATTTAATTAGCTTGTGTAAGTAGTATATCAGGTAGCAGAAGACTGATCTATTGCAGCATGCAGAACAACATGATCTAACAACAGCAACAAAAAAGCATTACATGAATACACGAGATAAGAATCTAACACCCTCTTTTAACAGCACAGATAGAGATAGGTGTCCCTTGGGACAGAAATATTTAACTACTAATATTCCAAGCAATGCAAAAAACAGAGGTGAATTCAATATGTATTCTTGTGTATTGATATTACTGAAGGATCATGAGAACAAAATGAGTCAAACAACAAAACTCCTTTCATAAAAAAGGCAGCACACACCAATGCACCAAACTTACCATTCATTTATGAGAAATAAAAGAGTTAGAAAAGAAAACACCAGAGATGGAATGGAAAACCTTAAGGAAAGTATTTCCATGTAAAGCTGGATCTAAAGTTCTGGATTATGCAATGTAAGAAAAGTTGTGTATTCTTTGAACAGGACAGATGAATGAATAAAATGTTTGAATGACTTTTCAAATGTAGGCAGGAGAACAAGTATGATTAAATGCTCATGGACACTCCCAAGTTAGTATATCAATAAAAGCCAAAATAAGAATTATACTATTCTATAGCTAAAGCTTACACAGCATGAAACTGGTGTGTGCATAGATTTTTTTCTATTTAGTTCATTTTGACTTATATTGTAGATTGTTTTGACATCAGGCACTGTTTTTAAACCAAAGTTAAATTATAGTTTATTAGTGTCATAAATAACATTATTGTGCTATTATTAATATTGTCTCTTTCTCTTTCTTCCTATATATGATGCATCCGTCGGAGAAGAGGCATATTCAACATTTGATAATTTTGTGATAATACACACTTAACAATTTTGATTAACATTTCTTTTCATGGTTAGCCATAGGAATTGTAAATGTAGGACTACGTTACACTTGAGTAGAATAATAATAATAATAATATTTATGAAGAATTTATTACAGAAAATATCAAGTTGTTGACAATTATGTATTTAGTTACATAACATAAATAAAAATAATATAAATTTTGATGCTATATTTGATTTGTTGTTGGGAATTTTTCATTTTCTCCTTTGTTACTGGCAGCATTTTAGAATACTTTGGCTGCAATGTTAAGTTTCCTAAGTTGAACAAACTGAAGCTATTTTGTTTACACTTTGTTATCTTCCTTTCCCATTGTTGTTTTTAGATTGCTTTCTTCCAGTCATTTTGATGGGCAATAGCGAAATTCTGAGTTTAGAATGATTTTATTCCATTTAAAAAATAAAGTCTGTAAAAAGGAATATTTTAAATTAATATATGACCAAACGTCAATGATTTCACTGTAATTATGTAACAATAATGCAATGATATTCTGAAGACAAATCTATAGTTTATGTTACCTCATAAAAATGTATTGCTGGTATTTTTACTATAAAAAATGTACTTTTATACTTTCATAGTGTTTTGTTTTTGTTTTGTGATTCACTATTTGCCTATAGCTGGGACCTTAACAGGTGCTAACACCCTGGGGCAGGGAGGACCTGGGAACAACAACAATTAAGTGGTGGTCCCCACACCTCAAATGGATGTAAGTGGAAAGTGGGAATGGTGTGTTGAGTTCAAATTCTAACCAAAGTTGTTGTTTGCTTTTGCACAAATACTCTTTGAAAGGTATGAATCCCTATATCCGCCTCACTAGATGTTAACAGTAGATTTAACTGGGTACTCTGGCTTTGGTTGGAAACCAGCCTAGGTGAAAGACAACTTTAAATCCAAAGTCAATTCAGGTTATGGCTAGCAACCTCATCTCATAAAAACTTACTTCCTACAGAAACCACATCAGCAACACCTCAAGTGGTGACACTGAAGTCATATACTTCACAGTGAGTCAACAGAGTTATCGCGCACACGCTCTCATAAAAAAAGGAGTATTGAAAGGTTCTCAGCCTGAATAAGAAATAAGTATGCCCTATTTTGAAAGTTGTTAATGGTTAAGCCAGGGGCTTTTTAGTATCCCCTCATATATATATATATATATATATATATATATATATATATATATATATATATATATATATGTGTGTGTGTGTGTGTGTGTGTGTGTGTGTGTGCGTATTTGGGCAGCAATCCCTCTTTTATACAAATTCCATTAAAGATGACTGACAAGTTACTGGGATTAAGCTTTTTATTCAATTCAAATGACAATAAAAGAATGACATATATCTATTGCAATATGTATTTTTATTTACTTTTTTCAAACATTTTTATATATTATTTTTTTACCTTGAAACCAAAAATACTTTCAAATTCTTACATTGATGAGAAGTGACAACAAGACAAATTCCTGTTAAATTTAATATATTTAATTTGTGCAATTAATTTACACACCATAATTAAATTTTTTATTTGATGATTGTAAAAGTCATTTCTGTCTGAATGAGGAGTTACCACTATTGTCCTTATTTTTGTTGTTGTTATCATGTTTCAACTGTTGTGCCCACCGGCCTTCTTCAGTTGCATGTTGATTTAGGTAACATACAAGGAATTTTGAACTGAACCCTTTGTTTCACCTACAGGAGCAGATTGTTCTCATTCTGCTGTCTATATCTAGGTATATCTTGTTTTGTTTTTAGTACTGTTCTGTTATAGCTGACATGGTTTCCACTGAATCTGAGTACATACTACCCAACTCAGGAATTGAACTCACAATTACAATGTCCCCAAATTCATGAACCAACACTTTTATTTTCTTAATTGAAAGATGAAAAGAGACCTCTAGACATGGACATCAGAATGAGAACAGTCTACCCATCTACCCTAGATTAAATAAAGGGTTCAGTTTCAAATTCCTTAAAGGTTACCTGGAACAACAGCAGTTGAAGAAGGACAGAGAGCACAACAGCCAAAATGTTAATAACAAAAATGAGTCTGAATTTAAATTAAAAAGTCATGCCAGTAATGTGTGTACTACTAGGCTCATTGCAACAAGTATAAAAACAATCAGTGACTAATCCACCCCACTTATCCATTTCCAGTCATCAATGAGATATTTCAACATATTGGCAATGCTCTTCAAAGCAACCGCTTTCACTGGTTACATAAGACTATATTTAAAAACTTGATTCTTTATCTTCACTGTATATATCTTTTGTTACACATTTCTTCAACTAATTTCAGCAAGAACACAATGTTTTGTAATAACAATGGGAATGATGTGAATAACTTTGAACTTTGCAATAATTTGACAAGTATGACGTCTTTCTTTCCTATCAAAAGAACTTTACTGGAATATATTCAAATATTTGCATTTTAAATAAGCTATGCATTGATATCAAAGAGAATTTTGTTAAATGTTTGATTTGTATTTTTTATATTTTCTCTTGTATAATACCCTTACTTAAAAAACTTTGTATGCTGGAAAATATATACATTATGCTAATATTTTTTTTTTAATCATTTCACCCCAATCAAAGCAATAAAGCCACTAAGATGCTGGGGGTGGGGAGTTACTGATTATTAATGCAAAAGAACAATAAAAGAACTGGAATTAAGAAGACAAGATAATGATTGACATTGGATTTACTTTTTTGGAGATCAAAGTTGACTGGGAAGCAAGAAAAATGTTCCACAATTGAGAAGTGCAAGAGAAGAAACTGTTAGCATAGAACTTATGGGCTCAATTTCAACCGTAAAATGATGAGATCTTACCACCAATCTCATAGTATGCTTAAATTCATGAAGTCTAGGTACCAAAGAAGAAAGTAATATTTATTTTGAATAATACAAAAATGTGGCATACGGCCAAAAGTGGGGGATAAGGGAAGGCTCGTCTTCAATCTATTGCACCAAAGAGAACAATTACAATGAAAATAGTTATAGAAAGGCATGGGAAAAAGCAACATTATGATAGTGAGAAAGTAACTGAAGCCAAGATGCCAGGTCAGGACCAATAAATGTTATTATCAAATTAATTATTTTCTTATATATTTGTGTCTGTATTCAAAATACATCATCTCTTTAAATGTCTTCTGGCATTCAAAGAAAAATACTCTTTATGAAAATATATCTGAAAATTTTTTTTTTTTTTTCATTTGACCCTAAGCAAGACAATAAAGCCACTAAGACACAAGAGGTTACTGAGTGTGAAAGAATATAAGGAAAAGAAAAATACTATTAAGGAACAAAAACAATAAAGAAGAGCAATCAAGTAAATAATGATTGACATTGCATTTAAATTTTTGAAGATCAAACTTGACTGGAAAGCAAGAAGCTGAAAGAGAATTCCACAAGCGAAAAGTACAAGAGAAGAAACTCTTAATATCTGTCTGTATCTCTGAGATGAGGTATTATGATTACTTGCATTATTTACATTATTCGGCCTGTTATCCTCATCTTCATTACCATTTTCACAATGTTTTGCCCGTTGTATGCTCCGACCTTCTTCAGGTGATTGGAATTTCAAACTGAACCCTTTATTTCATCCACCGAGGTAGATTGTTCTAGTTCCACGTGTCACGCCTCTTCTGGATGACTCAGTTTTTTTTTCCCTTTAACTCAACTCTCCAAGTTTTAGTTCACCACTGCTGTGGCTTAGTATTGAACTCACAACTCTTTAGGTCTAGCCACTGGATCTAACCAACATCTTTATGCATTGGGCCATGTGTCCTTGAGTTAAAGGGAAATAACCGAGGCATCTGGAAGAGTCATGGCACGTGGAACTAGAACAATCTACACCAGTGGATGAAATAAAGAGTTTGGTTCAAAATTTCAATCACCTGAACAATACCAGAGTGTATAATGGCCGAAACGTTGTGAATATGGCAATGAAGATGAGGATAACAGTCCAAATAATGTAAATAATGCAAGTAAAGAAACTGTTAGCATAGAACTTACAGAGACATTATCTAATAATTTTTATCATACTCATGAAAATGAACAGGTTATGCTTCAGTTCTGTTCCTGCTGTAACCTTCTTTCATCTTCCATATGCCTCACCATTTTTAGCCCAATATTTCTGTTGGTATAAAACGTGAGAACTATACATGTGGTTATTACTTACCACTGATTTTCAGTTAATTGACCATCAACAACTTACAGTAAAAATAGATTATATAATCTAACAGAAAACACATTGCAACAAATTCTATACTTATTTATGACACGTGATAATTATTTTCTGACAATATCAGTTTATTTTAACAACATATAATCATTGCTCAACATGATTTTACATATATTAATGTAATTTACATGTGGAAAAGAAAATAGTTTCCAATGCCCAGAAAATTATTGGCATTAAAAACCATGAGCCAATTTTGATTTCGTAGATGATTCTGAAGTTTTGTAGACCAGAGATAAAGGATGTGAAATAATTACAGATTGTTCTAGAAATCAGCTGTCACCATATTTTCTAGAACTTATTTTGCCATTGGTTAGAAATTTCAAGAATCTTTTCTATATAAGAAAACAACTCAGCAGATGAATCAGACAGGTTTCTTTTCAAATTCCTTCCACTGAAATTCAGATGTAATTAAAAACAAACTCCACTAAAAAAATGCTTTTACTGAAATAATACAAATTCTTTCCTATTGTAAACTTAGATATTTAAAATAGTACATATGGTTGCACTTTTTTTGCTTTTGCCTATTATTTGAGAAAAATAAATAAATTAAACTACATATTGCAAGAAAGTAAATTTTCTGCTAAAACTGCATCATCTCTTAAAGAAAAAAAAAATCTGTATATGTGTGGATTTGTCCAGACTTGAAAAACAACAAAAATTACCAGATGGATTGAACAGAAATTAGGCACACATAAGTTTTTCACACCAACATATATGGTAAACATATTGGCATCATTTTCTTACAGTGGAGAAAATAAAATAAAATTTTAATGTGTCCCTAACAAAATATTATCACCAATGTCACACTTAAGAGTTCAGACCAGGATCAATACATAGTATCTTTTCTCTTCATTTTACAATGGAGAAGGCACTTGGTCCCAGAGATTCTATCACTGTGAGAGCACCTTCCTCATTGCACTAGGCTTACAGCCATATCACTTTGAAACACTGGTTCTCATATGATCACCAAAGTTAAGTAACGGCGAGTCTGGTCAGCGTGGTAAACTTTGATGTGCAGATGGTGTAATGGATAACGGCTCAGAATTGGAAATCAGAGAGACAAGTTCCAGTTCCAGTCAGGTTTGTTATATTCATTTAAGTGCAAATAACTTTGGGAATAGTGTGAATCCATCACTACCACCCCCAACCTGCTAAAGGTTTATTAGTAGGACTTGTATCAATCTAAAAATATTTTTGGCCTTAAATAAACTTGAAAAGTCATAAAACAACCCCAATCAAATCAATTCTCCTAACACTAAGAGAGGTAGTGCAATTTTCTTTTATCTTTGGCCCACATGTGCACAATTAGGCACTCCACATTAAATCTTATGTCACATTCTACCTTCATGGGAAAGTCAGGTAAATAAAATAAAAATCACAGTCAGAGTTATTTGCCCTTCTTTTTGACTTATGATAGTGATATATGCCATGATTGTCATAAAAAGATAAGATGACTTTTTTATTTCTTTTTAAAATAGTTTGTTTTGAAATATTTTTAAAATGCTTTCTAAACTCACACGCATCTAGTCTCTGGTTAAATATTTAAGTGTAAATCAAAAAGAAAAAAGAAAACAAATTTATTTATAAATAGATGAAAAAGATATGTGTAAAATACATGACAAATTAAAAAAAAATAATTTAAATATTTTGAATTTTATAAGTTTTCAATCTAATGATCTTAAAGTTGTAGAATCTTATTAATATAAGCATGATTTTTGTGCTTACATATGTTTGAGTAGACATCCTTGTCTATTTACAGAGAGGGAAATTAACATCTAAATAAATAAACAAATAGGAATGTCTAGTCAAAGACATGTACCCAGTAAAATAATGTTTACAGTAATAAGAAATTTTATCAGATTAAAAAAATACATTAATTGCTTATATATATAGAAGGAGAGAGAGAGAGAGCAAGTACAGACTTAGGAATTAGCATGGAAACTGACAGTCACCATGCAGTGTTGATTCCTATATCTACACTGTCTATATTTATAAATACTCTATCTCTTATATTGACTATTCTCCCTTTGTAAATTTTAAACTTATTAAAACCCAAATCACACTGGATAGTTTTACTTAGTCAATGTGTTTCATCATCTGACAGACTCTATCAAGGCAAATGTAATGATTTACCTTGATAAAGTCCATCAGATAATGAAATGTATTGGCTAAGTATAGTTTTTCCTCACCTTTTTCATTCATTTTTTTGTCTTCTATAAATAAAACTCCACCTGAGAATATTTACACACACACCATATATATATATATATATATATATATATATATATATATATATATGAAGAAATATAGTTTTAAGATATGCTACATGTATTGGATAAAGTGCTCAATATCTTATGTAAATCTAAAAGTGAATATTGAAGTCAACACTCAGAGTTGACAATGTTTCATGCTATACGCAATCATCAGGCCACATACACACACTCTCTCTCTCTCTCTCTCTCTCTATATATATATATATATGCTGTAATTATTTATTTTACATCCTCACAAATCAATAATCAACTGACCTTAAACTGCAACACGTATATAAAGAGGATAAAGAAAAATATTCAATCGGATTAATACACACTTGATTACAACAAATATATAATTAATACTTTTTTTTTTGTTTTTTACTTAATGGTGTTTTCTACTATTTTTCTCCTTTTTTTGTTATTTATTTATCATTGATAGACAAATAAAATTACTTGTAGATTTTTTTTCTTTTTAAACAAACTTCTATTTCATATAATTGTTCATAATTGTTATTTCAGTTATCAGCTATGTTATATCGAACAGAGTTGTAACCTGTCTGGTTCTATTTGAAATAGTTAATGAAAAATTATGCTTAATCTGCAAAAAATCAATCATTAACAGATCTATGAATAGGGAGTTGACATATAACAATGGAATTGCTATGTTTTGGAAGAGTGTAGATATACTGAAACATTGCATACCCACACACAGAAACACACATATAAATAAGAGAGAAGGGGAGATGGTGGCAGAAAGACAGGTAAGTATGAAAAAAAACTATTTAACCCATTAACTACGATTCCAGGAGTTTCTATCGCTGCAGTTTTAATATTTAAGTTTATTAAAACTATATTTTGTACTTATTTACTCCTTGTTATTATAGGGGAACATTAGCCATTAAATTTATATTCCAAAGAGAGATTCTTTATTAAGAACCAAATTTTTTTATTTTCAAAGATATTTTTTTTTCTTTCGAATTGTAAATTTAATCAAAGATTTGAGGGTTTTTTTTCATTTAGTAGATTTGAACATTTTATTTGAGAAAAGAATGTTTTATTAAATTTCTTGACTTTTGTTTGTAATTTTCATTTCCAGAGTTGTTTCTTGGTGAAGATTATATTTATAGATGTAAGCGATTTTCTTTTTGTAAGGTGAAGGTGATTGTCAGGAAGTGGGAGGTTCATTTTAGGGCAGATTGACTTTGCAGTTATTACAGTTTTGCACAGGTACTTCACAAAAGTAATTTACACTTAACAAAAAAAAAAAAAAAAAGCAGAAAATAATACACAATCACAATCTTACTTTTATATGCTTATGGCCATATCACATTGAAACACTGGTTCTTGTATGATCACCAAAGTTAAGCAATGTTGAGTCTGGTCAGTAGTTGGTATGAGTGACCAATTTGGAATGCAACGTGCTGTAAGCTTGGATGTGCGGGTGGAACCGGAATTGGAAATCAGAACACCAAGTTCCAATTACAATTGGATTCGTTATATTCACTTATACACAAATACTCTTGAGAAAGGTATGAGTCCACCTCTTCTCCCCCAGCTATAGGTTAATTAGTAGGACTTGTATCAGTAAATCATTATTATCTCCAACAAATTTTTAGAATCTAAAAATATTTTCTGGCATTAAATAACCTGCAAAGGGTTAATAAGCTGTAAAAAACAAATCAATCCCTCAATCGATCTTATATATAAGACATGAAATTCAGTTTTACATATAAGAAAAGATATCAAAAAAAGATAACTCTGGTGGGAGATTATGGCTGGCAGAACAGGTACTGAGAAGGAAATTAAGAGTACAAACATTGTTTAGGATTGGAAATTGTAGAGAGCCATGATTGCCCATGTCTTAGGCTTGTAGCACATAAAGCTGAGTAAATATTCATATAGCAAATATGATAATAACATTGAAAATAAAATTTATTTTCTATACAGTTTAGAAGAAAAAGATCTGTTGCAAAGCCAACAGCTGTCAAAATAGATAGAAACTTATTGCATTTGTACAAATGGAAAAAAATATATATACAAAAGATTTTCATGAATTTTGTCAGTTGAGAATGGATTTTGAAGCTACAATAATACAATCCCCCCATTTCAAAAAGTAACTTAATTTGGGATAATTCAGAGGAAATCAAATGGAATTAACATCCAGTTTTGTGTTTGAAATAAAGCCAATACTAAAGGAAAAACTTGATATATCTGCAGCCATTTTAACTTTACATATACATAATTTCATTTTGTTTGTGTTAACCCAATATAAATGTGCATATGTCTAGAACTTCAATTTTACAGTTAAAAATGAAAGCAATATCTGTAATTTGATTAACAAACAAAAAATGTATTTAATTCTGTTTATATTTTCATGCTAACTCAACTTATTCTCAGCCAGAAATAATATGATTGTATATTATAATTAGCCAATTTATCTATGGCTGTTTGTGTGTTTTTGTAAAGCAGCAAAAACAACACATTGTAACAATTTTTGTTAGAGTGTTTTAGCAGTGTTACACTAACTTGCAGAATAAAGAAACTTTCAATCCAATCAGTTTCTGAGCAATTTTTAATCAAATAAAAATCAAATGGAAAAAAAAAAGTTGTCCAAGGGATATAACTCCAGGTTTATTAATTGCTAATCACAAAATCATTTCATTGAATTTTCTTCCTAATAAAATAAGAGGATATATCTATAAGTGTAATTATAAATTCTATAAATAGAAAATGACATGACAATGAATAGTGGCAGTATTTAATGGAGTGAAGATAGAAATAATCATAAATCAGACTTATTTATTTCATTTTGTTTGTTTACCAAATATGGGTATTAACAGGCAACTTTTTTTTCAGAAATACTTTAATGTCTTTATAAAAGACACACCTGTCCTGGTATCTCAGATTCAGTCATATTCCTACAGCTGCAACATAGCTTGTGCCTTTTCTATCAATATTTTCATTGGTAATCATTCAGATAAGCTTTTTCCTTTAGTTCATTGACTTTAGGAATTTAAGCATAGTACTAAATTGGAAGTTTGGTCATATCATTTTATTGTTGAAAATGCTAGATGTTGCTGTAAGTTCTTTTCTAATAGTTTTTTCTCCCATACTGTGGAAATCTCTTCCAGCTTCTTGCTTACCTGTAGATAACGATCTTCAAAAATTTAAATGTAATATTATTCTCTTCTGTCTTCTTGAATCCTGGTCTTTTATTGTCCAATCTCTCCTCAAAAACATTTTCTCAGTTTCTTTCACTTTAAGTAACCTCTTGCATCTTAGTGACTTTATCACCTTGCTTAGGGTGAAATGATTAAAAAAATAAAAATGAAAAATATAAACACAGAATAGGATTAAATATATATATGAGAGAGAGAGAGTTTAAGCAAATGTTTAAATAGCTGTTTAAATTAATGCTTACAGACACATCAATATACAAATATATTCCATACATTTTCTCAGTTTTTTTTCACTTTAAGTAACCCCTTGCATCTTAGTAACTTTTTCACCTTGAGTGGGGTGAAATGATTAAAAAAATAAAAAGAAAAAAACAGAATACAATTATATATATATATATATATATGAGAGAGAGAGAGAGAGTTTAAGCAAATGTTTAAATAGCTGTTTAAATGAATGCTTACGGACACATCAATATACAAATATATTCCCTAGGATCTACTCATATTTAATATTATCAAATGTTGAAACAGGTCAGCACAGATGGGAATTATCCTTTAAGGGTTCCTATAACTCTTAAGATTAAAACTACTCAACACCAGTGGATAAAATAAAACTTGTATTTTTCTTTCTTTCCAATCTGTTTTGTAATTCATACTTTTCAGTCAATATATCCCACAAGATTTTAAACTGAAACTCACACTTCTCTGAATATTTTTAAGACTACAATCAGGATATGCATGATAAAAATATTTCTTCATTCATACATCAAGTTATTTTCAAATGTCTAATTAGTGAAAAAATTAATTCAAAACGATACTGCTCTCATTTAATCATCTGAGAGAACCTTTTCATAATCATGACTGATGCTAATCTCCATTAGAGTGACTTGTACGTTCTCGAGCTAACATTTTCTGCTGACATGAAATGGAAAGATTATATGGAATCAGTTACTAGGTCTGCTGCTAGGAAAGTTGGTTCACTGTTTCGTATTAGACAATTTTTATCTCCAGAATCTATCTTACATATTTATAAGTCTACTATTTGTCCATGCTTTGAATATTGCTGCCACAAATGGTTTGATGCTCCTGCTATAAATTTTGAAATTCTTGATAAAATCTAAAGAAGAATTCGCAATGTTATTGGTTCTGACCTGGCATCTTGGCTCCAGTTACTTTCCCACTGCTATAACATTATTTTCTGGTGCTTTTCTATAAATACTTTCATTAAATTGTTCTGATGAGCTTTCCTCTATGGTACCTAAACTCTACAAATTTAAGTGCAGTAGTAGATTGATGGCAAGATCTCATCCTTTTACTGTTGAAATGAATGGATGTAACCATAAGTTCTATGCTAACAGTATCTTCTATCACACATTTCACCTGTGAACCTCTTCTGGTTTCTTGCTTACTGGCCAACTGTCAACCATTATCTACTGTCTTCTTGATTCCTCTTCTCTTATTGTTCTCACTCCATAATGATTTTCTTTACCTTATTCTTTCACACTCAGTAATCCTTTGTGTCTTAGTGTCTTTATTGCCTTGCTTAGGGTGAAATAATTTAAAAAAATTCATCATTATTTGTCATCAGTCCCATGACCAGATGTGGACATAGGGTTGCTTTGCAACTGTACAACTAACCCCACAACACATCTGGACTGAAAACTGGAGAGCTATTTATTAATGTGTAGTGTGTCTTGGACAAGTAGACATAACAGAATCCATCTCTCTCCAGGTCAAACCACGGCCAATATCCTCTAACATAAATGATCACCTTGGTCACAAACATGTGGCTATTGATCACATTGAGTTAACCATCTGACTTTAGTCTAGAAAGCCCTCTTCCCAGAATTGCAGTGTCATCATCATAATGGCTACATACATAACTATGGAGCCCAGTCCGCCCCATTATGCTAGACAGCTGTTGATCCTACAAGAAGGTTCATCTGTCCTTTGACAGGTCTTGTTTTAAATCCTGCTGGGTACCTAGCCACCCTCCTCACCAGAAAAGTCTGATGGTGGAACGAGTTTAGTAGTCAATGATCCAGCAGTATGGCAGTACTGGGTTACATGGTACTTATAGAGTGAAGTACAATACTAGACTTGTGTCAAGATCTCATCAATCTACAATTGAGCTAGCTAAATGTAATTCGTAACTTCTATGCCAACAGTTTCTTTTCTTGTAACTCTTATCTGTGAAACTCCCTTCTGGGTTCCATGCTTTCCAGCCAACTTTAATCTGGTAAAGTTTTAATGCAATGTCAATCGCTATGATTGCTCTTTTCTCTTTCTAATCATTACTAATGTTTCTGTCCTTAATTCCTCCACACCCTGTAAACCCTTGTGTGTTAGGGGCTGTACTGTCTTGCTTGGGGCAATACCATTTAAAAAAATAAATAAATAAAAGTGACAAAAGAGAAAAATTCAGTTCTGTATATTTTATTTTTTTCATTACAATCGAATAAAGATAAAAATTAATAATTTTCTTTGACTTGTAACATTTTCTTAATCATAATGCCAACTGCCGTTACAAAGTAGAAATGTTTCTGTATTCTCCTGTTATATGGAATAATAAAATATGTTACTTAACCTAATTTAGATAAAAGCTTGTAATTTATTGTCTAAAGAGAGTTTCATATAATTTATGTTAAAAGAATTTTTTTTTATGAAATGAGCTTTTTGAAATCATCTACTGCATTTAGAAAACAATTTACAAGTTATTGTGCGACTTAATTAAAAACATAAACCAATTCAAGTATGAAAATCTTCTTGTCCCTGCCCCACTACCCTTCACCAATAAAGCTTGGTTACCTGGGAAACAAAACCAATAATATGCAGAAAAATAATAGTGATAAAGTTAAAAGCATCAGTTTTGAAGACTATATCATTTTAGAAAAAGAAACTGTCACATTGAAGTGTTGCTTGAGGATGCTCAAAGAAAAAAATATCAAAAATTAAGTTAATAAAAAAAAATTAAATAAAAATTTAAAAATACATTTTAAAATTTTAAAAGAAGATAAAAATTTAAAAATACCTTGAAAAATTTATTGCTTCAAAATATCATTAAATCTTAAAAATAAAAGTTTTCTCTCTCTCTCTCTCTCTCTTTCTCTCTCAAGTAATGACATCAAATTTTTCAAATTAACATTTTTTTTTGGAAGGATTATTATTGAAAAACAGAAAAATATTTAAAATATTTTTATGATACAAAGAGCAGAAAATCATACCATTAATTGTTCTGCACACTTAGTCTGCTTGTGCTTACTACTTTATACTCAGGTTTTAATCTCATCAATAGCTTAATGCATGTAATTAATTGGCTTCTGTCAAGAATGATAGTAAAAGTAACAGTATTGATGCTACTGCCTGAGCAACGAAGATAGTTATGGGAAAGTGGTTTGTCCAAGTGTTCATTTACTCATTGTGATGTATAAGATATTTGTAAATTGCAGTGAAAAATATTTGCTGATGTGGAAAAATGCAAGAAGTGGTTTCATGACTTTAACAATATGTATGCAAAGTAAGCCTAAATAGGATAAGGTTGAATTCATGCCATCAATTCCATTTCTTATACCAAGGATTATACATCACCCAACATCTTCAAGTGATTAATATAACAGAGTTGTAGCAGAAGATTCTGTTGTTTGTTCATATTTTTTTTTACTTATAAGGCACAACGGAATAGTAGAAAACGCCTTCCAAAAACTCAACAAAGTATTAAGAAACAAAGGAATTTTGTTAGAAACAAAGAAATGAATATTGAACTATGTCAAACTATGCTATATAATATTCTTCCTAAATGACAGTGAATCCTAGATAATCTCTCTAAATATGAAAAAAAGACAAGGCATTAGAGATGTGGTTCTACTGATAAAAGCTAAAAATACCACGGATAGAGCACGTGAACAATGAAGAAGTTTTAAATAGAAGAGAAACAAAAAGGGCAGTTGTACTTAGGAAATCAGACAGAAATAGTTGGAATTTCTCAGATGCTTAAAGAAGAAAGAGTGTTTGGAGAATTTAATACAAGACATATTGAAAGCAAGAGAAGCAAAAGTAAACATTGAGTAACCAACCTAACAAGCTTATGTAAATGGATGACATCACAGGGAGTGATAGTAATAAGATAAACATTGTTAAAACTGAAAAGGAAGATGTGGAGTGCCATGATTGGCCACATCATAAAGACACACAATAGAAGATTACTTTCATCTTAATTTATTCTTGCTTTTTATCACAGATTTCAGATTTTCTCATGCATGTAGTGCAGATCAGAAATAAAAAGCAAGTCTCTAATGAGAAAAACTTTTTTTTTAATTCTTAAGGTTTGTCTTAATGTGATAGCTGCCTTACCCATTAGGCAATGAAAATCACTGGCTGCAGTTATTTAAATCTATATATATTCTATATTTTCCCTGAACAGTTGATACAACATTATCTTTGTTTTAGTTTGGTGCTCCTGCTAAAACATTTGTGTGGTAGTGACACAAAAAAGAGAATGTTTAACATCGAAAAACATAAGGAAAATTAATTCATTTTAAAGTATTTTCCCATAGTTGGGATCCTAACATGTGCTACTACCCTGGATCAGGGTGGACCTGGGAACACTAGCAATTAAGTTGCCCCATGTTCCTCAGAACCTCCTAATCAGAGTCCTTGTTGTTGGATTTAGTTTATTGGCTTACCCAGGACTCAGGACACAAACTATGTTGGTTTGGTTTGGTTTATTTTGTTTTACAGCATATCAACCTCAATGGGTTATTTAATGTCAACAACATTTTTAGGATAGATTCGTATGAATAGAGTATGTATTCTTTGGTTTAGATTGGTTTGGTTTATTTTGTTTTACGGAATATTGACCTAAATGGGTTATTTAATGCTGACAAAAGTTTTTATTGCTGGTAATATTTTGTTTTGTCAAAAATCTATTTCTGGTAATATATTTCCTTCAAAATTGTATTGCTGGTAATAATTTTTATCAAAAAAGTATTGCTGGTAATAGTTAAGTATTTGCCCATAGCTGGGACCCTAACAGATGCTACCACCCCAGGTCAGGGTGGACCTGGGAACACCAAAAATTAAGAGGTGGTTCCACACTCCTCAAAACCTCCTTGCTGCTGGACATAGTTTAACGTCTTACCCAGGACACAGATGTAGTTTAACGTTTTACCCAGGACACACAAACTACGTTGGATGATATATGTGTTACAATAAATTGATGATGTATGTGTTACAATAAAAACAACTAAAGTTAAAATAATGAAAAACCTTGTCAAAAATTAATAATAATAGGCAATGGTTTAAATATTACAATTCAAACTTCTAAAAGCACCGTTAGCCAATATATGAAACTGAAAAATACATAGTATAGAGTAGAATAGTAATTATTAAAATAGTTGGTATCTTAGCATACTTTTATTTTGATGATTGCTAGCATTTATCAAAGGTGATGTTTATATGTCCAAGCAGCAACATGTTACTTTCAAACCTGACAGCAGGAATTTTTTTAAAATAACATGAAGTGCCTTGAAGCAAAACTCTTCAAAAGTAAGCAAAAATTGCCATTTTGAAAATTACACCTGCTGTTTTCATATATTTTTGCAGATATCTACTATGAGTGGAAATTTAACAACATGTAACACCAAATGACAAATGATACACATAATTCTGTGTTACAGTATTTGTTACGTTCTAAAAAATTATGGGAAAATTGACAACCCAACAGAATTAAATGTAATCCAGAAACTTAAATGCAAAAATGAAAAATGCTTATAAGCAAATTACTTAACAGTTCTCAAAATGTATGGTTCCAAGCATTAATTTAATAAACTATTTCAATTTCATTGAGGTTATCTTTTATTTTGGTCTTATTTACAAATGTAACAGCTACAACAGGACAAATTGCATACATCAAATATAATAACAATTATCAGACAGAGGTTATATATATATATATAAAACCTCTGTCTTATAATTGTTGTAATATTTTTTTTCTTCAAAAATCTATTGCTGATATTATTTTTTTTCAAAAATGTATTGCTGGTAACAATAATGTATTTCTGGTAATAATTTTTTTTTACAAAAATGTATTTCTGGTATTAAAACCTACTTTTACACTTTCATAGTGTTTTGACCCCACTTTGGGGGTTAACTATTTGCCCATAGTTGAGTCAGGGTGAACCTGGGAACACCAGCAATTAAGAGGTGGTTCCACACCTCGAAACCTGATCAGAGGCCTTCCGGTTGGACGTAGTTTATCATCTTACCCAGGACACGGATGCAGTTTATTGTCAAATCAATCACCAGGGAAATTAAGAAGGAAAGTAGAACAAGTGTTAGCAAACAATGCAGAATAAGTTAAAATCTACATCCACAAAAAACAAGCATAAATTCAAGTGTTTAAGTGGCAAACTTAATAAATCACACAGTGATCTTATTGAAAATAATTGACAATTTACTTTTGGTGCGGAATAAAAAAAAAAAAGAAATAGCCTGTGAAAATATAAGTTAATTAATCATTAATTTATAAAAACGTCAAACAGTTGTTTGATGACCTGTGAGGTAATATTCTCAGTGAAAGTGATATGACAGTGTCAGATTTTCAAGCTTGAATTTATTTGTTCTTTACATATATAGTTATATATTTGTCATTTTGTTTCTGTATTTTCAATTTTTATATACTTTTAATGTTCAGGCTGGACAAGGCTCAAAATGAATTACCCCTATATTTCAATTACTCTTGTAATAAATAATTTGGTTAATGAACGTATCTGTGGAACATGTTGGTATATAGAGATCCCACGGTACAAGAAACTTGTTTCTTTTTTCTTTTAGAATACTCATCTGGTTGACCAAAAAGTTAATTCAGTTTATGAAATACTCTTTTGTATCAAATACAAGTACTATCTGGAACAGCCATGTCGGGAATTTTTCAACATATAAAATAAGCATACTAGTTCAAATAAGTTTTCCGCTCAAGAAAATTTTATACCAAGTTTAATAAATGTGGGAAAAACAAAACAATCATTCCATAGAGAGAAAAAAAAAAAAAAAAATAAATAAATAAATAAGCATTGTGCTGGGTGATAGGGTTGGGGGTAAGTTGAAGGAAATCATTTATTTGTATGGGGAAATATTAGGTTGGTGCAAAAATAATGTCGTTTTCTCACATAGTAACATGTGAGAAAACGACATTATTTTTGCACCAACCTAATAGAAGGAAATCATTTAGTTGTACCAACACTTGCATTTGGCACATAAGAGTATAAATAACAGAATTTTTTTACATTAATTTTATTAAACAACATTTTAACCATTTTACTTAACTTCTATAATTTCATTCTCCCAGATCTTTTTTATTTTTTTCACCAAAAAAAATGCACTAGGTAGCTTTTGCAGTCTTCCAGAGAACTCATACTTTTTTCATTAAGTTAATTCTCTAAAGACAAGAATAAATGGTATACTAAAGGTGCAATATAATAGTGAATAAGGCAGATGAGTGAAAAAATTCCCACCCAAGGTGTATCAGTTTTTGCCTGCTCACCAAAAGAACTCACTGTTGAGTATTATCTTGATAGAATATTACACCCTTTCTCTTAACTAATTTTAAACCCTTTTCATCAATTTCTGTCTTCAGTTGTTCTGAGAGCAGTAATTGTTTGGATCAATCATCTGATTGACTAGAAAGAGTTCATCCCCTTCGAATTCCATCTGTAAAGAACAGAATGAAAAGTAATTCAAAGATGCAATGCCTGCTAAATATGATGGATGAGTGGAAAGTTATCAACCAAAATGAAACAATTTTTATCTGATCACTTAAATAAACATGTAGTCAAGAGTTATCTTTTCAATTAAACCATTCCAGACACTTTTCATCAATTTCTGTCTTCAGTTGGTCTGAGAGCAGCAACTGTTTGGATCAATCATCTGATTCTTTAGAAGGACTCATAGCAGAAAATTCTAATCTCATTATATATACAGCATCATCATCTCTGGAAGAAGATTGATCTTTGGCATAGTTAGTAGATGATTCTTTCTTTTTTCCTACTATCTCTTGTATTACATAAGCTATCCACTTTTCATTATTCATTACAATTTGTTTCAAGAACAGAACATTTCCATAATGCTTAAAAAACAAAACAAATAATTACATTATTATTTACTTTTTTTATATTTAGAAGAAATGGATAGATAATTTTCCCAAGGATATTTGTGTAAAAGTGAATCTAACAAACTTGACTGGAATTTGAACTTAGCTCTCTGAGTTCTCACTCCAAGTCGATATCCATTACACTACAACACACATCTCACAAATGCTAAATTTAATAACTGGCATATCCAACACAAAATTTATCGTTAATTGCTAAGTCTTCTGTTAGGAAAGTTGGTTCATTGAATTGTACTAGACAATTTTTCTCACAAGAATCTATCTTACATATTTATAAGTCTACCATGCATTGAAGATTGTTGCTAAATCTGGTCTGGTGTTTTTGTCATGTATCTAGTGACTCTTAATAAAATCCAAAATAGAATCTGCAATATTATTAGTCCTAACCTGACATCATGGCTTCAATTACTTTCCACCACCCTAACATAGCTGCCTTTTGCCTTTTCTTGAAATGTTGACATGGTAACTGTTCTGAGGCATGGTGGAGTAATCGATAGCAGCTTGGATTGAGGAATCAGAGAGCCAAGTTTGAATTCCAGTCAAATCCATTACATTCACTTATGTGCTAATATCCTTAGGAAAGGGATTAATCCTTTTCTTCTCCCTCCAGCTATGGGTAAATAGCAGGACTGACTGGATTCTATAGCCTTGGATAGGCAACTGGTCTAGGAGAAGGACAACTCTGAATTCAAAACCTGTAGAGATTTGTTTGGGGACCTTGTGGCACGTAGTGCACCAGGTCTCTGTATCTGGCCCTTAAAAAGTGTGTTTGGTTCTGCACAAAGGCTTCACCACTATAATCAAATCATATGTGATGGTGTCTGACTGTCGGTTTCTAGGAACTGAGCTGCTTCACACTCATACATCAGATACGATGGGAGAGTACACCAACTGTTCTGATGAACTTACCTCTTTGGTAGCTTGACTTCATGAATTGAAGCATAGTACCTAACAGCTAGGTTTCATAATTTTACTGTTGAAACTGCTATATGTAGCCATAATTTCTATTCTAATAGTCTCCTCATGCTTTTTGCCATGGAACTCTTTTCTGACATCTTGCTTTGTCAACTATGATCGACAAAAATTTAAATGCAAAGTCAATAGTCATCTTCTGTCTTTTGAATCTTGTTATTTTATTGTCCTTTCTACTCAATGTTTTCTCAGTTTCTTTCACTTTCAGTAAACTGCTGCATCTTAGTGACTGTATAACTTTGCTTCGAATGAAAGGATTTAAAAAAAGAAATGAGCAATGTCATATCTTAAAAAACCTGTCCTTGAGCCATGGAGTAATTTTAGATTTTAATACTGAAAACAGCTAGCAATAATTCATTGAAAAATAGATTGCTATAGATAGGACATAAAACATTAAGGCCTTTTATTCCTCTGTAGGTGCAGAAGTCTGAAGCTTATTCTATTTGGCATAACATTCAGAACATCTGTGAATAGTGATAAAGACAAGAATGATTGATGAAAGAGCAGGGTGGGCCCAAGTCAGAGAATCCATTATAACAGATCAATAAAAACAGAAAGAAATACAAACTAAAAATAATCACTCTTAATGTAAATAACATTTAATATGAATAAAACACATAGTTGGAAGGCTATGAAAATGAAGAGTTGAATTCAAAAGAATCCATTATTTGTATATTCTACACTAAAGAATTAATGGATTTCATTTTTTAATCCAACATATTTCTATTACTTCTAGCATTATTCTTAGTGAATCCCAGTATTTGAGCAGACATTCCATTATTTTTTAAACAGTGTTTATTTTGTCTACTGGCCTGAGCACTCAAGAAATCAAATTAAATGTGTCCTCAGAAGGATTCAAACCTGTGTCCACTTTTACAGGAGGAACTACTATCTGATCTAACATGCTTTTACTGTTCAGCTATGAAGAGCTCTTTAAAATAAAGACTTGGGTATTTTAAATCTTTATAAATATTTCAATAGTTAAACATTTTTTTTAGATATAGTTAAAAACATTTTTTATTTATTTTTTTAAACAACATCTAAAATATTATTACAGTTAGATTTACGTTAGGAATATTCGAACACAGTGGCGTTCCATATCATGTGACGTCCGCGTCTCGCGACGGACGCTACTTGTAAACAAACAGTAATTTTAATTTATTTGTAACAAACAGCTATTTCTGAAGAAAGATTGAGGTCAATCTGAAATATCAAATATATATATAAATAAATAAATACTTTCATAAAAAAACATTATTATTTTTTTAATTTACAACTTTTTCTATATATACATATTAAGAAAGTATATGTGGCTTCTCATTATGCTATATATATATATATATATATATATATATATATATATATATATATATATATATATATATATATATAAAAGTTGATACTGTGGTCAACAACAAGCAGCAGTTTGTTTCATGCTTGAACACAATCTTCAGGCCATGTGTATTGTGTTTTGGCTTGACTATTTACATATGTTAGTTGGTGATGCATTATGGGTAGTAAGGTCTGTTCTATTATCATAATAGTTATGTTTATTTTATAGGAATAATTGAAGGTATAAATGTGATTATTTATAGCTACTTTATAGTGCTGTTAACTTTTTACTCATTATTTATTATTGATTACTTAAATATCTGTTGTTGATTATCATTACATTCACTTGCGTTTATGTGTGCATTGGTAGTTTGTTAATTTGTTTATTATTTAATTAATTTGTTTATATATTTATTCAGACTTTTTATTTATTTTGTTCAAGGGTGGTTATCTTATAGTGTATATATTTGCATTTATCTTCATGGTATTTCGAAAGTTTTTCATTTTTAAGTAACATAGTAAAAATTTGGTGTTGTGTCTGCACTTTTATATATATAGGGAAAGAGTGGGGAGAGAGAGAGAGAGAATTTACATTTAATGAAACTCAATACCCCATATGAATGGCTATTTCACCTCCTAAGGAAAAATTCCTTACCGAGGCTTTAACACACTTTTTTGTGTTGAAAAGCCTCTGTAAGGAATTTTTCCTTAGGAGATGAAATGGACATTCATATGGGGTACTGAGTTTCACTAAATATAAATTATTTATATATGCTCTATAATAAATATATTGAGCTCTCTTTGTGGATCAATTTTAATATTTTTATTATTAGGATTCACTTGGATTATTTACCCATGGATATATATAAAGCATTATTAGTCTGAAGAAGTCATTTTCAGGGACAAAACGCATAATATAGATTTTCTTTTATTTTGTTATTCAATTACTCACAGATGTGCACAAGAAATAATACTAAAAAATTTTAAAAAGTTCATTCATTTTAAAGTTCATTTTAACTTGGTCATTCATAGAAAAATAACAGAAGAAAAAAAAACGTGTTTTATTTGCCTTTACTATAACAAATTTGCTTTACTTTTAGACTGTGGTTTACTTTGTTATTATAATGACTATAGATTCTTTAGATCGTTTTTGAAGACTTTTCTTCTATAGGGAAGGGCCACTCTTATTTTACAGTTAGTATCTCAAGGACTTTAAATTTTGGGGGCAGATTCAGAATTTATACAAGTTATTGGGTAATTGTTTTTGGAATTATCTTGTGTAACCTGTACTTGTTTGTTGAATATTTAGTGACACCTCTGTATCAGAAGATGTCACTCAATATTAATAAGTAAACATGTTACCATAACTATGGAATATCTCATTACTGATTAGTAAATAATCTGAACTGGTTGCTAATACGTTATTGTTTATTTCTTTTGTTTCATATTAGCTTTCATTGTATATTTTTAATTTGATGATTTTACAAAATAGAAATTCATGCATTTGACAATTTAGTTAATTGTATCAATAAGAATCCTAGATTACTTACACAGAAAATATAACTAATGTAATATCAAAATTACTTATTTTGACACTACAGGTAAAGTAGTATCTACTGGCCAAGAGACATTAAATAAAATGTATCACTCAACAGGAATTAAACTTGTATTCCCTTTAGTTTAGGAAATTACTTTCAAGCCAGGCCTGCTTATCACTAAACAATAAGAAAAGTTAATTTAAAATAGAGAGTTTATTGCATTCTGCATCTTCATCCGATCACTCTTCTCTGGATGACTATTTTTTTTTCAACCATTTCAATCACTTCTTTCCAGACACAGATTTTTCCAATAAGAATCAAATTAAAAAAAAAGCCTTAAATGAATTTGTCTGCCTTTGACATGAAGAAATACTGATGAAAGCAACTGATGTCAAATTTGAATTTATACAGGGTGACCCAAAATAATGGGAATTTTTGAAGTGCGTATTGCCAGACATGAGCAAGTGGCAACACTGTGAGACAGTGACCTTGAGCAAGTAAACATTTTGCCATCTAGAATTCAAGATGAAATTCACAGTATCCCAGCTGAGATGTTGTAGTAGTCAATGAGGAATCTCAACAGCAGATTTCAAGAATGCATTCGTACAGGAGGATGCCATCTACAGAACGTAATTTTAAAAAAATGAAAATTCTATCATTGTTTCTTAAATGGCATGTTTTAAGGTTTCAATTACTATGAATAAAATATTTTTCTTCCATCACTCTTGGTTTTATTGGATTGTTAAAAAGTTCCCGTTTTTTGGGGTCACCCTGTATATAGACAAGCCGAAGAGAAATACTTTGATTGAACAAATAATTTTTGTTTTAATTTTTAAAACCTGTTTGTTTAGATCAACTCGCATTTTTGTATCTAACAATTTGATAGTATTTTAAATCTACTAGAAATTTTTTTGCAACATGCTGACATGCATTGAAATCCTCACAGTATTTAGTATTGTTGAAGTTATTGCTAACATTTTTTGTCGAGATTTACAATTCAATTTTCCAAATCAATCACTGAAATATAAAAACTTTAAAGATATGAAGAAAAAATATTGCATTTTTATTCAATAAGTATTTTTTAATCATTAAATTGTTTTTAAATAGTGGGAGTATTTTTTTATGTTCAATAATAAAACTTTTAATTTTTCCAAAAAAATTAATGAAAATTTATTGTATTAAGCTATGCACACTAGTAAAAACAACTGTACTTTGCAGCCCATTACCAGTTTGCACTTCTCCCTAAAATCTGACTTTGATTGGGCAATGTATGGCTACTTTAGAGGGTGTGATGATGGATGGACAAACTAACAGAAATCACAGAATTTTATAGATAGATAGATAGATTGGAAAACAGTCACAGATAGATGAATTAATAGAAGAAAAAATATAACAGCAAGATTTTGTCTTTCATAAACTTATGGTTAAAATTTGTATGACTGCAAGTTTCATTCTTTTTTTAATCTTAGATAAATAAAATGTTTTTAACCATTTTTCTTTTTTTAATAATGTTAATATTTTTTTTACTTCACCTGTTAAACATCAAACAAGGTTGATTATGTAACGAAATTATGTCCTTTTTGAAATTCACACTTTCTCTTCATTTTGCCCTCCATGCATTTCTGCATCTCCAAGTTTTCTGCAGTCATTATGAATGGTTGTATTCTCAATTGGAATTCAAAGCCCACACCAGACCTCAAGTGGAATTCATATACAATCTAAAGTTGCTGGAAAAATGGTCAGTTCCCTGTACCACTCCAGAATTTACCCAAGTTCTCCTGCCATCCACTATACTTACAAGAGTCAGATGAGATCAAAAATGGAGTATTGCTGTCATGTCTGGGTTTGAGCTGCCCAATCCTTATTTTCAAGGCTCTGCAGAATTCAAAAGAATTTGTGCAGCCTTGTGGGTGATGAACTGTTTCCTAATCTACAGACCTTTTACCACACAGATGAAATACTGCTTCACTCTTACTACTCTATCTCCATAGCAGATGTTTGAGCAAACTACATTCCTTGGTTCCACTAGTTCAGACTTTCACAACTAAGACACACCAGACCATGGACACTGAGTTGACTCATCCACATTCCCTGCATATTTCATTGGTGAGGAGGAAGTTCCACTCAGATAGCTTATCAGAATTGTTGAATTATGGAATAGATTCTCAAGAGGATGCTTACCAAATCACTACAATCTTAACTTCTGTAAAGTAATTGGCTATGGTTAAATGTAATTGATAGAAATGCTCAACAAACAGAATTGACAAAGTTTGCAATAAACAGTTACAAGAGAAAGAAAAGAGCAAAAGAAATAATATCAAGCAAACAAAAAAAATATTAGGTTGGTGCAAAAATAATGTCGTTTTCTCACATAGTAACATGTGAGAAAACGACTTTATTTTTGCACCAACCTAATATATTCATGGCAAAGCAACAGCAATAAGGCAAAACATTCACAAACAAAAAAATAGTATTAACACACAAAAGGGGATACTGACAAGCACTCACAGTGTTCTAGCTTCAAGACATGAAAGAACAGAACTGAGCCTGCATTTGTGTGTTCTCTCTATAAATTTGGGGAGGGGGGAGCTTTTCCAGTCATTCCTACTGAAACCAATAATCTCTTCAAAGTGAAGGCCAACTGTTATCTATCCTACATATCCTCATACTATGCATCTCGTTCTCCCTCCTTGTAAACCCTTACAACAACCTCATTTAGCAACCCTCTACCACGAGTGGTTCTTGGGCCTTATAAATCATTCTTTTAGAAATGATATTTAGTTTCTGAGAAATCTCCAATTTTCTATTCTTAACTTCCATACTTCAGATTATAATTCTCATTTTCTATGGCTTATCAACACTTTTCAGGTTATTTAAAGCCAGAAGATATTTTTAGATTTTAAGATTTTTTAGACATAATAATGATTTAGTGATACAAGTCTTAATATTTAACCCATAGATAGGAAGGAAAGAGATAGACTCATACCTTTCCCAAGGGTATTTGCACATAAGTGAATATAATGAAACCAATTGGAATTGGAAATTGGCTCTTCAATTAACAATTCTGAGACATTATCCATTACACTACCTGGAATTACCAAGTGGTCACCCATCTAGGTATTGACCAAGCTCGACATTGCTTAACTTTGCTGATTGTATGGTAACCAGTGTTTCAATGCTATATGGATGTAAGCCTCCACACTTTAAGTAAAAAATGCTAGTGTTACGCCCAAGATGATTTCAACTGTACAATTTATTTTTATTTTTTTACCATAAATAGTGGAACATTCAGCTAAGAAGCTTTTTTTTTCAGGTGATTTAGAACATTTCAGGTAAGACTGAAGAAATAATCTTAATATTACCTGGTATTGTAACAAAAACAAATGTTCAACTTAATTATTTTATTGATTTGTTATAATTAATGCTCTATCTTTTAGTATTGAGCACTTTAATTTTCCAAGATGGCTTAAAAGTATTGTCTTCCAGAAATACCCCACTTGACCCTATATTTTTGACAAAACACAATCTTTTTTTTTTTTTATTACTATTACCTGATGCATTTATTTGTTGGAATATGCCTAAAATACATCTTTTGTAATGCTTTTGTGCTTTTTCAGACATAGATAAAAATATTCAAGACTGAGATTTTAAATTATATATAAAGTTTAGTTAAGATCATCCCAGGTATCCAAGAGAAAAATCACAAGCATACATATTCATTCATATTATCTAAACAAGAGGTTAAACTGCTCCAAGGTGGTGTAGACATTAATAATTAGGTTTCCACATCAAAAATTGTAAAGGAAAGGGAATATTCTGCTTTTCCGTTTCACAAACCAAGAATAGCTGCTTATAAATAATTGTAATCTACTGAATATTCAAATGCTTATTACTGACATTTTTTACTGCATTATTCACTGAAGTAATATTTATTCCCAGGAAACTAATTACTTGAGAAAGAAAAAATGACTTAATAAGTTTCAAAGTCCCAAACATTTGTTTAAGCTATGATTTTATTTATAGTCTTCTAAAAACTGATGAAACAATACAAGAAAATGCTGAAAAGTTCTTGGTCAATCCCCTTCCACAAAACCAATAGAATGAAGAATTTACATTATTTACAGCTGAACTAATGTTCTCATGTTTCTTTTTATATTCCCAACTTTTCAGTTGGTATATGCTTTGGCCTTCTTCAGGTTATTCTCAATCCAAGTAACCATCACGGAACTTCAAACTGAACCCTTTATTTAATCTGTATGAATGGACTGTTCACATTAACCCTAATCATAGGGGATTTCTCTCTTTTTAAAACTGCTTAGTTATTCTTAGTCCCTTTTCCACTGGGTCCACACTACCTGGTCCAGAGACTGAACTCACATTTACTAGGCCACAAAATTTACAAATCTTTTATGCTATTGTCCTGTGAAATGAGATGTTCCTAGATATGGATGGTAAAATGCAAACAATCTACTCTTGTAGATTAAATAAAGTGCTCAGTTTGAAATTTCCTGAAAGTTACACAGATTGAAAGACACCTGAAGAAGGTTGGAGAGCAGAACAACAAAAACAACAGCATTAGTCTAACTGTAAATAACAAGATTTGGCATTGAAATACTGATTTTTGGAAGTTGGTCCAACTGAGAACTTCACAACAGGAATTGAGGAATTTTAATTAGACTGGAAAAAAATTTCTGGGAAAGTCAAAAGCCACTGCTTTAGTTCAGAACATTTGCTGACAAAGAATTAATATAATGCACCACATCTATTGACATCTATTTGAAAGTGCAATAAAATGTCATCATTTTCATGTTTGGAGAATTTGCGTGTGTGTATTTTTTATTTCTGTCTTGCAAAAGCAAAATTTGATTCCAACATGATGATTGAATTAATGGGAACCTTATGAGAAATGTGACTAATTAATAAAGATATGGCAGAAAATAGGGCCAACTTAACAGGCTAAATATATCTGAACAGGATTCAAAAGAAACAGCTGTTTAACATAGCCTACATACAAATTACAGTTCCAGCAGTTATTAAAAACAAAAATAGCAGATACAGTGAAACAGCAAATAAAATTTTAATGAAGGCATACAATAGAATGTTGTGATGGCTGGAGTTTGTCTGAAACCTTACTTAAGAGTTGAGCGAAATGAATATCAGAATGAGTGCAAGCATGTCCTCAATGAAGTTACTGTTTGCTCATAGAATGAAACAACATATAGCATCTCACAAGTTCAGTTCTAGAGATTATTGGCAGCTCTGTAAGAGTGTGCTAAATAACAGCAAATCCTCAATCCCTTCCCTATTCAATCAATTCGAAGTCCTGACATCTACAGCAGGTAAGGCTGAATGCTTTGCAAATTCTCTTCTGACTCAACACTTGCCTCATCTGAAGTATCCACACCTGATTTCCCCACTAGAACTGCGGCGATACTGAGTGATATACACATAACCCTGTCACTGTTCTTGGACATCATCTCTAAATTAGACTCCCATAAGGCAAGTGGAGGTGATGGGATACCAGCTGTCATCCTAAAGGATATGTGCTTCTAAATTGGCTCCAGTTCTCTCCAAACTCTACAACTATTGCTGCTTCCTGTTTTCCAGCTTATTAGAAGTCTTCTTTTGTAGTCACTGTTTTTAAGAACTTTGGAGAACCTTCTGACCCCTCTAACTACTGCCCTATTAGTCTCCTACTGCTTTTTGGCAAAGTATTTGCTGCTTTAATCAATGCTTACCTCTCACAACCTACTCTCTGACAAACAATATGGATTCCATTTTGCCCAGTTTTGCTATCACTGAATATGTATATCAAACTCTTGATAATAATGGCAAAGCTCAAGCTGAGGCTCTAGATATCTCAAAGGCATATGAGAGGGTTTGGCATGCTGGTCTTCTAGATAAGCTTCAGGGTTCTGGTACTACAGAACAATTATTTGATTTAATCCAATCATTTCTATCAAATTATAAAATGAAGGTCATTCTGAATGGGCTTGCTTCCAGGTCCTCTTGTACAAACACAGGTGTCTTCCATGGCTCAATCCTGGGTTTTACACTGTTTCTGATCTTCATCAATGATCTTCTTGATATCATCATTTTCCAAGTAGGCATTTATGCTGATGACACTACCATTTACTCCTGTCTCAATAGCAAAGCTAACCTGACTGATGGTCTTGAAAAGGACTGCCAATCAGTGGTTAACTGGAGCAGGAAATGGCTTGTAAATTTTAATGCCTCCAAAACTAAACCATCATAGAGAAACTTCTCTGCCTACCATCAGCAGGAGAGAGTCCCACTGTGCCTTCTTGGCCTCATGTTTTCAACTGACCTGAAGTAGAATAGCTACAGTGAATCAATAGCTGCATCTACTGCAAGGAAAGTTGGTTTATTGTGTTGTGCCATAAGGTTTTTCTCATCAAAGTTCATATTGCACATTTACAAATCTACCATTTGTCCATGTATTGAATACTATTGCTGATCTGGTGCCCCTGCTGTTCATCTTGAGGTCCTTGACAAAATCCAAAGAAGGATCTGCAATGTAATCGATCCTGACTTGGCATCTTGACTTCAGTCACTTAATCACAGACATGATGTGGCTTCCCTCTGTCTTTTCTCCAAATATTTTCATGGCAACTACTCTGACAAGCTTTTTTACCTTGATGCCCTGACTACATAAATTTAAGCGTGCTACTAGATTGGCATCTAGGTCTCACCCTTTTACTGTTGAAATAGTTAAATGTAATTGCCACTTCTACTTTAACAGTTTCTTTTCTTGCACTTCCCAATGGTGGAACTCCCTTCCATTTATTTGCTTCCCCGATAGCTACAATCTTCAAAAAATTTAAATACAATGCCAATCACCATCTTCTGTTGTCTTGAACACCATTCATCTTTTATACTTTCTTCAATCCCCCATATACCAAGTTTTTCTCTCACTTTCATACTCTGTAAACCCCTATGTACTAGTGGCACTCCTGCTTTGCTTGGGGTGAAATGTTTTAAAATAAAGTAAATGATTTATCTAAGTAATGCCTCTTGAGTGAATAATAATAATATATAAATTTTCTTGCATTTTTTTTCTTTTCAACTAACTATAGTTTCAACTTTGTTTAAACTTTATTCACCCCATTCATGGGCAGTTTTAATCTAAAAAGATATGCAAAATATCTGAGGATATTAATTCAAATTTACATTATATATATTTTATACCTGTGTGTTCCTGTATGTATGTATGTTTTTCAAACTAGTCACAACACATTACATTGCATCTAAACATATGTTTCTGTTGTTAACATTTTGTTCTCTGATGTTACAGAACCGCATCACAAATTTACGACTTGCATTTGCTATTCTGCAATCGTTATCATCACATAGCAATCTTCTATGTCAACATGACAGAATATCATCTTTGATCGTGAATATCTTTGTTTAAATGTCCATATAACTACTCTGAAGATGGTTCATGTGAATCAAAAGCTTAGATCAAGGAACAGCATAACAAAAAAAATATCCAAATGTTGGACAAGTTTTGTCATTATTTTCTCCCAAAATTAAAGTGACTATATGAAGTTTAGAATGGCCCATAATCAAACATAATAGACATTCATTGTCTGTTATATTTAACAATATAAGTTTGAATGATGTATATATACATACATATTTATTACTTCAAATATTATTATAGTAGATACACATATTTGAAATAGAAGCTCCATTTTAAACAGTGTGTATTACATCTATCAAGGCATTTTCCAGTAGGAATTGAACCTGCATCTTTGTCGGGGAAAACACTATTTGATCCAACATTCTTTACTACTCAATCCTGAGGAATGTCACAGTTAAATAAAGCTCTATTTTCCATTTTTAAAGCATGACGAATCAAATGTTGGTCCCCCTGCAAAGAAGGATGCAGGTTCAATCCTTGCTGAAGAACACATTTTGTTTATTAAGATTTCTTGAATGCACAAACTGATAGACAATAGATATAATGCACACTGTTGAAAATAAAAATGGAGCATCTATTTCAGATATAAGTGTTCACTATAATAATATTTGAATAAAAATGTTGCATTAAAAATAAATACACACACACACATATATATATATATATATATATATATATATATATATATATATGTATGTCATCCACAGACAGACTGTTTCGCTGTATCACAGCTCTTTAATATGGCTAGACTTTGATTGCTTCAAGCTGGGATCGAAATCTGACAGATTTGGTATCAGTCAGAGATTCTACCCCAGGGCTATCATTGCACAGCAGAGAGGAAAAGAAATTTTAATGTTTTCTATGCGAAATATGTCAGTGGCCCAGAGATCTCAATTCAATTCAGTTGAAGAGCAAGCGTAGCTGTTATTAACAGCTACTCCTTTACAGAAGAAGGCCATCTCTTCAACACTGAGCTGAGTGGCCATGGACCCACACATTACTTTGCAAGTCAGCCTTGCTCCTGCATATCTTTTTACATATGTGACAGCAATTTTAGGAATGCATTTTTCATTCATTAATACGAAATATTTTATTACTCAAATGTTATTTTTAGTGGGTACCCATATTTGAGTAGATGCTCTGTTTATTTATTAAACATTATATTTATTTATTTTCATCTACTGGCCTGAATATTAGAGAAATCTTATTAGAATAATATGCGCTCTCCATCAGGATTCAAACCTGTGTTCCCCTGAGGGAAACCATCATTAGATCTGACATACTTTTACCTGTTGACTATGGAGTGACTGACGGTCAACCAAAGCTAAACACAGATTTTTTCCTAACTCTTGAAATATACATCTCTGTTCAGTTTTGTATCCTAACATAAACAAAACAACTTTAGGAATGGATTTTTCATTTATTAATCTGACATATTACTTAAACATTATTTTTAGTGTTTACCCATATTTGAATGACTTTCACCTTGTGCACTCTCACGTGTCACTTCAGCCCAATTGCAGACCGTCAAATTTTATCACAAAACTCACATAACTATCCTGCAGGTCTGTCAGAAAAAATGTTCACATATTCGGTGATTTTATGCAATCTTAGATGACTAGCAAATCCAGCACATGATAGAACAACTGTCCCAAATGTCTTCTGTGATCAAGTCTACATGACCTTTCTTAATAGGTCTTTTCAACTTTGAACGCTCAACCCTTTTGATCTCAAAGTGATTGTAACCTTCAAAAACTAGCTTTCTCCAACCATACCTATTGTGATAATAATTAAGACTTTTCAAGTTGTCTTTAACAACATCCTTGAAATATTCCATGGGTTCATATCTGGGGCACTTAGTAAGAGCAAGCTCTCTATAAAATAGGTGCTTAGACAGTCTCTCATCTCTCATCCTCCTGACCTGATTGTGAATTATGTTTATCTATACAAGGTGTTTTGACCCATTACAGAACAACTGTGTCTTCCACTTCATGAATAATATATGCCTAAGGCACTTTTGATTAAATTTTTCCATAATAATGTGTTATATAGTCCATGTTAAGTTCTATTTTTTATGGAAAATATTTGTTACCCTGCATAGGGATTGAACTTACATCCTCCTGATTATAAAAATTAATGCTTTGTTGGATTAACCTGTCTCCCCTGCTGGTTTAGATGGGTTCAGCCCAAGTAGCTCAATTTAAGCTAGATAGGAAACACTTTTTGTTGCCTGGTGAATTCTTGTCAGAGTAATTCAGGAGTGAACAGACTTTCTGTTCCCTGGATAATATACCTAAAATAATTTAATACTGGTAGCAGAGCATAGTTGTGAAATGGCTACAAGCAGCATTATGGTCCCACCAAGGCTGGAGCCAAGCAAATATGTCATGATGAAAAGAAATTCAATTTTGTGAACTGGCCTCTAATGTGACAGAAGCTAAGAAAGCTTCTAGAGTGTTCTTAAGCTTTACTGATAAAGACAGAGAGGCTGTTTTGGAGATGGATCCAAACAATTTAAATGACAAAGAAGGCATGACAAAACTGTTTAAAAAGCTGGATAAATTGTTTAAATCCCAAACTTTTAGCTCTCAGAGCTTACAAAAAGTTTGAATAATACTCAGACACCTCAGATCAACATGGCTGACTACCAAATTGATTTTGATAAACTAGTACAGCAGTGTATGTTTGTGTGTGTATGATGGCTGCCATCATGTTAAGTATGATCATTACAAGATATAATTGTAAGACTTAGTTGAGTTTTGAACAGATATTGCACTTTAAACCAGATAAACTTTTAAAACTTATATCACAAAGTTGACACACATAAAACACATACATTCTGTTGTCATTAGAGTTATTTTTGTGACTGTTGGCATGTCTTTTCATCCTGCTAGTTGGTTTGAAAACTTTTCCACAAATATGACCTGAATTCTCAGCACTTAATACCATTTTGTAGTTGGTCAGTGCTCTGTTACAATGACTTCATATATGCCTTAATTTTCCTGCAAAGCCTATGACAAACACTTCAAGTGATGTCATACTTGTCACTTACATGGTCTGAGAGTTTCAGATTAAAACCTTTTTGGACACTTCTTTTCAGCTTTTGTTTTTTTTGTAATCCAAGAACTCTCAAAAGCAACTGTTCCATCATGAACTTTCTTCTGCCAGGTAGCACAATCATTTGCATGAAACACTCAATCATCTGTACTAATTTTGCAAGGTTCAGTGATTCTTTAAGCCCATTTTTATAATGCTTCTTTGGCTCATGGGCTGGTCACTTTCTATAAGCAAGCTCTCCATACAAAAGCTGCTCATGTGAGTAACATGATCATTCCATTGTGAACTATAAGAATTGGTTGCTTCAGTGCTATCACACTGATTTTGCTCAAGTACTTTTACATTGCTGACATGCATTCTCTAGTTGAGTCAAAGTATTAAACAAAAGCATCATGGATGAAAGTACTTAAGCTGCTTTAAGTGATCATGATAGACATTCATACATTAACAACATTAAGTATGATATACTTTGATCTTAGTCACTTTCAAAATTCCATACTGATTCCATAGTCACTGTTCCAAGTTACTGAAAGCATGACTGGCCCTTTAAATTATCCTTGCAATTTCACTTTTCATTGAGCATAATCCCAATGGATGAACAAAGTCATCAATCATGCCTATATGTTTATCATATACAAAGATATTTGGCTCTATATAAGGCTTTCCTGGTGCAAGCAGATATGTCACTACAGTTTTCCCAAGACTTATATTAAGCCCAAGAGTTTTATTATATATATATATATATATATATATATATATATTACTTCAAACGTGTCTAAGGCAGCAGGGGAAATAAATAGTATTTTAAAAAAATGGAGCATCTATTTAAATATGGGTATCCACTGAAAATAATGTTTGAAGTAATAAAAATATGTCAGATTAAAAAAAATAAAATCCATTAATTCTTTAGAAATTGCTTTGTTTACGTTTCAGATAAGAAACTGAGCCGATATGGCTTTTGAGAAAATCTGAGTGAGTGAATATGCTTTCTAGGTAAATAGAACCTTACTTGACTGAGAAGTTCTCTGTAGCAGACTCCTGGAAAGGTGGATATATATATATATATATATATATATATATATATATATTCATTCATTTATTTATTCTGGTAGATAGAACTCTTCCTTTCCTTCACCAGACATTATTACAATGCTTCCCAAATTTTTTCACTAATTCTTTCTACAAGAGAAACAAATGCAGCAACAAAAGAACCAAACACTTATTAAGATGGCTGCATGGTAAAAATTCAAAATGGAATTTTGTATTCAAACGTTTCATATCCACTGCATTACTCTCTATTCCTGTCTTCAAAGATAAAATCTTGTTACTTTCATGAAGGTCATAATCTCCGACCATCAACACTGATTGGCTGACATGAAGGAAAACATTCAAACAGCAAGGCAGCCAAATAAACAAACACTGCTGCAACTGACTAAATCCTGACACTGGAATATTATGGCAGAAGTTATCAATGATATTTTTAAAAAAAGATTTTAAATGTAAAGAGAGATATTTTAACAAGCATTTGTTTATCATTTGTACTTTGGTGGGGGGGGGGAATAAGAATTAACAAAAGAATTAAACACTTTTTTTAGATTACTTACAAGAGTAATTTTATATTAACAAGTTTATAAAAATATATGAACCAACCATGAAATATCTATTATTTACTATAATATAATGAAATAATTATGAAAACAACTTCATAATTCATAAATTTGTAAAAATGTCTGTCAATAAACGAACAAGAAAATTTAAATAAATAAAATTTATTTTCTGGACATTTCTTTTATTTACTTTCTTGCCACATAAAAATCACCAAAATAGTCTATAAGCATCTGAATTTATACTTTTTTCTTAGACTGTTTATTTACAAGAATAGTGCTTTTATTTATATATATGTTGTAGTTAGGCAGCAATCCCTCTTTTATACATGTTTCATTAAAGACAACAGACAAGGTACTATGATTAAGCTTTTTATTTAATTTTTCTTGTGTTTGAATAAGTGTTTTCTTTTCTGGGCACAGAGTGTGTAGAAACTATCCAAATGTTCTGTAATTCTGAGCTATACTTTTAGCCATTATCAAAGAAGATTTTATTTATTATATTAACTGGATGTATGGGTTGTCTGTATGTATCTAGAATTATAGGGATGTTTTATTTTCCAAAAAGTCAGCACATTTGGACAGTTTCTACACTCTCCGTGTCCAGAAAAGAAAATACTTGTTTGAACACAAGACAAATTAAATAAAAAGCTTAATCACAGTACCTTGTCTGTAGTCTTTAATGATATATATATATATATATAATCATTTCACCCCAAGCAAAGCAATAAAGCCACTAGGATGCAAAGAGTTACTGGGTGCTAGAGAATATGAGAAAAGCTACTATTAAGGAGAGAAGACAATAAAACAACAAGAAATTAAGAAGATAATGATTGACATTGCATTTAATTTTTTGAAGATCAAAGTTAACCTTGAAGCAAGAAGCCAGAAAACACTTTCACAAACAAGAAGTGCTAGAGAAGAAACTGTTAGCAAAGAACTTAAGGTTACATCTAGCTATTTCAAATGTGAAATGATGAGACCTTGCTGCCAATCTAGTACTGAGCTTAAATTCATAAAGTCTAGGTACCATAGAGGAAAGTTCATCAGAACAATTACCATGAAAAATATTTATAGAAAAGTCATAGGGAAGCTATTTTACGGAGGTGGGAAAGGTTTTCTGGTTTGGTTTGGTTTGGTTTTACAGCATATCAACCTCAATGGGTTATTTAATGCCAACAAAATTTTCTGTTGTTGGTAATATTTTTTTTTTTTAGAAATTTATTTCTGGTAATATTTTTCCTTCAGATATTTATCACTAGTAATATTTTTTTCAAAAAATGTATAGCTGGTAATAATTTTTTTCTTTAAAAATTTATTGCTAGTAATAATTTTTTACAAATTATTTCTGATATTAAAACCTATTTTTATACTTTCATAGTGTTTTGACCCCAGTTTGAGTGTTAATTATTTACCCATAGCTGGGACCCTAACAGGTGCTACCACCCTGGGTCAGGGTTGACCTGGGAACACCAGCAATTAAGAGGTGTTTCCATGAAAGGTGGGAAAGGAACTGAAGCTAAGCTGCCAGGTTTGAACCAATAACATTGCAAATTCTTTGGATTAAATCAATATCCTATAAATATATAGGAAGAGTACCAGACCAAATGTAGCAGGTATATATTAAATTATCCAACATTATATCACCAACACAAAACCTTAGCATTCAGTCCTGTGAGTCAAACTATGGAAAGAAAAAATTCTTTACCTCAAAGTTCTTCTTCTTATCTTTTAATTGTTGTATATATTTAATTAATCTATATATTTTAATTATTCTATATTTCTTAAAAACTTCAACTGGGAAAAGGTTTTGACATCAAAGGTTAATGAGTGTTTTTGATTCATTTACTGTATAATAAAGTTCTTAAGTGTTTCATTGTGATTAACAAAGAAGTCTTGTCAATCCCATTTTTTAATCATTTCACTCCAAGCAAGGCAGTAAAGTCACTAAGACACAAGGGTGGGATACTGAGTGTGAAAGAATAAGAAAAAGAAAAACATTATTAAGGAGCAAGAACAATAAAAGAAGAATCAAAAAGACAGTAGATAATGATTGACATTGAATTAAAGTTTTTGAAGTTCAAAATTGGCTGGAAATCAAGAAGCCAAAAGAGTTCCACAAGTGAGAAGTGTGAGAGAAGAAATTGTTAACATACAACTTATGGTTGCATCTATCCATTTTAACTGCAAATTGATTAGACCTTGTTGCCAAACTGGTACTGAGCTTAACTTCATAAATTCTAAGTACCCTAGCAGAAAGTTCATCAGAACAATTACCATGAAAGTATTTATAGAAAAGACACAGAGAAGCTATATTACAGTGATGGGAAAATGACTGAAGCCGAGATGCCAGGTCAGGATGAATAATATTGTCGATTCTTCTTTGGATTTTATCAAGAATCTCTAAATACATAGCAGGAGCACCAGATCATATATGGCAGCATTGATCCTCACTGAGTGCCCTATATTTGTAGTCTTATATCAAAACTAAGCTATACTTAGTAGATAACTATAATAAAGCTTAAAATGAGTTAAAAGTTAGCAACAAGTCAATGTTTTGCTCTTTGCCTTTCAATTGTAAATTGCCCGAGTGAAATTCCTTTATCACGGGATTCTTCCATTATGCTATATTATTTTGACATAATAGAAAGCATTTACAGAAAATACACTTGCATTTTTTTCCCATAAATTCTCTAGTTTCATTTTGCTTTCCCTCCGAATCAAGTGATGTGAACATTTCTATGCTCAATAATAATGGACATATTGTTCAAATCACCATCTGTACATCTAATGAGATGCAGTAAGCTTATCTAATGTGGCCCTGGGTTAGATCCTTTTTGGGGTACACCAACTGGCTTGGTTAATAATAGGAATGAGCTGGCACACAATTGATTTAGTAATGTAAATGTAATGAATTCTACAAATGAAAATCTCACAAAGAGTGTCATAAAATAACATTTTATAAAATAATATATAAATGATTATCATAATAAATAATATAATCATTATCATAATATATGATAATTTTATAAATAAATATAATCATTATCATATGATAATTTTATAAATGATATATAAATGAAAATATAAAATAACATTTTATATTAAGTGTATCTTTATGAGATTTAGCCAGAAATACACCAGCCATTTAATATCAATGGAAAAGTAGCTTACCTAGAATAATGGCACATTACTCCTCTTGCTACTACCCTTGAGAAAGGTATGAAGCCTCTTCTTCTTCCCCCCCAGCTATGGGTAAATAGCAGGACAGACCAAGTTCTATAGCCTTGGATAGCAACTGGTCTACTACAGAAAGAAATGGCAACCCACTGCAGGAAAAAAATCTGCCTTGTCAGTGATGAATCAAAAGATACATGGTCGCCTAAGCATGTATCACAAACAGCACATAACTGAGTCCTCTTCAAAGTATTCCTTTCAGACCTCACACACTTATCTCAACATTTTTTCCAGTTTTCAAAACAGTCTGCAAACGCCTCTTAAGTGATCATCATCACATTCTACATAATCTCATCGACAGTCTGAAATCTTCTTTTCAATGGCAATTTTAGTTTTGTGAAAAGATGAAAATCACAGGTAGCAAAATCCCAAATGCTGTTAAACTGAGGTGATGTGATATTTTGCCATGTGACATGAAGACTGAGCCTCTAAAATATTCCAAATGGTTTGATACTTTCTAGACAGTCGATGGAATCCCCAGATTTTCTTCTAATTCTCACATTAGCAATCACCAATTTTCTCTCATTGCAATCTGCATGCACTAATTCTTTTTTTAGAGTGTTATGCTTGTTGAAAATATTCCAAAATATGTATAACTTTCAGCAAATTCCAAGTCTGAAGTAACAGTACTGAAATTTTATCTAGGTTTTACTCATTCAATCATCCACAAAATCATTCTTAATCATTTAAATAGTTTTTAAAGGCAAATATCAAGTCAAACAGTAGCTCACTTACTTATATATATACACTAAGATGCTCTCTGTTTGATTGCCAATTTATATCAAGACTGGGCAAGTGATTTACAAAATGTCCAAAGTGGCTGTGTACTTTTCGGACATATTTTTTGTATATAATGTGTACACATACATGCACATACATTTATTCCTACCTATGCAAAATAAATTGAGTATTCATACACTCCTCCAAAATACACTGCATCTGTTATCATAGGTTCTTCATTTTTAATCTTTTTCTTACAACATGTTGCCCTTCCTGTTGCAATGAAATCTGATAACCCATTTAGATTAACAAACTGATTTGTGCCACTTAATTAAAAAAATGATTTGACAGCTACTCGGTTGTATCACATGTTGGCATCACAATTCATAACAAAGGAATGATTATACAAATTAACATTTTTGTAATATGAAAACACCCATTGAAATCTTCAAAACTACAAATTCTCATTCACTCACAAAAACACAATACGACTATGTGATCATTGCTCACACAACTTGGTCTCATTACTTAAGCTATTTGAATTGAACATGCCATGTATTATTATAAGTACAGAAGATCTCATTAGTAAGGACTGAGACCAGGTTGTTAATACATCACATTTTATTACTTTTCTTTCATGTTAGGTTCCATTTGGTATTTTGTTTATTTTTAATGATTTAAAAAGTAGAATTCTTTATAAGTATTATTTTTTAGCAGGAAGTCATTGCTGCTAAGTGAGACAAATCTGAATTGCTTATTGAATTGTTTGACATGGATTGTAAATATGCAATAATACACTTAAATAGTTAAATACTCCATATCTATGAAATGCAACTATATATATATATATATATATATATATATATATATATATATATATATATATATATATAAACACATATACATACATACAGGGTACAATTGTTAATTTGTCTCTGTTTTTATATTATTTCACGCATGTGCGTTTGCACCATGACAAATTCACTCTTACAGAAATTTGGAAATGGCATGGTGTACTGCTTGGCTTCACACCAGAAGCTCCAATACAAACATTTCAGAGTGTTTGGCCATTAAATAGTGCAGAGGATTCAGAAGGAGTTGGATGAGTCTAATGGTGATTCCAAAGGTATAATAGCTCAGAAAACTACTCTGATCATTCTGATAAGAAAAGAATTCCCAAATTTGTTGGTGAGGTGCAGGCCATGATTGAAAATGATCCCTCCAAGTCAATCAGGTCCACAGCCAGGGACACTGGAGTGCCTGAGTTCCTTATCAGGCAGACAGTGCATGAAGACATTTGGTATTTCTCATACAAGATGAGAAAGGGTCAATTTTTACCCCAAGCCATGAAAGACTAGAGGAATGACCACACTACGAAGCTTTTGAACAAACTCAAGCATCCCCTCCAACCGAACAGGCTTTTGTTCTTCTCAGACGAGAAAAATTTCTGCCATGATGAACACACAGAACAAGCTTTGACTTTCTGTCTCCCCAAAAGATGTACCGGGAGGATCAATTCTCACCACAGTTGTTTTTTTTAGGAAGGTATTGATGTTATCAGCCTAGAGGAGGTGATCCCAGCATGACCACAGGTTGACCCAGGCCTTGGGAGTGAAACTGGGTAGACAGAACCCTTGGGGGGCATCGATGGCTGTGCTAGTACAAAGTCACAAGTTGTAATTGAGGGTTTGAGTGTGCTGGCCTTTTTCAGATTGTTGATCATGCTAGATAACACACTTCTCTCCCAGAAACTGTAACTAATGTCTGCTCAGCATAGTTGCAGTATAAACCACGGGTGGACTCTGTCGGAGTTGAACAAACACAAAATAAAAAACAGAGAAAGTTAAAGGGAGATAACTGCAGATTTGATGTTGGAACATTATCATTGATCAGTCTCTCCTCCAATTTGTGGGCCCTAGTTACTATATTCTTAATACTTGACATAATGCAAAATCATCACAATGATAAAATCAGTCAATAACTATTTATAATAGGACTCATGCATGCAATTACAAGTAATCTATAATAATATTTTAAATTTTGAAATCATATTTATTTTGGCATATGAATTTTTGTAAACTGTTTCTAAATCTTTCATTTAAGATTTGTTTGATACCTTTACAAAGGCCATAGATGTTGTTTAATTTGAAGGTGGGTATAAGTTGAGAGGAAGGAGCAAGCTACATTTCAGTACATTTTTCTGGAGAAAAAAAATCTTTATAAGCAGAAACCAAATGAATTTCCAAAATTTGGTTTCTTGAATAATGTACAGAGTAAAGCAAGCTTGAAGAAATTTTAATTTTAATAAAGTGTAATTTGGGTGTGCCTGAACCAATTTCCAAAGAAAAAAAAACACACACACATCCACACTCATATCCAACAGCAAATTACTGAAACTACCCATAACCAGATTTCCTAAGATTAATACAAATAAATAAAAAAAAAAAATTGTGCTAGTCATTTAATTTAACAATTTTAAAAGAATTGGGGGGGGGGTATATGAGAGTCAGAAGAAAACTGTTAGTTCCAATCTAAAGAAATAACTACAAAGAATATCTCCCTCTCTAAATTTATAGACAAATCCTACAGGTGCATCCTGGGATTTCTTCCTAACCAATAAAAATGAACAAATCTTGGTCTTATCTTTCATATTTTTGTTCTTTCTTGTTTTGAAATCAGAATGCTATAACTACTTGACTATATCCCTTTGTGTGTACACAATTCTTGAAGTTTTTGCTTTGCATATATATTGTTTGCATAGTATTATTTTGCCATGTCCATTTTTTCTTCTTCCTTTTCTTATTGTTTAAGAAGTTTTTCAATTACACTTAACCATGGCCAATTATTTCATGAAAACAAATCACAATAAACGTTTAATAACAAATTTTAATCTATCGTAATAATAGTAAAGAAATAATGGAAAAATAGTCTAACAGCATAATGAGAAAAAAATGGGAATTTACTCTGACAATGAAGAAAACGTTTCAAAGACAAGAATTTCTAGTTCTATTCATTGAACACAAAGGGTTTTTCTGTCAGTCTTTTTTCCAATAATTCTTTTTATGAAGAACACAAAAATTATGATGATAAAATTGACATGTTACAAGTTTCAGGCATTTTTATCAAACATATGTCAACCTTGTTGGCAAAAGTGTTTTCGAGCTGACTACTGTTTTTATTTTTTTCATATTTTTTTTTTTTTTTTCTTGCTTGAAAAGCTACCAGATGCACAAATATGAAAGCTGATTACAGGCTTATTTACAAAATATCTCCATTAAGCAATGTTGCGTAAGGTAAACAAAGATAAGGCCAGGAATCCTCAGTATGCATGATGTCTTTTCACAAATATTGTATCTTTAGTACACATATACTTTGTCATTCCATGACAGTTGTAAGTGTGAATTGTCATAAATCATGTACATTACAATTTGAGGATTACCTGTATTTAAAGTGTGTGTGTGTGTGTATATATATATATATATATATATATATATATATGGATAAATTGTCATCTAAATTATGTAAAAATGAAAATAACACTGACATCTCAATTTAACAGATATATTTGTCAAAATTACACAAAAATATCTTGAAATACTAAAGAGTAAATTTATTCAATAAATTTGCGATTAGTTTCAACCATGGTCTCCAGATGAGTTCGTAATCAACTGCATCTCTTCTGGACAATCTCCTTGTTTAAGTTGGTGAATGCTGCCATAAGCCTTACCTTCAGTTCATCTTTGGTATTACAAGGAGTTTTGTTGGTCTCTCACTCAACTGCACCCCACACATAATAATCAAAGGGGGTTGCAGGCTGGGGAGTTAGATGGTAGAAGAAATTGTCTGATAGCCATCACTGGGTTCTCCTGCTTGTGTGGCATGGTGCAGAGTCCTGTGGAGTGAGGCCCTGACAAACAAATTCAGGAATTCTTTACTTATCAGAATGATTAGAGTGAGTTTTCTGAGCAGCCGTACCTTTGTAATCACCATTAGACCAAATCCTCTGCACTGTCGACAGATTGACACCCAAACACTCTGCAATGTTCATATTGGAGCTTCCAGTGTGAATGCCTAGCAGTATAGCATGCCATTTCCAAATTTCTGATGGAGTGAATTGCATCATGATGCTCTTTTTCTCACAGACAGTGCTCAACTGCCCCTACTATACTGTGCAGTCAACAAAATCAAAAACAAACAACACACATGTGCAAAATTAAAAATATAAAATAGCGACAATTTACTCATTGTGTGTGTGTGTAATCATTCTGGTTACAGAATGTGAAAGAATATAAGAAAAGCAGAAACATTATTATGGGGTGAGAACTATATATATATATATATATATATATATATATATATACTGGCCTGACAATTGTGCTTCAGCATGAAACAGACTGTCGCCACTGGGTGTTGACTTCAATATTCACTTTTATATTTACATACATTATCTCTGATTTTGAGCACTTTAACCCATAACTCACACACATTACATACTTAATTATCAACTTACAATTTTCATGAATATTGGGTATCCTAATTTTTGTCCATGAAAATGAACAAATATGCAAATAAAAATTATTAAGTTGAATTTAAAAAAGAAAATTTAAACATTGATTTTCTAAATTATGAAGTGCCCCCAACAGATACACCTTAACTCCATACAATAATCTTTGGCTTCTCTCTCGCTGAGGCTGAATTGCAAGTTTATATCTAACAGTACTCCAAGAGCAGAGTTAGCATTGGCAATTCTGCTTTCATCCAGTTTTAAAACTTATCCACTTCTTTCAGTTTCTATGTAGATGTTTGGAATTTCAAGATTCATGCCTTCTTCAAGGTTATTAGAGTGAAATGTTCTAAGCCACCATTATCAGATTTAAAATCCAAGCAACTCCAAAATCTGCTGAAACCTTCCTACAAAAACTCCATCTCATCCTGTCGTATATCTTAGTTATTTATCTGCTTCTCTTTCATTCCTACAATCATATTTTTGACATTTTTTCCTTTCTTTTCTTTTTTGGTATTGATTGATGGACAATGCAAGAAATGCTGTCTTAGAATCAAAAGCCAAAATGAAAGGTTTTTGCATTATACACCAGCATGATATTTTGGCAAGTTTGTTTGCTTGTATCAAATTGTTAACTACTGTCCTATACATCAACTCTTATAAATAGCCAAAGATCTTGCTTAGCTACAGTAATCTACAATGTTAATTTCTTTCTCTTGAAAGGGCACCCCACACAGTGTATTCCACCTGACATCCATTTAATATTAGCAAGAAAATACCTTACTTAAAGCAATTATTGATGGCTACAACCTTAAAAATGTAAGATTTTCAGATGACACAGTTTTGATAGCAGACACAAAAAATTTTTAAAATTCCTACTGAAGCTAGTGAAGGAAAGTGAGTAAAAAAGATTAAACATCAACTGCAACAAGACAGAATGCATCGTTGTTAGCAAAAGGATGAATCCAAAATGCAAATTACAAATCAGCAATACCAAAATCAAACAAATACAAAAATTTAATTATCTGGGAAGTGTTTTAGGACAGAAAGTGCAACACTGAAATCTGAAAACGCATTGGGATAGCCAAAGATGTATTCCAGAAGCTAAGCAATGTATTAAGAAACAGAAAAACTTTGTTAAAAACAAAGAAAAGAGTACTGAACTGTTACATGATATCGGGCAGTGAATGCTAGACAATCTCCTCAAAGATAAAGAAGAGACTTGAAGCAACAGAAATGTGGTTCTGCTGAAGGATACATGGACCAAACATGTGAGCAACAACAAGGCTTTAGAGAAAATGGAAACAAAAAGGAAACTTATACTTAACATCAAGAAGAAACAGTTGAAATTTCTAAGGCACATAATGAGGGCTTAGAAAATCTGATACTCACAAGAAGGACTGAAGGCAAGAGGGACAGAGGAAAACCATGCATAAAATACTTTGTGAGCTTGATTAAATGGATGGTAGAACAAGGTTTAGGAGAAATGACAAAAAGAAAAAAATTATTAATAGCTACAAAGGGCAGGAAATTATGGAGAGCTATGATTGCCTACATCCTGAGGGGATATGGCACATGAAGAAGAAAGCAATAGTGCCTTGGTCCACAGTACTCTACTTAGAACCTAAAATACTTATCCCAGCATTCCTTCAACTTTTCAAAACAGTGTGCAAAGTCATATTTCAGAACCACTGCCTCATCACATTCTCCTTAAACTCATCCATAGCATTTCAATGGTAATTTTTAGCTTTTCTCCAGGTGAGGAGATTCAGGAAGCTAAATTTGTGCTTGGACTGGGGAGGAGATGCTGATATACCTGAATGATGCAATATCTTGTCAAAAAGCCTTGAGTTCAATTAATGGCATTTTCCTGCTGAGTAATCCGCAATAGAGTGCCTTCTCTGATTGTTTGCTAAAAGACATCAAACTTGTGCGACCAGTTCAAAATATAATCAAAATGCCCAAGGTTTGGTTTGGTTTGTTTTGGTCTACAGCATATCAACCTCAATGGGTTATCTAATGCCAACAAAATTTTTATTGCTGGTAATATGTTTTTTTTTCAAAGATCTATTTCTGGGAATATTTTTCCTTGAAGAAATCTATAGCTGGTAATATTTTTTTCAAAGAATGTATAGCTGTTTGTATTGCTAGTACCACTTTTTTTTTTTTTTTTTTTTTTTTTAAAAGTATTGCTGATAATAATTTTTCCTTCAAAATTTATTGCTGGTAATATTTTTTTTTTATTATTAAGTATTTCTAGTATTAAAACCTATTTTTACACAAGTTTGGGAGTCAACTATTTGCTCATAGCTGGGACCCTAACAGGAGCTACCACCCCAGAGTGGACCTGGGAACACCAGCAATTAAGAGGTGGTTCCACATCCTCAAAACCACCTTATCAGAGGCCTTGCTGTTGGACGTAGTTTATCGTCTTACCCAAGACATGGATGTAGTTGTCATACCCAGGACAGCAAAATGGCCAAGGACTTATAGTATTGGCAGATATGCTTTCACAACAGAACACTTCATATTTGCCTCCTCTTAAGCAACAAAGAGTATCCAAGTCTGGTTTCTAAAATCATCTTCATAATAAGACAATGTGTAACAAAATGTAAAATCTGTTTATTATGATCATGCACTGTACAATGATCACATTACACATAAAAACAAAAAAAAACAGGTCTTGCATTAGATATGAGATCACATTGTAGATGAATAAATATTTATAGGTAACAGATTATTTCTTGTTTTCATTGATTACCATGATATTTGATATCCCTTAAAAATATCATTTTTGTAAACTAGCAAGGTTATCCAATATTACCCAGAGAAAAACAAGTCATTCAAGTATTGTCTGTATATTACTGTCCTGGGTATAATGATAAACTACATATCCAGAAGCAAGACCTCTGATTGGGTGGTTTGAGGAATGTGGAACCACCTCTTAATTGCTGTTGTTCCCAGATTCACCATGACCTGGAGTGGTAGCATCTGTTAGGGTCCCAGCTATGGGCAAATAGTGAACCACCAAACTGGGGCCCAAAAACTATGTAAGTATAAAATACATTTTTTTAGCAAAAATTTACAGCAATAAATTTTAATAGTAAAAAAAAATTTGAATAATAATAAAAAAAAAAAAATTAACAAAACTCCCAAGGAAATTAAATTTTGGCATCAAATGTGACCCATCAGGAGTTGATATGCCATTAAATAAACCAAATCTTTATATTACAAAGTTAGTAAGGCCATTATTGTGTTTAATTGGCATTTTGCAATAATAGAACTAGTAGTCATAAACATAAAAGTGATTTTGAAGTGCTAATAATAAAAAAATTTCCTAATGATTTTTTTTTTTAAATTTAAGCTTAACAACCCCAAAAATAAAAATGGAGAAAAACATCAATATTTGAAAAGTTTAAAATTGGGGAATTCAAAAATCAATCAAGAAAAAATTGAATAATTTGATTTCTTTTTGTGAGAGTCATTTAGGGACAGTAAATAAAGTTTGTGGTAGAATAAAGGTTATCAGTGCAGAAAATGGAATCGGCAGGCCCAGTTCAAATTCCTGCTTGGTTTGCTATGTTTCTCTCTTGGGAAAGGCATCAGTTTATCACTACTGCCATCAGGTATGGGTTAAATAGCAGAGTAGATTGGGCTTTCTAATGGTGAATGGCAATCAGTCTACATGAAGGACTACACTAAATTTCAAATACTCAAAAAGTCAATGTGAAACCATTCCACCATCTGTCGCAAGAAATCATGGCAATTCACTTATAGTAAAGAAACGGAATCTATGGTGAGATTGCATACACTGAACAGATATGGCATTAAAAGAAGTTTGTATTTGATGATTAAGTTATTGAAATGAGTGAAATTTCAATGTTGTCAATTTACTATGTACAAAAAGATAAATATGAAAAGATGAATTACTCAAAACAAATAAAGAAATTATATTAAGAACAGTGGAAAATTGAGAGATACACTGTATAAAAAAATAACCAGTTTAAATAATATAACTATATTCTAAGCTGCTCCAAATAAAATCTCTATTTTTCACTCCTACTTTTAATGAGTTAAATTTTAATCCAATTTAAAGTAATCAATAGCCAAATTAAATAAAAAAACAAAACAAGTCCCCTTGTAATCTCTACAGAAAAAATAGCTTTTGGGTTATATATGCACATGTGTCAAATTATTTTTTGGAATTTGAATAATTCTCTAAGCTTACATAAGAAAAGGTCTTGAAAATGTTTTCATTTTCCCACACTGCCAAACAAGAAAAGAAATAAAAAAAAAATGAATTAAAATTTTGTGTCAGATTTAAACAAAGGCAAAGTGGAAAAAACATTGTCTGTTTTTATAACGTTTTAATAATCCTGGTGATAAAAAAAAAATTGTTTTTGAACTTTTAACAGATAAAAATATGTCTACCCAACACTCCCACAAAGACAAAAAAAAAATGATATACCAAATAGAAAGATAAGAAAGAAACATGTGCCCAACCAAAAGGTTTTCAATATAAAGATAAATGCTTGGTTATAAATATTCCTCATTGGTGAGGAGCTATTGGGGAGATCAGTATGACAAGGTTGACCTGCAACTTAATGTTGAAAGAGGTTGTGATGATGAAGATGATGATTATAAAGACAAGGAATGTTCCTTAAGGTATTGCAGGAGAGGAAACACAATGAGGAAGAAGCAGAAGCAGAAAAAAAAAAAGAAAAGAAAAGACAATAGTCATGGATCGGTTTTAGGAGATGTGGCAGGGAACACAACAAATGAGTCAGCAAATGGTTTAACGCCACAGCATAAAACCTGACTCAATGTTTCTTTTTAAATTTTATCCATATTAACTCGGCTTTCATTTCTAAAAATTCATTTATTTTATTTTTATATTTTCAATAAATTTAAAGTAAAGACTTTCCATAAAATTGATTCTTTCATCTTCCTGCGATTACCTTTCTGTCTGCATTATTTCTATGCCCTTAATGTGGGTTGATCTGACTTTGTCTCTCCCTGACATCGTATCATTTCCTATTGATCTTAATTGCACCAATCACAATAGCAGTGGTGGCGACAACGACGGCAGCGGCAGCAGCAGAGATCTGAGACTCATTTTGCCATCACTGCTATCACAACTGCTGCTGCTGCTGCTACAGCCATCAGTGTTCAGCCTTTGTGTGCACATCATTCCATTTGTACAAGTCATCACAGTGCTGTCAATTCAAACTTTTAGCCCTGTCTATAAAATTACACATTTTCATTCAAATAGTTGCAGTAAGTCCGCTGTACAAAAGTGAATTACTTGCAGGTAATTATATTTTATGTTTATTCAGTAAATTCATTCCAATTCCATTTGTCATCTTTAAATTGGATTATCATTATTATTTGTAATTAGCTAAAAACTTAATTGTGTTAATGTTGATCACTTGAAAAGATATTTAATCTTAGCCCAATTAAAAAATGCATTTTAAAGAATGATTAAAAAGTAAAAAAAAATGGTTGCGTAAAAATTAATTATAAAAATATGAAAAAATTCAATTATTAAATGGAAATTAAGGGATAAAAATAATATAAAAAGTGCATCAGTTTTACTTTCAGAATGATAGAAAGATAACTTTGGCCTAAAAATTTTTCTTGCATTTAATATAAAAATATTTACTAACTTCGTTATAAAATTCTACATGTTTATAAAGATATTTGATATTTTTAAGCCTGATTTCTGCAAAATTTTTGACAGCTTAATTTTTAATTTTATCACATTTAAACAATTAGTTTCTAATATTTCTTTGAGCTGTGAATATCATCAAATATATAATCTATAATTAATGAAAAAAGTTCTTTCAAAATATGTCAATATTTTCCAAAATCTTTATACAATCATTTTGACAATTAAAAAATAATTTTTGAAAAGAAAACTAATAAATAAATTCACGACTCTTTACTTTATTTTAAATAATAATAATAATAAAGGCAATACTGGATTAGTTTTTTTACAAGTAACTTTAAAATGTCTTTTCTTAAATTTCTTTGGAAAATAAGTTAGCCAGTGTGAAAAATAAAATAAAATGAAATAATTAGCATGCAAACATTTCTGACACTTAAAACACAAATATTTTTTATTCCATGTTCATCTACTGCTGGCAAAATAACATGTACACTTGTTTAAAGCATTTTGTTGTCACCACTATACAGTTCAAATGTGTTGAGACATGTTGAGTTACCCCTGTTAAGAGTTTAACACTTTGTTTCAATGCAGTTTCAAACAAATATATCCAAATGCATATTTTGCAAAGTGATTATATGATTATTTTTTTAAATTACAAGATTAAACAAGAAATTAGATAAAAAGGTAATTTTGAAAAGTTTCATTAAAAAATAAATAATTTGTAATCATTAGGTTTAAAAAAAATTATATTAATGTTTCAAATTATATCTATTTATCAACTGAATATATTTTTATTGGTTTAAAAACATCAGTGAAATCTACATTCAGTATCTTTTTCTGTAATATAAAAATCTACCCAATTTATCAATACCATTCCACTAAAAAAAATGGTCTTTATAAAAAAAATTACCTTATTTTTCATACTGGAAATAATACAAATAAAAACTCTTTATTATTCTGACCTAAATGCAAGAACATTTTCTATCTGTTCTGCACTATATAGTTAATTCTTGTACAAAGTTTTTTATTATTATTATTATTGTAAACAATATAATAGCTGCCAATGAATGAAGCCATCTTTAAAACTAGGCTATTTTCCAAAATGGCTGATGTAGACCCCCCTTCCTCCTCACAAATTAATTCCATAAATATCTCATGTTCAAATGTCCTATTATTTGTTGTTGTTCTGTAATAATAAAACAAACATGACTGATAATTAAAAAAGGTGTTGCAAAAAAGACTAAAATAGGACAGTTTCATCCTTGGAAGATGTAAATACTTTTAAGGAATACTTAAAAAAAATTAACTTTTCATTTAAACAAGATTGTTAAAGATATCCCAGTTTTCAAAAAATATTCTGCTGATTTCAATTTTTAAAATTAATTTAAAAAAAAAATGTAATTTCTCAAAGTAAAAAAAATGAATCATAATTTTTAGTAATTTCTCAATGATTAAATTATATTTCATAAAAATTTAATACAAAAAAAAATATTTTGAAGAAAACGGAAATTAATTTTCAACTCGTGGAAAAAAGAAAACTTCCCATGATTCACTTGTGATGTTCTTCATCTTTTCAGATGATAAATTGACAGAAGCTTTCATTCACTTTGATGAAAACATGGTTATATTCATGTTTTAATTAATAAAATCAAGTCAGTAAATTACCAAATGTGTAATTATTTCCTCCAAATAATGAAAAGAACCAATAAAAAGAATTTTGTCATCAGTTTTTCTTAATATTATCAAATTACAAGATTACTTTTTCTTTAATTATTTTGCCTTCAAAAACAATTTTTTTTTATTTCAGTTTTAAATAATAATAAGAAATAGTTGTAAATAATTTATCTAATGCCAAATGCCCAAAAGTAAAGAAAAAAATAAATATTTTATTCAAAAACATTTTTTCATTAACCAATACATTAAGTACATTTGCCAAAGACTGATATTTGAATCTTGACATTATGTGGGTAGTGTAATTGTTATCAGTTCAGAAAGTACAATCAGTAAGCCAAGTTCAAATTCCTACCATGACTGTTGCACTAATGCCCTTGGAAAAGGCCAGAATCCATCTCTTTTCTTCCACACCTAATTATGAGTTAAATAGCAGGGTAGACTGGTCTCTCTAGCTTTGGGCAGCAATAAGTCTAGAAGAAGGATAACTATGAATTCCAAATCAATGAAAAGGCAACAGGAAATGACACCACTATCTTTCCCAACAAGGTATGGCAATTCACAGATGAAAAAAAAAGAATTTTTTTTAAGGTTTATCAACCTTTTGTGGACTATTTAAAGCTGAAACATATTTTCAATTGTAAGAATAATTATTTTTTTGCAAGTGAATATTACATTAATTTTTTTTTTTTTTTCTTTTTTAAAATAGCAATGATTTTTACAGATACAAATCCTACTATTTAGCCCATAGCTTTGGGGGAGAGATAGCTCATATCTTCACAAGGGTATTTGTAATAAACCTGAGTGGGATTCATACTTGACTCTTTGATTTCTCATTCTAAGCAGAAGTTCATTACCCAACTTGCACATCCCAAAAGCAAGCACCATGGTTGCCGACATCCTGAAGTGATATGAACAAAAACAAAGCAATCCATGTTTTTGTTAGAGTTACATAACAAATTCCTTTGTAAAACTTACTTATGATTTAATCTGGTAAATGTAGTCAATATTTATTCATACATTTACTGTTATAATAGGATATCTGAACCCTTCCATTATGCCATCTGTGTTTTTATTAGTGTTAATAGTGGAAATTGCTATATGAAACTACTTATGCTTTATTTTGGACAGTAAAATACAATTTATTAAACTATAATGAATAAGGTTAAAATGCTTTGTGTTTCTTCTCCCTAATGTCATAAGATACATTTGTGTATTCTAGTTAGATTTTTCCCCAAAAACCAAAGTAAAATAAAAATACTGAATGTTTTTTTCTTTTTTTTTGTATTGTTATTGAAAGAATTCAAAATCCCGGATAGACACACATATACATTAGAACACAAAAGTGCATCACAGGGAAGTGGAAGAAAAAAAAAAAAAAAAAAAAAACCTTTAAAGAGATAATTATTTATATAAAATGTTCAAGTATAGACAACACAAACTGAAAACTTGTGATAATGATTTTCAAATTCTTTTTCTTTTTTTTAAAATAAGCACAAAAGCAGACATTTACAAGAAATGTAATATTTTATCTTTTCATTCGATGCAGACAAAGAAACAGCAAAACTTAAAAACAAATAGGATGGATTAAAAAGCAATGGTTCCCCAAAAAGGTTTGGGTTGTTGCCGCTTGAGTACAAAACAGCCTTAAAACCCCTGCCATTATTAGTCAAACTTTGATTGGATTTTCTTAGTGCTAGTATTGCATGTCATTAGTATTTCTCATAATAATTGTTATATAAATGATACACTGTAAAGGGAAGGCAAAGATACACTTCAGGTACAATATGTATGTGTGGTGTATGTTATGGTTCAGCGGTACCACTGCCAACCTCTGTTTAGTATTTGTCAAAAAGCATCCACTTTTGGAACCACTGGGTTAAAGGAATTGTACAGTAAAAATACAAAGGACAAGTTACCAAAAAATCTGTCACCTCCTACCCCACTCTGTAGTTGTCATATTTTTGTCTGAGTCATTTTATTTTTGTTATTTTTTATTTTTTTTGAATGAAAGAGTTCACTTGTATTTCACTATGCTGCTGAGAATAGATAAGAGGTGACAGATGGTAAGTATTTTGTCACAGTTCAATTCAATTTATTCTTTGCTTTGTTATAAATATATACTTTAATACCAAGTAGAAAGAATGGACTAATATTGACTAGTATTTCTTTCATTTTATTTGTTGCTTCTCCATTATTTTGGGGCCATTAAATAAAAAACAATAAGCCTCTGGCAAGATTTGAATTTGCATGCATTATCTTTGACAGTATGTTAACAGCACTTTACCAATTAGTCCATTAAAGTTTCACCAATAAACATCACTCATAAGTTACACACCTATACTTCCTTTTCCAATCCTCCATCACACTGTCATGATGTTTTAATTACACTAGTCGTATTAGATTAAATGTTCACAGTTTAAGCATTGGCATTTATAAATTTTTTGATAGTATATATTTAATTTTTTTGAAATTTACCAAATACCAATCAAAGATAAATAATAACCAACAATGTTTTATCCATAAAATTCAAAGACTATGACTAGAAAGTTCTTTAAATTGCCATATTTTGCATTCTCCTCAAAAAAGAAAGTTCATACATAAGTTGTGGACTCAATAAAACATTGTATTAAACTTGGTTTAGTTCATGTATATTGGTATGGGTAGATATTTGTTTATGTCAAGCATATACCATGCATGCCAGTAACTATAGCAGTTAATACATTCATGTACTAGTAAAATGCCAAATACTAGTGTTACAAATATTACTATATTTCTAAAGAATTAATAAATTTTAATTGGACATAATTTCTTATGACTCTATTATTTTTTAGTGGATATACTCATGTTTGAGTAGACACCCTGTCTTTTTTAAACGGTATAAATTTCATCTACTGGTTTATTTTGTTTAACGGCATATCAACCTCAATGGGTTATTTAATGCCGACAACATTTTTAGGATAGATTTGTATGAATAAAGTATGTATTCTTTAGTTTAGATTGGTTTGGTTTATTTTGTTTTACGGCATATCAACCCCAATGGGCCACCCAATGCCGACAAAAATTTTTTTGCTGGTAATATTTTGTTTTGTCAAAAATCTGTATTGCTGGTAATAACTTTTCTCAAAAAAGTATTGCTGGTAATAGTTAACTATTTGCCCGTAGCTGGGACCCCAACAGGTACTACCACCCCAGGTCAAGGTGGACCTGGGAACACCAGCAATTAAGAGGTGGCTCCACGCTCCTCAAAACCTCCTGATCAGAGGCCTTGCTGCTGGACGTAGTTTATTGTTTTACCCAGGATGCGGATCTACTGGTCTGCACATGCAAGAGACTTAATAGAGAAAGCATGTGTGCATTTTCTTGTAATAAGAAATATCATTATCTTAATATATAGCTTATTTTAGAAAATGTTTTAAACAATTGTTTATTTCAGTTTCTACTTGCATGTCCTGTAAAGTCACCTCATCTTCAAATTCTCCACAAAATGTGTTTTTATATCCTATTTTGATATTAAAGCAGTTAAAATGTTTTTATAAATTTGATGATGACCAAATCATTTTTTTTTAATCATTTCATCCAAGCAATGCAATAAAGCCATGAAGAAACGAGGAGTTACTGAGTGTGAAAGAATCTGAGATAACATCATTAAAGAGAGAAATCAAAGAATAGAAATAAAGGAGACAGAAGATGATGATTGACACTGCATTTAAATTTTTGAAGATCAAAGAAGACTGAAAAGCAAAAAGCCAGAAGAGAGTTCCACAAATGAGAAGTGCGAGAAAAGAAACTGTTGGCATGGGACTTACATCTATTTCAACAGTAGAATGATGAGACCTAGCTGCCAATCTAGTACTGCACTTAAATTCCTAAAGTCAAGGTACCAAAGAACAATTATCATCAATTATTAGAACAATTATCATGAAAATATTTATAAAAAAAAAAGCACAGGACAGCTATGTTATGACTGTTGGGAAGTGGCTGAAGTCATAATGCCAGGTCAGGATCACTAACATTGTAGATATTTCTTTGGATTTCATCAAGAATATCTCAGTACATAGCAGAAACACCAGACCAGTTGTGGTAGCAATATCCAATGCATGGATGAATGGTAGTCTTATAAAAGTGTAAGATAAATTCTGGCAAGAAATATTGTCTAGCATGACACAGTAAACCAATTTTGCTAGCCGTCAATTTAGCAATATAATCATACAACTTCATATCAGTGGAGAAACATTACCCCAAGAAGACACAATAATTCACTCTCCTGGAGGTTAGCATCTTAAATGCACCTCCCAATGTGAACTGCAATCAATAAATGAATATAGATGGAAAATACTATTAGTATCATAAGATTAAGGTTTATTTTTATAACCTGTAAAAAAAGAAAAAAAAAAAAAAAGTGATTTATCTTGATTCTGACAAGTCTGGGCATTCATATTGGACTTGAATGAATAAAGACAAGTAATGACCAGGTGAACCTTTGCTTTGAGTGAAGAATATATGATTTATGACATGTTATGAATCCAGCTGGCTAATTCAAAGTGACGTGACAAGTAACACCACCTGTAGATGTAAATAAACTTGTTTCCAATATTTTATCTGAAAATGGCTCTGATACTGGTTCTTATTTTTTATCTACAAACAATAATATAGTTTCCTATTAGTCACTGTCAAGGTTAACTATGGAGGTAACAATTTTTACTGATAATCTTTAAGCAGGTGAGGTAGTTATGGGATAGTGGTTTACTAAAATCTTTAGTTATTCACTCCCATCTGTTAACCACAGTTGCAGGTCAGTGATGAAACATTTTGTCAAGGTAACTCACAATGAAACATTACAGGTTTATACTTCTTGCAAGGATTTTGGACAAATTGAGAATAAGCAAGTTCAGCTGAAATTCTTACTTCCTTGTATATATATATATATATATATATATATATATATATATATGAATAAAGAAAAAATGTAAACTTATTTTAGACGTGTTTCAGTATCTGAGGGACTTTATCAAGGATTTTATTTTGTAACAATTATTTATATACAAGAGCAAAAATGCACTTCGTTTTTCAAATTTTTTAAATTTAAAAACACTTAATTGCCCTTTTACAGATATACTTTATCTGAAATTTTTACACACACATGCGTGCACAAACACATTTCAGAAGGTTTTCTCCAAAAAGATATGTAGTAATAGCCATACTCAGACACAAGTTGGCAACCACCACACACATATATATATATATATATATATATATATATATATATATATACACACACACACACACAATTTTCTTGAATATTCAGGCCAGTAGAATGTGTATTCAAAAGGCACTCTTTGGATTTTGTTTGGTTGTAAGTTTTACGTGGCTGAGCGGTTAGGTATGTCAGATCCAATGATAGTTCCCTGTAGGGATTACAGGTTTGAATCCTGCTGGAGGAGGTATATTTTTCTGAAAAGATTTTCTCAAATATTCAGGTTGGATAAAAATACTGTTTAATTAAAAAACAGAGCTTCTACTCAAATGAGTATCCATCAAAAATACCACTTAAACAAAAAAAATTAAAATAATATATATATATATATATATATATATATATATATACACACACAGGGATGAGTTAAGACTGCAGCATCACGCCAAAATGCCATGGTGCCCGTATAAATGCCATGGTGTCATTAAAAAACAAGTCATGTCCACAGCAATTTTTGCCTTCAAGTTCAAAAAAAGAAAAAAAATATTTTAAAATTAAGAATGAAAAAAAAAAAAAAGATTAATTTTTTTCTTAACAAGGTAGTAGTGGGGGTTTTCCCAAAAAAAAAAAAAAAAAAAAAAAAAAAAAAAAACTGACTAGAGCCCTATATATTTTCAAAGAAAAGAGGTAGCTGAAAGAAATTTCAACAAATAGTTTACTTCAGTCCTGCAACATTTATGTCTACCGGAGATGAAATGATCATATGCATATACACACATTACATAGTAATAAAATATTTCATTTTAAGACAGCAATATTTAAATCGACTGGTCCTCTCAAAAAGTAAAGAAAACTACATGTATGTCAAAAAGTCAGGGACGTTGTATTTATAAACAGAACATCACCCCATCTAAAATAATAGAAAATTAATGTTTTTCATTTCTGACAAATTGCCTGAAGAGAGGAAGTTCTGAATTCTATTCAACGAAAATTACTCGTGAATATATTTGTATCTATAAAAAATTACTAATTAATATTCATGTCGGAAAGTAAAGGATTGTTTTGACATTTAGTTACTGTACATATTTTTTATTTGTTACAATAGTTATTTTGAGTTTATGCTAAAAAAGCTTTATATTTTTAACAGTCTTGTTCTTTCCACAACATATTCTGATCTAATAATGTTGTCATGTTTCATCTCTTTTTTGAAAATGTTCCACTACAATATATCATTGCTAATAATTCTAGTCATTATAATCTATGCATCAATAAAAAATATTTGATTTTAAAGATTTTTGTTTATTTTTATCAATTTTTTAAAGATTTTATGTTAATATTATTTTTTAAAAATAAAAAAACATAAATTTTGCAAATTCTAAAAAAATTGCCGCAGTGCCCACAGTTTTAAGGTGTCCAAGGCAATTTTTGCCTGACCCTATCTTAGGCTAAACTCATCCCTATATATATATATATATATATATATATATATATATATATACACACACACACGTTCATTTAAATTTCTGCAAGTTCCCCAAATATATTGTAAGAAACAGCTGTGAGTTTATTCTGTATTATATATATATATATATATATATATATATATATATATATTATTAGCATAATGGATATTTTGGCCCTGATCATATCAATAGTTTTGGGTGTAGTTGTAAATTAGTTTGATATTGTCAAGTATGGATAAATTTATTGAATAGTAAATGTTAAGGAGTTACTAGCTAGTATTATGTCTGTTTTTATCTAGTTTATTGTTATTGTTTATATATATATATATATATATATATATATATATATATATATATTTATTCTAACACCTGATTGTCAATCCAGATAAGGTTATGAACAAGCATTTGAATTTCATGCTATTGTCAGACTAATGCAATCATTTAATTCTCATATAATTTACATTTAATAATAGTTTAATTTAAGTTTTTAACAGTTGATGACACCGCAGTGATACGAGAGATGCTCTAATTAGTGGGTCAGGATCATTGAATTGTTATGCCATGACTTCTGTTTGACAGAATGGATAATTTGACAATGTATTTCCAAGAAATTTCTCACCATTGTTTAAAACTAAGATATATTGTAACAGACTAACAAAACAATACATTTTTCAGAGTTTTGTCGGTAACACTGTAGTCTCACATAACTTAGGAAAGAGAAACAAATGTAATGTATAACTGAAAAATGAAACATTTTCAAAATTTCACTTTCACAATCCAAATATTTTTCTTGTCTGGACATTAATAATGTAACAGGAATTCTACCAAATGGTTCTAAAAAAGTAATTATCATTATAAAGGATAAATATACCTAACAAGAAAAGGATTTATTAATTATATATTTTTTTTGTTTTCTTATGAAATTAGTTTATTTTGTAAAAAGTGTGAGTATAACCAATTCAAAATTTTAGGGTTTTTGACACAGGGATGAGTTAAGACTGCAGCATCACGCCAAAATGCCATGGTGCTCGTAATTTGTTCTAACTGGACAATAATGCTATGGAATTATTTTACATCTTCAGCTTAAAGAATTATAGATTAACCTAATTTCTCCTTTTATGTGACATGTCCGTTCAGGAATTAGACTATCATGGCTCTCCACAACTTCCTATCCTTTGTAGCTTTAAACAATGTTTGTCTCTTTACTATCCTTCCCAGTCCCTGTTCTGCCATCCATTGACACAAACTCATTAGGTAGGTTACTTGCTGTTTCCTTCTGTCCAGTAAACATTACTAACAGTTTTCATTTACTAATTAGTCATGGTTAATTGAATATAAATATTTATCTTAGTAACACAAATAATTTATTCACTTTTCTCTTTTGAAATTTAAAATCTGTATGATGAGTTACATCTTGCAACAATTTTGCTTCCTACTGATTATTGTTTAGAGATGATATTAATAGTTAAAAATGGGTTGAGCAAGTGAAGCCTGTGAATCTTGGCGAAGATCCTTCTTCAAACATTGTGGACTGGTGCTACAGAATCGCAACAGAAGCCACATCACTTGAAGACTTTCAACAGCAGCAATAGCTAAAATGGACAGCACACATAGCTAAGAATGGAAAATTAAGACGATGAAATCAAGATGATGATGATGTTCCACATGACTTCAAGTAAAAGGCTAGGAAGGAAACTCCCATTGATACTGGAAAGAGCAGCAACAACTATCAGTCATGAGAAACCTATTTTCATGAAGAATTGTTTTAAGAGAAAGATTTTATGAATTTTAACTGACAGAAACACTGGGGACTTGGTCAATGAATGCTGAATGTTTATAAAGAAATGGCTAATATAAATGAAATATATATGAAAGACCTCTTTTCCTAAAATGAAACACAAACTTTTTGTTTGTTTTAAAACCTTTTCCAGGGTCAAATAAACTGAATAACAAACTTAAGAGTTTGAAATGTGTAATGAAAGAACTCTTCCCAATTAGAAGTATAGACAGATAGATAATGCATATATATATATATATTATTCATTGTCCAGCTTGTGGTCTGCATACCACTGCACTTGTATGACATTAAAGCCCTCCTCTTGGTACCACTTCATTTATGTGTCTTGATTTAAAAAGACATTTCAATCAACCTGTTGAATGACACACTTGGTTACACAAAACATATGCAAAATTAGCTGCACATTTTATGGGTATTCAGCATTTCTGGAAGAGTAATGCTGTTGGTGACATATGAGGCTGGCCTTTGATAGTCATATACAACCACACATCACATGTCAGGAATTGCTTTGACCCCCTTTCTGAAAGGAGCACTCTAGCTTCTGTATTTTTTTTTTTTTTTGGAGCACCTTTTAGTTGGCAATAAGCTATGCACTTGATTTTAATGTCGCTAACACCTGACTGGAAGCAATCAAATTCCTCTACTAACCTCTGTCTGATGCTAGATTTTCCCAGGTATCAACATTAATATTGTTTTTGTTCAGTGTCACCTTCAGGTAACCTTTGACACTTTTCTTAGGTTTGAATTGCAATCACTCTCCCTGAAACAGTTCCCCATACAGTACTTGGATGTCCAGGTGGCATAATGGATGGTGGCTCAGAATAAGAAATTGGAGTGATATGTTCGAATTTCAGTTAGGTTTTCTTACATTCACTTACACAGAAATTCCCTTGTTATTCTCAAAAAAAAAAAAATATTCACATACCAAAAAAATCTAAAATATGTTTTAGCTTTAAATAACCCACAATGAGTTGATAAGTCATAAAAAAAAAAGGTAAATCAATCAGTCATACAGAACCTGCTTGGGAATTAGTAGTACTCAAGGTGTACCATATGGCCAGATCTAAATCACTATTTTCATAATCACTATTTTCATAATCATAATCTTGAAGCTTATGGCCATATCTCATACAATCACCAAAGTTAAGCAACATCAAGTATGGTCAGTATCTAGATAGGTGACCACTGAGGAATACCAAGTTCTATAAGCTTAGATGTATGGGTGGTGTAATAAATAATGGCTCAGAGCTGGAAATCAGAGTGCCAAGCTCATTATTTTCACTTAAGCATAAATATCATCAAGAAAGGTATAAATCCCCTCTTTCTCAACCAGCTATGGGTTAAATAGTAGGACTTATATCAGTAAATTATTATTGTTTCCAAAACATTTTTAAAACACAAAAATATTTTCTGCCTTTAAATAAACTGCAAAGGGTTGATAAGCCATAAAAATATAATCAATCATAATCATGAACTCTATGGCTGACATATTAGCTTTCTACAGCATCTATTTGCCTAGTACATGACAGCTACTCAAGATTTTCACAGTACATTACAAACAATGATGGTAGAAATGTTTCAGGTGTAAATAAACCTGCAATAAGTCACCCACATCTCACAACCATACAGCAAAGATGTAATCACACACACACACACACACACACACACACACACACACCTACTTGGTACACACTTGTGTTCATGTTGGTTCTGATATTTGATATTGACCAAAGTTAGCATTTCATAAGCATCAGGGCCTTTGAAAGCCTATAGTTAACCTCCTCATCCAGGGTACTTGATTGGGACAGTGTACTGCCAATGTATACAAATTTATCCACAGCTTCATATTTCTTAGGTTCTGTTTAGGGATACATCACAACAGTCTTCTTAACATTGATAATAAACCGAAAATCATCATATGCACCAAAAAAATAAATAAATATATACACTGTGGTCTGCAAATCTATCTCAGTGTGAGTAGCAACATCACCACCAACTGTATAAAGGAGTTGATAGATCAGAGATTATATATATATATATATATATATATATATATGTATGTACGTATGTATATCCGATCAAATACAGAGATCATATATATAAGTATGTTACAAGGTGTGATTTTTTTTTGTGTGACATGTTTCTTTCTTTACGACTTCATTAGACTAAAGTGATGTTTTTGTTGATGCAAACACATATATATATATATATATATATATATATATCTTTATATATACACGTATGATGGGGAGGGGGAATATACAAATACAAAATTTTGTTACTGAAATCTATGCTTTGAATTTTTGATATCTCCCATATAAGCGTGTATGTGTGTGATAGTTCAAAAGTTTGAGGCTACCCCTGTTATTGTTTTACATTGGCCCCAAAAGTAGTTGTTTTGTACTTTAAATAAGAGAAAATTATTATACATGGTTTAAAAAAAAAGTGAGACATGATTTTTTTTATTAGGAATTTCATTATGACAAAAAGAAAAAACTATTTTATGATTTAATTTTGTTCTTGTCAAAATATCCTCCCTTCAGCCTTGATTACTCTCACATAAATTTTTGGCATTCATTGCAAAAGTTTCTCAAAGTATAAGTTTGATAATTGATTCCATTCTTTTTTCAATGATTGCAAAGAACTCTTTTATTTTCCACTCTTCTGCCAAGTTCATCCTAGGCTAATTCTGGGGGTGGTGCTACGCCTTTTTTGGATATCTAGTTTTCAGTTATTTCTTTTTAGTAACTCAACTCTCCAAGTTTTTGTTCACCTCTGCTGTAGCCAGGCACTGAACTCACAATTCTTTGGGTCAAGTCTCTGGATTACTTCAACCAATACTTTTATCCACAAGGGCTATGTGTTCTTGGCATATGTGGTATTAGAGCAATCTACCCCAGCAAACGAAATAAAGGGTTCGGTTCAAAATAACAAGCACCGGAAGAAGGCCGGAGCATACATAGGTTGAAATATCGTGAATATGGCAACAAAGATGTGGACAACAGTTCGAAAATGTAAATAGTGAGTACAATCCTGAAAATAACTATTTAAAAATTTATGGAATTTAATTTTCTGCTTTAATAATAGTTTAATAATAGCATCCAAAACTAAACTTCTCTCCTTTAATCATCTGAGAGACTCCTCTCTGCCTTCCATCAGCATGGCGGATGCTAACCACCAGGAAAGTAACTCGTTGCACCTTCTTTGGCTAATGTTCTAAGCTGACATGAAGTAGAAAAACTATATTGAATCCATTGCTAGGTCAGCTGCTAAGAAAGTCAGTTCACTGTGTCATGCATCTATCATATCTATGTCTACCATTCATCTTTACTTAGAATATTGCTGCCACATATGGTTCAGTGCCTCTGCTATTTACCTAGAGCACCTTGATAAGATCCAAAGAAGAATCTGCAATATTATTGATCCTGATCTGGCAGCTCAGCTCCAGTTACTTACACACCACCATAAGGTTGCCTCTCTATGTCTTTTCCATAAATGCTTTCATGGTAATTGTTCAAATGAACTCTTCAATATGGTACCTAGACTTTATGAATTTAAACTAAAACTGGCATCAAGATCTCATGAACTTTCAGCTGAGCTGGCTAAATGTAACCATAAATTCTATGCCAATAGTTTCTTTTCTCACACTTCTCACTTGTTGAACTCTCTCCCAGCTCCCTGCTTTCCAGCCAACTTTAATCTGCAAAAATTTAAATGCAATGTAAATCGCAATCTACTGTTCGCCTGATTACTCTTTTCTCTTCCTGCTCATTATTAATGCTTGTCCCTAATTCTTCCACACACTGCAACTCCTTGTGTTTTAGTGGCTTTCCTACCTTGCATGGGGTGATACCAATTAAAAAAAATGTTGACATATTTCCTAAAAGTAACAAAAATCTTAAAAAAAAAAAAAAAATGCAGAAGGGTTTATAATGACAATATCAAAAAACAAGTATTAACTACAGAGAAACTAATACCAATTGATTGTTTTTGTAATTATAGAACATAGATGAAGAAATATCAAATTCCAGATAAAATCATTTTTCAGGTCATCCACATTTGTTTTAAGTACCTAACACCTACTAAAATGTCTGTATAGTACATACGCAAACAAATGTTATGTGAATAAAACTTGAAATTATAGCCCAGATTTTTTCCTTGAAATCCATAATCTACATCTCTCTGCAGTGGCTATAAGCCAAACCATATCAGATTAGCACCATTTACAGGGAACTTGTACATTTGAGAAATCAGGTGTTATCTGTTTACATACAAATTTGAAAAGTGGAAATATTTATGATTGAAGTGGTGAAAAGTTCTCAGCATCACCAAGAATGGATGCCCTGAAAATTCTGGTTATGTTCATTCAGTCTGATTTTGGAAAGTCGGCTGGGACAAGAAGTTTTCAGCACTCTTTGGTGTGTGTGTTTGTGTACACACACACACACATATATATATATATATATATATATATATATATATATATATATACACACACACACTGATTGCCACTTGATTGCAAAACTGCATGAAACTGTCAGTAGCAGAAGCTGACGAATATGTGTCTGAAAAGTTAATTAACATTTATTATATTTTAGGCTCTGTATTTTGTATTACACTGAGCTCTTTCATTTTATAATGTTGGTTATTTCATATTTAATATGAGGTAGATAGACAGATATGAAGAAATTGAGATAGATATGAAAAGAGGGAGAGAGAGAGAGAGAAAAAGAAATAGATAGACATCAACAAACTAAGATAGATTGAGAGAGACATTAACAGACTGGAATAGTTAAACAGAGATGAACAGATTGAGATAGGGAGCATGAATTAATTTTGTTAATATTTCATAGTTTTACTTAGACTAAAACAATTTTAATTAATAAACAACTATCATTAACACATTAATGCCTACCATAAAATCTGATATTAATAAAGAAAATCAAAATAACAATCAAGTGTTAATTATAGACTTTTACCTATAACCCATTAATGACCACTGTCCCCAAAATGTGACAGTAGGCCTTAATAGGTTAGCATTGTTTGGTGAGTATGTATTATTGTTTTCTGTCAAATCTAAAATAAAAACAGGGAGAAAAAAATGTATGTTATTTTTAGTTTTAATGCAATGTACATATCACTCTCTCATTCCTGGAATTATAATGGTTACTAAAATAAAAGCCTTTTCTTTGATAAGCCCAAATTGAGGGAAAATTATAATTTGAAATTCAAACTTTTTCCGTAGGCTTCACTCCTGGTCTTAGTCAGTGAAATGCCACGAGACAAGTCTGAAAGCAATAGATAAACATTTCAGTAAAGTCTGTTGACTTTACTGAAATGTTGATATTTTTAAGATCCTGAAAAATTCAAATGTTAAGAGAAATTACTTTAATGCCTAATAAAATACCCAACTGCATTCACTTATTGCAATTTTATCAAAATGATCAATCAGTCAATTTAATTTTACTTTACAATTCACTAAACTTTTAAAGTTAATTTTTAATTTTAAATTTACTCATATTTATTTAGATGATTTTTTCAAACTGCACAGAGAAAGAGTAGTTTTGGCTTTGCAGGATTATGTTAAATTCAAATTAAATTATGAAATAGCAAAAAAAAAAAAAAAAAAAAAAATATTCAGAACAAAAATTATGAAAGAAACTAGTTTGCCATCAAAAGTGTTAACATTAAACACTTTTCAAGACAATTTATTTGTAAAACAAAATCTTCTGTAAGGTTTTGAATTTTCTAGAAAATTTCAAATAAAAACAAAAATAATGCTTAATTTTTTTTTTTTTTTTTCTGAATAGAGTTGTTAAATAATTGTAATTTATAAGTATTTAATGAAAACATGCTTCAAATGAAATATATAAGCATAAAAGGATGAATTGACAGAAAACAAGTAGAACTTAATTGAACTGATCTAAATTTGACAGGCAATTTTATTTGAACTTCTGTACATATATATTATATTCTACCAAAATCCCCAAGTGAAAATTTTGAAAATTATGTCACCTTTTTTCTACTTACGTGCATCTCTATGTTTATATAGACATACTTTTTTTTCCGAATATCAGAATTTCATAAATTAGAAGAAATTACAAAAAGAAAATTGGTTTTAATTAGGTAAAATAGTGAATAAAAATAAAAGTTCCAATGACATTAGGTATATGCTAATGACATTTTTTTCTTTTAAAATGGAGTCAGTTTCTATACTAAAGATGGCCAGACTTGCTTTATGTAAGTCCTATACATGATAAATTGCAGATGTTTGAGAGTGGCAAAACCAAAATATTCCTCTGCTATTTGCTGATCTGAAATTTCTTTAATCCTTCTGCTTGCCACCATTTCTTTTCTAAACACAATGTTGATCTGAAATCAAGCATTAAAATTAGCATTTAGAAATCTTAAGTATTTCTATTAACCATAAATCTATGGGTTATATTTTAATCCAAGCAGATTAAAACTAATTCGTGGCAAATAATTATAAAACTCTTTTCTTTCTTATGTTAACTGTGATATGAAATGGAGCTGAGCCAACATATTTCCATAACTTGAACTGTTGAATGTTAAAAACAATACCTGGTTTGAGAGCTGAGACTTGACCAAACATTTTATAAGTTTATAACTTTTCAATCACTCAATTCATTCTAATTTTGAATGACCTTGAAAAAGTGAAATAAACAATGGAATATAAAATCAATATTTAATTAACAAACAAAAAATTATGATCATTTATTTAATATTGATTATATCTGAGGATATTTTTCAGAATCCAGAGAAAATAGGTTTAGCTGCTATTTACATTTATTTTAAATTAAATCAAGTCCCTTAAATTTTATCTAATTTAATGCTAAATAGTCAACTGAGTGAGATCCAAAAAAGTAATGTAAATGAAATTATTTAAATAAAAAATTCCTAAAAATGTTATCTTAAAATGGAATAAACTGTTTTATAAAATTGGTTTTTAACACATTTATCAATAAATTAAGACCAGAAAAATATTGTAATAGTCTTCAGTGAGGTGACATCAAAAGAATGCAATGTTATTCTACAACTACAGCAGCAATAATCACTGACAGAGCCTACCAAAGCCAAAGGGCCTAGTTTGCCTACTATTTCACCTATACCTAAAGTGAGAAGGGAAAGAATTATGTTTCTCCCAAAGGAATTTATGCAAAATAAATGCATATAGCCTTGACTGAAACTTGAACATTGCTCCCCAGTAAGCATTACATCAAACAGAAACTTTAGCTGTTAAAAAAGATACTCTAAACATACAGGAATTAGTGATTCTCACCAGAAGTATTTGAAACTAATTCTTGTAGATAAACTAATATTATTTCTATATTATTTGCCACAATGTGAATCATGATACAGGAAATTTTAGGGAAAATGAGTACAGTTTTCTCATTGCATTAAGTGCAGAGGTGTGGATGACAAACAGTTATCAGCTTAGGAAATAGAATCAGAGTTCAAATTCTGCCAGTGACAGTTTTGGGTTCACTTTGCACTAATACCCTTGGGAAAAGCAAGAATTCTCTTTTCCTTCAATCATGAGCAAAAAAAAAAAACAACAAATAAATAAATTGCTCTTTGTTAGCAGCAACCAGTCTAGAAAAAGGACAATTTTGAATTCAAACTGATTGGATGGGAGGCTAGCAACAGAAACTACAATAACATCACCTTGTGTTGTGTTGTATCTCTGTACTCTCTATGAAGCCTATATATTTAAAAAAAGAATGAGAAATGTCTTTGACACAAGTACTGAGAATATTCTAAGTAAGAAGTTTTTTTTTATAATAGTCTTCCTGAAAAGTATTTTAAAAAAATTTTAATTACCTTTTTTTCTGTCTGAATTTCTGGGAATTGTCATTATTTACATTATTTCCAGTTATACTATTGTCCTTATCTTTGTTGTTATTACCACAATGCTTTGGCCATTGCACCCAGATAACTTATTTAAACTTGGTCTTTAATCTATAGGGATAGACAATTCTTATTCTGCTGACCATTTCTAATGACGTTTCATCTGATTCTTTTTAGTACTGCTCAGTTATTGCTCACCGTGTTTCCACTGAGTTTAAGTCTATACTACCCAGACCAGGGATTGAACTCACTATGTCATCAAATTTATGAACCACTGCCTTAATCAACTAGGCTAGCATGAATTTCCCTGTGAGACAATCCTAAGCCTAGAACTTAGAGCCTACTTAATGTTTATGCCTGCTGCTGACACTAATGCAGCTGTTATGCTTGATGAACTTGTACATATGATCCATCACTAAAGATGCTGGAAAAATAGTCAGTTCCCTGTACCACTCCAGTAAGTAACTGACTCCTCTTGCTATCCTCTGCTTTTACAAGAACCAAATGAGGCTGAAAATAGAGTACTGCTGCCATATCTGGGCTGGAGCTGCCTAGTCTTCACTTTGCATTCTTGATAGAGTCTAAAAGCATTTCTGTGTCCTTGTGGGTGAAAAATTCTTTTCCACCATGTAATCCCTTTCTCACAGGCAAAACATCACAAGTCTCTCACTGCTCTATCACTATTTCCATGGAAAGTGTTCAGACAAACTACATTCCTTAGTTCCACCAGTTCTAATTTTTATGGCTAAGACCTGCCATGCCATGTACATTGTAGTAAACCAATCTCATAGCCTTTGTATACCCTTGGTGAGATTAAGTTCCACTTGAGCAGCTTCTACCAGGAACCATTGTTCTGTAGAACTGACTGCTTCCCTTATCACTACAATCTTAACCTGTTTAGATTCAATTGTTATCTTCCCCACATATAAACTGTACCTCTTACTCTGTAACCCTCTAGCTCAAGTCGCTCTTTGGCTTTATGCAGGATGAACAGCATTGTAAAAAAAGAAAATACATTAACTCTCGGCTTTCCTCCTCTTTTTTGTTTTTAAGTAAATTTTCATTTGCATATTGTTGTTTTTATTAAAAGAAAATCTGTAGTTTGCACTGAGGGAAAAATTATATGAGTATAACATTTTCAACAGAAATTATGGATTTTACAGGTCTTACTTTAATCTGGCACAAGACCAAACATCATTTCAAAGAAGGGATGGTCAGTCTACCATGAAAATAAGCATTCAGATTCCTGGCATTTTTCCAAACATTGAACACTCACCACTGGTACACAATATGCAACTACTTTATCCACATAGATAAGATATAATTTTTATATTAATTAATTTGAACTTTTCCCATTTTACAAATCTTTAAAACAATAACTACTTGTGATGGGTTACTTTCAGAAGGTTGTATCAAAGGATTTATATTGAAACTATCAAGTTGATCAAAATCTTTTCTTCGGTCACTAATCAGCTCATTTTGACTTACATTTATTACTAGTTTCTATTACGGTCTCAACTTCAAAGTTCTTCATCCCCAAACATAAAAAACAATTTTCCTGTAAAAATAGTTTAAGCTTATATATATATATATATATATATATATATATATATATATATATATATATATATATATATATATATATATGCAGGGGCACTTCGAGGCAGTGTAATGTTTAGCAAGCTTGTCTCGCTAGAACAATTATGACTGAGTAGTGAGTTCAATCCTCACTGGGTGCCCCATACTTTTGGCCTTGTGCCACATCTAAGCTATGCTTGGAAAATCATTATATATATATATATATATATATACACACACAAACACACATATATATTAATAATAATAATAATAATAAATCAAGGAAAAACTTAAAGATCCATTTCGGTTATAATTTATTTCATGAATATTTCTATATATTGATCTCTTCAGACTAAAAGTACTTAATAAATGGAGACAATTCATCCAGACTGATATACACTGCAACCTCGGTTCTCAAATGCCTCACATGTCAAACAAATTGGTTTTCAAACAGAAAATTTGAGATAAAAATGCCTCATTTCTTGAACAACATTGCTAAACCTAGTTAACCCGAACAGAATCATTTCTTAGTCAACCACCATGTTGTACACATTTGTGTGTTGTGTTGTGCTTTTTTTTTCCAATTTTATTGTACTGTGACTTTTTTCTCTACATTTGATTCCTATTGGAAAAATAGTTTCGGTTTACGAACATTTCAGATTACAAACGGCCTTCAGGAACGAATTAAATTCGTGAACCAATGTTTCACATGACATAGATTAACAGGAGGAAGGGAAAGCAAGAGAGTAGAGAAGAAAGGGGGAGAGGAAGAAAGAAAAACAACAGATTTTCAAATATAAAATTCTATTTAAAACATAAAAGAATTATCCCATAAATTTATCACAAATATATAATGTATTTCAGCAGCAATAATTCTTTCAAACATGGTTGAATAATAGACAAGTTTTGTCAAATTTTGTATTAACTTTTTCAAATCAGATGCTTTATGTAATTGATAAATTTGCCCAAAAAACAATATATTTCAAAATTCCATTTTGACTGACTTGAAATTTTTTCCAACAAACAAGAAAATGCTGAAATTATCCAGGAACAGTTAAGCATAGACACAAAACACAATCCTTGAAAATGAATGTAGTAACATTCAAAGGTACTCATGGAAGGGAGATGAAATGATTTAAAATAAAAATAAATATGAACTTTAGAAAATTTGCAAAAGTTAATAAAAAATTTGATATTATTCAATCAAACATGCTATATATATATCTATGAGATAACGATATATATTTTTATATATCAAGAACAATATTGGGGGAAATGTATGACAAGATGGAAAAAGCTTTCATGTGACACGTTTCATCTTTTAAGATGTCATCAAACTAAATTTGTTATGTTGGTGTGACTACACATTCACACAAATGAAGGCTGCTTGGAATTTTTAATTTTTTAAAAGTAGCATTTTTGATCAAAGTAGCTTTTTTATGTGTTGGCTGCCCATCGTAATGAGACTGACCACAATTTTGACATAAAAAAATGCTACTTTGATCAAAGGAGAAAACAATTAAATCTGATGAAAATGTTTAGAGAGCACCTTAATTGTAAGCGCATCCAGAATAAACTTGCATCCTGGCTCTTACAAAATTTCATCATTCCTGGCAGAACTTCTGTGGGATATCTAATAACAAATGATAGAAACCAAAAGAAAAAAGAATTTAAATGAAATCAGCTAGAATAAATTTTTTTAATTCCCAGCATCCCTCATTAATTTACTCCAATGAAAGTCCTAAAGGACGAAATGCATCACACAAAATCTTTTTATACTTTGTCATATATTTTTCCTATATATATATTGAGAGAGAGAGAGAGATCATATATGTATACATATTAATTACTAGTCCTAATAAAATCAAGATAAAACTGGTTTTACCTGGTGAAAGGAACAATAGAAACCCTTCACAATTATTCTAATCTAATAATAACACTTCAATATAAGCTGAGGATAAGAATTTCAGTTATGGCACAATTGGTATTTTCAGCAGCTGCTTTAATAAACATAGACAAAAAACCTTCAATGCTTGATAATTTATACCTAACCAATGAGGAAACATTTTTTTCACAAGGTCAGGTGACTAAGTGATTTTATTCTTCATAGATTAAGATTTTTTTGAACCCTTAAAGACTTATCTAAATTATTGGTAACATCTTTTTTTTTTTTTTTTCATAAACATTTGAGGATGCAGACTCTTGATTTATAATTGTTTTTTTATTATTAGATGGTTGTGTTTGTGGTATGAGTATTGCTTCAAGGATCATCAGTCTGTTTTTACTATTTGATTTGTCTTGTATTTTAGTATTGTTTGTGAGTAGCTGGCTAATGTTACTATGATCCCTCATGCTGCTTATTAAAAATTACACATAATTAAAAAAACACAAACTTGTCACACCTTGTGTACATGAAAATACTCAACATTTGTATCTACCTACCCTAATGATGACTTAAGATAATCAAAAGCTTGGACTATATTTCTTCAGAAATGGACTTCAGACAATTTCTGACAGAATTTCCTCTTTGGCTGTGAAGAATTTATTTCTAATTTGGAAAAGTTGATCAGTAAAATTAATTGAGACAAAATGTTTGTTGTCTTTAAAAATAATTGCCTTAAAGAACATTTTCTGCTGAAATACACAGAATCTCTCTCTCTCTCTATGTATATATATATATATGCACACACACACACACAATCACTCTCTCTCTCTATATATATATATATATATATATACATATATATATATACATACATAAACTCACACAATCTCTCTTTCTATATGTATACACACGCACACACAATCTATACATATATATATACAAACACAATCTCTCTCTCTCTCTCTATATATATATATATATATATATATATATATATACACACACAATCTCTCTCTCTCTCTCTCTATATATATATATATACACACATAACATTAAAAAAATAATTAATTATCAACGTGAAAGGTAATTTCCATTAAATACAGATTACTGTTAATTACTTTTTAATACAGCACTCAATATTCTGAGAGCAATATATAGTATAATATTACGTTCTTTAGATTGTATTAAAAAAGTGACAAGTATGTGTTATTGAAAGTTACATGATAAAATTGACCATGCAATATAATCCATCAATGCTCAAAAAGAGCAAATCCTCAGATACTTAAGAAAAATTTTTTTTTTTAACTTTTAAGCATCTGACGATTGGTTCTATCAAAGCACAGACAAAGTATATTGCATGCACAATTATGCCAGAAAACTTTCAGTAACATGTATGCTTGTCATGTTTTAAATCTCTTGTCAGATTCCATATTGCACATTTATAAATCTACCACTCATCTATGTATTGAATATTGCTGCCATATTTGGTCTGGTGCTCCTGCAATATATCTAAAAATTCTTAACAAAATGCAAAAAAGAGTCTGCAACATTATTGGTCCTGACCTGGCATCTCAACTTCAGTCACTTTCTCACTGACATGACGTGGCTTCCCTTTGTCTTTTCTACAAAATGTTTTCATGGCAACTGTCCTGGTGAGCTTTCCACCTTTGTGCTTCAACTGCATGAATTTAAGCACGCTACTAGATTGGCAACTAGGTGTCACCATTTTACTGTTGAACTACCTAAATGCAATGGGCACATGGCTGAGTGGTTAGAACATTCGCATTCTGACTATGAAACACGAGTTCGAATCTCACCATGGTCGATTTGTCAGGAAGGAGACTTCCTGATATTAATGGACTGGAGGGGTCGATCCTACTATGCGGCACCTTTGGAAAGTGCCTGAAAACCATACCATGGATTGACCCAAGCCTTGTGAGTGAAACTGGGTAGACAGAACCCTTGCACAAAGTCACAAGTCATCGTGTGTGAGGGCTTGAGCGTGCTGGCCTTGTTCAAATTGTTGATCATACTAGACAACATGCCCTTTCCCAGAAACTGTAACTACGGTCTGCTCAGCATAGTTGCAGTATAAACCACAGGTGGGCTCTGTGGGTGTTGAATAAACACAAATGCACCTGAGCAAGCATCTGCAATAGGGATTGGCTAGCCACCCTAGTAGACAGGTATCCTCAAAAACGAGTGGCCAGCTATATATATATATATATATATATATATATACCTAAATGCAACTGTCACACACTTCTCGCCTGTGAAACGCCCTTCCAATTTCTCTCTTGCCTGCCACCTAGAATTTTCAAAAATTTAAATGCAATGTCAACCAACATCTGTTTTCCTGAAACTTGTTCTTTTATAGTCCCCCTTTCTCCTCACTAAAGTCTTCTCATTCTCTTTTACTCCCAGTGGCATTACCACATTTCTTTAGATGAAATGACTAAGAAAAGAATTTTACACTATGTGCAGGCATGGAGATGTAATAAAAAGCCATATTTAAGCAATATAGCCATATAAATTAATGTTTCATTGTATCTGAGATAAACTTAATTATTTCTGGAACATTAACAATTCTCTTGTAACGTTATTTTATGGCTGTTAAGTGCAATTAAACTAAAGATTATTTGGAAATATAAACAATACGAATTTACTTAAGTCAACTGTGTAATTTTAGTAACAGTCAGATAGAAGACAAAGTCTACATAATTCAGTACACTTGTTCTATGCATGGTGGAGTAATGGATAATGGCTCAGGATGAGAATTCAGAGAGCCAAGTTCAAATTCCAGCTGATTTTGTTACACTCATTTATGTGCAAATACCTTTTATACTTGGGAAAGGTATAAATCCATCTCTTTGCTCGCCAGCTATGGGTAAATAGCAGGACAGACTGGGCCCTATCAACTTAGTTGGCACCTATTGTTGGAGAAGAAAAACTTTGAATTCAAACAGGCCTGGGCTAAATCAGGTTATCTTGCCCTAGACACACCACCGCTGCTATAGCTACAGTACATGTAATGCCTCTAGGAGCCTAATGGATTATAGGACATATGATTGTGATCATAATATGCAGTCTACCACAATACAATAGATATATAGGATGCAATGGATAAATTGTTGTCTAAATTACACAAAAAGGAAAACAACACTGACATCTCATTTTAACAGATATATTAACCAAAATTACACAAAAATATCTTGAAATACTAAAGAGTAAATTTATTCAATAAAATCACCATTGGCTTCAACCAATTGGTTGCAGTCTGGGGAGTTAGGTGGCCAGATGTCAGGGGTGATATGGTATCAGAAATTGTCTGACAGTCATCACTGTGTTCTCCTTCTTGTGTGGCATGGTGCAGAATCCTATTGAGTCTGAGGCCCTCACCAGCAAATTCGGAATTTATCAGAATGATCAAAGTGAGTTTTCTGAGCTGCCATACCTTCACAATCACCATTAGACTCATCCAACTCTTTCCAAATCTTCTACACTGTCCTCAGATTGACACCCAAACACTCATGTTCATATTGAAACTTCTGGCACTAATGCCAAGCAGTACAGCATGCTGTTACCAAATTTTTGGTAGAGTGAATTGTGTCATGGTGCTCTTTATTCTCACAGATGGTGCTGATCCTACTATACTCTGCTGTCAACAAAATCAAAAACAAACAATGGGCAAGCATGAAATTAAAAATATAAAATGGCGACAATTTACCCATCACACCCTGTATATAATACACCTCAAATACAGAGGCAGAATGCATGCTAAAATAGCACCATTTCATCTAAAACCACTAGGTTTGATTTGGCTGATTTGTTTCTACCATTTTTCAACCCTTTGCCAGGTATTTAAAGCCAGAAAATATTTTTAGATTCTAAGAATTTCTTTTTTGAGATAATAATGGCTTAGTGATACAAGTTTTACTAATAAACACATAGCTGGGGAGAGAAGAGGTGGATTCATACTTTTCTCAAGAGTATTTGTGCATAAGTGAATATAAAGAACACAGTGGAAATTAGAACGCTGCTCTCTGATTAACAATTCTGAGCCATTATCCATTACATGACACACACATTTAAGTTTACAGCAGCTGGTATTCATCTGGTTACCTAAGTAATGAACAGACTCTACATTGCTTAACTTCAGTAATTGCACAGGAACCAGTGTTTCAATGGGATCTATCTGTATAAAACTACTAGGGTATATGGCAAACAACAAACATGGTGACATTGTAGCAATCAGAATGTAAGCGTATAACCATATATTTTATTTGAGTAACATCTACCAGTAAGGACTTTGTAGTTAAAGTGGTAATGATACTGTCAAATAAAGATAAACTCTTAATCATAAGGGATCTGAGTTCTTTATTTCTGTCCCACACTACTTATATACCAATCATATTATAACAACCTGATAGTTATAATAAAAAGAAACATAACATAAAAATGATATAAAAGAAAGACTAATCAAAAATCAAAGATAGTAATGAACTGTTACTTTCTTTGAATATGTTTCTGTCTGAATCTCTGCTCCACTAAAACAAACAGATATATAAAATTAGAAAGTGAATCCAGCTCTGATTTGAACATCTTACTTGGAGGTAAATTGGCAAGTGACATATCCACTATGCCAATGTTATGTTGCTTGAACAGAAGGGTAAAATTAACTTGCAACGACTGATTTAGGTAGAGTGAATGGATACTTCATTGATCTTAGGTAGAGTTCACAAAAACTACACTGTTCCTAAGCAGAAGGGCTGATCCATATGTTAACGATCCCATCTTTTTAGCGTTACTATGCCAATTAATAAGTTGCAGATATTGTAGGCTATGCTTTAAGTTAAGTCTGGTTTACTTACAAATATCAGTTATTTCAACCAATGAATCATTTTCTTGTTTTTCAAATTAGCTAAAAGCCTCTGATTAGCTTTTAAAAAGATCTAGAACACTGAAATCAAGCATGGCAATATGATTATTTCACAACTTGATAATATTTATCAAACTCATAAACAAATGTGAATAAAGCATGCACCAGATGGACTTTAATCTACATTAGGTTTTGCTCATGTAGATAAATGAAAAATCAAGCCTTTACTGAATAATTTCATGTTTGCTAACATCAGTTGATCATCTTTATCTTGCACCTTTGATGGGGGGTTTTCATTTTGCCAAGATCCATATTAAATAACCAAGAAAATGCATACAAATGTATAACCTAACATAGTGTTATTTGCAATCCTGTCAGAAATGACTGCAAAAACCCTCCCCTCCACAAATTTATAGACAAATCATACAGATGCATTCTGGGATTTCTTCCTAATCAATAAAATGAACTTCTTGGTTTCATCTGCCATTATTGCCAATTACAGTTAATCATAACCAGTCATGCTATATGCAGAACCTAAAATTATATGCAAGACTGACCTGAAGAAGTTTTGGGCCCAATTGTTGGGTTGGGAGGCACAGTTGTTGTGTGTACTTGATGAGCCAAATGTAGAATACCCAAATGTGGGTCCCAATTCGAAGTAAATGGTCCAATCAACTTAAAGTCAACCTGGACTATATGGATTTAATTTCTCTTTTCACACACAAACATACACACACAGTGCTAATTTAATGTTAAAATAATTTCATCTGATCTTCACTTGAAATGATAAGTATAGGAAAATAGATGATCAAATATGTTGTTCAGATAATATAAATGAGCCAAGAGTTAAATCCCAATTAAATCTTAAGATTTGAAATGGCAATCTGGCATTAGTAGCAAGCAGACAGACGTATGGCCTGATAAGAGAAAATCAACAAAAATAATGTCTGAAAATTAGGAGAACCAGATGTTGATCTGCAAGACCAGAGTGACAGACAACAAAAAAGTTAACATTATCACAAGGAATTAATTAAGCAAGTGAAGAAAACAAATTGATATCAGTAAAGTCAAACAGCAACAGTTTCAGTAGGTCCAGTGGATAAATTACTATTTTTTTGTACTAAGACATGTAAAAGGTCATAGTCAATTTAGTTCCACATTAATTGACACTTCCTTGGGCCCAATGCCTGTTGATTGTCAATAGAATTCTGGATAATCAAGTGATTATCCATAGCTGCTGAAATCTATGATGTTTTTCTTTTTCAGACATAATATCTGCACCCAATGTTAAACCATCTTCGCAAAGCTTCAGGTGGATGAATTTTAAATTCAGTGTTATCCTCTTCCTAGAGTGACTGCCAAACATGGCTAAAGATCACAGTCTGTCTTGCTATTTATATTTAACCAGTAGCTGAAGGGAGAAGAGATGGACTCATACTTTTCCCAAAGATATGTGTGAAATGTAACAAACTCAACCAGAATTTGAACTTGGTTCTTGCTGATTTCTCATTCTGAGCCACTATTATACCATCTGTACACCCATTCAGATAATTTACATTAAATAAAATTCATCAAATTCCAATCAAAGGTGAAATAAATATTAACAGTAACACTTAGCACCAAGTAACAAATTTAAAGAAAAAAATCACTATAAATAATTTTCTTCAGATAGACATTTCACTTAGCATCTGTCCTCAAAAAATGTTCTTAAGAAACTTTTGAAAATCCTGTCTTGATTAAAAACAATATTTTCTATTAGTGACATTTTAACTGACATTTTTTTTTTTAATTGCCATGTTCATTCAGGAAGTAAACGGTCATGGGCCTCCACACGTTCCTTTTCTTTATTATCTGTAAATTGCCATGACTTGTGGAGTGGATTTTTTTTTTTTGGTTGACTTCTCCCGATGCCCAGCATACACTGTTATTAACTAGTAGACTAGGGATAAATTTTCCCAAAAACATTGTTGCATAGTAAATGCAACCGATGTGGCTGAAATTTGAACTTGGCCTGTCAATTCCACCTTCTGTACAGAATGTTTACATAGAACTTGAGATCATAATTTATTTTTTTAGAAAGTTCATAGCTCAACAGAACAGTTTTACAAACCTCAATTCTTTTCTATATATGTTCATGAATTTTTCAATAACTAATAATTTTATCATAAAAAACTTATTCTTTTTTTTTTTTCAACTTTAATTTTTATTAATATCCTTAATATAAATAAAGAATTTATTTTAAAGCATTAACTCATGAAATGGACTAATTTTGCTTCATAATTATCAAATCATAAAAACTGTAAATTTATATTATTGCTAACATAGAATTCATGGAAACTCCATTGCGTCTTGGCAAATAAAGAAATGTATATACTTCAATCATGAAATAAATATTTATTTACAGTTTTAAAAGTGCATTCATTTTTGATTTTATAAAATTCATTTAAGAATTAATCCCAATTATACTTAATTTTTAAGAACTTGCTAAAATAATTATTCTTTGGCATTGATTTTTTTCTATGATTTTTGCACTTTGTGATTTGTTGGCTGTGGAAAAAGCATCTGAAATTTACAGTCATGATTAAATATTCATTGTAGCAAAAATAATTCTAATCTTGTTGAAAGTTTGGCATCAAGTTTCATTTATTTCAATTGAATGGCATTAATAAAGTTTTTTTCTTTATAATAACAGTATTAGTATTTAATCTTTAAGTAGTAAAGTAACATGCAACAGTAAAGTTAACAGACTTTTAAGGGAATGCAAGAAGTACTGGATACATACATGCAAATGTGGCAGCGGGCATATTAAAGACAAGTACAAATAGGCAACTTAATAATAAAACACAAGTATACTTTATATCACATATAATAAAAAAAACAGATTTATTATAAGATTTTGCATAAATAATATGGATTGTGTATAAATAATAATATTTTTAATACACAATTATTTAAATTAAATATTCATCTGTAGAACAACTAAAATTAAAAGGGTTTAAGCTTACTTGGGAGAACACATTAAAATAAAATGTCTTATTAAACAAATAACCAAACTATAGAAGCATGTAAAAATGAATTGAATCAATTCAAGAGAAAAACAAGTCCCTGAACCAGATAAAGGACAACCAATGAAACAATTTACCATAAAATTAGGCATTGCCAGATTTACTGTAATGCTATTGATCCTAACCAACATTCACCACTTTCTCACTCATGTGGTTTCCCTCTCTCTTTTCTACAAATATTTTTATGACAATTGTTCTGATGAGCTGTTCTCCTTGATGTCTCAACTTGCATGAATTTAAGCATGCTACTAGAATGGCAAGTAGGTCTCTCCAATTTATTGTTGGACTAGCTTAGTGCAACCATCAGTTCTATTCTAATAGTTTTATTTCTCCCACTTCTTGCCTGTGGAACTCACTTCTAATTTTTTGCATCCCTGCCTATTACAATCTTTAAAAATTTAAATCTAACTTTAATCGCCATCTTCTGTCTTCCTGAATCCAGTTCCTTTATTGTCTTTTTCCTCACTTCTCCTCACTAAAACCGTCCAATTCTCTTTCATTTCTTGTGATCCCCTGCATCCTTGTGGTATTATCACCTTGCTTAGGGTGAAATGATTGAAGAACAAACTTTGCATTTGTCTTGGCCCACAAGTTCAAAAAGTCTGCCAATCTGGTCCATTTCCAAAAATGATTTGTCAGCTATTGCACTAAGCAATAAATGAAAACCAATTGTCATGTTTTTATTTCAATTGTTTCATTACATGGACAAATAATTTTATGACAAAGGCATTTATAGAACAAATTCATATTGCCTCTTAACAGAAACAAACTAAGTTTATCGTCAAAAAAAAATGTGTCAGTTTTTTTTTGTTTTTTGTTTTTTTTTCTGGCTTTTTTTATTTACCACTGATTATCCTATAGCAATCAATTACTTAACATTTTTAAAAGTATTAATCTTAAGTTAGTCAGGTAAAAACATTAAATAACTACACAAATAAATTTTGATGGTTACCTACAAAACAAAAAGGAGTTTATGAAGGACAGTGAAAGCTGTTCATTATGATCAGTTGAGGACAGGGTCTCTTAGATAATAACTCGTTGATAACAAAGCAAATGATATTAAAAAAAATTGGAAAATTTAACAAATTTCAGCAATAAATATATCATAAAAATATTATGAAATTTAATAACTTGAAAGTATTACTTTTTTTAATTCATTTTAAGTAAAGTGCTTAAGAAAAAAAAGGACATACTTTCAATCAATAAAAGACACTTGACATTTCTGTGACACATAATGAGGAAAGATGGCTTAGAGAATTTGACACTCACATGACATATTGAAGGCAAGTTGAGCAAAGAGAAACAAGTCAACTAATGAGCTTGTATAAATTAATGACAAAACAGGAAGTGGGCAGGATAATAAAAAAGATATAATATGACTAAGAAGTAAAAAGAAGAGGAAGTTAGAGGGGACCATGACAACCCACTCCTTGAGATTTGATAACATGATGTGTGATTATAATATCACCCTTTTTATTCGAATATGACTTTATAAACTAAAATGCATCAAGAAATCATTAAATATTCATAGATGACATTGTTTCTATATATCATACAAAACACAATATAATGTTATCTATTTGTCAGTTATGCTGTTTCATCTCCCCACCTTAGTAATGAGATATTCCATTATAATAACATGAAGCATTACCAATATGCAAATATATGCCTATTTTATCAACACAATGTAATAACTCATTAACAAGTTGGGGAGGCCCAGTTAGCTAATAGATTGCTTTTATTATGTCAGCTTTCTTTGGATCTTTTTACTTTAACTGATTTAAAAGGTGGAATACTTTGTTACATATGACAATAGAGATAAAAAATCCAAGATGAATCATACAGAAAGTGTAATGAATACAATTTGAAAAGTACTTCAATATTACTGACCTTTGATTGTATGGGTCATATCAGCTTTCATTGGATATTTTTACTTTTAATGATTTTAAAAAACAAGTCTTTCTTATGTGTGACCATAGATTTCATTTTAAGATCTTGTGCAGAAAATATGACCAAAATTACTTAAATACCGCCATTATTTCTCGATGGTATGAGTAGACTACTTTTGTAATATATATATATATATATATATATATATATATATATATAAAATTGTTCATATTCTCATCACCCTTAATCTTTCTACCACTGCCTTTCCTCCTAATTTTATTCTATGTTGTTCATAGCAATAGATTTGTGTTGGATTTATGATACAAAAGAATAAATAAGCTGAAATAAAACATTGAGACTATTAAATTACAATGCAGATGTTGTGCATGCTAACATCTTTTAACAATAAAGAACTTATTTTATAAATAAAGCAAAATTAGTAAAAACAATAAGTTTAACCATTGTTTTCAATAGCAACAACAAAAACAGGTGATTAGTACTTGAAATATTCCAGATTACAAAGCACACCTGGCTAGATTCCTACAGTTATTCAAAGAGACTTACAAGACTCACATATTAACAAACAGATGGTCAACAATCATTCCGGATCCAAGCTCTGAAGATTGTTCAAGTGATAAGTGTCAAAAGATCATTTTATTGCTTATTAAATGAACAATAGATACAATGTGCTGGCATGTGGCTCTGACTATAATCCAACTTTACAAAGAAATTCATATGATTATCTTTTATTCTTATTCTTAGCTACTTAAGTAATTCTTTTTAAGCCATTTATAAAAGTTAACATTACAATAATAAAAGATGCTCAATTTCCTCCAAAATAGATAAGCTTTAATCCAAACCTGACAAGGGAAATACTGGAGAAATGTTGAAATGCATTGTGGGTATTGAAAGGATTTTAATCTTTGTCAGACAAACAGCTTTTAGTAATCTCCTACACAATTATAGATGAGATGCTGTGTGAGGTTTGTACAGACAGTTATAAACAATGAGTTTTAGTTTCTGAAAGGTTTTTAAAGCATTAAGCAAAAGTAATTAAAATTCTACAGTTAACTAAGGCTTATTTGCAGATGCAACTATCTCTCTATATATATGTGTATATGTATGTATGTGTATGTGTATTTGGGCAGCAATCCCTTTTTTATACAAGTTTCATTAAAAATGACTAACAAGGTACTGTCCAAGTTTTTTTATTTAATTTTTCTTGTGTTCTTATAATTTTCTTCTTTTCTGGACATAAATTATGTAGAAATTGTCCAAATTTTCTATATGCTTGCAGCTGTACTTTTAAAATGTATACATTTTTTATGTATCTAGAGTTATAGGAATGTTTCATTTTCCAAATACAGTCATTTTAATCAGAATCACCCCAAGCAAGGCAGTAAAGAATTAGGAACTGAAACATTAATGATGAGCAGAAAGAAAAGAGACTAATCAGGAAGACAGTAGATAGTGATTGACATTGCATTTAAATTTTTGCAGATTAATGTTGGCTGGAAAGCATGGAGCTAGAAGAGAGTTTCACAAGCGAGAAGTACAAGAAAAGAAACTGTTATCATAGAATTTATGGTTACATATAGCCAGCTCAATTGCAAATTGATGAGATCTCAATGCCAATTTAGTGCTGCACTTAAATTCATAAAGTCTAGGTACCATAGTGAAGAGTTCATTTGAACAATTACCATGAAAGTATTCATAGAAAAGACATAGAGAGGCAGCCTTATGGCAGTGGTAAAATGTCTGGAGTTGAGCTGCCAGATCAGAACCAATAATATTGCAGATTCTTCTTTGGATCTTATCAAGCAGCTCAAAGTAAATAGCAGGGGCAGCAGACCATATGTGGCAGCAATATTCTAAGCCTGGATGAATGATAGACTTATAGATATGTAAGATAGATTCTGGAGAAAAAAATTGTCTTGCCTAACACAGTGAACCAACTTTCTTAGCAGCTGACTTAGCAATGGATTCAATATAGTCTTTCTACTTGATATCAGCAGAGAACATGAACCCGAAAAGGCACAACAAGTCACTTTCCTGGAGGATAGCATCAGCCATGCTGATGGAAGGCACCAAGAGGTCTCTCAGATGATTAATGGAGAGAAGTTCAGTTTTGGAGATGTTAAAATTAACAAGCCATCTTTTGCCTCAGTTAACTACAGACTCGAGAAGGTTTTGGAAACCAGCTGCCATTTTGATCTTGTCAGATTGATAAGGCTTACTATTGGGACAGGAGTAAATTGTTGTGTCATCAGCATAGATACCAAGTTGAGAGCTGATGTCATCAGAAAAGTCATTAATGAAAATTAAACATAGAGTAGGACTAAGGATGGAGCCCTTGGGGAAATCTTTATTAGTACAAAAGGATCTAGACAAGTGGGCATTCAGGATAATTCTCAATTCTCAATTTGATAAGAAAGACAGGATTAGTTATACAAGTGTCCGCAGACACCATATCATTTCAGCTTGTCCCTCTTTAATCCTCACTGCTAGTATAGCAGCTATGTTTTCACTGTTTTAGCATCCAGAAAACTGACATGATCAAGCTCAAACTTCAATCATGTGACCATGATGGTGCCAACTATAAACACACATGAGCAGAAGGCAGTGTGACAAACCTCGATATATTATGGCAAATGTGTGAACTATGTTCTTTTTTTACTTACCCTTGTATATCACAATATCTGTAACCTAATGATGCAAAAAGCATCTATTCTATACAACATCCATTTTTTCAATGTAATGTCCTTCTTGCTAATGCACAATTTAAAGCTGAATATTAATCATATAGATTAATCATTATTTTGTCAAAATTCAGCTATGTCTCACATTATAAACTTACTAATACATGCACATACATCAATCACTTTCCTTGTCAATGCACTTAACTCAGTGGTGAATATTAATCACATAGGTTGATCATTATACAGTGAAAACTTTTGATCAATTTTTGATAACCATGTAAAGCTTATTAATGTATTTTTGCATATGTATAACTCTGTGTTTATCAACACAAATGTCCCTACTGTTCTATGTACTGACAAATATACATAAACAAGAACAAACAAAACAAAGAGAGGATTTCCAATACTTCTTTGTAATAAGGTTAACAGCTGGATATACACATGTAAAAATACCAGGCTATAAATTCTGATGTATGTGAATTATTTGAAGCCTTTAGACTATTACAAGAATTTCTATGCCGTTATCATCAACCACTGACATCTGACAATTGCATTAAAAAAAAAAAGAAGAGATTTCTGAGGAATTTAAAATCTATTTTTCATTCTGAGATTTTCTTTCTTTTCAAGAAACATCTAACAGACAGCAACTAAAGCAATATCTAAATATACTTTTTGGGGTTTATTTTTATACAGCCAAAAATAGATGAGTGTCAATTGGCAAAATTTGAACATAGGCAAACATATTCCATGTGAACTTAACTTAGTCTGACACAAGGCCAGAGTTGTATGGAATCATAGGTAAGAAAACAGTTATGTTTTCTTGCTTTAAAGATCAATATTCAAAGTCACTATTTTTCCTCTGATATCCACAATTATTGTTCTTCCTAAATATGATATCCATATGACATCTTCCTAAATATGATATCCACAATTATTGTTCTTCCTAAATATGATATCCATATGATATCTTCCTAAATATGATATCCACAATTATTGTTCTTCCTAAATATTATTTTTTTTTTTAAACATGTTGGCTCCCAAGCCTCATTTCCTTTGTTGTCCTAGGGTCCCAACATTATATCTTAATTTTTCTACATGAGTTTTTGTTTTAACATTGTTTCCTATGAGGCAAGGATATCATAGGTAGTATTTATGATCCACAACCCAGCATGTGTCATTCGGTACCTAAGCCCATTTTACAATCCAGAGTCCCACATGACCCACTCATTGGAAAATTCTCAATATACAAGTATTACAATGACATTAACTCTCATTTTCTATATTAAATTTTTTTTTTTAAATGTGGTCCTAGTGTACCATGATCTTATAATCAATCAATCATAGTATCCCATTCCCAATAATTCCCATAGAAAAGAAATTGAAAACTACTGACTGGAGTGCTGTGTGAGACTTGCAAATATACCACCACAAAAAATCTGGTGGGTTGTGTGGGAGCCAACATGTTAATTATTAATTTCTTATAATTTAAAAAAAAATCATTTTATAAATGATAAATCGGTACTACCTTTGTGTTATAATCATTGTTACATAAGTATAAAATTGAAATGTTTATGAAAATGGAAAAACTATTTTTAAACAGCAACAATAATATTTTTTTATTACCACCAGTACATACACAAAAACTCAATTTTTAATTTCTCTATCCAGATTAAATTATATTTAAAAAGATATCACTAATCATCATCATAACTGCCCCATAATAGTTCAAGTCATTGTTTAGTATAGTATTGAAATCAAATTTTTTTTTTACTTTATAACTAAGATACAATTAATCTCTACTGACGGTAATAGTATATTTTTCCTTGTCTTGCTTTTTTTTTAATGATTACCTTTTTTTTTAGCCGGCCACCATACAACCATACAAAGAGGCAATAAGATCATTTTTAAAGTCACTCAAAAACTGCAGGTGGTTGATGGCAGAGCAAATACTTGACAAGCAAGATTTGAGTTGCTCCTCAAACTTAAGTTTTTATCATCAGAAAAGCATTATTCTAGAATAACATCAAACTACTAACTGAAATACTTAAATGATTAAAAAAAAAAAAAAAAAAAAAAAAGAGTTAATTCAAATGAATAGCTTATCTAATAAAATTTTTTGGGATAAAGGGTTGGTTAAAATAAAAAAAATGAAAATAGCTTATCTGATGATAAAGTAATAAAAACCTTATGGTTTAAATCGGCAATGATTTTAATCTTTTTATTAAATGTAAATCTGAAAAGAAAAAAAATAAGTAAATTTTTAGTTTTTAACACTACAAATTCTGAAGTCCCTTGTCAATGCAATACTTTTTGTTTTAAAGTTTACCGATTGAGCTTACTTTTTTTTTAACCAATAAAAAAATAATCAGTTCACGCATTCTTCCCATTAGTTTTAAAATAATTTCTTACTAATTTTTAAAAAGGAGAAATCGAAATTATTTTCATTGCAAGGATGGAAAACGATCAGAGAATCCAAAATCAATTTATTTTATTTTTTTAATTAGAACAATTTATTTAAAAGAACATTTTATTTATTTTCTTAAAATATAATTCATTAAAAAGAGCAAAAAAGTTAATTTTCTCGTCTTATAACCGTTGTAAAATTAATTATTTAAAATCTTACATTTTGGTGAAATTATGTCGACTTGGTCGTAGCTACACGTTCTTTCCCACTTTTTCCCTGGAATTTTTTAAAATTTTATTCACTTCTGATGTTTTATAGCTGTTTCTGGTATTTTAAATATTTTGCGCCCGTCCCGTTGCTTAACACGTATTCATCAAGTAGGAAAAAGGACTACAAACTACCCGCATAAAATGACAAATAAAAAACCTTTTAGTAGCAAAAGTGGAAAATTAAACCAAATTTTATCAACGAAGATCAATTTATGACTTTTAACTAAACCAAAATAAAATACAAATAATAAAACTGAATGAGTGAAATACGTTCTTTTCATAAATTCTAATAAATAATGAAATATCCCAATAAATTCCCATATTGGAGTAAGTGAAATAAAACTTTATAAAGTATAGCACAACCCTATTTGCCAATAGTATTTGGGCTGAAGCAGTAAGTAGTACGGGTAGTATACGGAGTATGGATAAAGCTTCTTAGCCTACCAACCAGCTATACCACATTTGCCTGTTTTTGTAAAGAAAGAAAAAAGGTTATATTAGGTTATCATGAAATTATTTTTTAAAAATATGCGTGTTATAATTTAGGTGCTTTTTAATAATAGCTAAAGATCGTAAAAAAGGTTTTTATCTGAACCCGTATAAAATTGAAAACAATTTGATGAAATGAATTAACATTTAAGAAAAAGATCTGCAAAGTAATGTATTGTGCTGACATGAACACTGTTGCAGATCATGTAAAGTTATTACGTAGGCGCCATACTTCAACAATAACAATGATGATAATAATAATAATGAAGATAGTAGAGTAACATGGGCACGTGTCGCCATGGAGGAAGTGTGCCATCACGGACCAAGTCACCACTTGTTCATCCTGCCCCTCCTTCGAACGGTTGCCAGCCAGCAAGTCGAGCAGTCTCTACAAACGGGAGGCCTCCCACTGCCACGTGCCAGTTTGTAAGATATCAGAATTAGTCTATTGTTTGTCAACTGGAAAGACAGGTGCTGCATTGGAAGTGTTTGCCTCTTCTTCCTTGAAGTGAGACTGACGGATGTGGCGGTGACGAGGGAGGAGGTGGAAGCAGAGGCGGCTGCTAGTTAAAAAAACAAAACAAAAAAAAAACGAAAAAACATTAAAATCACCGCCCGTCACCGCTGACTCTTCCGTGACCTCTTCTACTACACCCCAGGGCTTGTTTTCTCTCGATCTTTTATCATGAACACGCGCACACACAAAAAAAAAAAAAAACTAAAAAAAAAAAACAGCTTTTTTTTGTGTCCAGTCAGGGACAATAATATTGATTTATTTATTTATAATTTACGAAATCCAGCAATGTCTAAGATTTAAAAAAAAAAAAAACTTAAAAAAAAGAAATTCTTGTCGACAGGTTTTTTTCTCAAAAACATAAAAAAATTAACTACTAATTTACAAAAATATTTTTTCAATAACGAATGACTATTTTATTTTATTCTCATAGTCAACACATTTTCTCTGATAGACATAAAAGAACTTAAATATTCTCCAATTTTATATTTATTTATTATTTTTGCAACTTAATTTATCCTAAGCTGAAACAAATACCATTATTTCTTATTTGGTAAATAAACTTACAGGTGGAAATCAAACAACACTTAAAAGAAAGTTAATCAACAAAATATTGCTTTCTTTTTTAAAAAGTACAAATAAAAAAAGGGACAATCAATGTACTTACTGTAAGTAAATTCATTGTCCCTTTTGTTCGAACATGAATAATTAAAAGTAGTATTATTAATTTGCTAATAACAGAAAAATTAATAATGTTGTCGTTACTAACGACAATTAGATATGTTTGACATTGCGTCAACAATCATACGTAATTAATTTACTTACTACTAGTAGTTGTACTAACATTGCTGCCGTCACAAATCTAAACTTCGTGTTTAAGACAGATTTTTCAATTTCATTAATGAAGATTTCAAATTTTTTAAAAATAACATTTAATTGTGTTTGTATTTTATCATAACTTGTTCAGATTTCGTCTGCTAAAAATAATGTTTGCTTCACAAAGAGCCATTCCACCCCTGAGGCGAATAATGGTTTAGTCCAGCAATAACCTGCTTGGACAAATGGCTGGTCACCATGAAATTATAGTTCAGTAGTGAGAAAGACATATGCCAGATAACTAGAAGAGAAAGAGAGAGAGACACACACATATAAGCTAGGCTTGAAAGCGATTCATTCTCAAATTAACTGACAGACAGGTGGCGAGTAAGAAAACCACTTAGAAGGGATCATTTAAATTTGTGATTTAATGAGTTTATTAATCAGCCGGTCAGTGAGGAAAAGTTCACTTCACACAAAGAGAGAAAGGGAGAAGGAAAGAGAAAAATTTCATCATTATCAATTTGATTTGTTAGCAAGGTATTCAATGTAACAGGCTTTCCGATTAATATTTTTTCTATCATCCCTGCTGCTTGTATTGTGCGCCTTCAGCTAAATTTAAGCTGGCAGCAGGTCGGTTGAAGGGGGAAAATTGACATCAAATACAAAAAAGAAAAGGAAAAAAAAAAAGCAGTTGGAGGCTGTGGCAGGTTTTATATACTCCACCTGGACAAATTGTAACTACTCAGGTGTGTTAGAAAACACAGAGAGACGGACTTATCAGGAATAAAGAAGGAAAACGCACATCGTATATAAACTAGATCGGTTTACACTTTACTTTACAACAAGCAAATGTGGTGGTTGGTTTTCTGAACCCAAAGGGAACGATTTGCCTACCCACGTAATTTAGACAATTTGGCGATTTATTTTGTTGAGCATTGAATTATTTTTTTTCTATTTCGTTTACAGCCTCTTCTGTAAACAATCAAACCAGAAATAAGAATGACAGCTACAACGTGGTCATCTTTTCTCTTACCTTTTATACTTTATTTGGATATAATGAACAGAACTGTGACTGGTAAGTTGTTAAAACAAAATTTCTTTTGTTGTTTTGTTCTCTTATGTTTTAGAATTTTTATCTGATGGCATGCATGAATTTCATTATGGTTTATAAATGAAAACTTTATTCCAAATAACAATATTGCATTTAACAATTCTTCAACATAAAAATCTAATTCATCATCTTATTGATTTTTAAAGTCTGATCGGTCGATTAATATTTTTTCGTTTTTTTTTTTAAGCCAAATTGATGAAAACCCGATTTAAAACGGTTTTTTTTTTCTTTATTGACTCAACTGTCATTCACTCTTAGTATTTTAAAGTCTTAATTTATTACCAGATAAATATTTAAAAAAATATTTTTTTAAAAGTTAGTAAATTAAGTTACTTTTAAAAACAAAAATGAGATCACATTTCTTAAATTAACTCAAAATTAAAGAATACATTATTAAAATGAAAAAAATATTCTCAATTTTTCTATCGTATTTTTACTCCTTTGTACTTTGTTTATTTTTAAAATATAATCTCCTTTTTTTTTTATTTTACTTCTAAATCTCGATTTTAGACTACGTTCCTAAATTGAACTTTTTTTTAAAAAAAAAAAAATCTGTATTTTCAATGCAACAAGTACAAAATTGTTTCCTACACAGACATAGCTCTAAAAATTTTTTTTTTTTTTTAAATATTATCTTCCATTATTCAATTCATTCATTATCATTTCTGTCAATGAAGTCACAATAATTAACTCCAGGTGATGAATTCTTTTTTCCGCTAAAAATCCAAACTAAACACATGACACGCCTGTATCAAATTATGCTGTTTTTTTTTTTTGTTTGTTTGTTTGTTTTGTTTTGTTTTTTTTGAGTTTTTTTTCCTTATCAGCAATTCTCTCACAGGTTAGTGGTTGTGGTATTGGAATCGAGGTGATAATACTTTAAAAAAAAAAATGAAAAAAAAATTTTTTTCTATTTGCTTGATCGGTGAGGATCCTTTCTAATCCATTTCCCCGAAAATGAGAAAAGTCACAAAAGTGATATCTCGCGCGCTTTGACTTGTGTAAATTTACAATTAAAAGCGGTAATCAAGCTTCTTCTGATCGGTAAGAAGAAACAAAATAAAATTTACGAGTATAAAGGGCCAAATTCTCTTCCTTTCCCACAAAAAAAAAAAAAAAAAAAAAAAAATGAAAACTTGCCTTAAACGACAATAATAGACAATTATTAAGTCTTTTCGTTGTCAAATTTACATACAAACACACACACACACATATTTTACACATAAAAAGTAATTGCAAGACATTTTTAGTTTTTACTTTTTATATAATAATTTCCATGCATCAGTAACAATTCAGCATTTCTTCAAAGACAGTACTAAGTAAAAAAGCGGGGGGGGGTGAGAAAAACCAACATATTTTTCTTTTCTCTCTCTAGCCCTAGCGTTATTATTTTAAAAATCATTAAAAATCTGATATGGTTTCTGCGTCAAATAGGAAAGTAAAATGGATTTTTTCAAATATTTTATTTAACATTTTTACCAAATAATAATAACGTATTTAAAAGTAAATTTAAATCTTTGAATTTCAAGTTAAACAATTGATTTTTTTCTTTTGTCACAAACATACGTTTGTTTGTTGTCATCAGAAATCGAATTTTTTTTTCTTTGTCCAATGAATTAATTAACAATTAACATTTACAGGAAAATACAATTTCATATGTTGTCCTGTTTCTTTTAGAATTTTATCTTTGTACACTTATAAAATAAGTGAAATCACTAAATTCTAAATTCATTATACATAAACAATAGATTTTCAACACCTCATCATTAAACGTTTCAAACTTTTTTCTTCTTTTTTTTTTTCTTTAAACTAACTTCATTTCTAATTATATTCGAAATTATTTATCTTCAGGGGCTATGATCAGTGCTTGTCTAAAGAAGCAGAAAAAATCTTTGGACATTAAGTGTCCGTCTGGTTCAATGGTTCAGATCTTAAGGGCCTTTTATGGCTACAGTCCTAGTGGATCATGTCAGCATGACCCCAATGAAAATAACTGCACCTTGGATGAAGAACAAAATTATCCATGTACTGGCCGTGAATCTTGCAGCATTAATCTACCATCTGGAAACGTTGGACGCATGACTAACAGATGCAATAACACCAACAGTAACTACTTTCAAGTGGAATATAAATGTGTCAAAGGTAAGTACATATACATTTTTAAATTTAAAATAAGTCATTTGTGTTATAAACTGTTTTTTTTTGTTTTTTTCTAAAACTTATTTTTGAGAGATCTGTATAAACAAAATAAAAAAGAAAATTATCAAGCAAGAAAAACTGCCAAGATATTTACTAAGTTTATTTTGGTATGGCACAAGGTCATAAGTGTTGAGCATTCGGCATGCACTACAATAGAAATAGTCTGCAAATACTAGTTTAAACACTATTCCAATGTGATGTATCCCTAAATTTAACTTTATGACCAATAAATCTGTTTAGTTACAGCAATCTTTTCAGTTTTTTCACCATTATTAACAGTAGATATCTCAATTTACCATACACTATGCCAAGTTTATTTGTAAATATTTTGTCTGAGACTTTTTACTGTACTAGAGTTATCCACCTTTTGTGCAAAGAGATGCTATGTGACAGTGTCTTTATGACAATGGCAAACTGTTTCAAAATGTTTACAAAGATGGAAACTGAAAAGACCAATTTCATGAAAGAACAAAGTACAATAATAAACGGGGAAAAATATATTTAAAGATTTGTCTATGAAATCTTAATAATTAACAAAATTGGCTTTTATTTTTGATTGAATGAGTAAACAAGGGAGATATTTAAATTGTTATGAAGTAACATTTCATATAAGTTGAAAAATATGAAGATTATTGACAATATTAAGGGGAAACAAAGAAAGTTTTGTGTGTTGTTTTAGTTGCCTGCTTTGTGGCTGAGATAGTTGTGTATAATCTTACACAATGCCAAATGTCTGAAGCCCAACAAAAACTTAGGTTTCAAATACAGATTTTTTTTTTTTTTTTTTTTTAATTGAGCACATCCTCCACACTTGGAGGATTGACATAATACTATCTTCCTACTGTTATGAGGCTTCCTATAAAGTTAACCTTGATATGTGTCAGTAAATTTATGAAATTAATCAAGAAATACACAAGTTTTAGTCACTCTTATGATTATTACATCTATGAAGTACTAAGTTATTTTAGTAACAATTCTATTCGAATGTGGTTTCCATAGGAAAGGTTTTACATTATCCTGATTTACTAACCTTTATTTTATGTTTGGGATTTTGTGTGGGTGGTATATATGTTTGCTTGGATTGATTTCCTCAGTTTTGTTGTTTGTATCCTAATATTTTGAACACAATAACTCTAGCCTTCAGTTATTTTCATTTATAAAGTTTATCTGAATAACTTTTCTTGTGAAATTAGACCACAAAGTAAAGCATTTGTTTTCTTAATTATAAATTTTCTTTCATTACAGATTATCAGACATTAAATCTGTGCGAGAATAAATATTTGACTGCACAAAGTGGTTATATTTCTACACCACGCTATCCAAACAACCTGCATGGCCCTTTCAGCTGCAACATGAAAATTGAGGTCCTGGCCCATCAGCAAATTCATTTACATATTATTGATCTGGACTTAAAAAGTAAAACAGGAAGCAACTGCACAGACTATCTGTACATTGACCAGATACTCAACAGTATTACTCTGTGTGGCCGGAGAAGCAATGAAAGAATTGACACTTTACAAAATGTAATGAATCTTATGCTTACTGTAGGCAGCAAAGGAAGCCACAAAGGACTGTGGCTTTATTATGAAGGTAAGACTTTGTTTAATTATACAAAAAAAAAAAAAAAAAAAAAATATATAGCTTCATATCACCATATCATTTTAAATAAACTTTTCATTATATCTTATTTTAAGTATGTAAGAGAATGATGATCGACTCTCCCGTCGAGATTCGACGTATGAGGGTCAAGCAGATCAGTTTCCAGGAAACCGACAACCCGACACCGGCACATGAGAATTGATTATAGTGGTGAAGGCCTCGTACAGGATCATCCACACTTTTTGGAGGGACGAATACAGAGACCTGGTGCACTGAATGCCACAAGGTTCCCAAACGACCCTTGGCAGGTTTTGAATTCAGAGTTGTCCTTCTCCTAGACCAGTTGCCATCCAAGGCTATAGAACCCAGTCTGTCCTGCTATTTTACCCATAGCTGGAGGGGGAAGAAAAGGATTCATACCTTTCCCAAGGGTATTAGCACGTAAGTGAATGTAATGGATTCGACTGGAATTCGAACTCGGCTCTCCGATTCCTCAATCCAAGCCGATATCCATTACTCCACCGTGCCTCCTAGAGAATATATATATATATATATATATATATATATATATATATATATATATGTGTGGGTAAAAATCCGTGAGTAATCAATCCAAGTGAATCCTAATAATATAAAATATTAAAACTGATCCACAAAGAGAGCTGTTTATTACAGAAATAAATTACATAAATAAAACTCAAAAATACCTGATCTGTACGGCCATTTCACACTGCAAGAAATTAATCTTCCGACGTTTATCAATATCAAAGGGTTTGAAGATTAAATAAAATTATTTTTATTTTATCTTCAAGCCCTCAGAAGATTAAGTTCTTGCAGGGTGAAATGGCCATACATTTTTATATATATATATACACACACACACACACACACACACATGCATGCATGCATCCAGGTATGATGAGAATGAATGGAGTACAATTGCAACGTTCATAACATTTAATTTAAAAGACGGCTAAATACAGAGTAGAGCAATATTATTTAAGGATATTACACTGAAAACGTAAAAATCACTACACAATTTATATATATATATATATATATATTTAGTTTATGCAAAACTAGGTAATCCGCATGGGTAGACCCAAGGAGGATGATATCCAGAGAGCTCAATGTAAAATTCAGAGCTATAGACATTTTTTTGAAATAAAAACAGACCACTTTAAGGTTCCATGTAATAAGTTATTTCACCACGTTTAAACTTAATGCGTCTTGTCTCTAGAAACCTGCCCTCGTGGAATGTAATTTATTAGGGTTGTTGTAGCCTCTTCCTTTAATGTCGGTCTTCTCCCTCACCCTTACCCATCTATATCTACAGACAAGACGCGTTAAGTTTAAACAATGTCTAGCCGACACACAGTGGGGTTAAGAATAAGGAATTGAAATGGTACATCTAACCCACTCATATCTTCTCTCCCACCTCACTTCGTTAATTTTACATATGCTTTATGAGGTCTGTCAAAAACGTGTGAATTTCTTTTCATTTTAACCTTTGGAAGTAAAGTCTGATGATCCAGAGCCCTGCTAAAGGGGTTGTGGTGAAATAACTTATTACATGGAACCTTAAAGTGGTCTGTTTTTATTCAATCAAAAATATATATATATATGATAAAATATAGTTTTATGGTATGCTATATTCATACAGTAAAAGTGTTCAATATCTAGGATAGAGCATGTGTAAATATAAGAAGCATAGACATGGATATCAGTGCAAAGTGGCAACAATCTGTCTCATACTTGGGTGCAATATTTTTAGGCCTGGAGATTGTGTTCAAATACAAAACATACTGTCATTACTCAGTATTGACATCAGTGTCCACACTTCTTTGTATGGGCTATAAAGTGCCAAGAGGACTCGCAGTGTGTAGTCAGAAGAATGGAAAAAATTGTAGCTAATGGAAAGCACACAAGTTGTTACCCGATCAGTATTGGCTGGGTCATCCTGGAGAGGAGGTATGATGTTGAAAGTCCTGAAACCCCTAATGAACCTCAGCTAGAAACAACGCTAATGATGTGTACCAAAGTATCCAATAGATGTATTATGAAATATGTGTGCGTGTGTGAAATGTGTATATATATATATATATTATATTATATTATATTATATATATGCAATTTATTATCTATATTATTTATATATTATATATGCGCGGTACTTATTGGAAAGTGCTCAATATCAGTAATAGAGCTAACATATTTAGTTGGATTGATTTTAGTTTGTGGCCCTGGGTTTCATGCTTTTGTGATAGATTGTCTGACTATCACAAAAGCATGAAACCTAGGATCACAAACTGACCTCAATCCAACTAAATAAATATTATATATATATATATATATATATATATATATATATATATATATATATATATATATATAAGAATAAAGTGTGAACATAGGAATCAACTTTAGACTTGGTCGGAAGATCATATTAAATGTGAAACAGTCACTATCCCGTGTTAATTTCTATGTCCATATGTGTTATCATAACAATAGATTTTCTCATGACACACCTATTTGTGAGACCAGGTTGCTAATCCTACAAATGAGTCTCTTGTTATGCACAAAGAAGGTGCACCAGGTATTTAAGAACACATTTTTTGGGGCCATAAATGGAAGAGATAGTATTCTCATTTGTCTTTCAGATGTATTGAGAGCATTAATATGCCTACTAAGAGGGGAAATAAAAAGATATACTGTGTTTATGGCCAACCACCATGACCCAGAGACATCAACCTTCTGGAAATTGGTCAGAAGAAAAGAAAGGACTACAGATGTATTTATCCATAAAGATGTATTTATCTATGATGGTCCTGAACATTGTAAACTATCAGGTCCTGCAGGGTGTTAGGATGAATGTCACTACCTACATCCAACGGCTGGATTCTGTGGTCAGGCCCAGGATCAAGGATGTGGTGGAAGGGAGGTTTAAGTGTTCCAGTAGGACTTTCTCTTACAAGACCCACATGACCGGCAAGTCAAGATTTTCAAGATCAACATGTGGCCTCCAAGCTTGCCTGTTTTAAATTCTCTGGTTTATTATGTCTACAGGATCATTGAAAAGGACACCCACCAGCAGCAACAGCTTTACAATACCAAAGATTCACTGATGCAATGCTAATGGTAATATTAGCTGTTTCCTTATAAGGAAAAATTCAGCTTTCATTGAGCAAGCAGCTAGTGATATTGTCAGTTGAAATTTATAAAATCTTTCTCTTAATGCAATTTAAAAAAAAAAATCGGATTCTCAAGTCTATTAGTTGTTATTGCTCATTCCACTATTGATGCAGGTTTCCTTCCTAATCTTTTGTTTAAGGTAAGGTGGAAATTCAAAATTTTGATTATGTTATTATTTTCTCTTCTATTACATGTGCTATCCATTTTAGTTGTTGCTGCAGTTGAAAGTCCTCAAGTGATGTGGTTTCTATTATTTGGTAGAGTTCTTTATTCATGATTCTATAGTGTCAGTCCATGAGGTTCAAATGGTCATCATGAATGAGAACCACCTGATCCAAGTATTCACTTGTTTCCAGAGCCAATTAAGAAAGTGAAGGCAGTTTTAGCAAATAACCTTTTCCTGTTTTTCAAAGGTGAACATGTGTGCTGATAATATTTGAAAATTACGACATTGTTTTGATTCAGTATCTTTTTTTTGTTCTTAATTATCTGGTGCATCCTGTATAAGAATGAAAAATAGTCTTTATTGAAATTAGTATTTATAAGTCTTGCAATTTACATTTACAAATGATTTTTAAAATTTCTTCTTTTTAGCTTTTCCTCCCTTACCTACAAGCACACCACCCATGACAACAACAATGAAATTAAGTCTAAAAAATTCTAAATTAAGCATAAGAAATTCTCAGCATTATCACAGCCAACCGGAACAAGAAAAGGAAGATTCTATGATTTTTGGTGAGTTATCCTTTTTATTGTGCTAAATATGAAATCAAGAAATTTTTTTTTATACAAAGGAGAATCAATGTCTATAGCTTAAACATGATTGTAGCTGATTTTTTATTTAAAATATTCCTTGTATAATATTAGATCTATTAAAGTGCTTTAACAAAGATTTAGCTTAAAAATAAATATTTGTTGCAAAATTAAAGTCACCACTAGGCTATGGACATATTGATGAAGCTACCATCACAATAAAACCCAAGTTCTTATAAAAATATTTTAAAATTCATTAGAATAAACAACTATAGCAGTTTTGTTTTGTCTTTTTTACACACACACACACACACGCATACATGCATTTAAACAGTTTTAAAACTTCTAATTTGTTTTCAGTAAATCTAAAGGTATTTAAATAGAAATAAAGATGATATTATTATTATTATTATTATAACTATTATCCTCAGCTTGTGAATATTTCGAGTTTGATTATTCAGTTGTGTGGTAAAAGCCTAAACTTACAACAAATTACAAGTCATAACGTAAGCATTGAATTGATCATTTAAATGTTTTCAAAATCAACACTAAACTGTCTTTGACTCAATAAAACTTCTTTTCTAAATAATTATGTATATAGTTTTATATTTTTGTAAAAAAAAAATGTTAATCAGCATTTTCAACTGCAATTTTTGTCATTTTTATTGTTACAGTTGCTGCTGTCGCAAGTGGAGTTATTGGCACATTAGTATTTATCTTGATTGCACTGCTTGCCCTCCTGGTCTTCAAAATGTAAGTTTCAAAGTTCTCATTTCATTGGTTTGTTTTTCTTTTTTTAATACTTATATATACACTATTTGTCTATATATACACATGTGAGATCTACCTGACCGATGAAAATAGATACAATTCAAAATAACATTTTCCAACGTGTAATCTCATTTCCCATAATATTCCAATGAAGCTATTAATGTGAAACATGTCAAATGTTTCATGTTTTGTTCCTTATTTAATCATTATGTCAGATTTAATTCATTCTTGTTCAATTCATACAAAAATCTATAAAAAAAAAAAATCATGCCTACTGGTAATCAATATTCGAGATAAATAATCCCAAAATGTTATCAAAATCAATTGTAATTTTTTTTTTTTTTTTATATAGATGCCTTTATTCTCTACATTAGAATAAATTTGTTTTTAAAAGTAAGAACAAATAAATTAGAATAAATTTTCTTAATTCTTAATTTTTTCATTCTTTTGCAGTCAAAGAGAACGAAGAATAAAAGAGATGTACATATCTTCCACTGGAAGGAATCGGGACATGAATCACAAATCAAAAACACAAACTATCTGTAACTGTGCTACTTTTGATGTTTGATCTCCCTAAACCATTACAAAGAGGGGGAAATATTTGATCTCTTTAGGAGTATTTAAAACAGCTACAAGAACAGACTTTCAATGAAACTGCTATGAAATTGATATCTGCTCATCCTGAGTTTGTGTATTCAATTTCTCTATCACAAAAATTAGAAAATTTCCTTTGTACATTAGTACTAAGGTATTTTCTGCTGATTCAGAAAACCTTCTCCCCATCCTTGCAAATATAAATAATCCTCTCAAAACCTTTTTCTAAAGAATTAGAACTAGTCTATCATGTTGATTAGTTCGCTAACTTTTTTCCTTGTCTCCTCTCAAAGAAATGTGCATTATTCCAAGGATTCTCAATTAGTTAAGAGAAATTCTTTATGAAGAAGTATCTTTAGTCCACAAAAAAGAAAAGTTTAAAAAATATTTCCACACCATAACAATAAGATAAGTATTAATTTGATTTCCTCTGTTCTTGTAAAAGCAACTCTTGAATGGTTGTGAAGTGGTTTTGATAAAGTACATTTCTTCCTCCTCCTCCTCCTCCTCCTCTTCCTTTCCCTAGTCACAATGGTGCTACTTTGCTGTAAACCCTGTTCTATCCAACTGCTACTAAAATATTGTGACCTTACTGACTGCACTCTCTATGGGTTGGAGGTGTATTTATTCATGGTAAGAAGTTGATATTTCTAAACACTGTTGTTTGTGGGTTTGGTTTGATTTTAATCAATTGCAGAGTGCAGTGTTGGAATTAAATGTTTTGAGTACAACTAGTCATTAAAAAAAATGTTTCATTCAAATTGTACTCAAAAAAACAAAAAAAAGGCAGAATTTTTTTTTTTTTTTTAATGCTGTCTGTTTTATTGAGGTCTGCTCACTTGCTACAGCTGCCATTTTTATCTGTGATACTTGAACTAGTGGCATTCCTCTGTTGGTATTGTTTAAAATTTGAGAACAGATAGACCCAAGAAATTATTCTTCATTACATCATTGCTGAATTTAAAAAAAAAAAAAAAAAAAAAAAAAAACTGTCCAGTGAGTCAATATCATGTGTATTATTATTTTAAACAGCCTTGAGTGAATTTTAAACCATTTACTCAGGAAATTAAGTTTTATTTTCAAATATTATGATACTAGTACAATACACATACTGAGATTCTAAACTTATAGTCAACAATGTTTGACCATCATGCCCACAAAATATGGTGTGTCAAAATGGTTCCTTGACATCGATATTACTGTATACAATTTTTGACGCCCTCAGAAATGTTTATTGTTTTAAAAAGTGAAAGTTATATTTTTAATAAAACCCAAACATATGGAAATGGATTTATACATTTTCTTTATTCTTGAGAATTGACAACAAAGATTTTAAATACTATTTATTTATTAGAATTAAAAAAATAAATGTTTTCATAATTATTTATAAAATGGTAAATAATAAAAATTGCATTCTAGTTGGTTTATATATATTGATATTTTTTTTTCATAAATTTTGTGAATATAAAGATTTCTTTTCATTTTTATTTCTTTATAAAATTTAAATAATAAACATTGCAGTGTACTTGGTTCACATATTTTTATAATCTTTTAAATAAACATTGCCAAGGGAGTCAGAAGTGTTTACAGTAATAGCAGTGTCAAGGGAATAACTGTCCTTTCAACAAACCGTTTTCTTGTAGGCATGAGGGTTACACATTGCCTTATAGTTTTTGTATATAACTACTGTAAGGACTTCTAGGGTACAGATGAATTCATATTCATGATTTTTCTCAGACTCATTGTAATATTTCTGACATTGTCATTTAAGTCTTGTTTGAACACAAAATGAGTTGTTGAATATTTTGTCTACTATAATTATTGATGATAAATCAAGTGTGACTACTTAATCCATTTTGAATACTTTGTATGCTCAAGATGGTTTGCATGATTTAACTTTTGTATTATGTAAATGGTAATCTGGTCCCTACATTTTTCTTTGCAGTTTTTAAATTTTTGTTTGTCTTGTATTAAACGGTCTACACTCCAAATTCTTAAGCTTCTGTTCTTTTAATATCTATTACAACCCTATTACCTAATCACAAATTTAAAAAAAAATACAAAACTTAATTTATTTAAAACAAAAAAAAAAATTGTAAAAAGTTTTTTTAAATTAAATGAACTTTTTGTATAAAAATCATCAGACGTTTGTTCTAACCACTGCTGGCTTTTAATTTGAAGAAAATTTAATTCATTTCTTTAAATGTGCATTTGTTTTTTTGTTTTTTTTTTCTTTCTTTTTTTGGTCTTTTCCCCAACTCTGGATTTAATAACATATGTGAGTTGAAAATAAACAAAGAACATAAAAGTTGGGTACACATTATTATTGTGAGTTCTTTTTTTTAATATGTGGGTTTATCGTCATTTCTTTCAAAAATATATTTTGCTTTTATATAGAGTATTCTCTCAAAAAATGTAATATTTGGTTCTTTATTTTTTTAACACCTGATAAGCTACCCAGATATTTATATAAATGCAACTAACATGACATGAGATTTTCTTAACGACTGAGATTGTCTTTTTATAATAAAACATGTAACTAATAACACATTAATTTCTACAATTAAGGAAGAATAAACCATTGTCAATTTTTTTCCCTTATTTAACACCATCTTTAGATTTTAAGCTCAAATAATTTTTTTTCACAAAACTGATTTTTACAAACGAATATAAATAATTTTAAATGGATTTTTTTTTATATGATCTTATTTCTTCTTATGACAAATGTTATTTTTAGTGGGGGTACACATACTCAAGTTGCTACCCATGTTTTTATTTATTTATTTTTTTTTTTTAGTAGAGCTATACAATCTAGTCCGGTTGTTATTAATTTCAATGTTTAAGAAAATAACAGGGATAGGTTCAAATATGTATACCCACTAAAAATAAATGTTTAGAACAAAAAAGATTTATATAGAGTTTGTACATAGTTCTCCCATAGAATAATTTCTAAAAGCAATAGGAAAAATGAATATAAATAAGTATAAATACAGAAAAAACATTGTAGATTCTGCCAACTACAATAACAGAATTTTTATAAGGACAACAAAACACTCACTTGATAATAGCTTTTTGGTCTGAATTCAGCTCAGATCAAAGCCATTAAGTTTTATTCTTTTTTCTAGTTAAGTTTTATTCTTTTTTTTAGTAAATTTCCAAAATTTTAAAATTAACCCTTTCACAGTAGAAAGGAACCCTGGCCTTATTACAGGCTAGGTGTAAGAACCCCCCAACTTTTTTTATTTTTTTTTTTTGGTTCTACACACCAATTCCACTGATGTATATAAAACCAAAATCTTTTACCTTTTACAATCTGCAACAAAAACAAAAAAAAATGACAAAAAAATTTCTGGCAGCACCTTTTAGAAATACTGTTCAATGCTGGTGCCTTAAAAAATTATTATCTGTTTATGCTGGTGTTAATTGAATGATTTATTTACCCCTGCAGATTGTATACGGCAAGAGTCATCTTTTATCAAAAAGTAAATCCATCTGTAATTTTGCACCCTACTAAGTTCAGAGCATTAAATTTCATTTGTATAAAACTGTTTTATCTTCCAGTTTATTTAATTTTTCATTGTGGACACCCCACTCCCAGATATTTTTAAAAATTTTATTTCCTAAAGACTGACCAACCCATTTTCAACAATTTTTCTCTAAAAATAAAAGAAAAATGTTTTTTATTTGCTTGAGTACCAAACAATGATACAAAGTCCTCTCTCAGTTTTAAAAGAAATCAATGGTTGGCTCTCTTATTTTTCTTTTACTGGAAATAAATGATCTACACAAAAACTTTTAATGTTTTGTTATATTCTTTAATTTTCTATTTAAATACATCAAAGTTTGTCTAATTTCTTTGCAAATGCTATCTTCAAATTTCAGAATTCATTCAAGACAAGATTGGAACTATAAAGTCATACAGAAATATCTAATGAATTATGTCAATTTTAAGGCAAATATAGAGGTGATGAAATGTTAATATTTCTTTATTGGATACAGTATTTTAAAGAGGGGGGTTATTTAACAAGTTAGATTGTATGTAAATGAACAAAATCTAAACATTAAACAAAAATGAATGGAAACACAAAACCGAAATCAGTTTTGTTTTTTAGTCAAATTTACCCCAAGCAAGGCAGTAAAGACACAAGGGGGTTACTGGGGGTAGAAGAATTAGAAAACAAACATTAAGGAGTGAGAACAATAGAAGAATGATCAAGAAGACAGCAACTGATATTGCATTTCAATTTTTGAAGATCAAAGTTGTCTGTAAAGCATGGAGTTGGAAGAATGTTCCACATGTGAGAAGTACAAAAAAAAGAAACTTAGCATAAAACTTAGGGTTGCATCTAGCCAATTCAACTGTAAATTGATGAAATCTTGTTGCCAATCTTGTACCTTGCTTAAATTCATAAGGTCTAGTACTATAGTGAAGAGCTCATCTGAACAATTACCATGAAAGTTTTTATAGAAAAGGCACCGGGAAGCAAAATTACAGCAGTCAGAAAGTGACTGAAGCTGAGACAGCAGGTCAAGAAAAGAAGGAAAAAATTAAGATTAAATTTATAATTCTGCAAAAATGCAGTGATGTATAGATATTAAATGAGCTGGTATTTCTCAAGAGAATTACTGTATTTGACGGCATATGATGCACGCTTTTTTTTTTCTTTTTTTTTTTTTACTAAAAATATATTTTTAAATTCCTGTGCGTCTTATATGCCATATATAGGTTTACTAATTTTACTAATGACTAATTTTTTCTTGATTTGCCCTGCTGAGATTGGGGTGTGTCTTATATGCAATTTTTCTGCAATTAATATAAATAATGATACAAGGACCAAACATACTATAGTAAAACCTCCAAAAGGTCAATGATAATGTTATGGGATCATACAGTATATATGTTAGGAGCTGATTAAAAGTTTAAATTCATCAAACACTTATTTTCTTGTGTATCTGTTTTTATTGTGATGACATTTTATGGGATTCAATGATTTCATTATAAGAGAGTCATAGTGTTGAACTTAACAATTACAGTTGGAATGACAAGGGAGTTTATTTCTTAATAATATGGATCATCTAGTCAAACTCCCATCTTTAATTCACTCCTTTTTAGTCATGGCCCTTCATTTTGTCGAAGAAAATTAATCTCTCTTAAAACATAGGAGTTAAAACACCAATTCTATCCAACTGAATTTCCTTTTTTATGGGAAAAAGATTCAAGGGAGGTAAGTCAAGAATTACAACAATTAACCAGTTTGAAATTTTGTGAAATTGAATAAACTTTTAACAAACTTTTCAGACATATTTCAAGTACAATATGTTACATTTTGTAACCTTTAACAAATTGTCTGCCAATCACAAGATAACTCGGAGTTGGTATCATAATAAAAACTGCTAACCACGAATTATCTTTTGCCAACAAGTTTATCTGCAGTGATACTTTTATAGAAATTTTTATTGCCTAAGTTGGAACTTTTTATCATGTTGGTGTTTGAAGTCGGATTTCATAATTGATCTTTAGCAGTTGACATATTAAACTTCAAATTACAATTTGTATTGTGATAGGAGGCATGGTTGAGTAATGGATAATGGCTGGGATTAAGGAATCAGAGAGCTGTGTTTGAATTCCAGTAGAGTTCATTACATTCACTTACATGCTAATACCATTGGGAAAGGTATGAATCCATCTATTCTCCACCAACCCGGCTATGGGTAAATAGCAGGACAGACTGCATCCTATAGCCTTGGTTGGTGGCTAGTCGAAGAAGGAAAACTGAATACAAACCAGTTTGGAGATCGGTCAGGCTATTTTGCCCAGGAAATACCACTACTACTGTGACTACAGTACATGTGGTGCCTCTATGACCCTAATGTGTTATGGGACTTGTTATTGTGTGTAAAACAATCATTTGCTGCTTATAAGTGAGTATATTTATTGTATCAGAAATACAATCTTTGTACAAGACCAAAGTGGAATGAGTGAAGCTGGTCATCACTGACTCTCCCAAACCTAGCTAATCCGATTTGCGACCCATTCATTCATTAAAATTTACTCAATCACCACAAGAATTCATTCATCTGACATATACCACTATACTACATATTCAAGGGGGTCCAACAAAAACACCTATGTCATAAAAATTTCACAATATCTACAAATGCTGCTTACAAGAGAGAGCAAAATACATATGGACAAACAGATGATGACCAGCATAAAGGATATATTTTATCAAATAACAATTGACCTACAAATATAATATCAGCAAAGAAACATGCTTATGACCTTTCCTCCAACTATGAACTGACTGCAGCCATTCTTTCCTACATCAGAGACATAGTAGAGAATAAGCATTATGTACTACATTAGAACAATATTTAAAAGTAGCTGCACATTGTTCAGATACCTTACCTACCAAGGTAAAAAGCTCACTGGAAGCAAACATGACTAAGAACTGACATAACTTCATTCCATGAAGTTATGTCAGAGACCAGCCACCCTCTACAAATGAGACTTGAGAAACACTGACAGACACTTTAAAATTAGATATGGCTAAGTGTGGAGTGGATTGGGACATGGGTACCAACCTTTATTCCAAACCAACAACCACAATGACTAGTCTGTCGAAATCAACCTTTTACAAAGTTTGAATGGAATGCATATGTTATATGCCGTACCTATGAATACTAATGGGTATGCCCCAATCCTTATAAATATATTGGACACTATTAAGTGGGGGTAAAATATTATCTAAGTAGTCCACTACTAGCAGTGGTTTACCTACTTCATGCCGCTAGCGAGTATTGTATTTTGTTGATGTTATAAAGATTACCCTTTCCAACCTCTGTTTTGGTTATTCCTCATTCAGTAACCTTTTCTAGGTTACAACAGCAAGCATATATATATATATATATATATATATATATATATATATATGGCAATGGGATCAATACCAAGCAGTGACAGTTTATTTCATATATAAAACAGACTGTAACTAATCTGTGATGACCTCTGTGAACACTTATATTCTATCCCTGATATTGAAGACTTTTACCCATAAATATAGCATACATTAAAAGTATATATATAATGTAATAATAATATGTAAATTTAGAATGCATATCATATAAATGTGAATCTAATACTTGCATGTATATATCTGTTTCCATCTCACTTTCACATGCACACACGTGTTGGGATGCAAGGGATTTGCAAACCACTGACCAAAATTATACAAGTTTGTAGAACTTGTTTACTTAGTTTTTGCTTGCTTATATCCCTCAAGAAAGAAGTGAGGGATGGGTAAAAAAAAAAAAAAAAAAAAATGAAGAGAAAATCAGTTCTTAATTTCAAAGACAAAAATTTCAGATGAAAAAGGAGAACATATTTCTAAAAGAAATTTGAAGCCCTCTAGTTTAAAGCGTTTGTATAAATATAACTGGGTTGTTAGTACATACTGCAAAAGGTGACACAAAAAAAAGAAATAAAGACAAAAAAACAAAACTTGTTTTGTTTTTGTTTTTTAAATCTGATGTTAAATAAAAATGATTTATTATTAAATTATTATTTAAAAATTATTATTATTATTTAAAAATAAAGCAAAGTTGGTCACAGAATTTTTTTTCAATCTATTCTTGATATTAACATCAGCATAATATGGCACAAAAACAAATTGAGTAAAATGAGAGTAAGATTGTGCTGCACCAATGTGAAAACTGGGGAAACCAGCCTGAGTGGACATAGAAATGTACAATTATATTGGAGATATGTTTTAATGCAATAATTTATAAATAGAAAACCTATATAAAATCAAATCTAACTTTATATAAATCAAGGACATTAGTCCAAAGATAACATACTGATGTATGCTTAATTAACTGATTATGTTGTGGAACAAAAAGGGGCAGGAATTGCTGAAGTAAATGGACAGTTTCTGGTTGTACCAACATGTATGTGTGTGGGACTCTACATTGTGACCTTGTGTCAGCCATCCCAACATTAGGGACGAGAGTAAGTAAATAAAATGTTCTTTAATAGGAGATTTGTTAAACAACTTAGATAATTTCATAGATACAAAAAAGGATCTCAGCATAAAACAGTGACAAGTAATTTAATTTTGCAGTTCATTATTAGTTTATTACTGCATGATCCGGAGTGCTCAATGTTTGTGGCCTTGGATCAAACACCAATAATAAATGTCAATAACAGGTTAAACTGGTTTATTGGAATCTGTTATCAAGATATAGAGTCAAAAGGTTTTCACCGACCTGTTCACATCAAAGATTAATGTTTATTATTTGTTCAGTTTTCTTTGTATATTTCAGACAAGCAGGATACAGTCATCAGAATTTAATTTTTATTTAATCCAACATAAACATCACATAACCTAAATTTCAAAAGTTAATAGAATCTATTTTTTTTTAATAAAATATAATCCAACATGTAAAATTTCAAGAAGTATGGTCTGTGTAATTGTTATAAATGCATAGGCAGAAAATGTTATTTAAATATTAGATATTTAACTTCGCAATTAGAAACAAAAGAAAAAATTTTAAAATTTCCCAACAGTTTGATAATTTCAGATTTTCACATTTTTTTGTGAAGTTATTTCCCTTTTATCATTACACAGACATTTTTTTTTTTCCAATTGATTTTCTGGTTTAGTACCTTTTTGTAATAACAAATGAAAAAAACATTTACGAAGGTTTGCCCAACTCTTGTTAGTTAATAAAATATTGATTACCTAACAAGTAAGTTTTTCTGAGTAACTGCAGGACCTCACCAACCGTGGTCTCACTTTTCTGTCTGGTTTGGTTTGGTTTACAGCATATCAAACTCAATGTGTTATTTAATGCTGACAAGATTTTTATTGCTGTTAATATTATTTTTTTTTTTTTTCCTTCAAAAATGTATTGCTGATGATAATGTATTGCTCAAAAAATTTATTGCTGGTATTAAAACCTATTTTTACACTTTCATAATGTTTTGACCCTAGTTTGGGGGTTAACTGTTTGCCCATAGTTAGGACCATAACAGGTACTACCACCATAGGTTGGGGTGGACCTGGGCACACCAGCAATTAAGAAGTGGTTTCACACTTCTCAAAACCTCCTGATCAGAGGCCTTGCTGTTGGATGAAGTTTATCGTTTTACCCAGGATGCAGATGTAATTTATCGTCTTACCCAGGACGTTCTGTGTCTGGTCTGATCAGTAAATCTTTAGTGCCCAAAACATGCGAAAATCAAAAGAGAAAAAAAAAGAAACACCAGTCTTTAATAATAAAAGTCTTCTGAAAATATTTTTTGAAAATATTCCATTTAAATTTCTGCAATTCAAAGTCATTAGATTCTGAGGGGAAAAGCTAAGATTATTTTTTTTTTTTTAAATTACTTCACTGACAATTGATTGTATTCATTTCAGTTTTATAACGGAGTTTACTAAGTCAAATACGTTTTTTTCCTGTGAAAAAGGATGTTGATTTCTTGAAAACCTTTGGACATACGTAGACAGTTTGATATGATCTGAAGAACTCTAATAATGAGCTGCTACTACTCCATATATAGAAACAATCATAACATTCTATATACACACAGACATGCAAAACAAACCAACATTACACCAATGAAAAGTGTATGTAAAAAAGAAAAATCAGGACATATAAGCAGTTAATTGCTGATACAACCTGATGAGTGAATGGTGTAATTCCCAGAGGGTCTAGCTATGAAACTTTGGAATGATGGAGGTAACACTAATCAGCTAAGTAACAAACCTTTTACTTATATTAATTCTCTCTCTCTCTCTCTCTATATATATATATATATATATATATATATATATACATATATATATATATATTTATATATATGTAAAAAATTTCAGATAGAGTATATCTGCAAAAGAACAATATGAATAAAGACATATATATATATATATATATATATATATATATATATATATATATATATATATATATATATATATATATATATATATATAAAAGCAATTAGTGGATTTTTTTTAATCCGACATCCATTATTTCTATAAACAATAAATTTAGTGGATCCACATATTAAAAAAATTATTTTGGGTACTAAAATAAAGTTACCAGATATAGACTTCTAAAGGTCTTAACAAGAGATGTACATTTCTTAAATAGGGTAATTGAACCTTGCTTTATCATGATGGTTTCCTGTGGCCTAATTGGTAAGGCACACTTGGATTGAAAGTGGATTCTCTGATGGTAAATGGGAATGCAGAATTGACTCCTGTTGAGAAGCACATTTTCTTTAGTAGGACTTTTCAATCTCTAGGCCAGCTGACATTAATTTCACTATTTAAAATAACAAGGATATTAACTCAAACATATGCACTTACTGAATATAATGTTTATGGTAATAAGAAATATTTAGGACCTGATTATCAGTAATATATACATATATGCGTGTGTAGTAGTATAGGACAAAGGTCATATAAAAATTTGATTCATAAATTTAATACTAGAATATAATTTTCCAAATATTGTTGGTTTTAATTTGATTTGTTTGTATGAAATCTCAAATATTTCGTTATTAATTTCACTCTTTAGTCAACAGAAAAGAATAACTAAAGAGCGTTTAAAAGGATCATAAACAGAAATATATAACAATAGCAATATCATAAAATAGCAAAAATCGTAGCCAGATTCAGTTTGACTATTTTAGTATAAAAAAAACTTATTTCAAGCAAAATTGGTTGGTTTGAAGGGAAGTTACTTAGTAGTAAAAGTAAGTTTTGTCCCTTAGTTTTTTCCTATTTCTTTTTCTTTATATAAAAATCAATGGAAGTCTCTTACATTTGAAACATTCCTCATGATTTACATACAAAAAAATGTGAATATTTGAAACTGTTTAAAACACTGTTTTTTTTTTTGTTTGTTTGTTTGTTTTTTTTTCCTTCTGAATAACGTTGAAAGTTGAATAATTCTGAAATCAATATAGAGAAAAATATGATTGAAAATCACTCCATTTGAATTTCTAACAAAATCCTCTGGTAAATATTTCTTTATATTATTAAAAAAACAATAACAATAAAAAAAAAAAAATTTCCCATGGGATAGAAAAGCATACTTTTTCTTAAAAATGTCGTGGGTGGGCAGGAACATCAATATATAAAATGGAAAAGTACAGAGATGTACTGGGGAAAAACGACAAAGAAATCACTGAATGACTAATATATTTCCTATCTAAGATGGCTGGGAAGGTTTTATTGCTACCTCAATTTTCACATCTCTGACTAAACTTGAATTATTATCAACAGGAGAGAAGATATATATGAAGAGGTTTCAAGATCAAACAGAGGCAGCATCTGCAGGGATCTGGCACACACACACTGCGATACAAAAATAACAAAGCCAAGTGATATTCTGACATACTACTGGGGTGTGCTGGGTTTGTGGTAATGATGTTTCAAGACTGAAATCATACCTGATCTGAGGGTCGTCTACTGAAGGGTTTGTTGCAGGCACTGCTCATCTTTTCAAAACAGTGATTATATATATTACATAATGGAGAAATCCAAAATTACCTCATGAATATAGACTATTTTAACTAATGTCAATGTGCTAGCATTTTTCAACTTTATATGCTCTGTTATAATAAATACATTGAGCTCTTAACGTGGATCAGTTTTAATATTTTAGATTATTAGGAGCCACTTGGATTATATACCAATTAATTTATTACCTGTATTATATATATATATATATATATATATATATATATATAGAGAGAGAGAGAGAGAGAGAGAGCAAAACAGTCTGTTTGTTGATGACAATATATATTCTCTTGAAAAATTATTTTGGTTGAGGTCTCTGGGGAGAAAGTGTGAGCTTGTAAATAGGGACTATTACTGCTACTAATGCAATACTCTTTGATAAAACAAATTGAATTCTCTCAGTCACTGGTATGTTTATCTAAAAATAAATACACTTAAATTCACCTTCATTCTTGTCATGCGCCAATGGCATAGGTGTAAATTCTCTGACTGACGCCAATTCAGCCGAGCTTCAATCCTAGCTACAGGTAAGCAGATGTCTAAACACACATATATATATATATATATATATATATATATAAAACGGTGAGTAGTTAGAATGTTAACATTCCAATAATGGGACTTAGGTTTCAATCCAAACTATGGTCGAATTGTCAAGGATGTGAATTCTTGATAATATTGTCATAGAGAGACATACCTACCATGCAGCACCACCAGAAAGTATCTAAAAACCATACCACAGATTGACCCAAGCCTTGTAAGTGAAATTTGATACTGTTTGGAAATCATCAATAGTTATGTGCTAGCATAAAAGTCATTGTGACTAATGGTTTGAGTAAGCTGGCCTTGTTCAAACACTGATCATGCTAGATTATGCACTCTCTCCCAGAAACTGTAACTAAGGTCTGTTCTGCATAGTTGCAGTATAAACCACAGGTTGGCTCTAATAGATGTTGATAAGACACATATGTGTCTGAGCAGAAGCCTGCAATAGGGATTAACTAGTCACATTGAGTGTACTTGGAAATGAGAAACCAACCATTATCATATATGAGGGATAAGTATTATATAGAGCAAACAAATATAATCAAAAATTCTAACTTATCATCCTGATTCAAAGTTTTATAGAAATGCTAACATGTTTGATATTTCTATAAAACTCTTAAGTTGGGAAGATAAGTTTGAAAAATTTATTGATATTAATGCTCTAATTCTTAATATTTACTTACAAAGAATGCTTGCCTTAAAAGTGTTAACTTCCAGAAATACACTGATCAACAGTTTTGTGTTATACATATATATATATATATATATATACACACACACACACACACAGGTATACTCTGGGTTACGTCATTAAAGTCATTCTCAATTATATGTAGTTTGTCAAAAAAATATATGTAAAAATAAAAATCAAGTTTAATTCATTTTATTTGACTTTACGTCTGTCCATCACAAATATTGAAATTGTAATTACTGTACAATAAATAAGAATAAAAGTATTTAAGATCATATTAAAATATGTATATTTACAGTAAATGTTAATATAATCATCATAAATCTTGGTAAATTTAACATAAATTAGTTTATTTTCTACTATCACAAAATAATTTTAACAACTGTATTTGTTATTTAACCTTACAAAATCATTTTATTTTATAATGTCTTACAGCAAACCACATTCACAAATAAAGAGTTCGTAATGTACTGTAAAAAACGCCAAATTGTAAACATCAACATTTACAAGTATGTACGTACATGTATTTGTAAATTTAGATTACTTTTTTTGTGTACCATATTAAAGACTAAAATTTATTTGTTTGTAAGCTTAAAATAGATTCTTATTGACCATATATTATTACAAATGCATTTATAAATAATATACACAACTGGGAATGGTTATTTGTGGTTTAGCCTAGAAACAAGTAAATTCGACTTAAGTTGTTTTTTGACTTAAGTCACCTCTCCTGAAACAAATTACCAACATAAGGTGAGATGTGTGTGTGTGTGTGTATATATATATATATATATATATATAGTAATTCTTTACTTAAGCAGCATAAAATAAACTGCTATTCCCTGTATGGTGTAAAATCAATAAGACCAAAGTATATATATTTATTACAATTAAACATTATTACAGCAGATAATGGTGGACTATGAACATGGATGAATAACAGTCATGAGAATATATTCCGTGGTTGATTTCCTTGATTCTAGAATAAGCAGCCCAACCATCTGAAACAATATGGCTTCTATGCTAAATATACAATCATCTCACAGTTTCTGCTCACCAATCTGGCACCTCAACTAAGAAACGCTTTTCTGAACACTGCTCAATACTACCGAATATTCAATGGTTACTATGCCATTGGTCATAGTGATATTTACTATTAAAAAAAATTTAAAAGATATAAAATGACATTTAAGCAAAGCAGAACTGAGTATTTTATGCCACTTAAGTAAATGATTACCATATATAATAATAATATTAATTTAATAATACCAAAATTCGCAAATCAGAGTTTCATGTAATAACAATCATCAGGCTAGAAAATTGCTATTATATGAAAAATTGAGTTGTGGATTTTGGTATTACTAGAATTATTTTGCCACACGGTAACCCATGTTGAAATCTTCACAGCATTTCATATTGTTGATTAAATTGTTTTTGAATAGTGAGAGTATTTTGCATGTTAAATAATAAAACTTTTAATTTTTCTAAAAATTTAAGGAAAATTTATTGCACTAAGCTACTCACCTTAGTAAAACCAACTGTACTTTGTATCCTTTTAGCTGCTTGCACTTATGCCCAAAATTTGGCTTTGATCGGTTAATGTATGACTATTTTAGAGGTTGTGATGGATGGACAAACTAACGGAAGTCACAGAATTTTATATATAAATAAATGGATTGAATTTAAATTTTAAGCTTTAGCTATTATTCTTACTATACATATATATATATATATATATATATATATATATATATATATGTGTGTGTGTGTGTGTGTGTAGATATATATGTATGTGTGTGTGTGTGTGTGTGTATATATATATATATATATATATATACACATACATACATACATACACACACACACACACAGATATATATATAATGAGATAAGCAAATTATAACAGATTAAGTTATTTTTATAGTTACTGATCTTATGATGTAAAATAATTTGCTACCAAATCTACTTTGTTATATAGCATTAAAGATAATTGGCTTTGGAACTGGTAAAAACAATGCAGATATTAGAATTTCCGGAACCATCTCAACCAAATATGAGTTCTTCCAGTAATGTTTGTTTAATGATAATAATAATCTGTTAATATGCTGATACAAATTTTAAGTGCAACAAGGAGGTGTTTTTATGAGAGAGAGGGAATCCCTGTTCCATTGCAACAACTCATTCATTATTGAGCCTCTTCATAAAATCTATTTATCAATTTACAATCAGAATAATAATAATACCATATGACTTCTCATAAAAGAATCAAATATGTTATGAATAAGAAATACTACTAACCTTGGATTCATGACCAACCGACGGAAAAAGTAAGTCCATGTGATGTAATCCATAGCATCTTGCTTAGAATTAATTGTTCCAGAGACAATTTCTGCATTCAAATGGTCAGGTAGCACAGATAACAAACTGATATAAAAAAAAACAAAAACAGTCAAACAGAATAAAAATAATTTAGAATATGAAAAAATTACTTTCATCAAATACAACAAAGATGACTTGAATCAACATATAACAGAATAAGTAATATGTGTGTGTGTGGTAATGGTAATATTAACCATTTTCTTAAAAGGGTAACATTTGGCATTCATTGACTGAGCAGCCAGTACTGGTGTTGGTTAAAATTTTTTTAAATCTTCCTCTTAAATCAATTTTTCTGGAAAATAGGTTTCTCAAGTCCAGTAGCTGTTATTGCTCTTTCCAGTATTGATGTATAACACTTCTGCACATCATCAGAAGAACTGATTGCTACATAGTGAATGTTTCTAGTGACATAGTTGAAATAGTTCAATTTAGTAGAGAAAATTTCCTTATTATTTAACGGTGAATAGAATGTTGTTTTGTTCAATAATCAGGAAGTATACACCATACATATCAGCCGAAGGGTACACCATACATATCAGCCAAAGGGTACACCATACATATCAGCCAAAGGGTACACCATACATATCAGCCAAAGGGTACACCATACATATCAGCCAAAGGGTACACCTGCTGATGTATTAACAATTATTGCTGAAAGAGTCTACCAAGTTTTAGATATGAATAGTAAAACTTGGGCTGTTGCTTTAAATATCTCAGAGTCATTTGACAGGGTTTGGCATACTGGTCTTCTTCACAAGTTGAAAGGTTATTCCAAAATCAAGCAGAATCTGTAACTGCATGGATATGGAATTCTCATCCTGTGATGGAAAGCCAACAAAATCAGATGATATTATGAGGTATTGCTGGAGTAACCTGATTAAGTGATAATGTATTAACTACAAAACTACCATGCCTGACCCCCAGAATATTATAATTTGATGAAAGTTTTGCTGGAAGTGTCAGTGTTGTTTTTTTAGCAGTAAGTGTAATGTTACAGCAAATTTAGTATAGGAGAGATAACGAAATTAAACATAAATTGTGATTAGTGGTAAGTTGCTACGAAATCAAAACATTAACCTAAAAACATGAGTGATGTGCTTAAATAGTTTCATTAAACAAAGATTTTCATATGGATATGATGCATGGTGCAAAACTTGTTCAGAAATATTTAAATTGTCAGCAGTAATACAATTTTCTCAAAGTAAAGATGGCTTCAAACAAATGAAGCATGTAAATTTTAGGAAGGAGCAACTTTCTTCAAAACTTGTGGACAGACATGACAGAATCGCAAACAAAGAACTGTACCAGATGACAAAAACTAGATCATTTGAGGACTTTCAACACCAGCAACAATTAAAATGAATAGCAGATGTAACTCAAAGAGAAAATAATGACATAGTCAGTATGTATTTTTTTTTTGTCTTATGTTTGAGGTAGTGTTTCCACACTACCTCAAACATAAGGCAAGAAAAGAAGCCTCCCTCCTAATACTGGAAAGAGTGATGATAGCTACTGGTCATGAGAAACCTATTTTCAAGATTGTTTTAAAGAAAAGATTTTATTTAATAAATCCTAAAAGTGTTCCAAAAGAATGACATGATAAACTATGATCTGGAATTGGAATGGAAGCAGTGATGACACATACACTGAATCCATCATAAAAATTCAGGATGTAGAATTAGTAAAAGCTAAACACTTCAAATACATTGGTATATGTATCAGTTATAACAAATTTTGTATAGGAGATAAATAAATTGAACATAGAATAGACTGTGTTAGGGGTAGTTTCGCCCAATACTACAAGTTGCTACAAAATCAAAACATTAACCTAAAAACTCAAGTTTTGTTCTTAAATAGTCTTATCAGACTGAGACTTTCATATGGATGCTACACATGGTGTCAAACTTGTTCAGAAATATCTAAACTGCCAGCTGTATACAACCACTTTCTCAGATCAATGGTTAAAAATGTCTTCCAGTAAGTGAAGTATGGAAGTTTCAGCAAAGACCATCTTTCTTTGAACCTTGTAGATTGGCACTGGAGAATCACAAAGAACTGCACCAGATAACAGAAACCAAATCCCCTGCGGTCTTTCAATACCAGCAACAACTAAAACTGATAGAGAATAATGACATTATCAAGATTTCAACGTTCCACACTGCCTCAAACATAAGGCAAGGAAGGAAAGCCTCCATCAATACTGGAAAGAGTGATAATAGCCACTGATCTAAAAAAATACCTACTCTCCCAAAAAATTGTTTTAAGAGGAAGATTTTATAAAATTCCATCAAAAGCAACACTGGCTTCTCAGTCGATGAATACTGAAAGTTTCCTTATAAGGAAACAGCTAATATTACCATTGTGCGTATGCGTGTGCATGTTGTAGTTACTATGAGAGATCAGATAACGATGTAAATATACTGTGACAACCGTTGAAGGATCATACTGTTTTCTATCTTTGTGTCACGGTGACAAGAGAATCAAATGCTGCTTTTAATAGCAGCAATGCTATAAACAGCAGATGCAAGAGAGTGTTAGTTTTAAGTTATCAGTAAGCAACCTGATAACTCTGTTGACATGGCAAAAGAAGTGATGAGATAAGATTGATAAAAAATGGAAGAAACATGATTCTAAATTTATCAGTAGTGATAAAAACAATTTAAACATACAGAGAAGCATTAGAAAGGGTCTCTCAGGAATCCCCCAGGTAGGAACATATCTGACAAAATTACAATTCAGATAGGACTAAAAAAAACATCATGCAACCCAGCAATAACAGGATTTATAGATTGGCACTGCATAGGATCTGAATATCTGTGTGACACCAAGTGAAGTCCTTTGTCTTGAATCACAATGTAGTATCTGTGTATTCTGCTTAAGATCAAAGTTTAACTCCTTGGCATTTCTACCTAGGATCTGAATATCTGTGTGACTTTCTTGCTCTTTGTCTTGGATCAGTGTAATATATGTGTATTCTGCTTAAGAGCAAACCTAGGATCTGAATATTTGTGTGCGAGCAAGGATCAAAGTGTTACTTTCTTGTCCTTTGTCTTGGATCAAAGTGTAGTATCTGTGTACTCTGTTTTAGATCAAAGTTTCACTTCCTGGCAATTCTGCCGAGTGTCTGAATATCTGTGTGTCACCTAAGATCAAAGTGTCACTTTCTTGCCCTTTGTCTTGGATCAAAGTGTACTATCTGTATACTCTGCTTAACATCAAAGCACCTCTCCCTGACACTTCAGCCTAAGATAACTGAATATATAAGTTTTATATATGTGGTCTGAAAGAAAATGAGCTAAAATTACTGAACCAGTTGTGACCAATATTACCAATATTAAAGGAAAGTTTAAATATGGAATTCTCCCAAATCTACCGATTTAATTGTGATGAAAAACTACAGTAAATATTCTTAAAAGAATCATTCTCTATTGGCAAATTTTGATAAAAAGAAACCAGGACAAAGAGAGTTATAAAATGAAAATTATTTATTATGAAAAAAAGTGTAACATCCAAAATTAGACAACAAAATTGAAAATACACATTTGAATTAAATTAACAGCATTATTTACTTCATGTCGATACACAAGATTAATCTCTATCTATAAAAGGCAGTGTGTGTGTGTGTGTGTGTGTGTGTGTGTGTGTGTGTGTAACGAATGCACGACCGCAATTTTTGACAGATTTGCACCAAAATTTACATGCACATGCTCCAAGTTAGCGGGAAGGCCAAGACCAACTTTGCATTTCCCAACTCTCATCGATAGTGGAAATAATCAATTTTATCATGCTTCTACGGCAATTTTCATGTATTTTGCAGCCATTTTGTACTGGCCAGAGTGAGAGCTTATAGATGGCTACCACGAATAGGCAGGAAGATTCTATTGGCCAGTGTGAGAGCCAACACCTGACTGACACGAATGCTAACTAGCATGCAAAAAAAATCGATAGCTGCATTCGTCACAAGTGGGAAAAATTTAAATCTGCATGGCACTTTACTCCAATTGGCTCATTCGCTTGCTTAAACTCAATGTTGATTCGGATTCCGTAGAACTGGGTTGGGTGTGAAAAAGTATTTGTTGTTAACATTCTTTTTTCATTCGGTTTTTCCAGTTATGAGTCCTTTTTTAAAGCTGATCGTTTTGTGTTCATTTTATTTAGTTCTTTTTTCGTAACAGATTTAATGTTTAGTATAGAGCTTAGAAAAAATTTGCAGTGAGATAGGCAAGAAGTAAAGCATGTAGCAACATCAGCACACCAAAGGGAACTGCTTTAAAGGCAAGGAAGGGCAAAAATATTTTAAGTCAAGTGATAGCGATTGCTGTACGAGTTGTACAATTTTTTAATCAAGCATGGGCAACGCCGGGTCATGCTGCTAGTAAGATATATGCAGGCCATGACTTTTAATGACTTCAGCACACCTATGACCAAAGGACTTCATGAATTAGACATATTGTTTAAATATGGATTTGTTCAATTTTTTTAGGACATTTCTATCTCAAACAACTGCATAGATTTTCTTATTATTAGGTTGGTGCAAAAATAATGTCGTTTTCTCACATATGTTACTATGTGAGAAAACAACATTATTTTTGCACCAACCTAATATATCTAAAGCAGTGTTTCTCAACTGGTGCACACTAATGTACTCTGAAAGCACCACCAGAAGAGTAATTTATTTATTATTTTTATATTTAAAAAATCTTTACTTTTAAAAAAGCTAGATACCAAGCAATGTAATATCGTAAAAAAAATAAATGCTTATTTCAGGAGACTTCTTTATTATTTTCTTACTTTCAAATTTCAAGACTTATTTTTCCTTATTAAAATTTAAAGTGTGCCCCAGAGTTTTAGTCATTCTACATGTGCACCCTGAAAAACAAAAAGTTGAGAAATACTGACCAAAAGAGTACAAACCAAAAATGATACCAGAAATAAAACTACATGACTGTTTTGTTACTAATGATGAATCAAATGAACTTAGGATTTGTCAAACATTAAATGCACAAACACGTGATAGAGATGAACTGAATAGGATTGGCAGGCGGATAATTAATACTTAAGAGAGCTTCATTACAGAACAGATGCTAACAAGTTAATTTGAGAGGAGACTAAACTGGCTCAACAAGGAAGTCTTAAAGAAAAGTGTAACAAAAAGAACACTAATAGGAAAAATCAGAAAGAGATGGTTGAAATTTCCTGGACACATAATTAGGGAGCTTGGGCATATCAAGGGCAAGAGAAATAGGGGAACACGGAGAACGACCTACCTGACAACTTTGTGTGATTGGATAGCAAAATGAGAGGCTAGGCAAAGGGAGAAATACAGGTACGGGCCACAAAGGATAGGAAGTTGTCGAGAGCCATGACTGACTACATCCTGAAGGAATATCACACATAGAAAAAGAAGAATGTGTGGCATGTGGAAACACGTTGGTTGAGTTTCTTTTCTTCTCACAGTTAATAGCCAAGTTAAATAAGAAAATACAGCAAGCCATATAATTATCACATTATTATTCATATTTTTTTGTAAATCTTATATGACTGAAATACAAATTTGCATATTTCTTTGTAGTTTCTATAGTTCATTACCATATTAAACACATAGCTAAAATTATCATTAATCAAAATTATGAAAATATTTGCTATAGACATGTATCTTCTTTTATGTACTGTGTTCCTTCAGGTCATGAGAGATCATGGCTCTCTACAACTTCCTATCTGTTGTAACTCTAAGCCGTGTTTGTTTCCTTACTATCACTCCCAGTCCATATTCTGCCAGCCATTAACAGGCTCATTAGGTAGGTTGATCATGGCTTTCCACAACTTCTAATCCTTTACAGGTCTAAGCATTGTTTGGCCCCTTACTATCCCTCTCAGTCCATATTCTGCCATCCATTAACACGGACTCGTTAGGTAGGTTGATCATGGCTTTCCACAACTTCCTATACTTTATAGTTCTAAGCATTGTTTGCCCCTTCCCAGTCCATAACACAGGTTTGTTAGGTAGGTTGATCATGGCTTTCCACAACTTCCTACCTTTTATAGTTCTAAGCATTGTCTCCTTGCTATACCTCCCAGTCCATATTCTGCCATCCATTAACACAGGATTATTAGGTAGGTTACTTGATATTTCCTTCTACTGCTCTTGCTTTCAATATATCCAGTGAGTGTCAAATTCTCCAAGCTCTCTCTCTTTATTATGTGTCCAGATATTTCAATTCTTTCTGTCTGATCGTAAGTACTTGTGTCCTTTTTGCTCTCATTTTCCTTAAAACTTAATTTTTTGCTTACAAGCGCCATCTATGGTATTGTTAGTATCATTCTGTGACCTAAAGTTTCCTCTTCATCTGCTAAGAAATTATCCAGCATTAAATTAACAGTTCAAATTTTCATACATTAATAAATACTAATTTTCACATGTATTTGTTAAGTAGCATGGCATTGGCATGAGGTAATAGTTAGTCTGTTTGATGATTACTACTAATTAGTAAGTTTGATCCTCATTGGGTACCCCATACAAATTCAACAGTAAACAATCCAGCAAGGGTTGTTGTATAAATCAAACAATCTAACCAAACATTTCTTTATCATGTTAATTTTTATAAAAAAAATTGTCACAAAGTGTGTAAGTAACAAAAATAACAGTTTATATCCTGCGGCTCTCAAGAATCTGAATTTATGAGATATGGCATTTTTGGACACTTCTATTAGAGAGACCTGTAACTAGTGTAGTGTGAGTTTTATCATCTGTGAAGGCATTTGTGTTCTTGCGAAAGAATAACCTAAGCTTAATCAGTAATTGAAGACATCATTATGGTACAAGGTAATCATACAAGTTCTTAATAATGTAATGAGTTTGATCCAAACTGGGTGCCTCACATTTGGAGCTTTCTACCATACAGCACTTGGGCATCTGGAGTAATGTCTGAAAGCATGTCATGTTGACCGTTATTATTATAGCCAGTTAGTTTTTCACTGAGTACACAAAACTTGTAGCCTTGTGCAATACTAATCTAAAACATAAATAGCAAATCTTAGCAAATACCAAAGAGCATTACTACTGCAGTGAGTTTATGTAGCTTTGGCAATATGAATCTTAACATATTATTAATCACATCATAACTTACTTGGATTCAACTGGGAAAGGCTCATAGAGAAATTTTTTATAGAAATGCTTTTTTATATCATGAACCAGAATGACTGCCTTTCCTTGGGCATCAAATTGTGGTCTTCCAGCTCGTCCCATCATTTGTAAGACATCTAGAAGACAAAGAAAGAAAATCATGATAACAGTTTTATTAATCAATTGCTCGTAGCAAATTTTTTGCTTTAATTGTCCATCATTTTTGCGTGAAGTTCATTTAAAAAATACTATGTATTAAAGAACAATAATAAAACTATAGACTAAAGGCTAAAAAAAAAAATTATACCAATACATGAAATCTAACCATAAGAAAAGCATTTTCAAATGCAAATTACAAAAGGAGATTTATTAATTATAATAATGGTGTATTTAAAGAAATGAATCAAGAGAACTTAACAATAATTACTCTACCCCTTAATAGTTCGTATTATTTGCACGTTTTTTTTTTTTTTTTTTTGCAATATTTATTAAGGTTTATATCATGTACAATAATTTTGTGTTGTTGCATTTAAACTTAACTGCAGTCATTTTTTTTTAAATAATGCCAACTGTTAAGGTAAGCAAAACATGATATTTTCAAAATTGCACCTGGTGTGTTTATAGATTTTAGTTCATAACATTAACTATGGATGGACATTTAACAATATGTAAAATGATATCATGTTAAATGAAAACAATTCTGATAAAATTACACAGACACACATACATACATATAAAATGGGACATTGAGGCCAACACCCAGTAGCAACAGTCTCTTTCATGCAATCATCACAACCTGAAGATTACATTTAACTTTATATTTACGTACAATCCAACCCCAATATTGAGCACTTTAACCAATAAGTATAGCAAACCATAAAACTAAATTTTTATCATATATATATAACTTTATAATTCATATAAAACAATACCTACCTAACATTATTAAATGTAAACCTAATACCAAAATGCTTAAATGTAAATTTAAATGTTTCTCAGAATTAATTGTTCTAAGCAGACTGAATAAATTATTTCATTTTCATTGAGTTTATTTTTTGTTTCTATTTACAAATATAATGATTACTTCAGCACAAAATTAACCATTTACTATTCAACATGCTCAAACCCATCTTGTAAATATTGGCTCTGAAAGTTTCACTGTTTGTGGTCAGAGCCTGTTTGCGTGACTTCCTGCATTATTTGCAAAGATGTCATCATATATTATGGCAGAGTATACATGTGTTCGATTATGGTGAGTTGAACACTGAGAGCCGATATTTACAGAGCAGGTTTGGGTGGGTTGAATGATAATATGAAATGCAACAACTATTATGGGATAGATAGTGTTTCAAATTGAGTGAAAATATGGAGAGTTATTTTAATATTTTCTTTTATTTATAAATCAAAAGAAATATGTCCAAGGTAAGAACCTAAAATAGGAAGATCTGACTGTGAATAAAATATTAAAATTAACAAATTTAAAGATTAAATTTGGCAATTTTATCAAAGTTAAAACAGTCATGATACCATTTAGGAGTAATGAAAAAATATAATCAATATAGGCAACTGAAACACAAATACGCAGTAAATATACTTCTTACTCTTTTGTACTAAGTACAAGGGCCGACTGGAATAGTCGTGCTAGTGGGAATTTTTCATTTTATAAAATCCAAGGATGGGCTGAAAAGTTCATCAGCTGACGATAAAAGAGTGATGCTAGAGCTTTCAAATCTTGCATACATTAATTCAAACTCTTATTATTAACTGCATTGTTTCTTTCCAGATAAACTGACATCTGACTGTTTAAAGAAGACTGTTCATCCTGTTGGTCAAAAAAGTCATCAACAGTAGATATTGACATCATCATCACTGTGATACTGACTCCAAGCCAAGTATTTTTTTCATGTTGGGGAACAGATAATAGCCGAATCAGGAGAATAGGGAGGGTGATCAAGCAGATCAAAGTCACTGTCATGCGCAGAAGCCATTAAAACCAAGGACTTGAGTGCTGGAACATTGTCCTAATGAAATAAGACCCCTTTTGTCAGTTTTCTTGGGCATTTGGTCTTGATAGTCTTTCATAACTGCCTCAGCAAGTTGACATAGTACTCTTCATTGATGGTATGGCCCTTTTGATGATAATTAATAAGCACAATGCCTTTGACATCCCAGGAAACAGAAAATCACCTTCCCTGCAGATGAAACAATGTCAGCTTTTCCCATAATGTGCTCAGCTTGATGTGCTTTGATCAGGTGTCAGAAGATGTGGCACTCACCAAGCAGAAACCTTTGTCATATCAAGTTCATTGGGCAGAATGTTCTTAACTCTCACACAGAATAGCAATGGCTATTTGATTTACAGTCATCACGTGTCATCCATCACAATGTGGTGAACATGATCAATGTTTTGCATAATCGTCGCAATTGCAGGACATCCAGACCTTGGGTCATCTTCTTCGCCTAACTTCAGCCGGTAAAGCTGGAGTGTCATTCTCTAATGTAGCAATCATGTCAGCATGAATGTCTTTGGGGGCTAAATTAGTCATTATGACCGATTGTTTAAACATACGGGTCATGTTCAATTACTGATCGTGCCAGACTGTGATCTCGCCTGTTCAATATAGTTGCAGGTTGACTCTGGGTTGTTGAACAAATACAATTGTGCCTGAGCAAGCATCTGCAACAGGGATTAGCTAGCTACACTAACAACCGAGCATACTCAGGAATAACCAACCTGCCATTATATATCTGTATGCCAGACTGTTTTATATATCAGGATTATTCTATCATTAGAAAAGAGGAGAAAAACTACTTACCAGTAATTGGAAAATCCACATAACGTCTGCTTTTGCCACAGTAATATTCAGTACCTTTAATGATGACAAGGTGAGCTGGAAAGTTTACACCCCAAGCCAAAGTACTTGTTGCAATAAGTACCTAAAATAAACAAACACAAATCAATCATTTATAAATATAACAAACACATCTATCAGTCAGAAAAGGCAGCTGCTAAGGACCCTGATCCCTCTTAATAATCTATTTTAATATATTCTGACTAGTACCCCTATTTTTGTTATTTTGATTATTTCATTTCAACTGCTGGAGACACTAGTGCAGGAATGGATAACCTTTTTCAAGCAGTTGGCCACATGGCCCTGGACTCATCACATGGCAGGTAAATTTTCATAGTAGTTACTGCAGGTATTTTCATTACAGAAAACCATATGCATAAGCATACATCTTAGAAGTGGGTGAAAAGTTGTGGGTGAAAATTTTTTTTTGTTTTTGAAGAAAAGATTTTTTTCTATAGTTAAAAAGTTGAAGTCTTCATATAATATTAACACTGATGACAGTGTGATTAACATGTGTCACTGTGTGTGATTTATTTCAAATTTATTCATTTGAAAAATTTAAAAAAAAAGTATATTTCTTCTCCAGGGAAAAAGATTATTATGAATGTTTTTTGTTTCAAAAGCAAGGTATGTTTACACGTATGATCTTCCTTAGTGAAAATCACCAATAATTTAAAATGCTGAAAACATTACCTTCAGTGAAAAGTTATAAAATTCAAGAAACATTGTACTTAATCATTGTATGTGGTTATGTGTGAGAATATGTGTGTGAACAAGTGAGAATTAAAAACAGAAAATTTTAAGAAATGTTATTTTCTTTATGAAAGACGAAAAAAAAATTTATCCCTTTCCATAATATATTTTAATTGTTATTATGGCATCCATTAATCATATTAGATCAGGGATATTGCTTCAGTTTTTAGTTGATAGAGCAATATCTGTTGTGGCTCTAGGGGGCCAACGGTGTGTGCAGGTGTAGTGTGTGATTTACACCAAGTAATATCAGAGATCTGAATAAAATTTTATGTCAAGAAGGAACCTTTGTGTTAAGAGGAGTTGATCTGTGGTGATCCCAATATATACTGGGCTCACTCTAAGAAATACTGAAGTAAGCTTTTCACTCACTGTCAAACCAGAGCATCAAAAGAGCCAGATGCATCAAAAGGTTGACACAGAAGCCTCATAGCTCCAAAATGTTAAAATCAGGAATCCATATAAACAAGAGGTGGACCTGTCTGAGGTGAACGTGCGAGATGATACTAAGTTATATAAGCACACCCCCCAAGAAGGAAAAGTCAAATTCTCTTGCATCTTCACAAGAAGATCAACATTTGAAGAAAGTCCTCAAAACTACACAATCTCATTCCAACATTAACTTTACAATGATAACATTGTACAGCAACCGTGCCTAAAATCACTGTTTCTTTTTTTTAATCACTTCACCCCCAAGCAGAGAAATGAAGCCATGAAGACACAAGGGGTTACTGAGTATGAAAAAAATAACATTAAGGAGAGAACAATAAAACAATAGGAATTAAGAAAACAGTGGATAATGATTGACATTGCATTTAAATTTTTGAGGATTAAATGTAATGCCCTGTATTCCTTTGGATCTTGTTGGTATGGCCGAGAGAGGGGTGGGCATGTAGTCTGGGCCTCCATATTGCCAGTCTATGAGAAGACATAGATAGCTGATTGGGTGTGAGACACATGCAAGAGTTTTCTTTGCATCAGCAAATCAATTCATACAACAGCATTAATATTGCAGCTGACTGAGTCATTATTATAGGGTAGAGTAAATTAGACATATCCCTGTAGTATCTCCAAGCAATTGGATCAGGGATATCCAGATTTGGGCAATTTGCTTGTTGGCACACCATCAACTGGTATGATGCACAAAGCACATATTGTGGTGGTGAAGTTCCCTTGGTTTAACACTTTTGTGGCCTTTTCACAATATAGTGTATTTAGTAAATTACATTCTACTTTCCCTGTATATGGCTCCAACAACATGCATGCAAGCTTTTCTCTCTGGTCTGATAATTTTGCATTGATGTGTCCCAAGGCAGTTGAGAGACTGATAGAAACTGTTTTCCCCATCATAATTTTAAATGTTTTTGTTTTTTCATAGCCATAAAAGGAGCTGATTGTATCACAGCCTGTTATACAGTAAATGGGAAGAATGATGTTTATTGGTCCAGGGGATTGTTTCTTATATTGCAGATATAGGAGTATGCATTTAGTAGAGTAATGTGTATTTTCCAATGTACCAGGTTAAGAAGAACAACTTTTCAGCACTGATAATTTATCAATGATGCAGAAGTAAAAACAAGAACATCTGTGTCTGTGTTGTCAACAGCTATCTGCTGGGCTACATCTTCTGCAGCTACAGCAGCATGTAGAATTATCTCAGAATTAGGTTCTTCTTGGAGAGAAGTTACTACAAGGCATAAATCTCTCTCTTGCTTGTTCATTTCATATATCCTTTCTGTCGACTCACAACTTATGTAGATCAACTGATCATCCTGAAGTAAATTATCAACATGTTCTTTCATGGCATCTATGTAATATTTGGCAACACTGTATCATTATTGCCATGACTGATAAAGACTGACCAGGTCTAAGGATTGATTGATTGACTTTTTTCATGGCTTATCAACCTTTTGCATGTTATTTAAAGCCAGAAAATATTTTTTAGACTGGAAGAATGTTTTTTGAGATAATAATGATTTATTGATACAACTACTACTATTTAACCCATAGCTGGGGAGATGGATTCATACCTTTTGCAAGGGTATTTGCACGTAAGTGAATATAATGAACCCACCTGGAATTAAAATTTAGCTCTAATTTTTTTTTTTTTTTTTTTTAATCAATTCACCCCAAGCAAGGTGATTTTTGAAGGAAAAAAAATATTACCAGCAATACATTGTTGAAGAAAAACTGTATTACCAACAATACATTTTTGGAAAAAATATTACCACCAATAAAAATCTTGTTGGCATTAAATAACCCATTGAGGTTGATATGCCATAAAACAAACCAAACCAAACTGAAATTTCCAATTTCAAGCCACTTTACATTACACCAATTACATATTCAAGATAAAGCATCTGATATTCCCAAGCACTCACCCATCTAGGTATTGACCAGACTCAACTTTACTTAACTTCGGTGATCGTACGAGAACTGGTGTTTCACTATGTGAATTGTCCAGCCTTCCTTGGATTAATGCTGCATTATTAACTTTAATTATTTTTTTTCTTTAAATTTTACTGCAGTACTAAAAGCAATTTTTTTGAACAGCAATAACTTTTGTTTTTAATTTTTGTAAAAATCTATAATGTGAAACAAATCTGTAACATTTAGATTAACATAAATTAAAAACGATAAGCAAACAAGCTAAGATTGGGAAAATATAGAAAAAATTGCATATTTCCTCAACCTTAGCTTGCTTGCTTGCTTGCTTTTCAAAAGAAAAATGTACCATGTGATTCAAACAGATCAGCATGAAATCAGTCAATATAAATCATCAAAACAATTTGAATTATAAAAAAAAACAATAATTAATTTTATATTCAAAAGATCTATATGGATCATACAACATCAAATATCGTTTTTTGTTTTACAAAGAAAATATAAGATTTAAAAATGTAACAGTGTTTTAAAAAGAGGAATGTACCAGTAAATTTAATTTTAAATTCAAATTTATTATTTTTTTATTAGATGAAGCATTATTAACCAATGTAGTGTTATCAGTGTTATCAGTGTCAGCTGATATCCTATTGGGGGAAAACATCTGAACGATGTTACAGAAATTGTTTCAACAGTTGTTGTTTTTGATGATTGTTGAGGGTTGCTGGATGGAGCTGGATCCTGGGTTTTTGGTGAATTACTTTTTTGGGCAGGGCTAATGGGACAAAGGGGATCTGCTTTCTGTGGGACAGTGGTATCTAGCAGCAAAAAGTCAAAAAAGCACAGAGAGAGACAAGACGACCGTTCACTGCAAGATGAAAAGGAAGGTGCATGCCTTTTTATTTTAATTGGTATCACCCCAAGCAAGGCAGTAAAGCCACAAGGGTTTATAGAATTTAGAAGAAACAGAAACATTAATAATGAGTGGGAAGAGAAAAGAGTAATCAGGAAGACAGCAGATAACAACTGACATTGCATTTAAACTTTTGCAGATTAAAGTTAGCTGGAAAGCATGAAGCTGGAAGGGAGTTCCACAAGCAAGAAATGCGAGAAAAGAAACTGTTAGCATAGAATTTACAGTTGTATTTAGCTAGCTCAACTCTAAATTAATTATATTTACTTTTCACCACAACTACTCATCCATCAAATCTATGGTCATCAGTAACAACATGGGACAGAAATAAGGAATTAGTTCTCAGTGAGATTCAATTTCATCCCTTTTTATCTCAAGAAGCCCACCTATGTGTGGCAGCTGCTCTTCGAGAGCTTTT
>OZ010584.1:107238717-107333717 GCA_963932145.1 Acanthosepion lycidas | reverse complement strand
TTAAGAGGTGGTTCTATGCTGTTCAAAACCTGATCAGAGGCCTTGCTGTTGGATGTAGTTTATCATCTTATCCAGGATGTGCCAAACAGGATCATATATATATATATATATATATATATATATATATATTACTGGACTCTGCTGTTGTTTTTGATGTGTAAGGGTCAAGTAGCTCAATTCTTACAACTAACAGTCAAACTACCTGCACATATCATTTGATTATAGTGGAAAAAACTTGTGTAGAACCAACCGCACTTTTTTGAAGAGCTGAATACAGACAACTGGTGCACATTATGTCACTGGGTCCCCAGTCAAACCTGAATTCAGAGTTGTCCTTCTCCAAGAAGAACTGTTCACCACCCAATGCTATAGTACACAATCTGCCCTGCTATTTACTCATAGCTGGGTGGAGAAGAGATGGATTCATACCTTTCCCAAGAGTATTACCATACAAGTGAATATAATGAACTCAACTGGAATTCAAACTTGGCTTGCTGATTCCTCAATCTGAGCTACAATCCATTACTCCACCATGCCTATCTCTCTCTCTCTCTCTATATATATATATATATATATATATATAATTTTATCACTTAAACATTATTTTTAGTTGATACACATATTTGAGTAGATGCTCTGTTATTAAACAGTATATTTATTTATTTGTCTTATTAGAGAAAAATATGTGCTCTCCAACAGGATCCAAACATGTGTTCCCCTAGGGGAAACTGTCTGACATGCTTTGGACCACTCGGCCATGTAGCGTGTTGATCAAGTAAAGCTGAATAATGCCTTTAAACATGAATTTTTCCTATCACACTTGAAATAGAAATATCTGTTCAATTTCGTATCCTCACATAAACAAAGAAAAGGATGCTTTTTTTATTTATTAATCTAACAGATTCTTATGACTTAAACATCATTTTAGTGGACATTCTTATTTGAGTGATGCTCTTTTTATTTATCAAACAGTATATTTATTTTTGTCTACCAGCCTGAAAATTCAATAAATGAAATAACATTTAAATAATCAAATTCTATTAGATTAATAAATAAAAAATACATCCTTTTCTCATATATCTTCATGTGAAATGTGAACAAATAGAATCCAATTTCAATGTCGCTAACATTAAATTTAAAAGAGGCCTCAATACAAAACTAGAGAAATATTCTTTATTTTAAGATATTACATCAAAACATGTAAAAAAAAATGGAACACAAATGCAATCATGTTTCGGTGTATATTAATACATTTCATCAGGCATTAGTAAATAACTGGTGAGTAGACAATTTATTAAGATTTAAAAACAAGATACACCCTCTTTTCCTGAGAAAAGGAAGAATAAGAAAAAGTGTAAGAAAGAAGGAGATTGTATCAGGTTATTTTTTTTTTATTCAGAGCAACCAATCAGAATGGCACACGCTAAGTTCAAAGTAAGGGGAAAAATGAAAGTTAAGAAAATCATACGTAAGAGGTCATGACCCACAGATTTAGAATTGTAGAGGACATCCAGATGTGCACTAATATGCATCGAAACATGATTGCATTTATGTAGCGTTTTTACATATTTTTGATGAAATATCCTTAAATAAATATATATATATATATATGGCAATGGGGTCAATGTTTACCTTCCATTCTATGTCATTAATAACAGTCGTTACGAACGCATTGTGTATTGGTCAATGATCAAAAGCAACCTTTCTTTTAAAGATGTTTCATTGAATGTGACAGTCAAAGAAAATCTATTGACTTTACTTTGATAATAGAAATCGCAAGTAAAAAAAAAAATGAATAGTTAATAATGTACTGGCTGTTCCCTAACTAACTCGACCTAAATTGTCAAAGTTAACTCTACACTTCGTATCCAACAGCTTTCACTCAATTTCTTTACTATTTTGTTTTTTTTATTATAATGGAGTGTTGCCGAGTGAATGAAGACAAAAAAAAGTAAATGTAAAATGGATAAATTGTCACGTTAAGCAAAAACAGTAAATAAGCAGATCAAACACTTTTAGTTAAAGAACTGAACAATTTCTCAGGGATTCCATCTCATGAGTAGTTGTTAACTCTCCAATGGGTCAGCGGTGCTGAACTTCCTGTTTTAGAGGTATTTTACACTATTTCTTCTAGAATTTATTTTACTATTACCCCATCTTTGTTGATCTTTTGTCTTAAATTATAGCCTATCAATTTTTTCTTGTAGCAAAAACAACTTGCTAGTAATATAATAGTTTGCTTCTTTCTTTTTTACTTCATCAGAAGTTAACAAAATCTATACAAGTTAAAACCTAATAATCTATCACTGTTACCTAAAGATGAACTTCAATTAGAATCATGTACTGTTCCCTTGTATAAACCAAAGTTAAATCCCTGAAAATTCCAACCCTCTTTTTACACTCAAATAGGTTTCATTGATCCACATATTGTCCTGTAAGAGTTCTTTTTCTTTCCAAAATGGAAAATTTGTTGAATGGTCTGCCACTAAACTGACTCCCCCCACTTCATTTCCTTTAGTATAAATAGGGTGGTTAGCAACCATTTAGGATAAAAAATAAGACCTATCAAAGGGCAAGGTAACTCTCAAGGAGTCAATGGCCAGCTAACTAGAGTTGTTGTCTCAATAAAAGCACCATAGAGAAGGCAATTGGAAATCACTACATTACCTATCACAAGAATAATTATGACAATAAGCAACATAAAATTAACAGTGGGAGGGGAGTAAAGTCCTCACCCAGTAAGGGAGCACATGTGAAACTGGTGTCAACTGTCATCCAGCAATTGTTCATAAAATGAATATAAAAAATAACAGCATAAAAGGTTTTAAGTTCCTTGGGAATGACTCCTTGCCTAGCAAGGATAGACATGAGTGACAGGTGTCAACAGTCTGTTATCCAGCAAATGTTTGCAACAAGCAAAAAATAGTGGAACAGAAGGATGCTATACCAATGTTGTCAGCATGAAAACATCAAACAAGGGATGAATGGATTAAATGTCAACATTTTAAACATATGCAAAATTAGGTGAGAAAGTAATGCATATTTCATAAGTGGCACACACAGGATAATACATGCAGGTGAAGAGAAAAAAACGAATGAGGGTTAATATTAGCTAATGACATGAAGAAATGTGTTCTGAGATACTGCCAAATCTGAGACAGAAGCCTGTTAACTAAACCGAAAGGGAAGCCCTTTAAAATATAAATTATCATTGTATAAGCACCAACAGCACAAAGCAGGGAAGAGGAAATCATTAACTTTTACAACTCTCTGGACAATGCCAAGGCCATATGTAATCCACAAGAAATTACCATCATCAGAAGACCTGAATGCCAAGGTCAGAAAAGAATGAGAAGATAAAATAGTTGGCAAGTTCAAACTAGGTTCCTGTAATGATCATGGTTGAAGATGGGCCCTGTAGTGCACAGCAACCAATCAAATAATTACCAACACCAGGATCCTGGAGTAAAGATGTCTGCGGATATGAAGAAGCCTAGGAGGAGACACAAAGAACCAGATTGATTATGTAATTATCAACAAAAGGTTCAGAAACACAGTTCTGCACTGAAAAACATATCCAAGTACTGACTATGGGAGGAACAATTGTCCAGTCATGTGCTACATCAGATTCAAACCACAGAAGCTGAAGACCAAAGCAATGCCTGAACTGTCATGAAGGACCCAAGTTGCAAAGAGATATACAAAAACATATATATATTATAAATGAATCTGAATGTAATGACAAAATCAAAGTGGACATGCTGAGAGAAACATCAGTGATGTCCACAAATGAGATCATCCAAAAAAAAAAAATGCCAAGGAATAGAAATGCATGGAGACTAAAGAGGAATTACTCAATGAAAAGTTCATGAAAATAGAAAAGTTGAGCAATACAAATAGAGAGCAGGTATGCACAACAGAATAAAAGAATTAGCAGGCTGAAAGGTGAGCTAATCAACAGCCTCTACAAAATCAAAGGAAAGATCAATGATAATAGAAAAATAAAAAATACTTCAATAGGTCAGAGAACTTTTTCTTGATGTGAGAGAAACTTACAATGTTGTAACATACAAAAGGGCTAGAAATATTAAAATCTCAAGTTAAGATCACCACTGGGTAAGACTAACCATCAAACTGCAAGAAGACAAAAAGTATGGTCGTCAGCAAGAGAAAAAAACCAAGATGCGAGTTACAAATTGGAGATGTCATCATTGAGTAAGTACAGAAGTTTAAATATCTGAGAAGTGTTTTTAAAAGAGTATGAAAAATGCAACACCAAAATCTGAACATATATTGGACTAGTGAAAGATACATTCCAAAAGCTAAGCAAGGTGTTGAGAAACAGAAAAGTTTCATTAGAAACAAACAAAAGCGTGCTAGATTGTTATGTGATATCCATCCTCTTATATGGCAGTAAATGCTGGACAATCTCCCTATAGATGAAGAGATAAATGGAGACAGCAGAAATGTGGATCTACAGAAAGATACTGAGAATTCCATGGACAGTGAGTATGCAACAAGGAGAGATTAAAGAAAATGGCAACAAAAAGATCACTTACACTCAGAATCAAGAAAAGACAGATGAGATTATTTGGACACATAATGAGAAAAGAGGGTTTGGAAAAACTAACCCTCACAGGGCATACTGGAAGCAAGAGAGACAAGGGAAGGCAACAAGACCCTACCTGACAAGCTTGTATGAATAGATGGCGGAACAGGGGGAAGAGAACCTTACAAAGGGAAGAAAAACTACTAAGCACCACAAGGGATAGGAAGTTTTAGTGAGCCATGTACACCCATGTCCTGAAGGGGCATGGCACATAAAAGAAAAATGTTCTTACAGTTTTCCTTTTGGTGTGGAATGGTAAAGCATGCAGAAACTGTCCGTCATTATTATTGTTTGAAGTGTTTTTGGCCAATTTAAAAATCTATTTTCAAGACATTCATTGTTATGTTTTCAATTAAGAAATTGTCATTATTCTAAAAGGATTTGTTTAGTCTTGTGTTCTCATTGTCCTTATCTCGCATGTTTATTGTCATAATGTTTCAGCTGCTATATCTGTTGCCCTTCTTCCAGTATTTCAAACCAAACCCTTTATTCAATCCACAGTGATAGACTGTTCTCATTTCATTGTATATACTAGAGCAGTGCTTCTTAAACTATCTGATATGGCAGACCAGCATGTTTTTCTCAATGTGTCACATACCTAACACCCACATAGAAGAAAAATTAAATTTACATATTTGTGGTGAACAGCCACGTAGAAGCAAGCGAGCCAGAGTGGCTTGCATCTGCTGTATAGGAAAATAAGGGTCTTACCTTAATGTGCGGCACGTGACATCAGCAATTTTGCTTCATGAAAATGGCATTACTCTCCCATCCAGCCATTCTAGCAGTATGTGCAAGGATGAGGGGTTTTTGTACAGTTTGGAATGCTTCCACCAATAGCAAATTGTGTGCTGATTGGTCGAACTGAAGGAGGCAATTTGCCTGTGTAACCGAGAATAACAGCGAAGAACGCTGATTGGCTGGTGAACCGCAGTGTTGGCCTGATAAAAGAGTGCTGGAGCCGTGAAACAGCGATAGAAACATTGGCTATACGTAGTGACGTGTGAAGAAAGCGAGGACGGTGAATTGAACCAGCGATATTGTGATTTGTACAAGTGACTGTTGGGAGAGCAATAGACTTATTTAATCTACAATATTATTATTACATTATATATATATTTTTAATGTACGTTATATTTATGGGTAAAAGTCTGCAATATCAGGGATAGAACATAAAAGTGTTCGCTGAGGTCATCACAGATTAGTTACAGTCTGTTTTATGTATGAAACAAACTGTCACTGCTCAATATTGATCCCATTGCCATATATATATATATATATATATATGCTTGCTATTGTAACCTAGAAAATGTTACTATATGAGAAAAATCAAAACAGAGATTGGAAATGAAATGGTAATCTTTATAATATCAACCAAATTCAATACTCACCAGTGGCATGAAGTAGGTAAACCACTGCTAGTAGTGGACTACTTAGATAGCATATTACCCCCACCTACAATAGTGTCCAATGTGTTAATAAAGATTGGGACATACCCATTAGTGTTCATAAGTATGGTATATAAAGGAAGGTAAGAGCATGCAGAAACTGTCCGTCATTATTATTGTTTGAAGTGTTTTCGGTCATTTCATAAGCTATTTTCAAGATGTTCATTGTTAATGTTTTCAATTGAGAAATTATCGTTATTCTACACTGATTTGTTTAGTCTTGTTCTCATTGAACTTATCTTGTTTTTATTGTCACTTATGTTTCAGCTGCTATATCTGTTGCCCTTCTTCCAGTATTTCAAACCAAACCCTTTATTCAATTCACAGTGATAGATTGTTTTCATTTCATTGTACATACTGGAGGATATCTCACATCGGTTAAGGCTACCAATTATAACAGACACCTAAAGCAAGCTAGAAGGTAACAATGTCGAAATATTGATGATAATAACCAGGAAGAGGAAATTCAAACATATCAGTTTTACTATTATGTAATTATTATGCAATTGAAAGAAGTAAAATTACTATAGGCACATTGGTGTTTAAAAGGTGAAACTTGTTGATCTAAGCAGCAAATTTTTCATATTTTTTTAACTTAAATTTTTTCTTTTAAATCTAAAATCAAATTTATTGTGTATCCTTTGCATTGAAAACAGGAAGAAAAAGATTGTCAGTGGTCAGGAATTAACACAAGTGTTACTGACATAACCATAAAGATGATATGGTTAATTAACTTAATTAGTTAAAAAGTTCAGCTGGTCAGACTTACTTCTTTGGGATTATAAATCAAATCATTTTAGACTGGACATTTCATTTAGTTTGGTTTACGGCATATCAACCTCAATGGGTTATTTAATGCCGACCATATTTATATTTCTCATCATATATTTTTTTCAAAAAGTATTTCTGGTAATATTTCTTTCCAAAAATGTATTGCTGGTGATTTTTTTCCAAAATGTATTGCTGATAACAAAACCTATTTTCAGACATTTTGACCCTAGTTTGGAGGTTAACTATTTGCCCATAGCTAGGACCCTAACAGGTGCTACCACCCCAAGTCAGGGTGGACTGGGGAACACCAGCACTTAAGAGGTGGTTCTATGTCCCTCAAAACCTCCCAATCAGAGGCCTTGCTGCCAGATGTAGTTTATCGTCTTACCCAGGATGTGGATGTACTTTATCATCATACCCAGGATAGCTGGACATTTAGAGAAAAATTATTTTAAATGATTTTAACATTCTTTGTTTTTGGCACAATGAGCCAGACTTATATATTTCTTATATATATTTATATATATATATATTAATTGAAATGATAAATAAAACCAAAATCTTGAAAATTCTTGAATTAATCAACAGACATTATTCCAGTTTGAATTTATTGCAAAGTTAAAACATTTCACATTTTGTATTGCACAAGGTTAAACGGAAGAAAATGAGGAGAGAATGAATGTGTTGCATTAATCTTCCAATCTGAAAAGACTTTAAAGTCTTGAAGAGTAAACATTTTAAATACTGCTCTCAGATACCAATCTCTAACTTAAAAAAAAAAAAAGAAATCTACAAAATGGATGTTTTAAATGTGTTTCCTTGAAAGTTTGCTTGAAAAAGATGAAAAAACTGAAACATATTTAAAACAAAGTACAATTGGTTTAGAAGAAAAGGGGTTAAGATTCAATTTAGAAAACCATTTTTTTTTTTGTCAGAAAATGTATTTTATTTTCCATCTTGCTTGATGTGCTTTGTCTGAATATGACCTTCCTTTTGAAGAAAAATTAAGTTTTCAAGCAAGCCAAGTAGTTTTGAAATAGGCGTTTAACTTAAAGTTAAAAATAATGCAAAACATAACCTAATGTTGTGTCAGTCTTTTTCTTGATGCATTTTAAATGAATACAACCTTCATTTCTTCAGTAATTATTTATCTTGAGAAAAATTAAGTTTTACATTAATGGCTCTCTAAAAAGATAAAATAAAAAATATTAATAAAATGTTTACCACAGTAGTTTAAAAAGTAGAACAACTTTTTGATCATCATTGTAGAGTAGTTTGATGGTATTAAAGGAGTTTAGAGATGCTGAAAAAGTAGGCATGGTTAAGTGATAGTGTTCCACTTGGCTTCTTTTTTCTTTTTATGTACCATGTCCCTTCAGGTCATAGGCGATCATGGCTCTCCACTTTCCCCTATCCCTTGTAGCTCTCAATAAGTTTCGTCCCTCTGCCACCTTCCCCAGTCCATGTTCTGTCATCAACTTCCATAAGCCCGCCAGGTATGTCATGCATTGCTTTCTCTTGTCTCTCTTTCCCTCTATTCGCCCTGTAAGTATCAGATTCTCCAAGCCCTCCTTTCTCATTACGTGTCCCAGAAATTTCAGCTTCCTCTTCCTGATGTTATGCATAAGCTTCCTCCTTGTTTGCATCCTCTCCAAAACCTCACACACTCAAGTCCATGATATCCTTAGCATCCGTGTATAGAAAAGGTGGAAAATATACGAGACTGGCTGCTTAAAAGTAAAAAAATGACACTGCATGTGATAAACTCAACAACAAATTTTATTTAAACTCCCCGCTGGATCTGTCTTGATTCCAGCATTCTATAGTGGGACCAGGTGTCCTTACAGTCATTGTTTGTTTGTTTGGGTTTTATGGCATATCAACCACTGTGGGTTATTTAATGCCAAATCCAGTTTATATGAATTTTAAATGCCTATTTTGTATGGAACAAGTTAGAGCTTATTTAAGGACAATTTATTTGCAAAATGGTAAAAGGTAGGATATGTTGTTTATACATCAGTCTACATCTTTGATAAGAGACCAATTCTTTTTAGAAAATCCAATATATTTGCAAATAATTTCTTCATGTTCTTCATGTTATAGAAATTTCTATGGATGTGTGTGAGGTTTGTACATTCTATTAGTATATGTTTTACAGTGTATTGTTTTCCACAGGAACATTTAGGAGGAGGTTCTTGTTTTAGTACGAAAGAGTGAGTCAGTCTTGTGTGTCCAATGTGTAGTCGAGCAATGGTGGTTTGTTCTTTTTTTGTTTTAAGATTCAGTTGCCTTTCCTTTAGAATTGGTGCTATTTGGTAGAGTTTATTGTTGGTATTTTTGTTCCATAGTTGTTGCCATTTTAGTGTTATTGTTGTCTTGATTTTATGTTTTAGGTCAGTGTATGGGATTTTGATGTTTTGGTCGGGTGTCATGCTGAGAGCAGCTCTGGCTAAGGAATCGGCTTTCTCATTTCCCTGAATTCCAATATGGCTTGGGATCCAGCAAAATATCACCTTTTTGCTGTCTTAAGGTGTTCAGTTTGTTCAACAGTTTAACAATAAGAGGATTATTCTGTTGCGTATTTTTTATGGATAGTAGGACAGAGATTGAGTCGGAATGAATAATGAATTTTTTTATGTTGCTGGCGTCAACAATCTGAAGAGCAAAATTTATCGCACAGATTTCTACAGTGAATATGGAAGCTTCATTTGGGAGACATTTTTCCATTGTTTTCTTACCAAGAACTACTCCACATCCAGTTCTATTGCTACCTTACAGTCATCATCATCATCCTCATTAATGATGTTATAACATCCCTCCTCCTAAGATAGTTTATTAATTTCTAACTTTTCCAAATTACAAAATAAAAATCCAGAGATGGATATGCAACATGGTTAGTCCTGATCTGGCATCCCATCTGCAGTCGCTATCTCACAGACATGCTTTGGCTTCCCTCTGTCTTTTCTACAAGTACTTTTATGGCAACTACTCCAACAAGCTACTTTCACTGGTTCCCAAATTGCATGAATTTAAGCATGCTACTAGTTTGGCATCTTGGTCCTGCCTTTCACTGTTGAAATGACTAAATTTATCCATCTCTTTTACTCCAACAGCTTCTTATCTCGCACCACCTGTCAGTGGAACTCCCTTTATATCACTTGCTTCCCTGATAGCTATAATCTTTAAATATTCAAATGTAATGTCAATCGACATCTAATGCCTTGACCTTCTCTTTACTCTTACTTTCTGTAACCCTTGCATGCTAGTGGCACTCCTGCCTTGCTTAGGGTGATTTGCTTAAAAAAAATAAAAAATAAGAAAATAATTACAAATCAAAGTTTGCTTTGGTTACAGTCCAAGTTCACTTTGTGAAATCAAACATATATTTTGGAGTTTGTATTTTTCATCCTTTATTTGTTTTTCCAGTACTTTCTCTTGTATTATTATTTGAAAATATGTCCATATACCTTCTTTTTATTTTTCATTCTTTGTGGATTCATCCATTTAGTCTGAGATCTATTATTTCCTCTAATACAGTGTCCTGTTGAGTGGCTATCTTTATTTCATTTAATTTCTTATCCGTTGCTGGTCTGTTTCTTGTCACACAGTCTGTGTATATGCCCACATCTTTGCTGGTATTACTATCAGTGTCAGATAGGGAACTTCTTGACAGTGTATCAGGTACAACTAGTGCTTTTCCTGGAATGTGTTCTGTTACTGGGTTATATCTTCTCAGTCTCATCAGAAGTCTTTGACATCATAATGGGGTATTGTACAGATCATGTATGTTTATTAACAGTATAAGTTTATGTTCTGTTAACAATTTAAAGGATTCAAGTCCAGTAACATAATCTGTCAAACTTCTCACATGCCCATACACAGCTCAAACACTCTTTCTTAATTTGTGTGTATTTCCTCTCATTGCTATTGAGTGTGTGGGAGGCAAATGCTATTATTTTAAAATTTTCATCTATTTCTTGAAATAGAGCTGCTCTGAGACCATAACTGCTAGTGTCAGCACTAACTACTGTAGGTTTGGTTGGATCATAGTAGGATGGAGTGCTTGAATTAGTAATTTCTTTATTCTTTTAAAAGAATTCTCTTGTGGTTAATTCAGTGTCCTTTTTCAATAATTCGGTCATTGGTTGTATTGTTTCAGACAGGTTTGATAAGAATTTTCCTAAGTATCTGACTATGCCAATTATACAATGTAATTCTTTCAAATTTGTAGGTGCAGGTAACTTCTGAAAGGCTTTGTCTTTCCTTGTTGGGTTGAATTCCATTTCCAAAATTATATGTCCAAAATATTCTAGCTATGTCTTTTTGAATTCACCCTTTTCATTATTAAGCTTCAATCTGACTTTTTGTAATGTTTTAAGAACAGTTTTTTAGTATTTCATCATGTTCTATAGTTCTTCCATAGGTTAAAACATTATCAATAATTGTTTTGATTCCTTGAATATTTTTCAATACTCTTGACATCCTTCTTTGAAATATTTCTGTTATACCAAAAGGTGGTAATCTTTTGAAGCAATGTCTTCCAAAAGGAGTAATGAATGTTGTGAGTAGATAACTTTCTTTACTTAATGGAATTTGGTAGAATACACTGGTAGCATCCAATTTAGAAAAAAAATTTAGCTCCATTTAGTTTAGGTAAAATATCTAAATTTGGTAACATGTAATGTTCCCTTTTCACTGCTAAATTCAGCTTCTTGAAATCTACAGATATTCCGTTTCCGTTTCTTTTTACTATAGGCACACACCAATCAATTGGTTCTATAACCTTTTCAATAATTCCCTCATTTTCCAGTCTATTCAATTCTTCCTTCACTTTTGGTAAAATAGGGAATAGGACTCTCCTAGCTGCTCTTACACAGAAGGTTGAAGTGTCTTTTTTCAGAATTTTTATCACTAGGTCTCCGTTGATATACCCCCTGCCATCAAATGAAGGTCCCTGATCTATTTTGTCTAAACATTTCACTAAATTCATTTTTACATATGTTTTTCGAGACAATAATTCTCTCCCTTTACATATTCAATGACATATATCTCCAAATAATATTTGTCCTTAATGGTATTAAATTCTGTAATGGTATTAAATTTTCCAATGCATTGGATTATTTTGCCAGGACTTGTGAAGATGCCAGTTACTGGTTTTAACATAGGTTTTTTTTTTTTTTTTTTCAGATTTTTGTAAGTTTCAGTTTAAATAATGTTTATATCAGCACTTGTATCAATTTTAAATTTCACTGCGGTTTTACAAATTTTAAAATTTTATACTACGGGCCTTTTAAATTTGTTTCTGTCACTTCTAGGAAATATTTTTCTTCTTCATTTACTGTCTGTACCATATTTCTTTTAGTTCCACAGACTACAGCAAAGTGATTCATTTTCCTGTATTTCTTGCAAGGTTTCACTTTTGCTAGACAGTTTTTAAAATCATCTATTTTATTACATCTAAAGCAATTACTGTTGTTTCCACACTTTCTTTTTCATTTCGTATCTCGTGGGTTTCTTTGGGTCTTTAGTTTGTCTACATTTTTCTTGTGGATTTCTTCCATTTGAGATTTTATTTGGTCACTACTCCTGGCCATCTCCATAGGTTTCTCGAGTTTCAAATCAGCAATTAATTATAATCTTTTGGATAAGTCTTTAATCTGTAATGCTAGCACAAGAAGATGGTTTCGGATTTGGTCATTCTCCTTTGGAAACTCATATGCTAATTTGTGCAATGTGTGAATAAAAGTTTGCACTGGTTCTCTTTGTAATTGAACTGAAAGATAAAATTTTGGCGTTTTATGAATTATATTTCTTTTAGTCATGAAGTAGGCATTGAATTTTTTCAAAACTGAGTTGTACACATTTGCATCTTCTCATAAGAAAATGTCTAGAATATATTTTTAGCTTCACATCCCATACAATATATTAATGTAGTGATGTGAGTTTTGTTGCCTTCTTCCCAGAGTTTTGATGCTTCTCAAAAGCATTGAAATCTCTGCAACCATTTCTGTCAATTTCTAGGTTTGTAAAATCAAAAGCTTTGGTGGAGTTAATTTGAACATTTTTTTTCTTTTGACGAATAAAAGAAATTTAAAAAAAAAAAAAAATTGTATCCTGTTCTAGAAAATAATTTTCTTCTTTTAAAAAGAATCCCTCTCATGTTCAACAGACACAAACTATTTTCAATTTAAATTAGATCCCCCCCCCTTTAAAAAAAAAAAAAAAAGATTCAAAGCCTTGATTCATGTCATTCTATAGATACCCTACCTGGCCCAAGAGTTAACCAGAACAGTATATAAGTGTTCAGGTTATCGTAAATTATTATTAAATAACAGAATTTATAGCAACTGTCATAGAATTGGAAAATTAAATATCCTACCTGTATTTTCTGATTGACAAACAATTCTTCAACAATTTTTCGATCTTTTTCTTGAAGGCCAGCATGATGAAGCCCACAGCCAAATGCTAATGTCAATTTCAGATTTGCATCTTTCACACCCAGCAGTAAGTTGTCCATCTAAAAAATAAATAAATACACTTATCAACAGATTTTCTTCTAATAAAATAACTTTTTAAAAAAAGTCACAATATTTTATATAGTTCTTAAAGGTCTTTATTATCAAATAAAAGATCACTATTAAAAAGTGTAGAAAATGCCAGCAGTCTCATTTTAATGGGGTCTTGTTCAGTCCATTCTTGTCTTACAACATAATCTGAAATATAAAAGCTGCGCAAAAAAAAAAAACAGCATATTTATTCATGTCCAACACAATCTTACATAAAATGTGATCCCATATGTCTATATTCACAAAATGCATAAATATATTTTATTTTCATTTATAATGCAATTACAACTTTATTAAACATGAAAAGTTTTAAAAGATTTTTTTTCTTTTTATGGGAGAAGGCTTATGCACAATATATGTTCTTATTAAAACAAACTCTCAACTTGAGCATCTTTAGTCTGCAGTCAAATTTGAGTACCATTATCATCAAAGTATCTTTCATGGTTGATGAAATAATTACCATTTCCCATATGATAACAATGGGTTTATATAGGCAGCAGTTCACATTGAATGATTGTATTTTATGGCTTATCAACCCTTTTTAAAGTCGAAACATATTTTGGATTGTAGGACATGGCTTACAGTATACAGTGTTCCCAAGCAGTACCCCATCTAAGTACTGACCAGGCTCAATACTGCTTAACTTCAGTGATAGAACAAAAACTGGTGTTTCAGCATGATCTAACCATAATCATTTCACATAGAAACTGCCATACTTTAGCTGTTCATAAGACATATCATCATATCCTATCAACAATATTATTTTTAAGGTTCTTGATAGATTTGTGAATCTAATTGTATGATAGGGGTTTATCCATTCTAGCAATTAGAGAGAGTTATAAGAAATGTAAATCCAACATTTTATAAATCTAAGATTTATGCAATTAACCCAACAGTTTAGTATCCCAAGTATGTCTGTAATGAAAGTGTTCCCATTAGCTGAGCTTACCAGGATACAAATACCATGAGTTGGGTCACTGGTGCACTTTCTGACATTGAGGAAACTGTGTTAGAGTTTCACATCTATCTTGCCTTAAATGCCTTTGACCTTGTTTTGCCACTGTTTTTTTTATTAATGCAGAGTTGTTTGAACTTTGTTGCATGAGTACCATGCAGGTTTTTTGACAATAGGTTGCTGATAGCTACAATATATATATATATATATATATATATATATATATATATTACTTCTTGTGCAGTGGGGTTTGTATTTCAATGCTGATATCATTGAACCAATCCTGGTATCTGGGCTCTGAAATGCTAAATACTTCAATTGCAGAGAGTGTTGCAGAAGTAATTCAGCATGCTCATTACCTACAATGTGCTGTATTTAGCACTCAGTACAGGTTTTTTGGTTACTTAAGAAAAGGTAAAGATAAGAGTTTCTGTCATAAAAAAAATCCTGACAGCTGTATATGTGGAATGGTATGGTTAATAAAGAAGAGGATATTAACATTGCAAGTCATTGTAGCTAATCAAAAGCACTTGTTCCTTGTTTGACTGTTCATAAGACAGAGTTGAGAGAAGCACCACTGTACATAGCAGATACTTTGTTGATACAAGTAAATAAAACTGACAAGTTATTGGGTTGTATCAAAAGTATTTTCAATTTTATATAACGTTGTTTATATAAAACACTTAGCTCACACTCTATATATGATATCTTTCAATTATTACAAATTTGAAAATTTTCAAGTGCTGGCTATCACATTCTCTCTTTGACTAGGAGAACCCAATTGCCAGCACTTTGAAACTTTCTTAATCAACAACTGTTGGTTATCCACTGCTGAATTTTTTTTTCAAGGGACAAGTTAAAGCCCTTGAAATATTTAAACCAATTTTGGAAAGTAGAGTCAAATAGAGTCCTTTCACTTCATAAATTCTGCAAACAGCTTTGAGTCCCAATTTAGAATAATGCCTCAAAAATTGCCAGAACTTACTATTTTTGTATCTGCCATTAAAGCATCTGATGCAAAAAGGTACAAAAGAATATTATATATATATATATATAAAACAGAGGATGTCTGTGTGATACCTTTTTACTCAAGATAAATTCAACCAACTTTGGCCAAACTTGGCACATACATTGTACAATGTAAGAGATAGGTTCTTAGCATAAAAAATCAATAATTTTTTTAAAAAAATCAATAATCAGTAAAGCCAATCCAAAATTGATAAATTCAACTTTTTCTTCAGATTTCATTCAAACTTGGTACATAGGTTACTTACATCATGAGGAGCTCAACGATACCTCATTTTTATTTCTATGCCACTGCATTCAATGAAAAAAAAAAATCGATTTTAACATAAATTTGAAACTAAAAACTCCCTCAATTTTCAAGCAATCTGATACAAACTTCACTCAATTGTAGCCAACAATAAGCTGATTTTTTGTCATTTAACTTGATAATTGAGTCCATCCCTATCGTTAAAAATCACATAAATAGTGAAAAATGGAAATTTTTACTGGTTTCTTTCTTTGTTCCATTCCAATTGAATGCGTTTTCTGATGAACCAGCTGGGCATGGCTGCTAGTTTATAATATTATTGTGCTATGGTCAATATAAGAATAAGGAATCTATGCAAATTTATTAATTAAAATGTCATGATCACGAGTCACATAACATTGTAGGGGCACCATATTCACTGCAGACACAGTAGAAGTGGTATCTTGGGTGTCTTGGGCAAGATAGGCTGGTTTGAATTCAGACTTTTCTTTCTCCTAGACCAGTTGCCACCCAAACTATAGAACCCAGTCTGTCCTCTTATTTTCCCATAGCTGGGGGGAGAAAAGATGGATTCATACCTTTCCCAAGGGTATCAGCATATAAGTGAACGTAATGAACTCAACTAGAATTCAAACTCAGCTCTCTGATTCCTCAATACGAGCTGCAATCCATTACTCCACAGTGCTTCCTAAATTAAAATGTATGCAATAGTTAAAATGTTTAAAAAATGGGGTAACAAACAAGTAAATGCCAACATTTTAGAGTTTTAATTATTTAAATATGAAGCCCTATTAATTTATTTAATTAAACATTGGCTTAATTCAGCATAATCTATTTTTGTAGATGTTCTATATTGTTTACATTTTTGGCATGAACTTAAAAAAATATTTAAGTGTTTGTTCATATAAAGTTAGGACTTATTGGATACTAGGAATTCCCAATTATGAAATATATCAAATATGTCAAATTATGGCAGTGTTAGAAATTGATTTTAGGAGCATAAATTTCTATTGCAAACAGAGCACAACCCTAAACTCCTGAAGTACCCAACAGAAATAAACTAATTTTGTATCTCCTGTTCAGTCAGTTTTTGTCTTGAAAGACCTTTTTTACTGATTCTCAGTATGGGTATTATTTTTGTTTTTTCACATATCTCTCTTTTCCAGCATTTATTAACAGATTCTTGTATTTATTTATTTTTATTTTTTTTTTTTTTTTAAGCGTTTCACCCCAAGCAAGGCAGGAAGCCACTAGGATGCAAGGGGTTACAGAAAATTTGGAGCAAGATCAGATAGGAGTGATAGAAGAAAGGATGAGGAGAAGGGTAGTGGATAGATGTCGATTGTCATTAACTGGAGATGTCGATTGACATTACAAAATACAAGAAGTACCAATATATTTACTTCAGTAATTAAATGTAAATTGTTCTGCACCAAGAACATTTTCAGAATAAAAAGAGTAGGAATTGGTAAAAGTTTATTATAATATCAAGTTTTAATTAAAAATTGTAAATTAAAAACAAGAAAATTTGATCCTGGAAAATTTGGTATTGGAAACTTTTACTTTTTTTTTTTAATTTATTACAGTAAGGATCACCTTGTAAAGACCTAGGGGCAACTAGAGGTAATGTGATAGAGGGGCAGTTATCTTTCCCTCCTATGGATAGCTTGAAGTTTGGGAGAGGAGCTTCTGTCATATAGGACCAAAAGCTTCCCCAGTCTGTCTCCACATAGTGAAAAACTATTCTGTGGAACAGTAAATCAGGGTATGTTATTAGGAGTCAATCTGGACACTGACTAGGGAATCATCTGACATGCCAATGAGGGCTAAAGCTCTTGCTGAGCATTTGTCAGGGCAAGATATTAGAAAAAGCTTGAGGATGTTCAACTGCTGGCAATCATGGCTCTCCACAATTTCCTGTCCTTTGTAGCTCTTAGTAAAGTTTGTTTTTCTGTTATCTCTTCTAATCCCTGTTATTCCAACCATTTAAACAAGCTTGTTAGGCAAGGGTTATTTGTTTTTCTTTGTCCTTTTTGTCTTCAATATGTCATGTGAGTGTTAAATTTTTTAGGCACTCTTTCCTCATTATATGCCTTGAAATTTCAACTATCTCTTCTAAGTGTCCTTTTTGTTTCCATTTTCTCTAAAACTTTGTCATTGCTCACATGCTCAGTTCATGGTATCCTCAGTATCCTTCTGTAGAACCACATTTCTGTTTGTTCAAGTCTCTTCTTCATCTGTGAGGAGATTATCCAGCATTCACATCCATATAGGAGGACTGATATTACATAACAGATCAGTACTCTTTTCTTTGCTTCTAATTGCACTTCTCATATACCTGATTGAAACCCTTTGAAAAATATTCTTCCTGAACTTTATATGACTACTATTCTTGAATTAGTAGCCAAAGTCAAACGCAAAATAAATAACTGAACTGTCCAATAAACAGAATTAATAAATTTTGCAATAAAAAGAAGAAAAAACTAGGCAAAAATGAAATAATATCAAGAAAACAAACAATATAAGAAAAGCAAATTAACAGGTAAGAAAGCAAAAAGTTCACAAACTATGAATTGGTTATCTACACACAAAAGTAAAGTTGGACAAGTGAATGTCTTCTAGACAAGGTAGAGTCATGTCAAACTGCAAAGCAGCCTATTTTATTGGCTAAGAAAAATATCCCAGCATGCATTTGTGAATTTCTGCTTATAAAAAGAGAAAGGACAAGTGATTGGCAGTCATTCCCCAAGAGTGAAATCAACAACTATTGAAAATTTAACCTTTTCTAACACATCTGTCCATCAACATAAAAACATTGATTGTTATTTCAACAGCATATTTAAACTTTATTGAAAATTTCATTTTTATTGCTGCAACATAAGAGACTACCCAAACAAACATTTATAGATCTTTCTGACAATGAGTTTTGGTAGCGAGATCTTTGGAGAGTGACCTATTAGGCTGACCAAAATGACCATTCTGCTTTTGTTATAAGATATGATTAAGAGCAATCATTCAAAAAGTCTGCCTTAATTGTATTGCAACAGCTGCTATATCAGAACATGTATTTTTGTTTACTGACTTTAACATTGAAAATTGCAGAAAATAAGCAAACATTTTCAGCATATGGGGATTTTTTTTTTACTTTAAGAAAGGTAAAAATGCCACTAAAAAGCAAAAAAATACTCATGCAATTATTGAAGAGGATTTTTCTTTTTTTAAATGCCATAATCTTTCATTCATGACATAGATAATCATGGCTCTCCAAATGATTCCTTTTTCTTTATCATCTATGAAATTACCATTAAGATCTATTCTACAGACAATATTTGTTACCCCACATAGAGATTGAACTTACATCATCCAGGTAATAAGAACTAATGCTTTGTTGGATTAACCTTTCTCCCTGGCTGGTTAAGATGGGTTCAACCAAAGTAGCTCATTTTAAGCTAGTTGTTTTTCTCTAAGCAGGAGACACTTTCACTTGCCTGGTAAATTTTTGTCAGAGTAATTCAGGACTGAACAGACTTCCTGCTACCTGGATAATATCCCTAAATTAATTTGACAGTCATAAGTTCTTGGGAAAGATGGTAGAGAGGTTTCCCCATTGCCTTTTTTATGGTTATGAATTTATAGTCCTTCTTCTAGACTGACTATAGAATACTAGAAATCCTTAACTATGAAATATATCAAATATGTAACTGTGGCAGTAGAAATTGATTTTAGAGAGCTCAATCTAGTCTACTATTTAACCTTTAGCACTCAGCATTATTACTATTACTTTCCTTCTTGGAGCATTCTTTTTCAAGGCCTCTCAATTGCAGTATCCTTATTGTTAATTTCAAACAAAGTTTTTTTTTCTGTTGCCCTAGCAGGAGATGACAACACAACTATGAAATTCAAACACACTATTATTCAGGGATCAAAATTACCTTCAGTGACAGGATAAATTTTTTGTACAGCAAATGAAGTCACATAAAGAGTGATGAAGGTTAAATCCATAGCTGAGGTGTACGAAAGAGACAGATTTATGTCCTTCTTAGGGGGAGAAATGTGAAAATAAACACAGTAGACTGGGTGAGAATTTTAACTTAGCTTGTCAATTCCACTTTTCAAGTGATAACTGTTCTGCTGTCTGCACATCCGTTGAAGAGAAAACTGAATAAATCAACATGTCAAAGTAAACATTTTGTTGAATGAAGCTCCACTGTTGGCTAGATGAGTTGAAGTTGATAGCAATCAAAACATCAACTGAGAAAAATCAATGTTATAAGATACATATGATAGCCAATACCAGCAAAATATTTAAATCAAGTGTTGAATATCATTTGAATTAATTTGGTTATGTTAGCTGCTTTGTGTGAATTTCACAAAAATAAACTCGACAAATTTTAAACAATTATGTGTGCATTAAAATCTCTATGATGAAACATTGTCAATCCGATTAATTTTTAACTAGAATATCTTCCATCTTAATTTCAGTTGCTTTTTATCAAAACTTGCTCTAAGTGATTTTTGCAGTCTTCCATGGAATAAAAACTTATTTCAGAGAATTTTATAAACATCAGAATATCTGATAAATATGGTAGATAAGTAAAAACTTTCCAGTAAAACTGTAATAATTTTTATTATCAAGTGCTATCCTTATGGAATAATATATCTTTTCTATTAACTAATTCCATATACTTTTTGTAGACTGCTGCCTTCAGTCAGTCAGATTGGCAACAGTATTTCTTTGAATCTATTATTTGGTTCTCTAAAAGAAGCTCATTAGAGCACTCTCTTCCAATCCAAATAGCATTACCATGTCTTGATGGGTGATGGTTCAGTTTGCTTGCTCTATCATCTCTTGCATTCCACACTCTTGTAAAATATCCCTTTTCATTGCCCACCACAAATTGTTTAAACAACAGAACATTGAAAAATGACTCAGTATTTTTTTTTATTTATTAACTTATATGAAAGTCACACTTGATAATGAATGATAAACCAAACATGTGCAAAGGATTTTTGGCAAACCTGGATAAACATGCCAGAAATAAGACAAAGTGTCAAAAGGACTGTTTTTCCTATGGCACTAAATTTTTAACTACCTTCACTCTTCGGCAATTTTTATTGTTTTAAAAAGTGATAATTAGAATTGTAATAAGGCCTAAACATGAAAGTGAATTTATACATTTTCTTTGTTCTTGAGAATTGATAAAAATAATAAACACTATTTATTTATTAGATTGCTTATTGGAATGGTTGGCAAAACACTGACTCATTGCCAATTGATTCAAACTTTATAAAATTTCCCTATAGTTGGTTTAGATATTTTAATAATTTAATAAATGTTTATAAATATGATAAATATTGCATTGCATTAGTTCTAATTGTATAAGTTTTTAAAATGTTGTAAATATAAAATTCTTCTTGTAAATAAACAATCTAATAAATAATGTTTATTATTTTTGTTATCAATTCTCAAAAACAAAAAGAAAATATAAATTCACTTTTGTCACATGCTTAGGTTTTATTCTAATTCTAATCATTGCTTTTAAAAAAAAAAACAAAAGAGTGAAGGTAGTAAAAAAAAAAAAGGTGTCATGGGAAAAAATGTTCTTTTGACACAATATCTTATTGCAGGCACATTTATCCATGTTTGCCAGATTTTCACTGCTTAATTTCAATATTTTGTGGATGTTTGCTACTTGTTCATGATATAATGTTGATCATTCTGAAGTAATGTCTTGATTTGATTCCTGTCAACCTCAGCTGACATGTTTCTGGGACAATGTTCAGCAAGAAATCTTTAGCTCAAAATTTTACAATCCACTTTCAATCATTCACAATGTAGGCATGTTAATCATGTCTACATGGTTAACATGCCTTTCCTGTGGCATATAGAACCACAGCTTCTCCATAATATATGTTGCAGCTGTGGTTTCTATGGGAAGTAAGTTTTTATAGGGTGCAGTTTCTAGCTCCATGCTCCATAACCAACTGGTTTTGAATTCAGTTGTTCTTTGTCTAGAATGGTTGCCAACCAAGGCTAAAGGGCTCAGTTTGTCCTACTATTAACCCATGTTACAGAATGTATAGGTGAGCCAAAAATGGCAAACCTGACAGTACTGGTTAGAACTTTCATAACCCAAAATGAGTGTGGGTGCTTTGAACCCTAATGGGAATGGGATCTTGACAGTGATGGATTTTTTGTTTCAGTTTTTAATATAACATCTAAAATGTTTGAGAATGGGGAATATGGTGGCAGAAGTAGATGAGTGAACATGCCTTCTTTAGAATGCTGTAGCTTCAGCAGCCTGAGACAAGCTATACACTGATGGGTATCTGGCCAACCCTTGAAATCCATTTTCTCTACATCCTTCACCTTCTTGAATCCTCCAAGAAATTATGCCACAATGCACCCCTCCACACACACACACCAAAATAAAGGGAGTAATAAAAGAAATTTGTCCAGTATTAATTCAGTTTGTATGCAATATCTGAGGAAATGCCAATAGACCCCTAAACACCAAAAAAACACACCCAACACAACACCCATAGATGGATGGAGAAGAGATGGATTCACAGCATTTTCAAGGGCATTTGTGTGAATATAAATGCAACAGCTCCAGTGAAAATTTGAACTTGACATGGTAACTCCACAAAATCTTTTAGGAGTTTGATTTGCATTTGTATCTTAAAAAAAAAAAAAAAATACAAATGTTGAAAATATTCCTTTTTTTGTTCCGTCTTCACTGTTAGCATGCAATAAACAACTATATGCCAACTTGGGTAAAATTTTATTAAAATTAAATCCTCCTATTGACATCTAAGAAAAAATTAACTTTATGTCCAACTCAGTATATACATGTACACAATACTTTTCATTTATAATAATAATTTAAAAAAAAAAAAAAATCTAAAAGAGAAATATTAAATTAACAAGTGAATCCAGCTTTGATACAAATACCAAAATAAAGGTAAGCTGGCAAGATACATATCCACCATGTTAGCATTCTGTTGCTTAAACAGCATGATAAAATTAACTGGCAAATATTAATTTTATTAAAGTGAACAGGTACCAAAAAGATTGGGTCAGAAACAAAGAAAAGAGTACTGAACTTTTGTAATATCAGTTCTTTTATACGACAGTGAATCCTGGACAATCTCCTCACAGATGAAGAAGAGAGTTGAAGCAACAGAAATGTGGTTCTACAGAAGGATACTGAGAATACTGAACATCTGAGTAACACTGAAGTTTTAGAGAAAATGGAAACAAAAAAGACACTTATACTTAAGATTGGGAAGAGAGAGTTGAAATTTCTAGGGCACATAAGGAAAGAGGGCTTGGAAAATTAGATACTCACAGGATAAATTGAAGGCAAGAGGGACAAAGGAAAATAAGACATAACCTATTTAGTGAGCTTGAGTAAATGGATGGTGGAGCAAGATTTAGGAGAGATAAGAAAAAGACAAAATTTATCAAGAGCTACAAAGGACAGGAAATTGTGAAAGGCCATGATTACCAATGTCCTGAAGAGACATAGCACATAGAAGAAGGAGGACAGATAACACACTGATTTTAGGTAGAATGCTCTGGTACTGTGAAACCAGCAAAAGATATTAAATATAAAAAATAACCAGATACTTTGTAAAATCTTTATGCTATAGAAAGAAAGTAAGGTCTGATAAAAAAAAAAAATGGTTCAGATCAGTGGCAGCAAAGGCAAAATCAAGTTCAACAATAACTCTCTGAGAAATGCTAATTGTCACAGAGAATGTTTCTTGGTTTGGTTTGGTTTGTTTTATGGCATATCAACCTAAATGAGTTATAAATGCCAACAAGATATTTATTGCTAGAAATGTTTTTTTTTCAAAAATGTATTTCTAGCAATAATTTTTTCCTTCAAAAATTTATTGCTGGTAATAATTTTTTTACAAAGTATTTCTGGTATTAAAACCTATTTTTATACTTTCATAGGATTTTGACCACAGTTTTTTTTTTTGGGGGGGGGGGGGGTAACTATATACCCATAGTTGGAACCCTAACAGGTGCTACCACCCCGGGTCAGAGTGAACCTGGGAACACCAGCAATTAAGAGGTGGTTCCACACCCCTCAAAACCTCCTGATTAGAGGCCTTGCTGTTGGATGTAGTCTATCATCTTACCCAGGGCACGGATATAGTCTATTGTCATACCCGGGATGTGAGAATGTTTCTTTTTACTTACTCAGACATTAGACAACACATTTGACTGCTTGTAAAATCTAACCCTTACACATTCAACATGCTCAAACCTACCCTGTAAATATTGACTCTCAAAGTCTCACTGTCTGTGTGACTTTCTGCATTATCTGTGATGATGTTGCCATATATTACAGCAGAGTATGCATGGAGTGGGATATGTCAGTTTTAACATTGAGAGCCAATAATAATGGGGGTGGGTTGAATGCTAAGTATTAAGTAATACCAATATATATTTATAGCAAGAAACAAGACCCTATGTATCTACAGAAAAGTAAACATGCATATTTACATGAAGAGCATATAAAACACAAAATAGGAAAATTAACAAACATTGACAGTGTATTAAATTAAAAGTCCAAAAGCTACATACATTAATAAATACTTTGTGCACTTTGGCATAACATAATGGTTAGTAAGCTTGTCTCACTAAATAAATTAAGACTGAATAGTGAGTTCAGTCCTCACTGGGTGCCCCATACTTTCTGCCTTGTGCCACATCTAAGCTATGCTTAGAAAATCACCATGAATAAATACTAATGTGTACATGTATTTGTTAAGGAGCCTTGGCATGGGATAATAGTTCATCTGATTGACTTTTACTACTGAGTAGTGATTTTCATCCTCATTGGGTACTCCATACAAAATTCAACAGTAAATAATCCAACAAGCATGGATTGGCTACACACTCTGCAAGCCAACTTCTAGTGTCACCAGTCACGCCCTTGCCTGGAATCCACAAGGGAAGCTTAAAGTAGGTCGACCAAAACAGACTTAGCGCAGAAGTGTTGATGCAGAGGTGAAGGCAGCCAGCACAACATGGGCCAAGCTGAAGAGGATCGCCCAGAACCACATCCACTGGAGAGTTCTTGCTGCGACCTTATGTTCCCCAAGGAATCAAGAGGTATAAAAAAAAAAAATCCAACAAGAATTGATGCTGTCCACATTCTGCCATCCATTTACACAAGCTTGTTAGATAGATTACTTGATATTTCCCTCCATTAATCTTGCCTTTAATATGTCCTCCGAGTGTCAAATTCTCCAAACCCTCTTTATTATGTCCCCTAGAAATTTTAACTATTCCTGATTCTAAGTACAAATGTCACTTTTTTTGTTTGCATTTTCCTTAAAACTTCCTCATTAATCTCTCTGACTGTAAAAGTTTTTTTCGTATCCATTTTCAAGAAAATCTTACTCTCTAAATACTAGTTTTGAATATTTCAATAAATCTTATTTTTATATCCAGTCAGCAAACTATAATTTGTCATTGGGCAACAGGATGACGAGGAAAAAGAGAAGAGTTGTGTGACCTGATTTAAGATGAGAAGAGCAGAGATGTCAGACAGCTCAGATGGCCCCAGCATTAAAACTGACACATGAAACAAGTTGAATATCAGTAGACAAATATTTACATAATGATCTTGTAACAATTTATCATTTTTATTTCTAATATGTAAATGTTTTCTTGCCAATTAATCAGACAAATTTCAGCTCAATCATTTGCTTACCAAAGAAGGGGAAGATCTAAAAACAGATTGTCATTGTACAAGTTTTCATACCTGGTTCTCAGATTGTTTCAAACCTGCTCAGTCAGGATCAAAGAATCTCAAAATACATTCACCAAAAATGAACTCATATTTCTTTTTACTATATTTAAAACAACAAAACTTTTCTTCTGTATTACATTTAATCTAAGACATGTAGACAGAAATTATATATATATATGATAAAATGAAATAAAAAAAAAACAAATTAGAAAATGAATCTCAATCTAACATGTTTCACCTTTATTAACCCTTTGAGCCCTGTGTTCCTGAACAATTTTAAGTCTTCTGCATGTGCTCCTGAGCCAAAATTCACAAATAATTGGTATATAATGTTTCACGGTAGATATAAAATTACTTAATTATAAAGTGTTTACCCACTGTTCAACCAGTGGCTGGGCATTTCTACTACTAGTAAAGCGGTGTTCAGGGCTCAAAGTTTTAAGGCTTCATCAGAGATTGAGAATAAAAATGAAAAGGCAAAGAGATGTGTGAATGAGAGATGGGATACTGAGGTCAACATTGAGTAGCAACTGTCTGTTTCATGCTTGAACACAATCTTCAGGGCATAGCACACCTGAAAAATATATGTTCTTATCATGTGTGTATGCGTGTGTGTCTGTTTAAAATAGGATACAGAATCCTGACAAAGTTCTTAAGAAATTTGACAAATGGAAAATGTTTCATTGAAAATAAATTTGATTTCACATTTCACCATATCAAGGCATCATCTGATCCCAAAACAAAAGAATGAAATGTGTGTTTGTGTATTTGTATGTATGCTTAAATAATAAATCATTGTACTTTTTCCCTAAGCTGGTGTTTCTCATGATTAAAGATGAAAGAAAATAAGTGACTTTTAAAAAAGCTGTTAATATTTAATCTGTATCTTTTCTTTTTAATTATTTATTCATGTCAAAAATTTTTTTGTATTGAATTAAATACAAATTTTTTTGTATTGAATTAAATACAAATCCTCTTCTCAATTTCAGAATGGCTTGAAAACAAGAAATTCATACAACCTTTTCTGAAATTAATCCAAGGCAAATCCTAATATAATCCTTCAGAATGGGTTGAAAAGTAAAAGATTTATAATTTTTGGTCTATCCATTTGCTTTCTGTGTTGACAATATGTTTTTAAAATAGGATACAGAATTATTTGCATTATTCAGACTGTTATCCTCACCTTCATTGCCATATTCACAAAATTTTGGCCATTGTATGCTCCGACCTTCTTCAGGTGATTGGAATTTCAAACCAAACACTTTATTTCATCCACCAGGGTAAATTGTTCTATTCCCACATGCCATGCCTCTTCCAGATGTCTCAGTTAACTCAACTCTCCAACTGCTGTGGCCTGGTACTGAACTCACAACTCTTTGGGTCTAGTCACTGGATCTAACCAATATCTTTATCCATGGGGTCTTGTGTCCTGAGGAAGGCCAGAGTGTACAATGGCTGAAACATTGTGAATATGGCAATGAAGATGAGGATAGCAGCCCAAATAATGTAAGTAATCATAATACCTCATCTCAGAGATATAGAAGGATACAGAATCCTGACAAAGATTTTAAGAAATTTGACAAATGTACAGCATTTCACTGAAAATAGATTTGATTACATGTTTCGCGATTCAAGGCTTCATCAGATCCCAAAACGAAAGAATGAAATGCATGTTTGTGTATTTGTGCACATGTTTAAATAATAAATCATTGTACTTTTTCCCTAAGCTGGTGTTTCTCATGAAATATATCTATAAAGTATGGTATATTTATATGTTAAAGTGCTCAATATCAGGGGTAGCACATATGACCTGAAGATAGCATTCAAGCATGAAACACTGTCACCATAGCATGTTGACTTCAGTGTACACTTTTTATATATATATATTTTCATTTGTATGGATATGAGTTTGTGACCCTGTATTTTTTTGCTATCATCAGACATAGTGTATATATATATATATATATATATATATATATATTATATGTGCAGTACTTAGTGGAAGTCATTCAATATCAGTGATAGAGCTAACATAATAAGTTGTATGAATATGAGTTTGTGGATCTGGGTTTCATGCTTTTGCGATCATCAGACAAACATCAGACAGTTTGTCTGATGATTGCAAAAGCATGAAACCCAGGGTCACAAACTCATCCATACAACTTTTATATATATATATATAAGAAAAGAGAGAGAGGTAAATATATAAATTGCATATTAAGTGCTGGTGTTATTGGAACAGTGCTCAATGTCATATAACAGAGCAATAAAGCATATATGTTAATAAATATACATATTATCCTGCAACATTTGCACTACTGACCATTACCTAAAATTTGAAAATATATTAATTTAACATAATACTGATGGAGTTAGATTCTAACTATATTTTTCATAGTATTAATTCCGGCAACTGGTATAACTAGTTTTACCATAAAGGGTAAGTATATATTATGAGTTATTAATTTTAATTATTAATTTTATTTGAGGCTAGTTATTAGCTATTGATTAATAAATAATTTATATAACCGAAAGGAGCTAATTTAATATAATTTAAAAAGATTTAATATATTTAAATATAAAATAGTAGCAATATTAAAGAATAAACACTAAAGGAAAAAATACTACAGAAAAAAATAATATGGAGAAAATAAAAAAATAAATAAATAACAAATAAAATTTTATATATATATATATATAGTAGTGTTTTCCATTACCTTTTCACGATATTTTATATATACATATATATAAAATCTGTATTATAAAAATCAACAAGTAATAACCCATAATACATATAATAATAATGATAAACAAGTAAATAGATAGAAAAATATATATTAAGCAAAAACCAAATCGTGATAGCACAGTGAAATGAATCCAGGTGTACGTGTTTAAGTAGATATTTGCTTCTATGCCTACATGTCACCATCAGTTCACTTCTCTTTTTCAGTAAGCCCAAGTTATTTAAATGTTGCAAGATGGTTACTTTTTCAACTAAACATAGGTTACATTTATTATCCTTGCCATTATATTCCATTTAATTGTAAGGGAATTACCAGAATCTTTCAGTTGCCAGAAATAATTAAAGAGAGAAGTGCTATTTCTGTACTTAAAGTTAGCAATAGTCATAAGGTGGTGATAGAAGCAAAGCTTCCAAGGATTTTCAGTGAAACATCAACTTTAACATCACTACCAGAATGAATACATGCTCTATATACAACACCATCAGTCATACATTGACCTTTTAATGAACAGATCATACATTTCCAGCAGTTGCATATATGGTTTTCTTTTTTAATTTACATTGTTATTGTTGGAAAGATGTTTATTTAATATGATGTTGTTGTGTAGAGATATCGATCTATTAATGTTACCAGTGCAGCTATAACTGATTTTGACATTACTTTTGCTAAAAATCTTTTTTTAATGCAGGTGAATGGTTAAAATGCTTATGTATTAACTTCAGGAAAATTTTTCCAACATTAGTTTGGTCATTACAGTTAAAAGGTGAGTTAAACCATATGCATTTACAGTGTTTACATTGTTCTCAATACTCTAAATTTACCTTCTGGTTGCTAAGTTACAAGGCCTTAAGGTATTATATTTAACATCATTAAATATATCTTTGTTGCTGGAGATGGTAGATAATCTAACTTGTACTGATTTATGTAAATTATCTATAATTTTGTGATGGTGGTTGGAATCCTTACTAACGTATCTATGGTTATGTAGTTCCTTTGTACATGATTTATGGTAACCATTGTCCAGGTCTAATGTTACATCTAGAAAATGAATCACTTTAACATTGGTGGCAGTGTTAATGTTTAGATCAGATAATTACACTGTCATCTCTATATATCCCAATGTTGTTAATGTCAAAGAAAAATCTGAGATGCCACACATCAACAGAATTTCAACAATATTATATGTTTCTACAAAATCATACGCACACATAGCATTATTAAGCACTGGGTTGTTTCTCTTAGTCCACAGACTATCATTGTGGAAAAGTACCTGTGTTTGTGCCTGCCTTATGATATTTATATCCTGATCACTAACAGGGCAGTAATTTGTAGTTAGCTTTATAGCTGCCATTAATAGTTTCTCAGTAATGGACAGGGAGAAGTCACAAATATTGAATTGTATGAATGTGCATTCATATCTTTTTTTTATGCTATGAAACCATTCTATGGCATTAGCTGGTTTTTACCACAATTTAATTCCTAGTAAATTTTTGATGCAATTGCATGCTCTTTCTAGAATTTTTTTTTTCTGATTTTACCGATATTGTTTTTTTTTAGGGTTTAGTAATCAGTATTGAAGGTCGTTTGAAAAGTTAGCCTTACGGTCTTTAACTGTGATGAATGTTTGTTGTTCATGCAACTTGTAGATTCTATCTTTGATTCTTTAGTTTAGTGGCTATTTTTTTGGCTTCCTTATAGATGTTTTCCCAGTTTATGGGTGTCTTTTTATAAAATTTGTTAACTTCCATGTTTATAGCTTTGTGGTATACATTAGCATTGATCTTGTAGTGGTTACCCATTTCATCTGCCTTGATGATTATTTTTTGGGGGGATTGTTAATCATAGCAACATCCTTTCTCACTTTTTGCTGTAGATCATTGGAATTGTTAGCGAATTTAATTTTCTCATTTAATGCAAATAGACTTTTTTCAAAATCCAATAATTGTCACATGCTGGCATTTTTGGGGATTTAAATCCATAGAGCTCTGCATCTTTAAAGTTGTTAATTTCTTTCTTGTGTTTGGAAAATAATAGCTTCCACCTTATCCTTTTTATTATGCTTTCAATCTTGTGTAACAGGGTCAGTTTATAAAATCTTATATCAGCAATCATAATATTTTTAGTGGAGTAATCCAAGTTGGTTGGTTGGTTGGTTCCATATTCAAATGTTGATTAGGATATAAAGTATAAATGCTTTACAACACCTATATATATATATATATGATTTTGTATATGCAGTACTTTGTGGAAAACACTCAATATATATATATATATTTTGAGTATTTTCCACAAAGTACTGCATATACAAAATCATATATATATATATATATATATATATATATATATATATATATATATATATATATATATATATATATATATGTGTGTGTGTGTTGTAAAGCATTTATACTTTATATCCTAACCAACATTTGAATATGGAACCGACCAATATATATATATATATATATATATATTTAAGCATATATTATTAAATATAACAGACAATGAATGTCTATTATGTCTGATCATGAGCTGTTCGAATGTTTGCTTTAATTTCTGGTGAAAATAAAGAAAAAAATCATCCAACATTTGGATATTTTTTTATTAAGTTAACAACACATAGTAATCTTCTATGTCAACATAACAAAATATCACCTTTGACGGTGGATATCTTTGTTTCATGTCTGTATAACCACTCTGAGGATGGCTCATTTGAGCTGATAGCTTAGTACCAACTACTTATTAAAAAAAAAATATCCAAATGTTGGACAATTTTTGTCTTTATTTTCACCAGAAATTAAAGCAAATATTTTAATGGCTCATGATCAGATATAATAGACATTCATTGTCTGTTAGATTTAATAATATATGTTTAAATAATTATCTGCTGCTTCTGCACTATATATGAGACAGTAATAACTAAAATAAAAAGTTCATGTATGTTGTCCCTACTCAGAGGGAGTTTTGCAGAGATTATATGCATTTGTCAAGTGACTAGAGTGTAAATCAATCTTACAGTCAAGTCACCTGATGAGTGGATTTAATCTCCATAAAACTCAGAGTAGCAAGTTGATAAGTGAACATTTCATTTTATTTATTACTATTACTGCTATGTTTCCTAATATCAAGCATTATTATTATAAAGACAGTTTGCCTTAAAAATGTCATCTTCCAGAAATTTCAGAAAAGAAAAACTTTACTTTCCACCACATACAATGCATCTATAATTTATCAAGAAAGAATTTAAGAAAAAAAATACTGATGATTCATTCATATTTAAAACATGGAATCAGAAAGATTCTATAATTGATTGCAATCATTTGATAAAATTAATGGATTGTTTGGTTGCAATGGATGAAGTCACAATTTTTTTCCTCTGTATCTGGAGTTTTACTGGTAATTGTTTGCATCATCTTCAATCAACACTCAATCAGCCTAGGAAAATCTCTGTTCAAGCTGAGGAATGTTTGCCAAAAGGCATGGTTTTAAGGATTTCAGTAGCAAATTTGCCTGGTTTCAGACACAATTTTATGCATGCACATCACTTGAATTTCTCAGTCATTGTAAAGATCACAAAACTATTCCAATATGACATTACTAAAACCTAGCAACAACAAATTTTTAAGAAAAATGTAAACAAAAATGACACTTATACTTAACAACAAAAAGAGAGAGTTGAAATTTCTAGAGCACAGAAAGTCAGCTTGGAAAATTTGATACTCACACAACAGATCAAAGAAAAGACAGAGAAAAACAACACATAATTTACTCAAGCTCACTAAGTAGGTTAAGTAAATGGATGGTGGAAATCAGTTTAAGACAGCAAAAAGACAAAATTTATTAAGAGCTACAAGGAACAGGAAATTGTGGAGAGCAATGATCGCGGATGTTCTGAAGGGACATGGTACATAGATGAAGGACATAATAATTAAACATGAGTAGATTGCATAATTCATAGTTGCATAATAACAACATTGCTTCATATATATTTCTCTTCATATACAGGGTGTGGCAAAAGTAACACCCTTTTTTATTTAACTTTTACTGAACAAAAATAAATTACAGTAGTTTAAGAAAAATTATAAGTATTTTTACATGAAAACAACATGATTTGTTATGTTTAACAAGCCATTTACCATGATCAAAATGCTCCTCTTGATGTTCAATACAACACTGAACCGTATCAGCAACACTTCTACAAATTATTTCACACATTTCTACATTAATTTAAAAAAATAAATTATCAGAAGTTGCATGTTTCAATTCAGGAATTGTTTTTGGTTTGAACCTTTAAACAAAATCTTTCAGTACACACCACAAGAAAAAGTCTGGTGGTGTTAGGTCTGGTGTTCATAATGGCCAAAGAATTGCTTCACGTCATCCTATTCACCTCAGATAAAAAAAAAAGAAAGAAAAAGAAAAAAAAAAGAGTTAATTTTATCTGTAATTATAATTTCATTATTTATATGAATTACATATTTAATGTTGGGATTAAGAGGAATCATCATTATTATGTTTTGCATGCAGATAAACAGGCTTATCATGGATGTTACACGCACATTTCACTTTGTAACAAATTTAATCTTCTTTGGCAGTATTTTTGAAATGAGGAATTTTTATTATTATATGCTTTTCTATTCAGACCACCAACATGTTCATCTTGTCATGCACATAACTTATCAGTCCTTGTATCACCAACCTGTTTCCAATGTCTGTCTGTCTACATATTAGGTTTAAGACTCCAAAATTTCAACACATGATTATCCTAGATATACAAGATAGAGTGGATTAAGTGCTAGTTAAATCATATAGATATGAACAGACTGAGACAGATAGATAGATATGAACAGACTGAGACAGATAGATATGAACAGACTGGGACAGATAGATAGATATGAACGGAATGGGACAGATAGATAGATATGAACGGAATGGGACAGATAGATAGATATGAACGGAATGGGACAGATAGATAGATATGAACGGAATGGGACAGATAGATAGATATGAACGGAATGGGACAGATAGATAGATATGAACGGAATGGGACAGATAGATAGATATGAACGGAATGGGACAGATAGATATGAACGGAATGGGACAGATAGATAGATATGAACGGAATGGGACAGATAGATAGATATGAACGGAATGGGACAGATAGATATGAACGGAATGGGACAGATAGATATGAACGGAATGGGACAGATAGATAGATATGAACAGAATGGGACAGATAGATAGATAAATAGATAGACAGACAGACAGGAACAGATTGAGACATATAAGAACAGACCGAGACAGAGAGATAGACAGGAACAGACTGAGACACAAATAGGAACAGACTGAGATAGACAGATAGATAATTCTTAAGCTATTAATGGATTTTCGAAAAATCCAACATCTTATTAATTATAGACCAACAAACAGACATAATCAGACTTGTGTATACACCGTGCGATAAGGAAATTATTTTATACTTTTAATTTTGTGCATTGTTCGTTTTTGATTTTGTCGAGTGCACAGTATAGTAGTGTCAGTTGGACACCATCTATGAGAAAAAGAGCACCATGACACAATTCACTCCACCAGAAATTTGGAAATGGTATGCTGTATTTCTTGGCATTCACACCAGAAACTCCAATATGAACATTTCAGAGTGCTTTGGTGTCAATCTGAGCACAATGCAGAGGATTCAGAAAGAGTTGGATGAGTCTAATGGTGATTACGAAGGTGTTTGAAGTGATCACTAGTGATGGCAACATTATGCCACCATTCATCTTCCCACATGGCTTCAGACTCAACATGGTGGCCTACATCAAGTACCTTGAGGAGGTAGTGCTGCCCTGGGTCAAGAGGGTGTCTGCTGGAAGATCTTATCTTTGAGAACAGTACCCTGCACCATGACACACAAGCAGGATAACTCAATCATGACTGTCAGACAATTTCTGCAACCACATCACCCCTTACATCTGATCATCTAACTCCCCAGATTACAACCCCCTTGATTATGATGTGTGGGGCACAGTTGAGCAAGAGACCAACAAAACTCCTTGAAACACCAAAGATGAACTGAAGGCAAGGATTATGGCGTATTCAACAACTAAAACAAGGGGAATATCCAGAAGACTGTTCTGCAGTTGTCTGGAGACTGTGGTTGAAGCTAATGACAATTTTACTGAATAAATTAACTCTTTAGTATTTCAAGATATTTTTGTGTAATTTTGAGAAATATATCTGCTAAAACGAGATGTCAGTTATTTTTATTTTTGCGTAGTTTAGATGAAATTTTGTCCATGTCACTCTGTATATACCAGGTGTAACAGCAAAATTGTCCAAATCAGGTAAAAGCAAAATTGTCCAATTGTTAGATTAAGCTCTGAACAGTTGTATCTTAGAAATGATTAAAGATATCTTACTGGAATTGTCTGAAGTTTTTATAACACAATTGGACTATACTTTGAGCAATGAGAATGAGCAATTACACTCTCAGCTTAACAGAAGTATCAAGATGAAATTGATCATAAACAAAATTGAAATATTCATCATTAATTAATTATAGCTAAGGCTCAAAAGCACATGAAGGATTGAAATAAAGTATATATATATATATAAAATTTCAGGATCATTTTCCAACTTATCCAATATGATCTTCGCTCTCTCTAACCTAACTTTCTATCCTGGATTAACAAAGTGCCTCACTGGTTTCATGTATCTTTTTTTGCTGTTCTTTAGACTGTCATAGCTGAATCTCCTTTCTCATGTGCCACACATCTTATGGATTGAGTTGGATCTTTTTTAATTGATCTCTTTAACTCTAAATTAATGATGATACCTCTTCCTCTTGTGACATCATGATCCAGTTTTCCTCCCTACTGTTCCCTGTTTTTTAAAATTATTCACCGTTCTCTGGATGGTTCTTGAATGGACATGAAAGATGGAAGCCAGTGTATGATTGTGGGTACTATTACTGAAGGCCTGAATGATCTTTTTCCTCTCACCATTGCTCAGTTGGGAAGACAGCGGGTCTGACATAAAACACTTTTAACCTGCTCTCTTTTTAGCTGAATAACTCAAAGGGTTTTTCAATGATTCACACACACACGTGCAAGTGCCTACTCATATATGCACACATACATACATACACATATATAATATACAGAGTAAGGCAAAAGTCACACAACATAGAGATAATTTATTAAAAGTACAATTACCCATAAAATTTTTATTTACTAGTTATTTAATTGTTATATGTGCAGTTCAAAATGTCTACCTTTTTCAAAAAACAATTCAATTCTGTGCCTGCATGATTCATGAACATGTTGGGAAGTTTCCTGTCATTTTACTGCATTCATATTTTAAGTTCCTCAATATTTCTTGGGCGTGTCTGATAACTGATTTTAAATAGTGAGCAACTTTTGCTTCACCATGTATATTAGAGCTTTTTTTTTTTTTTTTTTTTTTTCAAGTTTGTGGGGTGAGCTGTTTTTCCCTGATATTATAGACTGCCCTGGGATGCCTGATTTGTTTGCATGTTTGTTTTACACATATATATGTGTGTGTGCGTGTTGGTTTTTTTTTTTTGTTTTTTTCTTTTTAAATTAGCTGACTCCAAGAGATCTTTGTTATTTTTCTCTACTAGGTGTATGTGAAATTAACAGATTGGAATAGAAAGATATATATATATATATATATATATATATGTCGACATGAATAGTCCCAGATAGACACAGATTATAGGTAGATATCAGGGATAGTAAGACTATCTGAAAAATACAAATCATTTCACAAAAAAAAAAACCCCAGGATTTTTTCATCAAATCTTTAAGTAATTGTATATCAAAATGATCTTATAATAGCAGATAGCTGCTCAAATCTGAATATGTGTTTCTGTAAGGGCAGATAGCTTATCCTCGTTGCAGATGCTTGCTCAGGCATATTTTGTGTTTGTTCAACATCCAGAGTCATTTGTGGTTTATACGGTAACTATGCTTAGTTAGAGTTTCTGGGAGAGAGTGTGTCATCTAGCATGATGAATAGTTTGAACAGGGCAGGTATGCTCAAACTCTTGGTCTTGATAACTTGTGACCATGCTAGCACAACCATCAACAAACAATTCCATTACCCAATTGTACTCATAAGGCTTAGGTCAACTCATGGTCCAGTTTTCAGGCACTTCCTAAAGGTGCTGCATGCTGGGATCACCTCCCCAGGCCAATAACATCAGGAAGTCACTTTCTTGATTAACCATGGTCATGTGGTCAGGAAGCAAATATTCTAACCACTTAACCATGTGTCTATGATTTCATAATAGTTTCAATGTTGACAATAAAACTATGCACAGTCTTTTATAGACAAATTATAAAATATGCTTAAATCTTGCTTTTATTTATTTCAATGGTGATCTGCATTCATGTTTTGTTTTTTTAAGTATGTTATTTATTTTTTTCATTTTAATCTAAAAGTTCTTGATCTACTGTGCCTCAAAACTATAAATATGATAATTTGATTAAAGCAAAGAATAGATGAATAATTTTAGTGTGAACAAGACTGTCAAAGAATATGTAAAGAGGACAGTAAAGTAGGTGAGAATGAAATCAGAAGTTAGGGAAACAAAAAGTAAGTGACAGATGGCACACACACACACAAATGTATTTTTAAGAGCAGTTGGAGGACTGGCTACTCCCAGTAACTCCATCCACCCCCTCCAACTTAAACATATGGGAGAAGATGATAAAGCAGAGAACTTGGTAACCCTATGTTAATAAAAAAGACTAAATAAGTAGTTTTATCCCTAGACTTATTGTTCACAATGGAGTGAAATTCATTTGGTAGAAAGGTCAGAGAACAAAAGAGCCCCTTGGAGAAGAAAGACCTTAAATTATAATCAAGTTGAATAGCAGCTGGTGTTTGAAGAAAGATGGATGACAGAGGTCACTCTGCAGGAAATATCTTTACTTATTTATTATCAATAAATATAAGGTAACTACAGAACAAAAAGGTTTTATATATTTACTAACACATGCTTATACATACAGACATAGTTTGAGTCAGAAATAATTTCCATTTATATTTACTAAGTTTATTCTTCAAAAAATAAAGTATAATTACATTTTATTCAATTATATATTCACCATCATTTTGCAATGACTTGTTACCTATCATCAGGCAGCATTTTTTTAAAATATCTTTTGAATAAAATTACACAGGTTTCAATATTAAAATGTTTTCAGTGATCACTTGAACCTAGTTTTTGTTAGAGAAAGTTTACCTCATTGAAGCTTTTTGTAGCAATTGAAAAATGCTAATAATTAGTTGGTGCAAAGTCAAATGAATAAGGGTGGGTTATGTAAAACAGACCAAGATCTAAATTTTGTCTTATGTCATTCTAGATGTATATGGGCTTGCATTATCATGGAGGAGAAAAGCATTTTTCCTAATGCTTTTCCTAGATGCTTTTTAACCAAACCTTTATGCACATGTTGCAGCTACTGGATATATAGATGAGCTTTTAGCATTTCAATGTACTTTTAAGAACTGTAAATGAATATTACCCTAACAAAAACACCACACATACATCATTACCTTTCTTCCATAGAGCTCAGCTTTAGCATCAATTGCTGAGATTTATCAGAGTTAATCTACTGCCATTTGTCTTGAACATGGTCATATGGAACCCGGTGTTATATATTTAAAGAACAGTTCATTAGGATGATATATTTGCCATTGCAACTGGTTCCCAAGATTACTTTTGACTCAGCTTAATACACTACAGTACAAAGGTTTGAAGTCACCCCCAGAATTAGCATGGGATGAACTTGACAGAAGAGTGAAAAAAAAAAAAAAGTGCTCTCAGAGTCATTAAAAAAAGAATGTGATGAATAGTTTGAGAAACTTTTGCAATGAATGCCAAAAATTTGTGTTGCAATAATCAAAGCAAAAGGAGGATATTTTGACAAGAGCAAAATTTAATTATAAAATGCTTTTTTTCTTTTTGTCATAATGAAATTTCTAATAAAAAAAATCATGTTGCACTTTTTTTTAACCATGTATAATAATTTACTCTTATTTAAAGTACAAAAAACTACTTTTTAGGCCAATTTAAAAAATTATCAGGGGTGGCTGTAAACTTTTGGACAGTAGTATATATATATATATATATATATATATATATATATATACGAAAGAAATAAAAAAATTCAAAGTATACATTTCACTAACAAATCTTTGTGTCCTTATATTCCTTTCTCCACTTCATACACATATATTTGTATCAAGAAAAACATCACTTTAGTCCAATAAAATGCTAAAGGGAGAAACATGTCAAACACAAAAAAATTTACACCTTGTCATTAAGAAAACAATAAGTCAATTGTCTGACACATAAGTGAAACTTGTATCTTAAATTTTAACTCTATTAAGGTATTCAACACAGTAGAAGATTATGTTGAAAAATAAATATTTGTTGTTTAAATTAAATGCTTTTTTCATTATTAGGCAGCCACCATACTGTGTGTGCATATACATCAAAGGAGGGCAAACTATATTTCAGGAACTACACGTGGCTTTTTGATATTTAATGTGTGAAATTTACTGGTTGAACTCTTTTTTTTTGTTTATCACAAGGAATATAAAAGTTAAATAAGAAAAAAATTCAAACTTTAAAACAATTTGCCAAGTATAAATAAACTTTGACCCTACTGTATTAAAATGTAAACATAGAATACATGGTTAGTAAGAATATTTAAGAGTTCCTAATGTTGATGTTCAATTTCAGTTAAGCATTATTTTTCAAAGCTGAAGCAAAGAATGGTATAAAGTAGAAAAATTATAGAAATTTCAGGTCAGCAAGGATTGTTACTAAAAGAGTCTTATTTGGTTTCAGGCATCTGTTTATCTCACAAGATAATGGTAGTGCCCTGCTCGGTCCAAATTCAGTCCCTTGGTGGTGAAACTGGAATGACCTTTCTAGGGCACAGGCGTGGACAGTGGCATATAGATGCCATACACTGCCCAAACCATGTGCACCACAACACTTGACTGTACTGAGAAGATCCAAAGGAATACAGGGCATTACATTTAAGGCAGCTTAGGGCTTGGCTTATCTACAGGAAACTTGTCAGTCAACGACATTTGAGGATCTACTTTCTGTTTGGATTTACTTCCATAGCCTTTTCTATGTTTGAATATGACCACAAAGAAACGGATTTAAAATCAGGGTTTTATTTGGTTATTGTAAATAAAAATTACAACAGAATAGCATGATTATACTATGGATGCTATGCAATTTGCTATTGCTGTCATTAAAATGTGTTGATCTTGGTGAGCATCTGTATTACATGACCATCCAGAACCTGGTCTATGGATATAAAAAAATGTTCATTTGATCACTTTTGCCAACATTAAAACACCATGTCAAATCTATCATACACAGCAATTCTTTTAAATTACCACCTGACCTCTCAAAGGCCCAAGATCTCACCAATCTCAAGTGGTCCTAATTAAAGTAAAAGAACACATATTCATTTTGGTGGCATGAAACTTGCTTACCCTGAATTGTCACCATACTGAACTTTATCACAACATGCATCATCATTTAAAGCTCTGACACAGACTGTGTATTGGTGTGAATGTCATTACGATTGCAGAAAGACTGATTTTTATCAGAATATCTACTTACTTCTGTATTGTACATATTCTATCCTGATTAAAATTGGCATTACCAAAATGTTGCAGTTTTATTTTTTGTTAGTGTATGTTTACTCAAACATCATATTAGGGAGACTAGCACAGCATAAAATGAGGAATCCAGATGTAAAAGCATTTCTTGAAGTCAGAAGCCATAATCAGGCATTTGGTGCAGATGTTTGACTCATTTTGTATTTGTTTAGCAAGTGCACAGCAAGTTGAGCACCACACTGTAACATTTATTTTTAATTATAATGTTCCAATTCTAAAATATGTTTTGCCTGTTCTAACCATATGGAAGCATGAGGAAAATTTTCTTTTTTTCCTTTATTTAATTGATTCTTTGGGAGTTAAAAGCCAAAATATAAAATGTTTTATGTGAAATTTCCAAAAGAAACTTAAAAGCTAATTAAGTGTCCAAAAATAATTGATTAATAAAACAGAAACAATAATTGCAATAAGAAATAATAAAATAAGCAAATTTTAAATCATTCTCTTTTTAGACAATCCAAGACATTGTAGCAGTTATCAACAGAAAATGTGCTCATCAAACCAAGTTTGATTTTTAGCTAGGACTGATTGTGTTCACCTAGTATTAGATACTACCCTTAGAGAAGTCATAAATCCACTAATCCTTGAATGATGTATCATTACTAGATATCTTGAGCAAAAAAAAAAAAAAAAAAAAAAAGCTGCTGACATTATGGTTGATGAAGAAGAATAGTCAAATGAGAAGTTGCAGAAAAGCACAAACCCATAAGGGAAACAATCAAATTTAAAAAGACTTTTTTTTTTCAAGAAAGAAATCAATTTACTTCAAACAATAAACTAAGTGAGAAAAAACACAGGTAAATTTACTCAATATTTCTAAAAAAAAATAATTGTATTATTATATAAAGAAAGAAATTACACAGCACTAAGTATTATAGTAAATTCCATAAAGCATAAATAATCAACAAGAAAATCCAGTTGAATTTGTTAGAATGGTGTTATGAAATAATTGAAATATTAAGAAAACCATAAACAATATTTTCTTGTTTATCAAGAAACTATCTGTAAGGGTTTTTTCCTTAGATATTTAATAATAGCATGAAGTGGAAATATATCTGTCTATATTTCTGAAATGAGATATTGTAACTATTTATATTGTTCGGAGTGTTGTCCTCATTTTGTCATATTTATAATATTTCAGCTGCTGTACTCTCCGGCCTTCTTCAGCTGATATATGTTAGAATTTAGAAGCCAAACCTTTTATTTCATCCACCATGTAGATTGTTCTAGTTCAACATGCAATGCCTTTTCCTAATATTCCAGTTTCAGTTATATCCCTTTAGTAACTCAACTCTCCAAGTTTTTGGTTCACCTCTGCTGTGGCCAGGTATTGAACTCACAACCCTTTTGGATCAAGTCACTGGATTACATCAACCAACACTTTTATCCACTGTATATGACAATAAAGATGAGGACAGCAGTTCAAACAATGTAAATAGTGTGCCAAAATGGAAATATTGAAAATTACAATTGCAAAAGGTGGTGTAAATCCTCTTAAGCAACCAGCTTTTCAAAGAGGTTTGGTTTGGTTTTGTTTGTTTTGTTTTATGGCATATCAACCTCAATGGGTCATTTAATACTGACAACTTTTTTTTTTCTGTTAATATTTTTGTTTTATCAAAAATCTATTTCTCTTCATATTTTTTTCCTCAAAAATGTATAGCTGGTAATATTATTTTTCCAAAAACATATAGCTCGTAATATTAGGTTGGTGCAAAAATAATGACGTAATAATGTCGTTTTTTTGACGCATTTTTAACGTCAAAAAACGACATTATTACGTCATTATTTTTGCACCAACCTAATATTATTTTTCAAAAAACATATAGCTGGTAATACTATATTTTCAAAAACATATAGCTGGTAATATCTTTTTTTCAAAAACGTATAGCTGGTAACACTATTTTTTCAAAAGCATATAGCTGATAATATTATCTTTTCAAAAACATATTGCTGGTAATTTTTTTGTTTTCTTCAAAAATTTATTTCTAATAATAGTTTTTCAAAGTATTTCTGGTATTAAAACCTATTTTTACAATTTTATAATGCCTATTACCTCAGTTTCTAGGTTAACTATTTGCCTATAATTGGGACCCTAACAGTTGCTACCACCTCATGTCAGGGTGGACCTGGGAACACCAGCAATTAAGAGGAGGTTCCATGCTCCTCAAAGCCTCCTGATCAGAAGCCTTGCTGTTGGACGTAGTTTATCATTTTACCCTGGACGCGGATGTAGTTTATCATCATACCCAGAACACTTTTCAGAGAGGATAATTGATAAATTTAAAATAACAACCAATAAAACAAGATTAATAAAAATGAGGTTTTTAACTCTCTTTTATTGGCAATTCCATTTTATTGATATTCTAAACTTATCAATGACCCTCTTTGATAATTGGCCAATTATGAGGATTTGCAAAACTTATTTCTTTTAGACAATAATTTTCCACATGTCCCTGCTGCTTGATGCTATACTTAGTTTTACACAATTAAGAAATAATTTAATCCATTTTCTCATAAATTTGATGTGTACTGATTCAGAAGGTTATCTGTCAATTCCAACCTGCAGAATTTCATGCAGATTGTTCTACTGAAATAATTAAAAACAGTAAAGAGGATAAGTATAATCACACCGAACAAGTATGTATGAACAACTTTGGGATAATAAACAAGTCAATGAGTAATCTGATGTCAGTTCTTAATCTATACTTCTAAAAGAGAAGATTAGTTTTAATTCAGGGCAAAGAAAACTTTTATTTCTTGTAATCAATATAATATTAGTATTAGGGATTTTACAATACAAAATACAACACATGTTTAAAATGAAAAATTACCAAAAGCCTAAAACAAAAGTCCTTGACCTTTGTTAATTTTTTTTATTGAGATAAGGCACTTAATTGTTGCAGCCATGATGGCACCAGAGAACGACTGATCATAATTTTCCTTTATCAGTACTAATAAAGGAAAATCATGATCAGTTCTCATATAAACAAAGTCAAACAGGATAGAGCATATCACATATCTCTGTCAAGGATATTAACTTCATTTTTTTTATGATATCAAAAATACTAAAATTAGAAAATATATTGAAAATAAGCCTTTTCATAACAGCTATTCTTTCCCTGCTCCTCCCTTCAGTTTTGTTATAGCAAAACTCTGGAGATAAAAGGAATTATCTGTAATCAAAAAACTGATTAAAAAGATTAAAGAATTAGTCCATTATCTTTATGCCTTCAAGAGAACAACTCATTCTTTTTATGTATGGAAAATTGATATTTTTTTTTAATCAAGATATTCTTTCTTAACATGTTTGTATTGTAAAACACATTCATGTTTTGATCCCATGACACAGAAACCACAACTAATTCTCATATACAAACCATTTTTGTATAAATACAATATTCAGAGGATTATAACAGATGTTACAGTATTTGAATTACAAGTTTATAAAAAATAATTATAAACCTCTGTTCCATAACAGTTGTTACATTTGCATACCTATTTCACACATGAAATGTAACAATTAGTATAGGACAGGGCATCTAGTATGACAGTAATAAATATTGATTTACACTATTAGTATTCAGACTGTTCATCTTTGTTATTATCACAGCATTTTGTCCATTTGTCCACTTCGTGTCTGTCGGCCTCATTAACCTTAGTGTAATTTCAAACTTAACCCTTTATTTAATCTACAGGAGTAGAGTGTTCTCATTCTACTGTCCATATGTAAAGATGTCTTGTTTTTATTTAATACTGCCCAGTTGTTACTCACCCTGTTTCCCAACATTTTAATCCACTAGTCAATAGTAGTGGTTTGTGAATTTTGTGACATAGTACTTATGAGTTCAATCATTGGGCTGGACAGACATGGACTCACTGGAAAGAGGGCAAGTAGTAACTAAGCAATACTAAATAAGACCAAGATGAGATATCCATAGATATGGATAGTGGAACAAGAACAATTTACAATAGATTAAATAAAAGGTTCAATTTGAAATTTCCTGAAGGTTGCCCAGATTGAAGACTGAAGAAGTTTGGAGAGCATAACTGATAAAATGCTGTAGTAATAACAACAAAATGAGGACAGCAGTTTGTATCTAAATAGTACAAATCATGAGTCTCTCTATATTTCTGAGATGAGGTATGATGTACATTATTTACATTATTCGGACTATTGTCCTCATCTTTGTCGCCATATTTATCACAACGTTTCAGCCGTTGTATGCTCTGGCCTTCTCCAGGTGGTTGGAATTTCGATCCGAACCCTTTATTTCGCTCACTGGGGTAGACTGTTCTAGTTCCACCTCCTTGAGGACACATGGCACAGTGGATAAAGGCGTTGGTTAGATCCAGTGACAGAACCCAAAGAGTGTGAGTTCAATACCCGGTTAAGGCAGTGGAGAACTTTCAGAGGGAAATTTGCAGGAGATAACTGATAAACTGATATCCATCAAACATGGCACGTGGAACTAGAACAGTCTCCCCCAGTGAGCGAAATAAAGGGTTCGGTTCGAAATTCTAACCACCTGAAGAAGGCCGGAGCATACAACATCCGAAACGTTGTTATAAATATGGTGACAAAGATGAGGACAATAGTCTGGATAATGTAAATAATGTAGTGCAAATAATGTTAACTCCTCATCCCAGAAATTCAGACAGAAAGATTTATTTAATTAAATCAGAGAAAAAAGCTCGAACAAAGATTTTATTCTAAGAGATATTTACTTAATATAGCTTAGTGTGGCACAAGGCCACAATAGTGGAACATCCAGTGAGTACTGAATTCATTATACAAGGCATAACACTAGCTTCACACAAAGCAAGCATTCATATAGATCAGTGGTTTTCAACCAGGTTGTTACAACTGAGAACTCAAATTTCTACAGTAATCTACAGCATATTAAAATATTAAAAATAGAAAAACAAGTCTAGAATTAGCAGCAAACGAGACCAAGTGATGTAAGTTAGCATCCCTTTTACTTTACCGAATGTTTTGACTGCAAAAATTGAATAAAACCAAAGAAAGATTATATATATATATATATATATATATATATATATATATATATAAAGTAAAATTATATAAAGATTATAATTTATTATATGACTTAATTTAATATATTAATAATAAATAATAATATTAATTTTAAATATTAATAAAAATAAAAGATATTAGTATAAATTAATATAGTAATAGACTCGACATTATGAAAACGGGTGATCTTCAACTACCATTAACATCAATGGAACTGAATATAAAAAAAATAAAATAAAATAAAAAAATAAAAATTCACAGAGCAGCATGAACTACAGGGATCTTAGTGAATAAATCCGCACTTTTTTAAAATTTATTATTTGCTCACATATTTTAAAATGTTTTATTACGAGTTATTTTTCAACGGTACATAACTGAATTTAATTGTTAAATACAAGTTTATTTTCATTAAATTAGTTTTACTTCAAAATAAAGCATATACATTTACTATTTTTATAATACAATTCCTAAACTTATCTTTTTTTTTCTTTTTTTTTTTAACAGTGAGAGTTATCCTTTACAAGGCCCAGAGGCCACTCAAGGTAGAGGGTTATGTAGGGAGGCCATTTGTGTGTATAGGTGAGGGAAATAATGATTAACCCTAGGTTAAGAGTTTAGTGATCAGGGAAACATCCTGTTGGGAGTCAATTCCACAGGGTAGTAGTTCATGGGAATAACCTGTTCGAGTGGAACCTACTTCTCACAGCACCTGCTCAGATATGACAACAGTACTCCATTTTTGGCCTGATCTGACTCTTGTAAAGGTAGAGGATAGAGGGAGGAATTAGGTACTTACTGCAGCGGTACAGGGAGCTGACCATTTTACTCAGATTCTTAGCAACAGATTGTATGTATGAATTCCACTTGAGGTCAGGTGTGAATTTGAGGCCCAACAGTCATTCAAGGAACATTGCTTCCCTGAGAGGAGCTCTGTTCATCTTGATTGGTGGTAGTTTGGGGTCAAACCAGCAATGATGGAACGTAAGTAGCTTGGTCTTTGAGGCATTGAATGTAACCAGCCAGTTTTTACCCCATTGGGTAGTTTGTACAAGATTGGAAGTGAGATCAGTTGCCAATCTCTGGCCATCAAGACTTTTAGAGGCGCACCCATATATAGTCATATGACTGGCATAGATGTTTACAAATGATCTGAGTATATTCTTAGGCAGATCATTTATATAGATCAAAAAGAGGGTTGGTCTAAGCAGTGACCCCTGTGGGAAGTCTATGTTGACCACTAGTGCAGAAGAGGACTGGCCATTAATAACTATCTTCAGGGATCTACCTGATGGGAAGGATTTTATGATCAAGAAGATCCTTCCAGTGATTTCATAACTGGAGAGCTTTCTTAGGTGCTCAACAACTCTTTTATTGATTATGGCCTCATAAAGCTTACAGAAGAGACTGATGCATCTGTACTGGGAGGAGGAAGATTGTGTGCTCACACTCTTGAAAAACAGGCATATGCTTGACACTTTCCACAGGTTTGTGAAGGATAATTCTGGGTTGATATTCTTAAAGACAATCACTTTGACCCAAAGAAAACTACTGTCTCAGACAAAGTATTTGATAAGTCTATTAGTGTTGTGAAGGAGAATATTTTTGTACAAGTTTGGACTCAGATGAAAGACATAAAATTACACTTACATCAAGAGGAGTAGCAGGAGCAGCAGTAGCTTTTGCTGAAAACAGTCATTCACGGCTAAACATTGTCTTCCCTAGATTCTACTCTACATTATGTTTCCTTGTACCAAAAGGTAAATATACTTGTTATTAAACCAATTCCAGTTTTCTACTGTTGTTTTTGATAACTCAGTTACAACAATTAGTAAAAATAAATTCTTTTTTTTATTGAATGGTTATGCAGATCCACAAAAAAAAAAGTAAGTGTAAAATTGGTCTATGGGTAAAAAAAGGCTGAGAACCACTAATATAGATGTTTAACTTTAGCTTAGTATGACATCCCGTAAAAAATTTAAAAAAAATAACAAAAATATGACCCAATCGTGCTGCCCCCTGTGAAAATCAGACTCACTACATTAGAGGATAGTTTTCAAAACAAGAGTTTACCAACCACTGCTAAAAGTAAGCATTTATGTAAATATTTACAAAGAATAAGTCTGGCATAAGGCTTAAATAGTGGATCTCCTTGTGAAAACTGAACTCATTTTATGTAGGACCTGCAAGAATGGCTTGCTAACAAAAACTATTATAGGGATCTACTACAATTGAATTCATTTTTAAGATAAACAGATCAAAATAATTAAAAATAACTCATTTTTCTTACACTTAAGCCAACTTATTTATTATAACCCTATTTAATTGAAAAAGAAAACTTTGATTTTGGTAAAATACTTGAATAAAAATCAAGTAGGTATATAAAAAACTCCAAAAACACAATATATGAATTTATTTTACTTGTCTATAAAAAGAAACCTATTACAGTTCACCCCTGATGAACAATATTTCAAAATTATGATCAAATTTTCTTTAAAACTGTCATTTCCTTCACTAATCAATGAAGACCAAATGTTTCATTAAATTCTATGATTTGAACATATTTTGGCTTTGAAATTTGCCAATTGATTTTTTAAGTTATTCTGTACAAATGTAAACACATTTAAAAAGCAAATAACTCCAATTTAATATAATGTAACAAAAATTTAATATCTGATTTTTCTGCATTTTTTATTCATTTTTAATTATATAAAGATTATGAAAATTGATTTAACTGATATATTCGACCAATTACTTTTTACTTTTTTCTTTTGTAAATGGAGGAGTTGAAATTTTTTTTAATTATTTTGTTAAGGGAAATGCTAATGACTGTTCAGATATTGAATTTCCTATGAGAATGATCAGTGATTTGTTTATGTTAGTTTATAAACAGTAATTGGCTAATTTCATTTAATTACATTCTGTGAATGGTTTCTTTCCTTTTTTTTTTTTCTTTTTTTTAAGTAATTATGATAATTCAGAGCTTATTTTAACATTGAAAATAAACAAGAATTTAAGTACCTATCTTTATAGAATACACTTAAGAGTGCATTTGATGAACAATTTTTCAACCTAACCGCCTTGTAAGCCAGGGACTATCTCTATAATACGCTGGCTTCTGATTTGAAAAAATATTCTATTTTAGTGAGAATTAAAATTCCAGAACATAATTTATTTTTCACCTATCATCTGGTACAAACTCCTCCTCGGTCTTTGAACAGGAGTAGAGGTTTATCACTTGTTTCTTTTTTTCAGTTCCTTCTAAAATATTTTTCATTCTCTTTCACTCCCATTAACCCCCTGCATCTTAGTGGTATTATGGCTTTGTTTGGGGTGAATCAATTTAAAAAAGAAAAGAGACATTTATATAAATATACATATAATACCAAAAGTAATAATAATACCTTGTTTCTTCTATTTAATAGAACATGTTTTTGTGAATTATATATGAGTAAAAATGTTTGTCACTTAGCGGATCAATGTTACCTTTAGCATCCCGACTCCAGAGTTTTGTGGGTGGATCTGTCCAGCCACTCTTCAGGGGGTTATGCATACAGATACAAAAGTTATATACACAAGGATACTGAAAGGTTCTTGCCCTAACCCACTTAAAATCAATTCAGTATGATAATTTGGTTCATTTGTAATTTGGGCCAAGTAATTTTCAGCACTTTCTGTGTGTGTGTGTATGTGCTTAATAGGTGAGGTAGTTATATATCATCTACCTTTATGAGCATTCAGGATCAAGCAAAAAGCCAAGACTTCAAATGATAATTTTTATGGCAGGCCCTCTGCATCTGGATGATTGTTAGAACAACCTTCTATTATACTTTAATATGCTAACCTACATGGATAAGTTTTCACAACTGCTACTTGTGTGAATAAGTCCATCTCTATTCCTATTGATATGTTTGTACCTGTTTTTCTAGATATGTGATCATGACTCTCCACAACCTCCTATTGTCTTTTGCTCTAAGTAATTTTTGACTCTTTACCATCCCTTTTTGTCCATGTTCTGCAATCCACTTGCATAAACCTGTAAGGGAGCTTACCTACTGTTTCTTCCTGCTTCTCTTGCTTTGAATATATCCCATGAGTGTTAAATTCTCTTAGCCTTCCTTCCTCATTATGTATCCTGGAAATTTCAATTGTCTCTTTCTGATTCAAAGTAGGTTGATGCAAATGTTAACATTTTTATACAACACTTTTATTAACATAATTCATAGCATCATTATTCAATCGTAAAAGTATCTTTCTTACACCAACTTTCATTTGTACATTTCATCCCATCCTACCAAATAATAAAGATTATGATCTTGATTTGATGAACTGTTTTAGGAATTTTTTTGAACCCCATCAATTGAAAACACTGATCAAACAAGCAAAACAAGTGATAATTTGAAGGTAAAAAAATTAAAATTAAAATAAATGAGAAATATGCTGCATATGGAAGAAATTCTGGTAATCTAACCTCTATGCCTGCCAAAATAATGGTGTATCAAAAAGACAGTTTTTCCTTTGACCCCACTATTATTTTAACTACCTTTACTCTTTGGCAATGTTTGTCTTAAAAAGTAATGATTAGAATTTTAATAAAACCGAAACATACGAAAGTGAATTTATAAATTTTCTTTTAAATAAAGTGAATTTATAAATTTTCTTTTTTTTGAGAATTACCAATGAAAATAATAAACACTATTTATTTATTTGTTTGTCAGATTATTTACACTATTATATTGTTTATTGAAATGGTTGGCAAAACATTGGCTAATTCATTCAAACTTTATAAAATGGTAAATAATAATGCTTTCCTAATAAGTAGTTCACACATTTTAATAATTTACTAAATATTTATAAATCTATGAATAAAAACTTTTCATATTTATTTCTTGATAAAATGATAAATATTGCATTTCATTAGTTTTCATACAATTGTATTAAGTTTAAAATGTTGTAAATAACATTATTCTGGTAAATAAACAACCAAATAGTGTTTAATATTTTTGCTGCAAATTATCAAGAACAAAAAAATTAATAAAAATTTAATAGAATAAATAAATAGTATAACTAAACAATCTAATAAATGAATACTGTTTATTTTCTTCATATTCTCAAGAACAGAGAAAATTTATAAATTCACTTTCATATGTATTAAAATTCTAATCATTGCCTTTTAAAACAATTAACATTGTCGAGGAGTGAAGGTATTAGGTTGGTGCAAAAATAATGACGGTTTTTGGCGTAAAAAAATACGTCAAAAACCTTCATTATTTTTGCAGCAACCTAATAGTTAAAAATAATTGCAGTGTCAAGGGAAAACCATCCTTTTGACACACTGATTTTTTTTTTTTTTTTTTTTTTTTTTTTTTATGGGAACAAAGGTTAAAGATTGCCAAAATTACTATCGTAGCTCTATCATCATTTGCAGCATCACCTGTGGATGGGCACTGTCAACAAACAAAATCACCAGTCATATTCCTTGTCAAAAAAATGATAATTTTTTTCTATTCCAGTGTGTCATTCAACCAAGCCAAGTGCTCACTGTAGTGTTACACAAGAACAGTTTCAGAAGGTTCAAATAATTTGTAATAACAAAATCCCATTTGAATTCCACTAGAAAGAGAACTTCTTTTCGCCATGCAATTCCACGCAATTCTGAAATGCTCAAGGCAGTCCTGAATATAACTATAATTCTCTTTGTTTTGGCTTTTCATAATCTTATCCATTTTTCATTTTCAGTCAAAATCTTGTCCAAAAACAACTTCTTCTGTATTGAACAAAAAGACTGGCTCAAAAAAGATATTACTATTTAGTAAAAAAGTATTCAATATATTTAAATGGTACTCAAATATTGTAAATGTTTAAAATCTTCAGAAAAAAAAAAGATTATTATAGTTATAAACTTGAACTTTTTGTTTGCATTTTTTATCAAAGAGAATTATTACATAATTATAAAACAATTATTTTGGATTATGATAATTATATAATTTATTCTTTAATATGAAAATGCACTGCAACTAACACATTAATTTGTATACAATGTATATTTCTATTTTTAAAAACTTATGTACCTTGGTTTGATCTCTTGGAACAGGTATATTTAAGTGATGGCATATTGGCAAAATATCTCATTATCTTGACTATTTATTTTCATCACCATTTATAAATTGGATAGTCAGTTTGACTCACTATCAAATTAACTGTCAAAATAAGATCCAGGACAAAGACATTTTGCAGTTCATTGCAGAAATGCCTATTTATGCTGACCTTCTTCCTATTCTTGCTAGTATGGCTGAATTGTTGAAGCTAAATTGTCAATATGTAGACTTGAATGTACAGACAGGGATTTTAGAAATGGTGAGTTCAGGTTGATGTTGGCTTTTTTTTTTTTTTTTTTTTTATTACATTGAATTATTTTAATTTTTTTTTTCTTCAATAGTGGAAATTTGGTTATCAAAATTAAATATTTCCCAAAAGTTTAGTGTTTATATTTAAATGATATTTGGCCACAAATGTTGAAAAAGTTATAATCTAATGAACTATTTGGAAATTTTGTTCATACAGCTTTGCTTTATTTTTTAATCCAATTAAATTATTGCCCAATTATGAGAAATAGATTTGTTGATGTTAACATTTATTTCTCATTATGAAACATTTTATTAACTTGTAATTATTAAAGTATATCTACATTTTTGTGGGGAGACTCAAAGTAGGTATTCATTATTTGTTACTGATCATGTTATACATTTTCCTTTTATCTTTTCAGTAGAAACAAGTGCTTAAATATATATAATTTGTTTTTGTCTCATCTCAAGAGAAAATAATTTAATGCCAGAGAAGGCTAGTTTATATGATGAAATATAAAACTACATTCATCTGTAAACACCTAGAAAAAAAGGGCACTAAGCATAAAAATTCAATTCTAAAATAATTGGAAATGAGTGAGTAAATAGGCACTGGGAGAACCATTGTCCCTTGCCACCACCTCTGTATTCTTTCTACTGTTTCTGCATCTCTAGTAATTTCCTCTTCTCTAATATTTCTTAAATTCTTTTAGATTCCTTTTAGAGCTGTGGAGAATTATGATAGAGTACAATATTACAACCAGTTTTAATGAAAATTAGGCTTGAATTCAAAATAAAATTAATAAAAAATTATGTCACTAAATGATAAAAACAAAATAGAGTGATGACTATCAGTTTAAAGTACCCAGCTGTTAGCAGTAGAAATGACATCAAAAGTATCAAACTGTTATTATATTGTTTGATTTCAGGGTTTTGGCGTTGTTTGTTTTCTCAGATAAGTAGTATCAAATCAACATTTATAATTGCCATTATTCCAAAATTAATAAAAGGTTTATGTCTTTGAATAAAGAAAACACCACATCTGTTGCTTCAGTAGAGTTGGGTTTTATATACATTCTGTTTATTTATCTATAGTATGTTCTTTTTTCAAACTATGACTGATATCTGGAACCTGATAAAAGTCCACATCCATTAAATAAAAAAAAGTATTTCTCCAGTTATACACTTGGTCTTGAAAAAACAATGAAGTTTTCATATTCATATATTCAGTGGGTGGATGGTAAAACAACACCTGGGTTTGAACCTCATAATGGTTGATCTGTCAAGGAAGAGATCTCTTGTGAGATTGATTCCAGTATGTGGAAGCAATGGGACATGCACAAAAACCAAATCAAAGGTTGAGTGAAATTGGGCAGATGGAAAACTTTCAAAGTCATTGATGGTTGTGCCAGCACAAAGTTACAGTCATCATGACCAAGAGTCTGAGCATACTAACCTTGTTCAACTACTAATCCTACTAGATTATGAACTCCCTCTCCCAGGACAAAGTAAACGATCTATATAACAAGAAAAATACTCATAAAAATGCTGGAATTATTTACGTACAGATTAGCAGTTCTACCACAGATCAAAGTGTTGTTCTCCAGCTCAAATCAGGACATTATCTTTACACATGGCCTAACTCAGCACTTAAAAGTTAATTTTATTATTGTGTTCAAAGCAGGAGAATGCTGACCTAATAGATATGTCATTTGATCACTTGCTTCCTGATCTGGAGATAAGCAATCAAATAACATATCTATTCACATTTTAATCTTATATATCAGTTTGTATGACAGATGTTATGAACAGAGAAACAAAACCCATTCAGGAAAAGGTCACACTGTTATTATAGAAGATGAAAAAGTTTGCATATGTGTATATATACATCCTTGTGCAAATTAATTGAAACAATCGGTTTGGTTTCCTTTCTTTCACCATACAGTCAGTTTTAGACCCACTGGAGTGACAGGGTGTAATCGATTTCAATTTTTCCTCAGATTAGGTCAGTTGCAGTGGTGTACAGTAATATGAATCTATTTTGGGAGTGTATGATAAAATTTGTTTGGCTTTGAAAAATATTGTGTCATTCATGATTGCATCAGATTTTTATCATGTCAAGACACTATTGTCTCAACTGTCAATTAGTTGTCCTACAGCCATTGTCTATGATGGATGTTACTCCAAGTAAGCGAATGAAAATTTGTAACACTGCATGAAGACACTGGCAAACCTTACCAGTGAGCAAATCAAAGTACTAGACCGGCACGGAACCTCTCCTGATTTAAATCCAATCAAGAATCTGTGGTAAATCTGCAAGAAATGACTTTGTGGAATGGACATATGAAGTACTAACAAGTGCACTGGGTCATATTTCATTGGAAAAATATGCAAAAAAAAAAAAACGTAAATAATAATGGAATTATTTGTTTTGTTTCAATTAATTTGCACAAGGGTGTATATGATATGATGTTAATTGAAACAAAACTTCAGTACCTGTCTATATTTCTGAGATGAGGTATTATGTACACTATTTACATTATTCAGACTATTGTCCTCATTTTTGTCACCATATTTATCACAACGTTTTAGCCATTGTACACTCTGGCCTTCTTCAGGTGGTTGGAATGTCAAACTTAACCCTTCATTTCACTCACTGGGGTAGATTGTTCTAGTTCCATGTGCCATGTTTAATGGATGTCAGTTATCAGTTATCTCCTGTTAATTCCCCTCTCCAAGTTCTCCAGTGCCTTAACCGGTTATTGAACTCACACTGTTTGGGTCCTGTCACTGGATCTAACTAATGCCTTTATCCACAGATGTCCTCAAGGACACATGGCACAATGGATAAAGGTTTTGGTTAGATCCAGTGACAGGACTCAAAGAGTGTGAGTTGAATATCTGGTTAAGACGGTGGAGAACTCGGAGAGGGGAATGAACAGGGGATAACTGATAACTGACATCTATTAAACATGGCACGTGGAACTACAATAGTCTACCCCAGTGAGTGAAATAAAGGGTTCAGTTCGACATTCCAACCAACTGAAGAAGGCCAGAGCGTACAACGGCTGAAACGTTGTGATAAATATGGCGACAAAGATGAGGACAATAGTCCAAATAATGTAAATAGTGAAAAAGAACTTATTCATTTCAAAGCTGAATATGATGGCTGGATGCTCATATGGACATGAAGTTTTGAGAAGCTTATATCTAATGTTGTTATACATAAACTTCTCAAAACTTCACATCACATATTTCCTCTTTATGTACCTAGATTCCTGAAATGATTTGCATGTGAATTGGAACAAGAAGAATCAATACTTTTTGATAAAGCCAACAAAATTGGAAATCTTCTTCATCACCACAACATCTTAACTAAATATGAATGGAGAGAAATAAGAAAATTGATCAATTACATAAACAATAAACATATCTGCAGTTTAAAAAAATGAACTAAATATAGTAGTTTCTTAAATTGATTATAAGTTGGTAGAAAAGACTTAATTACAAAGTTATCCAAATTCAAACCATTGGATACATAACCGGAACCTCTGAACTTTTGTGCCAAAATGATATTACTGATTTCATTATTAAAAACTAGCAACATAATGACTTGGATTTCAGCCAAAGGATACATTCAGGGTCTAATAACAGCTATTATATATATGTGTGTGTGTGTGTGTATATATATATATATATATTAGTCAGAGTCTGTTTTGTTTTGAAATCAGAATGCTATGTTTGCATGTGAACACCAATTCTTAATTTGTGAACTTTTAGCCATATTACTGTTAATTTGCCTTACATATATTGTTTGCTTGCTTTATATCATATTTTGTCCTGTTATTTTTCTTCCTAATTGCAAACTTGAGCAATTCTGCTACTTACATCTAACCATGGCCACTTACTCTACATACATGTGTGTGTAGGTTTAAAATTTGCTATATTTATAGGGGAAAAGTCCTCAGTATCAGAGAAGTGTGAAACTGGCAGTCATTATGCAGTATTCACATAGTCCATATATTCTTCTGTGTGTGTATTTATACAAACACACTGAAGAATAATAACATTTTGTAGCATAAGACTTAGTCTTTGCTGTAACCCCCCCTCTCTTTTTCTAAATAATATTCAATTCTAAATACAACAGTCAATATGAATTGTTTAAAAAAAAAAGAAAGAATTTCTGCATCATTAATAAAAAAAAAATTTTTTTTAAATTATATCACATAAAACATAATGTGGTTATCCATTTCAAAACTTTAAAAAAATGAAGGCAATTCAAAGATACACTTGTAATTCATATTTGATTAACAAACAAGAAATTGAAGTTAATCCTATTGGCATAATTTTAGGAAGAAAGTGTAAATATTGAAATATGAAAAAAATTTTCTTGACTTGTTTCTCTAATATTAGTTCTGTGTTTTCTTTTTTTGTTTTGTTTTTTCATGGTTCTCTTCATCCTTTATAAAAAGGATGAACAAATATCTGGAATTCATTTTCATTAAAGAGAAATTCTAAGGGAATGAAAAATAATCTAAAAGGACTTAATTATTTAAATCTCTATTCCTGAAGAATAAAAGAAAATAAAATCATCTCCAAATCAATGGATATCAAATGAGAAGCACATTTGGTGGCATGTCTAGACCTAATTGAAATTTCTCATGCACATAATGAGGAAAGAGGGCTTAGAGAATCTGATACTCACATGACAGATTGAAGGCATGAGAGACAGAGGAAAACAGTGCCTAACATAGTAAGCTTCAGTAAATGAATGGTGAAAAAGGGTTTAGGAAAAATAACAGAAAGACAAAATTTATTAAGAGCTACAAAAGTCAGGAAGTTGTGGAGAGCTATGATCGCTTACATTCTCAGGGGGACACAGCACATAAAGAAAAAGAATCAAGTCTTACTAATTAACAAATAGCTAGAGGGAAGGAGAAGTGGTGGATTCATACCTGTCCCAAAGGTATTTGTATATAAGTGAATATAACAAACCCAAAGAGGATTGGAACTTGACATTTTGATTAACAATTCTGGGTTATTATCCATTACACCACCTGCATATCCAAACCTACAACACTTGATATTATCAAGTATTCACTCATCTAGGTCCTAACCAGGCTTGAAATTGCTTAACTTCGGTGATCATATAGGAACCCATGTTGCAATGTGATGTAGCTGTATTGAGATAATATGACGACAAATATTAAAGCTGACAGTAATGAGAATTTGGGAAAAATAAGGAAGAAGTTTATGTGATTAGATTTGAGCTTCTGCAACAACTGGCTTTTGTAGCTCAATTGATAGAGCAGCTGTCATGGTAAACTAGATGGAAAAATGGATGCATAATCTTTATTTCCAGGGCACTCTGTTTACTAATGACCAACTGAAATTAAGATGAAAAAAAAAAAAACATGAGCCAAAAATTGATAATAAAATTCTAGTGTATACTGCCTTTTTATGAATTTCTACAAAATTCATCATCAAGCATATTTGGAAATGGATAATTCTCCAATCAACTGTAAATAATTTTTTTTTTATTATTATTAAAATATCTGAATAATTTTAAATTTTATTCTTCAATTTTAAACATTCCATGGCATTTTCAGAGTATTTTAATATGAATATATTCAATTCTGTTTCAATTTGTCACATTCCTAAAATTTTAATATCATCAGTGAATTCACATATTCTATTATCTTCAATGTATTCCTATATTCTATTATCTTCATTGTACCCTATATTCAATCATTCCAAAACTGTATTATGAAAAATTTCAAAGTGGATATAACTAGAATTCATTCAAGTTTGTTCTTCTCTATTATTATCACCTTAATATATTTGCTCGGTAATATATATATATATATATATATATATATATTGTAGATATTACTAAGCAAATATATTATGGTGATAATAATAGAGAAGAACAAACTTACAATAGGAATTAGATATTTAACAAGCTGAAGTACCCAGCCTTGCCTGGTTTTCTTAATATTTAAAAATGAATATAATCCCCTGAGTTCACTAGACTTTGTATTAATTACTTTAAAATCACACTGACAATCTTCATTTGATATGGGAATATTGTTTCTATCGGAATTGTTGCAGCAGAATTATTCAGAAAATAATCCTATTTTTACCTTTAGAAAATTTCACAAAAATATAAACATAAATGAAATTTTGTTCATACAATTTTTTTTTTAAATTTTCTGGGAAAAAATCCTTTTTTATTTTAAATACAGTACTAATTTTACATAATTATTGCACATAAATTTGTTTCAATCAAGAACAATTTCAAATGTTTGTTGTATACTTTATTCCTATTTTTGCATTTCCTGTGGAAAAGGGTACAAAGTGAATACAGATTATCTCAATTGGAGTTGGAACTTGGCTTATATAGAATCTATTTTTCACACCATTATTATAAATATCACCTCCACTTGTATTTTTTAAAATATATAAATATATAGGTATCAGCAATTAGGATGTTTCTAGCTTATATGGTATCACACAAGAAGATGTGCAGTTTTGTCAAAAATAGCAATTTTGATCTTAAGTTGACTAGAGATGGCCTCCAGCAATCTTGGATACAAGTGCCACTTATCTCATGTTCATGGTTGAGTCACTATAATGTTATAGACTAAACTTCAGTCCTCAGGACCCAACCATAAAACACATAAACATAAATAGATCATGGAATAAATATAATACATGAAACAAAAAAGTATATTCTTAATGTAGATACTTGACCTAATATTCAAGATAACACCATTTTTATAGAAACCAGTTATACTAAGCATTTAATTAGTAACCTTAGTTTCCTGGTTTAGTGGTCAAACCAGATGAGCTAAGACAGTTAAATAAAATAAACAAAATTATTAGCTAAAAAAAATTTAATTTTTCAGCTTTAAGTCATTTATCAAACTTAAACTCAAATAAAAAAAATAAAAAATAAAAAAAAAATGACACAAACATTGTCATAAAAATAAACAGTAAAACTTGTTTAAGATTTCCTTTTTCTAAGTAACAAAAATATAATTAACTTTTAAAATGAAAGCAAACAATAAATCCTTTTTTGAAAAATGCTAAGTCATAGTTACAAACTTATAGATTTACTACCAAAAGAATAACAGGATTAAATTATTGTCAGAATTTCTGGGATGAGGATTCATCATTATTTACACTATTTACATTTGGATTATTTTCCTCATCTTTGTTATTAGGTTGGTGCAAAAATAATGTCGTTTTTTGACGTTAAAAATACGTCACAAACCGACATTTTTGCACCAACCTAATATTTTATCACTTTTCAGACACTGTACCCACCAGCCTTCAACAGGTGTATATTGATCTGGATAACCTAAAGGAAATTCCGAACTGAATCCTTTATTTAATCTACACTCATGTCTAGAGATATCTTGTCTAATTTTTAGTAATGCTCAGTTATTGTTTACTGTTTCCATTGAGTTCAAATACATCTTACCCAGCACAGAGATTGAACTCCCAATTATAATGTCACCAAATTCACAAAGTAACACAATCCACTAGGCTATTATTCCATACTCTATAAAAATAACTGAGCATTTATAAGGGTTGTGATAACAACAACAAAGATGAGTACAACAGTTCTAATCTAAATAGTGTAAATAAGGTTTAAATTAATATTTAAGCTAAGAAAAATTTAAATAAAATTTATGCCCATTAAATTTCAACATAATATCTGACAAATTCCAAAAAACAGTATGAGGTGTTCCAAAAGTCATAGATTTATGAAATAGCAACCAAAGAAAATTTGCACAACGTCATCTTCCATAATTCAACCAATAAAATTTCTTAATAATATATTGTCATATACAGAAACACGATTCCATTTGGTAATTTGGTAAATAAATATAAAATTTACAAGCTTATCAATGTTAATACAACTTTTGGAACACCCAGTACATTCATATCCAAGAAAAACAATTACTAATAAAATTATCAACAAAAATTTAAGTGTAAATATATGGAAAATATGAGAAATGAGAAAGTTTTAAGGAAAATGGAAATGAAAAGGACACTTGCACTTAGAACCAGAAAGAGACATTTAAAATATCTGGCACATATGATGAGGAAAGAAGGCTTTGAGAATTTGATATGCACCAGGACATAGTGAGGGGCAGAGGGAAACAGTGAGTAATCTAATGAGTTTGTGTAAATGTGAGAGTAAAGGAACAAACATTGCTGAGAGCTACAAAGGATAGGAAGTCGTGAAGAGCCATGATCATACAAATCCTGAAGGAATTTGGCAAAGAAAACAAGAAAAAGAAAAATATTTTGGTTGTCTTTTTCTATTTCTTTCTTGAACTTTTACTCGCTTTTTTTTCTTCTTCATTTTTTTTCTTTGCAACTTAAATCAATACAATTTGATATGAAATCAAAAATTTTCTCATCTTTGAAGTATTCTATCACAAGATAATGGTTCCAGTCTTCACATTTTGCTCTTACAAATTACCACTGATAAACCTGATCAAACTTTAAAATTCATTTTTAGAAAAACATGATATATTCCCAAGAGACAGCTTACATAATTGATTTTCTTTACAAAACACCAGGTACAACTCAGTAAATTTGCCTTTTTTTTTTTTTCCTGGAACGCCAAAAATGGATTTATCCTATTTCCACAAAGAATTTCTTCATTTGCCATGAACAGAAACTTCATATTCTAAAAGCTGTCCTTATTTTTAAAGATAATTATAATCTCTTTTTTTTTCTCACCTGAGGAGAAACTGCTCAAGAGTACTTTCTGCTGCTACAAAAGGTTCCTGCCAAATAGAATATAAGTCATTCAAATAGATGCAAGAATCTGTATTCACTGCATCAAAATTGGAACAGTGAAGCTTACGTTTTCCTTTCTAATACCAAAAATGGATATTATTGAGATTTTCTTTCGCCGGAATTCCAGAAAATAATATTCAAAAGAAAGAAGCACCTTGTTTCTGCCATTTCAATAGTTTTTTCTAACATATTTAAAACTAGCTTAAAAACTGCCTTATCAGGCAGCATTTAAGCTAGCTCCTGCAAAGGGATCTTCATTGAGCCTTCATCACAATAAGTAGGAAAGAGTAAATGCGATAGGCAACAATAAACTACAGAAGAACTCTAAATTGATCACTGCATTTGAGTATTGCATTAATATCTAAGCTTACCTTTTAAAAGTTCAACGATAATTCTGCTTAATGTAAAGACAATTTTGATGTACATAGGTCCTTACTTTCCGTACAAACAATTATTTTTTATCATGTAAAAAAATATTGCCAAAAACAATGGCAGTAATGAAAACTTGGGAATCCAAAATTTCAGGATTGCAGGTTTGGATCCGGCCTGGAATATTTTTAATTTGCTCAAGCACCAGCCCAATTCCAAAATGGTATGATATGTTGAGCTACGGCCTCTAAGAGTAAAGTTGAAAAAAGTGTGACACAGTGACATTCACATTTATTATGTAGATGTTCACTTATTCGTTTACTCTATACCATCTATTTTTAGACTATTTATTTCCATTTTGTGACAAACAGGAAAATCACCTACCTCAAAAAAGAGTTTGTGTCTTGTGCATAGTTTGCTGGAAAAAAAAAAAATCCTAGATAATTGCTGTCTTATACATACCTCACGTATGGTAATGTTTTTTTTTTTTTTGTCATCCTCAACTATCATGACCAATCGTAAATTTTACCTTCTCAATAAAAGCCTTTCTTTTTCTTGATGAGGAGGAATATGATTTCTGCTAGTGAGCAAGAGTGAGTTCACTGCATTAGAATTTGTAAGTTGGAATTGTTGAGCCTATTTTATTTTGCCTCTTGGTCTTTTGACATTGGACTTGTGATTTATATACTACTCATCTTTCCTGCCTTTTGGATTTGCAATACCATTTTTGTTGTTTTGGACATGTATTAACAGATTCAAATTTTTATTTTTCATCTTTTTAAATTTTAACAGAACATTTAGTGGCTAGTATATTAAAAAATGAAAGATGAAAAATTTGGAAACTGTATGGAATAAAAATACAATATAAAATTATCTCATTTACATTACAAATCATTATATAATATACATTACTAAACATTATATTATATATATATAACTAAACATTTTATATATATATATATATATATATATATATTACTAAACATTATATATATAAAGAAATATAGTCTTAAGGCATGCTATATTTATGGAATAAAGTGCTCAATATCAGAGATAGAGCGTGTGTAAATATAAAAGTGAACATAGAAGTCAACACTTAGAGGCGACAGTCTGTTTCATGCTATATGCAATCGTCAGGCCACAATATATATAATATATATATATATATTACTAAACATTATATATATATATATATATATATATATATATATTACTAAACATTATATATATATATATATATTACTAAACATTATATATATATATATATTACTAAACATTATATATATATATATATTACTAAACATTATATATATATATATATATTACTAAACATTATATATATATATATATATTACTAAACATTATATATATATATATATATTACTAAACATTATATATATATATATATATATATATATATATATATATATTACTAAACATTATATTATATATATATATATATATATATATTACTAAACATTATATATATATATATATATATATATATATATTACTAAACATTATATATATATATATATATATATATATATATATATTACTAAACATTATATATATATATATATATATATATATTACTAAACATTATATATATATATATATATATATTACTAAACATTATATATATATATATATATATATATATATATTACTAAACATTATATATATATATATATATATATATATTACTAAACATTATATATATATATATATATTACTAAACATTATATATATATATATATATATATTACTAAACATTATATATATATATATATATATATATATATATATATATATTACTAAACATTATATATATATATATATATATATATATATATATATTACTAAACATTATATATATATATATATATATATTACTAAACATTATATATATATATATATATATATTACTAAACATTATATATATATATATATATATATTACTAAACATTATATATATATATATATATATATTACTAAACATTATATATATATATATATATATATATATTACTAAACATTATATATATATATATATATATATATTACTAAACATTATATATATATATATATATATATATATATTACTAAACATTATATATATATATATATATATATTACTAAACATTATATATATATATATATATATATTACTAAACATTATATATATATATATATATATATATTACTAAACATTATATATATATATATATATATATATATATATATATATATATATATTACTAAACATTATATATATATATATATATATATATATATATATTACTAAACATTATATATATATATATATATATATATATATATATATATATATATATTACTAAACATTATATATATATATATATATATATATATATATATATATATATATATATTACTAAACATTATATATATATATATATATATATATATATATATATATATATTACTAAACATTATATTATATATATATATATATATTACTAAACATTATATTATATATATATATATATATATATGTGTGTGTGTGCGTGTGATTTTGTTACATATAAATATTCTCAGATGGAGTATATCTGTAGAAGAGACAAACACAGCTTGTTGAAAACACAACCCACTTTCCAGAATCTGACCAAGATTCAGAATTTGGTGCTAGGAAGCTCTTCTTAGTCAGGCCAAGAACTCTTCAACACATCTTGTGCCTGCCTGTTAATCAATTGACCACAAGTAAGTCAATAATGCCACTAAGAAGCAAGGGGATACTGGGAGTAAAAGAGAATGAAAGGAAGGAGCCAGAAACCCAATTGTAAACATGGAACAAAGGAATATATATATATATATATATATATATATATAGATATATATATATATATATATATATGTAGTGTATTGGTGTATTAGTGTATTATTTAAATATATATTATAAATTATAACAAACAATAAATGTCTATTACATCTGATCATCTGTTCTAATGTTTGCTTTAATTACGGGTGAAAATAAAGACAAAAATAGTCCAACATTTGGATATTTTTTTTTTATTAATCCATTATGATCAGCCATCCTAAGAATGGTTATACATTGCATCTAGTCATTGGTTCTATTCCTTTCCTCTATCATGTGGTATGACGTCATAGAACCGCATCTTGAACTTACAATCTGCATCTGCTATTTCACAACCGTTATCATCACATAGCAATTTTCTATATCAAAATAACAAAATATCATCTTTGACGGTGGATATCTTTGTTTCACATCTGTATAACCAATCTGAGGATTGCTCATGTGATATGAAAGCTTAGGACAAACTTAATAAAAAATATCCAAATGTTGGACAATTTTTGTCTTTATTTTCACCAGAAATTAAACCATCCTGAGTATGATGATAAACTACATCTGCGTCCTGAGTATGACGATAAACTATATCCAACAGCAAGGCCTCTGATCAGGAGGTTTTGAGGAGCATGGAACCACCTCTTAATTGCTTGGCCTGGGGTGGTAGCACCTGTTAGGATCCCAGCTATGGGCAAATAGTTAACACCCAAACTTGTGTAAAAATAGGTTTTAATTCCAGAAATACTTTGTAATAAAAAAAAAATTATTACTAGCTATAATTTTTGAAGGAAAAATTATTATCAGCAATACTTTAAAAAAATACCAGCAATAAAAACAGCTATACATTCTTTAGGAAAAATATAACCAGCTATAGATTTCTTGAAGGAAAAATATTCCCAGAAATAGATTTTTAAAGAAAAACATTACCAGCAATAAAAATTTTGTCGGCATTAAATAATCCACTGAGGTTGATATGCCGTAAAACAAACCAAACCAAATCAAATCAGAAATTAAAGAAAACAGAACAGCTCATGATCAGTCATAATAGACATTCATTGTCTGTTATATTTAATAATATATGTTTAAATATATATGTATATAAGGGTGTATCAACACGTCTCTAGCCTAGTATAGTTGTGAACTGAATTCTAAATGTTCACTGTATAATTTTAGTTTATTTGATTAATGTAGAAACATTGAGTTAAGTGCAAAGTGCATGAAAGAATTTGTTGTAAAATAAGTATTTTTTTATGTTAAAAAAAATAAAAAAAAGAGTAAACTTTCTGAAATTACCAATGTCTCTAATCAACAATGCAAATAAGAAATTCCATTGAGTGGAATAAGGATCGAACAATAAATCTGTAACCTGGTATAGTTGTTAGTTGAAAATTAATTGGGGTCACTCTACCAATAGCAGGAAGACACCCGCTCAAGAGTACTGGAGACGTCTGGATGCATTAATATATCAGTAGATCTTTCTTACTGTAATATCTGAATTTCATTTCATAATTTTCTTGAAATATGTTAAAGTAAGAAAAAAAAAAAAGCATTAAAATTGTTGCACCATTTTTGTTTTTTTAAAAACAGGAAAAATCTAAAAAATAGCTAAGGCTATAAAAATCTGGATGCCTTTGACAAAAATTGTTATTTTCACATATCAAGGTATGAAGAAAAAGGATTCTAAAAAAATCTATGAAAATTATTTTAACTTTATCATATAAAGAGAATTATGTGTGTTAAAATCACAGTTTATATATATGTTCACTTATGCCATTTCAAAATAAGATGGTTTTTGTGATGTGCACTCAGTTGACAGTACTCAGAATCCAAAAATTAAACTAAATGAGAAATAATGAAATTTTCAATATTTCTTTTAAAAATTTGGATTTTATCTGTCTATAGCTTTGAGATGAGGTATTATGATTACTTGTATTATTTACATTATTTGAACTGATATCCTCATCTTCACAACATTTCGGTCATTGTATGTGCTGGCCTTCTTCAGATGATTGGAATTTCAAACCGAACCCCTTATTTCATTGACTGGGGTAGATTGTTCTAGTTCCACATGCTATGCCTCTTCCATATGTCTCAATTATTTCCCTTTCACTCAACTCTCATTTTATGATCTCTGTGGGATAATGTTGAAATAATAGACAGAGAGTATCACTGGAAAATACGACAACAAGTACATACGCTAGGCCACAAAAATCTCCTGAACCGAACAAGCATAGAAATGATTACAATATGGGAGTTAGTAATAAAGAATACTAGAGCTTTGGTTAGAAAAAAAAAAAAAAAAAAAAAAGCAATAATAATAACAAAAAAAAAAAAAAATTGCAACGTGAGCACAAGTAAAAAAAATATGGTTGCCAAGACATTAGGTTTATAAGTCCCAGAAATTCATACACAGATATCCTCAAGGGCACATGACCCAGTGGATAGAGATGTTGGTTAGATCCAGTGACTAGACCCAAAGAGTTGTGATTTCAATACCAGGATACAGCAGTGGTGAACCAATTGAGAAATCTGGAAGAGTCATGGCACGTGGAACTAGAACAATCTATCCCTGTGGACGAAATAAAGAGTTTGGTTCAAAATTTCAGTCATCTGAAGAAGGTCGGAGTGTACAACAGCTAAAATGTTATGAATATGGCAATGAAGATGAGGATATCAGTCCAAATAATACAATTAATTTGGATTTTACTTATGAATAACTGAAATATTTATCTATATTCACTCCCCACACCCTATTTTATTTTATGATATCTCATTATCATTTTGAGTTTTTATCAATACCCTATTTAAAAATGTAACCAAAATGTTTTAAATGTTACTCTTAGGTTTGTTTGATTTTTGTTTTGTTTTTTCTTAATTCTGTTAAAAGGATAATAACCCCATTTATGGCCATCATTTTTGCATTATAATTCGGGTAATGAAAACATAAAATTGTTTTTAAATTCTTCAGAAATTTAGCTATTTCACATCTAAATGCTAAGTAGTTCTTTAAGTAGAAACCAACTTTTATCTTTTGGTCTTATTGCAAAAAATGAAATTTTTTTTCTCCACAAAATTAGAAAAGGAATTCCCAATGATGTCAAAAACTGTGGAATTTCATAGATTCTCAGAAAAGATTCATTCTTGTCTAATATGTCATTGACTTCTTAGTCTCTGTCAAGGTAAAAAATGAAGGTTAACAGTTTCCAGATGCTAATGCCTGAGCATGTATGGTAATTATAACGGAGATGTTTGCACAAATGCTGACTCATCGTCATCTTCTTTAATCAATATAGCATGCCAATCATAAGACATTTTTGTTAAAATAGTTGGTGATGGATTAAACTGCAGGGAGAAGTGGATTCATGCATTTCCTGAATACATGAAAGCAAAGACAATATAGACAACCACATCCAAAATTTGGTTCATTTGACTCATTTGCCATGCAGTCCTGTAAATCATTACATTATCCCAGGCTTTCCTATACACGCATAACACTAAAATGTATGATGCTTTCTTGTATTATATATATATATATATATATATATATATATATCACATTGAAATCTTGAATGCTTTTAACACAAGGTCTGTTCACAAATGGACCAATCATTTAATATAAAAAAAAAAGCCTACTTAGGACAATGTCACATTCATCCTCCTCATAGTATTCTCTTTGGGACACCATACACTTATACCAGTAGTTCCTGCACTTTACCAAATAGTCTGCAAAGTTCTCTTCCAGAATTCTCCTTAATCTCAACCACAGACTAAAATCTCCTTTCTTTCAACAGCAATAGCTACAAGTTCAAGGGAGCCAATTCTGAACTGTGAAAGAACAGACAAACCTGGATGATGCGATCTAATGTTTTTAAAAAATAAAAATTGCACAAGCTGCAAAGAAATCTACTTGCTCAGTCATTGTGAATATGACAGTCACACAGTAAACAAACTTAGTGAAGACTAAGTAACCTAGTTAAAGTGTGTTCATGTAAGTACAGTAAAATTCTCTGTTTAACAAGTTACATCCTTGCAACCAGTTCTCAGATTCAAAATAGGTATTTTTTTTTAAATATTAATAAACCCCGTGTATCCTCAGTCAGTCAGTTATGTGTTATGTGTGATACATGCTTAGGCGATGATGTATATTTCAATACATGACTGATGAGGCAGATTTTTTCCCCCCGCAGTAGGTTGCCATTTCTTTCCGCGGTAGACCAGTTGCCATCGAAGGCTTATAGAACCCAGTCTGTCCTGCTATTTACCCATAACTGGGGGAGAAGAGGATTTATACCTTTCCCAAGGGTATTAGCACATAAGTCAATGTAATGGATTCGACTGGAATTCAAACTCGGCTCTCCGATTCTTCAATCTGAGCCACTATCCATTATTCCACCTAGTACTTCTTACTGATTTGCTTGGGTGAAATGATTTAAAAAAAAAAAAAAAAAAAAAAAATGAATTTTTAAATATTGATTAATATTAATAACTATAAATATTCTTCAAGTGCAGCTGAGTAGCTAATAGAATCGGTAAACTCTGTCAAAACTTGACACGGGCTGCTTACATTCACTTTGTACAAAGGCACAAATTTGTTTCCACCTGTGCTGTCTTGCTGACAAATACCTTGCCAAATTGTCTTGTCACTAACATGCAACAATAATTGATAGTGAAAAAGAATGGGTGAGCAAAAACTCAGGCAAAACACTCACATTACTACCTTTGTAATAAAGCTGTTACCACTATTGCTAACTTCGACATTGTCTAATACAAATAATATCAAAAATGAAAAACAATATCAACTAATTACAACAGGCACTGCACAATTAATTCTACTGTAATCACACAATAGCAATTTGAAAAGGAGTTAACGAACTTGTCAAAACAAAAATAAATAAAAAACGAAACAAAAAGCAAAGTTTCCTAATTTTGAAATGTTGGTGTCAAGAAGAATATCTGGCAAGAAATTCATAACTAAGAATTTCATGGCAGAACATGATTGTGGGTAAATTCCTTAATGGATAAAAATGCCACGGAACAATATTAAATAAAATATAGAAGAATGATTCTCAATCATTTTTCTTCTTAACTCTGAGAAAGAAACATAAGAATGAATAGTCAGATTCTTCTTAGACTCATTCCATTTTTTTTTATTAAAATAAATAAAACAAAAAAAATTACAAAATTACTTTACTGTCTTTGAAAAATAATGACAGTGTGAAGTGATGTAAGTGTTAATGGTATAGAAATTGAAATTGGAGAAATACTCTAGAGAAAAGCATGAGCCCACTATTCCCTACACCTAGTCTAATCACCAAATGACTTGTCATTCATATGGCTGACAGAAAAGGATTCAGTCTGGTCAGTGATTCTTCCATACGACAGGTACTATTTGACTCAACCCAGCTTGTCACATGTCACAGAGCGGTCTTACAGTGTCCCTCTTATCATTTATTTTTTTTAATCTGAGACAAACAAAGTTATATAATAAAATTGAATTTACAGCTCCAGTTTTACCTTTTGGTACTTACAAATATCAAAACAAGAAATGGGAGAAAACTTAAATTACTTTTTCCCACCTTTGAGAATATTAAACAAAATGCACCAAATTGTAAATTTCTTTCATTTACCTAAAAGAATACTTCAAAATGAAATTAAATACTTGGATTTAATTCAAAATAATTTTATTTTTATTATTGAACACGATATAATGAAAAAAGAAGAAGTATTATTTTCTCTACTCTGATAATTTCTCACAAATTAGGAAACAGATTTAAATGGAAATGATAAATTCAAAAGACAAAATATTTTAAGTCAAAAAGAAATAAGAAACTGACAGAAAACGAATAAGAAAGAAAAATGTAAGAAAACTGACATAAATTGTTTACTCTTATTGCTAAAATTTGTATGAATATAGAACAAAGTAATAATAAGTTTAAAAATTTAGTCTAATCTTATTGGTCCCAAACTAACAACTCAGTTTCAATTACTTTCTCACCATCATAACATAGCTTCTCTGTGTGTCTTTGTTTTTATTAATATTTTCATGGTAATTGTTCTGATGAGGTTTCCTCTTTGGTACCTCAGCTATTCAAATTTAAAAGCAACATTAGATTGGCAGCTAGATCTAATCATTTTACAGTTGAAATTGCTAGATGTAATCATAAGTTCTCTGCTAACAGTTTCTTCTCCCTTGTGAAGCGCTGTCAACAACAATATTAAAAAATTTAAATGACATATCAATCATCATCATCTGTCTTCTTTGAATAGCATTCTTTTATTGTCCATCTTTTTTTCCTTTACTCTCAGTAACCTGTTGCATCTTGGTGGCTTTTATCAACTTTTGCTTGAGGTGAAATAAAGATAAAAAAAAGAAAAGTATTTAGATTTCAAGCTACTATAACTACATGTTGTAACCTAGGGAAGGTTACTGAATAGAATAATCACATGAAGGTTGGTAATGAACAATAATACTTAGGACAAGAACAACACATATAAGATTTGCCAGCAGCACGTAGAAGTAGTAGTCAATTGCTAGAAGTGAGTCAAATGAATTCCACAATGAATCTCCAACTGCAGACCCACATACAGTGTTTACTACGGTATTTATGTGAATGGGGACAAACCCATTATCTTAGGTATGTTATAACACTACTATTAGGCAAGAAACAATATGGCAAAGAATCAGAAGTGGCAACAAGTATAGTTCTAAACCCTGCTCAACCATAAGGCTTCTGTTCCTGAATTGGTAAAGTTGTCATCAAATGACCTCACAAAATTCTTTTCGAAGTTACTTCTGTATATTTATTTCACATAGTTAACTAAGTTGGAATGTATTTCTATGGAATTAATCGCATTATTATAATAATGGTAATATTAGCCATTTCCTTATAAGGAAACATTAAGCATTAGCATTAAGCAGCCAGTGCTGCCTTTAAATGAGATTTACAAAATCTTTCTTTCAAAATGTTTTTTCAGGAAAATAGTTTTCTCAAGTCCAATAGCTGTAATCATTCTTTCCAGAATTGATGGGGGCTTCTTTCCTAACCTTTTGTTTGAAGTAATGTGGAACACCAACCTCTTGTTTATTTTATTCCCTATTTGAGTTACATGTTCTGTCCATTTTAGCTGTTGCCATTGTTGAAAGTCCAAGTTATGCAGTTTCTGATATCTGGTACAGTTCTTTGTGATTTTGAAACACGAGTCTATGAGGTTTGAAGAAAGATGGTCCTCATTCAGACCTACATGCTTCACACTCAAAGCTATGGACATTAAGACTCTTAAATGCCCAGGTTGATAGGCATCAATTACAATATTTAAAAAACAGGGATGTCTACTCAAAGGACTATACTGTTTTATAGTAATAAGAAATTAGAGGGTATGTTGACCTAGACTATCGTAATAAAAAAATATCAATAGTAAGATGAAGAATAAAAACTTAATAAAACTGTTCATCTTAGAATTCCAACAACTAAAAACAAATGAGTCATCAGTGCAACAAAATTTAAAGATCAGCTTGATAAACTTTGAGCAGCTGTTTAGAATCTCGTAACTGGAATAATTCATATTCTGACATTTTTGCAATTTGTCATACCAGATTTTCAAGCAGCCTCAGAACTAGAAAAAGGCTGAGAGCAATATGCAATGTAATTAATCACATCTGAAATAGCATTAGACATGAATTATATCATTAACATAGTCAAATTTTTGCAGAAACAGGGGAACACTGCAATTTAATTCATTTGCAGAAGTAATCCGACTTTCTTGGTTTAGATCAAGTAAAACAAACAAAAACATTATAATAAACTTCTATTAAAAGCTCAATCCAAAAAAGATCACCTTTTTGTCAACAAACATTTATCTTATTGGTTTGGTTTGTTTTACAGCATATCAACCTCAATGGGTTATTTAATGCCGACAAAATTTTTATTGCTGGTAATGTTTTTTTCCTTCAAAAATCTATTTCTGGTAATATTTTTTCCTTCAAAAAATCCATTTCTGGTAATACATTTTTCTTCAAAATGTATTGCTTGTAATTTTTTTTTTCAAAAATGTATGGCTGGTAATAATTTTTTCCTTCAAAAATTTATTGCTGGTAATAATTTTTTTACAAAGTATTTCTGGTATTAAAACCTATTTTTACACAAGTTTGGGTGTTAATTATTTGCCCATAGCTAGGACCCTAACAGGTGCTACCACCCCAGACCAGGCAATTAAGAGGTGTTTCCACACTCCTCAAAACCTCCTGATCAAAAGTTGGATGAAGTTTATCGTCATACTCAGGACACAAACAATTATTGTTCCTGGTCTAAGAGATGGATTAGTGCTATTGTGGCTCAGACATCCAGCATTATTGCTTTTAAAACATCACATTTGTTCACTGTGCCTGTTGTGATTGGGATGTCTGACATTATTGGTTTGAAGTTGTCAAACTTCAATTGCTGAATAGGCTTCATGGTATATTGAAACATATGAAACTGTTCAACAGTTTCAGATAATTTCAATCCCAATCATCCATGGCAATAAGCTTGCCATTATGATCACAAGGGTCTTGATATATTAAATCTGGAATCTATCTCCATTTATGGTAATAAAATATAAAACCTACTTTCAAATAATAACAGTGTTTTTAGAATTGAGAAATAAAGAAATTCTATCATTTCTTTAATTATTTTCAATTTTTTACTAATTAAAAAGAAAAAAATTCAATTTGCTTTTCCTAGAATTTGTTATTTTGTAAAGAGCCTATCAAATTCTAAAGTAAATTTTTAGAGGAAAGTAGAAAATGAATTTCTGGTTGCAGCTAAAAACTCTCATAAAAATCATAAAATGTAAAATTATTTGACTCACTGAACTCCTGCATCTGGATGAAAACAGAAACTATGTAGCCATCCACTAGTCTTGAGAGAGTATGGAGCATATTTATGTGGTTAGGTAATTCCTGTTTCAGACACATTTGTGTTTGTTTAACACCCACAAGGTCGACCTGTGGTTTTTACTGCAACTATGCTGAGAGGTTACAGTTTCTGGAAGAGAGTGCATAATCTGATGTGATCATCAGTCTGAAGAAGGCCAGTAAGCTTGAAACTTCCATATATCTAAACTATAATTACAAATCAATTTTGGAGAGTAAAAATTTAAACTGAAATGTGTAAGAAATTTTCCAAGTGTTCAAATGAAATCAAGAATATACGCACTTTCTACAAAAGGATCACAATATATGGAAAAAGAAAGCAGTGTCAATTTAAACTGAAGTCAGGTAAAATTATATATAATTTATCTATTTTCAGCCTGTTGGGTTGTTTAACTTATCCCTGTTGAAGATTCCTGCTCAGGTATATTTGTCTTTCTTTCACACCCACAGAGCCAACCAATGGTTTATACTACAACAATGCTGAATAGACCTTAGTTTCTAGGAGAGCACATATTCTAGCATAATCAGAAGTTGAACACGCTCTTCAGTCACAATGACTTGTCACTTTGTGCTAGTCCAATCACTGCCATTTTCCAAACAGATTCATCTACCCAATTTCACTCACAAAGTTAGAGCCAACTAGTAGTATGGTGTTCATGCACATTGTGATCATCTTCTCAGTTTGATATTATCAAAAATTCACCTCCTTTATAAATTGATCATGTTGAGTCTCATAATAGGAATGTTAACATTTTAACCAGTTGGTCACTAAACAGAAAGTAAATACTACAATAATGAAACTTTTTCCTGATGTCTGAAATAGATCTCTGAATTTGTTTTGGCAATTCTCTTGTTTACCTCTTCCCTTCCAGAAGGAGATGCAGGTTAGTGTGCATGGTTTGGGGGAGGGGGTGTCATCCTCTTCTCGTTCCTCATTCTTCAATATCATAGTTTAGAGTGAAGTAAATAAATGAGAAATTCCCATTGACAAAGTATCTATAGTCCTTTTTGACGGAAGTCATTCACAACTTTGTGCATACAAATCCCAAATTAGGGGCACTAGTGAGAAAAAATTGCTCCATTCCTTAAAATTAGGGAAAAATATTTTTGTGCCTAATTTTTGTTGATTAGCATTCATTATACCTTCTGCTACTCACTACGTTTGCCAGGAAACAAAAAATACTTTTTTTTTTTTTTTTTACCATTTTAGAAGGTGGTGTGGGGTCTGGTTCATAATTTAAATACAGTATCAGGTTGATCCCTGGTGTCTTTTTTCTAAAGAGTTATTTTTACCTTGTTTTTATTTACAAATGTTTAAATTGTCCATGTCATTGATATCTGTATACAACTGATGTTGCCCTTTTTCCCAATTTTTAAATAAACTTGGAAATAAGTTTTTTTTGTTTTTTGGGGGGGGTTTTTTGCAAAAAAGTTTAATATACTTTTCTTTTTGGTTTTATTTCACAGAAGTACAAAGTTCCTGCATGATAAAATAATAATAATAATAATTTCAATCCAATCCAATATTTTTGATGTCATGTTTTCTGAGTAATTCTTAAACGGTTATATTCTTATATTCTAACTATTCTTGTATTAAATACAAATAAGTTATAAATATATTTAAATAAGCAAGAAGCAAGGTAATACATACATGATATTTATCATAGTTATTAATAAAGATTCTTTTAAAAGAAAATAATATAATCAAACAAAAGAAATAATATTTGATTTTAAGATAGATACATCATTAAAAACTTTAAAAAAATAAAAAGAAAACATTGTTTTAATTTATAAATTTTACTCAACCAAAATTAAAAAAACAAACAAAAAGAAACAGTAAAACTTTCAAACATTTTACTATTAATTAATTACCTTGAAATGGGAAATTAGTCTAAAAACATCCATAATGCTGATGACTAAAACTCTGTGTGTGTATGTTTGTCTGTGTCTGCTAGGCTTAAGGTCTTGTAAAGTAGAGTTACAGCCCTTGTCAATGATGTCAGGGGAAATATTTTAACATAGAAAATGTCCTACATAAATAAAAAAGCATCCTCTTGGCATCAATTTAAACTGACACCACCTTTTTCTTTCCTATATATTGTGATCATTTTGCTTAAGTTTTTTCTTTTCTTGATTTCAGATGAAAATGTGAAAACTTTCCTCTTTCCAAAAATGTAGTTCATAATTCCAGTTTAAATATATATATATAAAAAAAATAAAGTGTCAGTTTAAATTGATGCCAGGATATGGATTAATGCATAAAATGAAATTTTTAAATTTTTATGTACTTGTCAGACAAATGTAATTATATAAATACATGTAACTCCACTAAAATTCAGCTTAGTCTGGTACAAGGCTATAGTAGTAGAAAACTAAATTCATGACACTAGTAGGCTTGCTAATAAAAATGCTATAGTAACTACTCATCCCTCTGATATTGAAAAACTAACCAAGAAAACCTACTTTTAGAATTTACAAGATTAACTGTTTCTGTTATATATTCTATACGTTCTGGTGTCTTAGATTCAGCCTCTTTCTCGTGCTCCACTGTGTTTTTCTAAAAATACTTTCATGGTAATTGTTCGAGTGGGCTCTTCACTATGGTACCTAGAGTCTTTCAATTTAAGCACAATACTAGATTTGCAACAAGGTATCATCAATTGACAGTTGTGTTGGCTAGATGTAACTGTAAGTTCTATGCGAACAGTTTCTTTTCTTGCACTTCTCACTTGTGTAACTCCCTTCCGGCTCCATGCCTTCCAATCAACATTAATCTGCAAAAATTTAAATGCAATGACAATTGCTATCTACTGCCCAATTACTCTTTTTTTGTTCTTGATTGTTAGCAATGTTTCCGTTGCTAACTCTTCCACACACAATAACCCCTTGCATCTCAGTGGCTTTATTACCTTGCTTGGAGGGGAGGACTTGATTAAAAAATTTTATTTTTGTAATGTTTTTTCAAGTTTATAATATATTTAATTTACGTTATCTCAGATTTTATTATACAAATCTTTATTTTCACAATAAAATTGATATTAACAAAATTTTCAGAATATGTTTATAAGATATTATGCAAGCTCAGGTTTATTACAACCATTTTTATTAGAAATATTGAAAATATATATCATAAAATAGTTATTCCCATTTATTTTTTAAAATTTGAGATATATAAACATCGTCATTACTTCAGATGTTATCATAGTAGATACTCATATTTGAAACAGACACTCCATTTTTATTTTAAACAGTGTGCATTATGTCTATCATCTATTGACCTGTTGCGCATACGAAAAATTATAATAAAGATAATGTGCTTTCTGGCAGGGATTGAACATGCATCCACCTTTGTAAGATAAATTATCATTTCAAAGTAGTAACCCCCCCCCCCCCAAGATGTAAGGCATTACTAAGTGTGACAGAATATGAGAAAAAGAAAAACATCATGAAGGAGATAGAGAGAACAAAAGAACAGGAAATAAAAAAAAAAAATAACGAATGAAATTATGTTTAAATTTCTGAAGATCAAGTTGATTGTTCCAAAATCATCAAATAAATTAAATGGCCAAGAGGCTGTTTAGATATTAATCCAAAAGAAAACTTGTAGATCTTCATTAAATGAAAGATATGAGGGAATGGAAAACAATATACAAACTTCAGTCACTTTCCCACCACTGCTTCCCTCTGCCTTTTCTATAAATATTTTCATGATAATAGCTCTGATGAACTTTCTTCTAGACTATGAATTTAGGCAGAGTACTAGATTTGTAGTAAGGTTTCATTTCACAATTGAAATAGCTAGATGTAACCATAATTTCTATGGTAACAATTTCTTCTATTGCACTTATCACTTGTGCAATTCTCTTCTGGCTTCTTGCTTCCTAATCAAGTTTGATTTTCAAAAAGTTAAATGCAATGACAATGGTCATCTTCTGTTTTCTTAATTACTTGTTCTTTTATTGTCCTTTCTCATAGTAGTATTTTCTGATACTCTCTGACACATATACAAAATTATGTACAAAACATTCAGTTGATGGCACAAAATAACATTCAAAATGTTTAAAATTTGGCATAAAGAAAACCATAGATGTGTTGATATGCCTCAAGAAACAACAAACATACTTCTCATTTGTGAAACACTCTTCTGGCTTCTTGCTTCCCAATCAACTTTGATCTTCAAAAATTTAAACATAATGTCAATTGTTATCTTTTGTCTTCTTAATTCTTGTTCTTTTATTGTTCTCTCTCCTTAATAGTAGTTTTTCTCATATTCTCTAACACTCAGTAACCTCTTGCATCCTAGTGGCTTTTTTTCCTTTGATTTTCAAATATTTAAAGGCAATGTCAATTCTTATTTTTTGTCTTCTTAATTCTTGTTCTTTTATGATTGTCTCTCCTTAACAGTATTTTTCTTATACCTCTCTAATAATCAGTAACTTCTAGTATCTTAGTGGCTTTATTGCCTTACTTGGGGTGAAATGACTAAAAAAGAAAAAGAATAGTTTTCTGGGAAGTAATATGAACTGCCACAAGAAAGGGTTAAATCAAAGGGTCATAGATCAATGAAGGTTAAAAATGTTAATGAGTTCAGATTAACAGGTAAAATAATAAAATAATCATCTACTCAGATACTGTGTTAATCAAATATATGTTTCTATAACCATATATCCTTTGGATATATTTATCAAAATCAAACATATGCTGTACTTTGTTTGCATAATAAAATCTGATACACCCAAATCCAGTTGTTATCAATATTTTTTTGGCCAATATTGGTTGGATGATAATTAGTTTTATTATTAAAATATTGGATAATAAAATCTCATACAGTGTCTGATTTTTATTAGATTTCTATTTTTTTAATGAAAAAATCAAATTTATTTATTCTCTATATTTCTTTTAAGTCTTATTTATAGTTTGCAAATTATGATTTTATCCATTCTACTGATAAATAGAGAAAGGAATATAGACATGGACATATAAGTCAAAACATATACAGATATCGAAGCTATGAGTAGTGATAAATGCTCACATTTGTGTACAGTTTTATATTATCAACTGCAGGATCAAACTTAGTAAATAAGAAATTTTGAAGATATTGAATTAATTTGAAGAACCCAAGAAAATGACTGGTCTTGTGAATGTGATAGTTTAATTTTACTTACTAGTTCCGGAGGTCAATGTTCAATAAATCAAAAATTAGAATGCTGACTTTCAAGGCCAGAAAGCCTCCCATACAATATTATGAATTATATTTGGCTATGCTTAATAAATACATATAGATCCATAGAAATCAAAGCAAATATATAAAATTCAGATATTTTGAAATGAACTTACAGTTAAAATATTATTGGTAAGTTCATTTTTGTTTCTTTGTTTCTTTTCATTATTGAGAGAAAATCTTTCTGAACATATTTGATTTCAGAAATTTATTAGGTTGGTGCAAAAATAATGACGTAATAATGTCGTTTTTTTTACGTTAAAAAATACGTCAAAAAACGACATTATTACGTCATTATTTTTGCACCAACCTAATAGATATCACATTAATGCATTAGAATTGATTAAAGTCAGAATTTTACAGAAAGAACTCATTCTTAGCCACATCTATTTTGAGAAGCTATTACTCTCTTGTATCTGAAAATATTTTAAGTGTGAGCTTTATACTCTAGAGCCTCAAAGACATGTAACAAATTATTTTCTGTAAAACAGCATTCAGTCAATAAGAAACGTTTGTAAAGGAATGCCATTCCAAAAGTACTAGATTCGCATTTAGGCCTCATTGTTTTACAATTGAAATGGTTAGATATAACTGTAAGTTCTATGCTAACAGATTCTTCTCTTGCACTTCTTGCATGTTGTGGAACTATCTTCTGGTTTCTTGCTTTCCAGTCAACTTTGATAATCAAAAATTTCAATGCAATGTCAATCATTATCTTTTTTTCTTCTTAATTCTTGTTCTTTTATTTTTCCCTCCCCTTAATAATGTTTTTATTTGTCTCATATTCTTTCACACAGAAACCTGTAGTATCTTAGTGGCTTTATTGCCTTGCTTGAGATGAAATGATTAAAAAAACAAGGCAAAAGATAAATTATTCTGAGTGACCGAGACAGGACGTAAAAAATAGTTTTAGCATAGAGATGGAAGTTTGGTTATCTGCTTAATGTTTACTTTTGGAAATCATAAAAAGACATAAAATCAACATGAGGAAAATGAAATATTTTAAAAACAATTTCAAAATTAATTACCACATTTACCAGCATATAAGATGCATATTTAAATTTGTAAAAAGTATGAAAATCTCATGTGGTATCAGATGTGTTGGTATTATAAAAATTGGCCATCTACCATAGCTGGAACTGGACAGCTATCAGGCTTGAATGAGTTGCAAAAAATAATCCTCTTCAAATGTTTGTAAACTATACATTTTATTGTCCAGCAAATATGCTAATCATCTCTAATACTAAAAAATAATAAGCTATTGATGTGATATTAAAGGCTCCATTTCTTACTCTTAAATAAAATATATCACAAATATCCAGAACAAGAAAGGAAATTTATTGTTAAAGCATATACCTGCATCATAAAACAGAACAATGATTATAGATGATAGATCTCCAAAGCAAAGTATTAAGAAGCAGGAAAATTTCATTAGAAATGAAAAGAAAAGATTTTACTGTACTGTTAAATAATATCAGTCTTCCTATATGGCAGGGAATGCTAGACAATCTCCTTACAGATGAAGAAGAGGTCTGAAACAACAAAAATGTTGTCCTACAGAAGGATACTGAGAATACCATAGACTGAATACGTGAGCAATGATGAAGTTTCAGAGAAAATGGAAACAAAAGGGAAACTTATACTTAACATCAGAAAAATTGAGTTGAAATTTCAACATAATGAAGAAAATGATCTTGGAAATTTTGATATCCACAGTATAGAGTAAAGGCAAGATGGACAGAGGAAAAGAACACATAAGCTACCTAGCAAGCTTGAGTAAATGGATAGCAGAACAGAGTTTAGAACAGAGAATTAAAAGACAGAATTTATTAAGAGCTACAAAGGACAGGAAATTGTGGAGAGCCGTGATTGCCAAATGTGTATGATATTTCTTTTACGATATTTTTTGGTATAGATGAGCCCAGTAATAAAAAGATATCTCTAACTCTGCATTTACATTTATGAATTAAAAAAACTAAAAGTATTGAGAACATGATCTCAATACTTTAAAAGCACAATTCATAAAAATTTAATGAGAAAAGAGAAGTCAATAATAGCTTAAAAGCTTCAACAAGCATTATTGTTCAAGGAAGTCAATTTCTCTATCACATTTACCAGCTAAGTACTATTATAGTATATTTTAAAAGTAATTCTTATCATTAAGATATCGTTTAATATAATTTCCATAAAATCCTATTTCATATCCTATTGAGTTGTTATCTTAATTCCTACTCACCCTACCCCACACTCTTGAGTTATGCTGAGGAGATTAGGCACTCCTGTATTTTTGACTTTGCATCTACAATTCAATTTCATGTGTTAATTTTTCTGATTTGATATACACATGTTACAACAGAAAGAGAAAAATCAATTCCACTTGTGATATTCTCAGAGGGATGTGAATAAAAATTGAAATATTAACAAAATCATCAAAAAATCTTGATATTGGTTATCTAAAACATGCTTTTATTGTATAGTTTTATATATAATTGTATGGTTTAGAATTTGCTATTTTTATAGATGAAGTGTGCTCAATATCAAGGATAGAGCATTTTCAGAAATAAACAGTGTGAGCTTAGAAATCAATATTGCATGGGGACTAACAGCCTTATGGTGTGAAACAGCAAGTGTGTGTGTGTAGCAATTTTACTAAGAATAGCTTAGATGTGGCACAAGGCCAAAAGTATGGAATGCCCAGTGAGGATTGAACTCACTACTCAGTAGTAATTGATCTATCAAAATAAGCTCAATTATATATATATATATATATATATATATATATATATATATATATATATATATAAATTTCCAAGAGGATAGAATCCAGGTAGAACTCAATGTCCAGGACAGAGTAAGAATATAATATAAAAGGCTCAAATACTAATATTCCATAGTTACAATTTATTACATTGGAATCATAATCACAATCCAATTCATCAGAACTACAAATTCAAAAAGAAATCAGAAAATATATATATTTATATATTTTCTGATTTCTTTTTAAATTTGTAGATCTGATGAATTGGATTGTGATTATGATTCCAATGTAATAAATTATAACCATGGAATATTAGTGTTTGAGCTATATATATATATATATATATATATATATATATATATCAGGATCAGTGTCATTAATTTTTTTATTATACTTTTCCAGTTTGTGCATAAACAGTAATGGAGTCTGTTCAAATTCACTGTTAAGAGACTAATTTCTTTAAAATTTAAGAAGGTATATACACCGTTTTAATCATTTCACCTCAAGCAAGGCATTAAAAGCCACTAATAAGCAAGGGGTTACTGAGTGTGAAAGAATATGAGAAAAAGAAAACATTAAGCAGAGAGAAAAATAAAAGAACAAGAATTAAGAAGACAGAAGATAATGGTTGACATATTGTATTTAAATTTTTGAAGATAAAACTTGAATGGAAAGCAAGAAGCCAAAAGAGTTCCACAATAAGTGAGAAGTGCAAGAGAAGAAACTGTTGGTATAGAACTTACAGTTACATCTAGCCACCATTTCAACTGTAAAATGGTGAAACCTCACTGCCAACATAGTTCTGCATTTGAGTTTGTAAAGCCTAGGTATCAAAGAGGAAAGCTTATCAGAACAATTAACATGAACATATTTATAAAAAAGACACAGGGAAGCTACGTTACGATAATGGTAATGTGACTGAAGCTGAGATGTATTGGATACATCTACATCTACAGTTGAAATTATGCTTCTAAAAATTCCTATGATGAAATCAATCAAAACTTTTCTGTATTGTAACTGATAGCATTAACATTCTTGATAACGACCAGTGATGGTTGAAAATATTCAAACAAAACTATTATGAACTTTGGATGGTTTCTTTTTAAATTTGATCAGTGTTACTGTATATATAGAAACTGGAAAATATAATAAAATATTCAATAAACAGACCTTGTAGGTCAAATTTATTGAAAAATACGGGAATGTGTGTGTGTGTGTGTGTGTGTGTGTGTGTGTGTATGTGTGGAGAAAGAGGTGTAAATACATTTTATGGACTCCCATTTCACACCAGATGTTCCTTTTATCACTGATAAGCCTTGAAATGTTATGCCTCATGAAGGATAAACAATAGAGTACAGATCAAACATGGTTGAATATTGTATTTAGCTGTAGAACTATGTTTATATAGCACACAAAAGAAAATGAATAGTTGTAGAAATGAAAAATAATTGAACTTATAAACAAACTCTTAAAAATTTAATTTCTTCTATTTTGCAAACATTTTTTTCTTTTCTTTATTTTTCTTTTAAAGAGAATGAAGAATGACTAAATTTAATTGCTTTCTGAATGTATTGTACAAAATATTATGAATACAATGCATTCAAAGAATTATCATATATAAGTTTACCTACGCTGTAATTTTTATGGTATATTTTGTGATGTCCTTACAATTATTAGGTTTTCACATGTCAATCTTTTAATGCTTTCTGCAATCACACACACACACACACATATATATATATGTGGTACCTCCAAATATTTGCTAAAAACAAACTTTTGAAAGAAAAAAAAAAGTTTTATTGTCAAAATTTGTATGTTATTATTAAGAGGAAAGACCAACGGATTTTTTGATTATTTAAAATATATTTTTTAATTCTTTTTAGAACCTTCAAAATTTTGGTTTATAAACTATTTTTAATAGTTGGATTTTAATGAAATTTGCAAGACTTATTCACAAATGAATGAAATTATTTTAGAAACATTTCTTTTTTTTTAGAAAATCTTAATAAAAATATATATATATATCTTTTTACATTAGATAATTTAACAATATTTTGTGAAATTCATTTTTGTACACCTTAGTGTTTATATCAGTCATAAGCACTTTTTTTGTGTGAAAAAGTCCCCCAGTTGCTGAAAATCTATACTGAATCATAAAATAAAAAATGCAACAAAAGTAAGACATTATTTAATTAGAAAAACTCTTAATTACTTTTATGAATAAAATATTTTATGGATACTATTGTCTCAAAAAATTCTTTTCATTTGATGAATAATGAATTTTTAGAAGAATTGTTTTAATTTTTTTAACATTTTAATTAGAATAATTTATAAAGTTTTAAATCTTTTAAAATTCTGCATTAATTTGTAGTAGATAGGTGATACTGTTAAGTAAAAACTATATTTACTAATCATAAGTGCAAAAACTTACAATTCATTTACCCCCTCGTATTTAAAAGAGAATTTTTTTATTTTTTTTTGTGTGGTTAAATGTACTTATTTTTCTAAATACATATGTCTATACAAAATATTATCCAAAAATAAGAGTGATAACTATAGTAAATTTAAAGCCAAAGTATCTAAAATTCAATAAACATTACTAAGAATATTTTCCTAAATTTTTAAAATTACTGGGTAGTAAAAAAATTATATGAAAAAACACAACAGTGTTCATAATATATTTTATATATAAAAGCAATTAAAAGCTTTTCTAATTAAATAATGTCTTTTTTCTAACAGATGGTGCCCAACTGATCCTACCATACTATGTAGTCGGCAAAATCAAAAATAGACAACACATATGTGCAAAATTAAAAACATAAAATAGCGACAATTTACTTATCGCACTGTGTGTGTGTGTGTGTGTGTGTGTGTGTGTGTATATATATATATATATATATATATATATATATCTGAAGATGGTCTCAGATGAGATTGAAAGTACTTGGGAAAATAAAAATTATTTAAAAGAAAATTTTGGTATTTTTCTTCATCAATTTTCTACAACCATCAAGACATTTATTTATGAACTTGAAAGGATTAAAACTAAACTAAATAGATATATTACGTCTAAATTATTTAACCAAACCTGCCTGAAAACACAAAACTACAAAGGGACACCACTGTTAAGAAATTCTTAGTTAAGAAAATGTGTCCCCTAGCAAGGAATACATTGTATTAACTAAGATTTCTCAGAAGCCTAGGCAATAATACACACTGTTTAATAAATAAAAATGGGATGTCCATTTCTTTTCAAATACAAGTATCCACTAAAGTTTGAAGCAATAAAAATGTTGTATTGAAAATAAAGCCATTCATCTTTTTAGCAAAAATTGTTGATATCCCCTGGCAAGCAGACAGAGTGATACTTGGAGGGTCTGTCTACGAAACTCTGGAGTCAGGATGTTGAAGGTAACATCAATCAACTAAGTAACAAACCTTTTGTATTAATTCTGAAAATTATATATATATATATATATGTTTGTGTGTGTGTGCGATTTATATATTATATATGTGCAGTACTTATTAGAAAGCACTCAATATCAGTGATAGACATACTTAGTTGCATGGATGCGAGTTTGTAACCCTAAGCTTTACACTTTTGTGATCCTCAGACAAATATATATCTCAATCACACAGACTTGTATAGCCAAGTGGTTAGAACATTAGCATTCCAACCATGAGACCCAGGTTTGAATCTCAACAAGACAAGATCGGATTTGTCATGGAGGAGATTTTTTGATAATGTCAGCCTGGGGAGATGATCCAAGACTGCGACACCATTGGTAAATGCCTGAAAATGGATTGATCCAAACTGTTTGGGAGCAGTCAATGGTTGTGCTAGCATGAAATCACAAGTCATCATGACCAAGTGTTTCAGCAAATGTTTTTTGTTCAATCAGTTGATCATACCATATTATGCACTTTCCCTCAGAAACTATAAGTAATGTCTGCTTCTGTGGGTGTTAAAGAAACACAAATGTATTTTCTTAAATAGCCTCATCAGATCAAAACTTTGATATGGATGTCATAAATGGTGCCAAACCTGGTCAGAAATGTCTAAACTGTCAGCAGTATACAACCACTTTCTAAGATCAATGGTGAAAAAAGGATTTGAGTGAGGGTCTTGGAAAAGATCATCCTACTTTGAACATTGTAGTCTGGTGCTACAGAATTACAAACAAAGAACTGTACCAAATAACAGAAACCACATCACCTGACGACTACCAACAACAACTAAAATGGGTAGCACATTTAAGTCAAAGAAAAAATAAAGAGATATAATCAAGATTTTAACCACTACTGGACTTGACAAACCTGTTTTTCTAAAATATTTTTTTCAGAGAAAGATTTTATAAATTTCAACAAAAAGCAGTACTGGCTACTCAGTCAATGAATGCAAATCTTTCTTTTTATGCAAATGGCTAATATTACCATCACATTTTGAATAGGGTTTAGCTAACCTCCGCAGCAGACAGGCATACTTGGAAAGAAGCCACCAAACAGATTATAATAAAAACATTATAATAAAAACATTTTGAAATCACTACACAAAAGCTTTCAGGTTTCAATACTATGATTTGTATTTCTATATTTAATCATCAGTTACTTGACAACATCTGAAGAAATGCAATCATAGTATTGAAACATTAGAGCTTTTATGTAGCAATTTCAACATATTTTTATTATAATCTCTTATGGTAAAAATATTATAATAATATATTGCCCTACTTTTTGTATTGAACACTTTTTAAAAGTAAATGCTATGGATAGTGGGTTTTTACTCCATCTGTTATTTCTCTCATTTGTGTGTGTGTGTATATATATATATATATATATATATATATATATATACACACACACACACACAATTTTTAGCAAGTCCCACTCAAATTACTGCTTAAAAGTGTTGGAGACCATTTATATTTTGGCTTTGGAAACTTCTCTGTATAAACAAAGATTTTGTACTGGGCCTCCAACTAATTTCCATCTAAGCAATATTCCCTCCCCCAATACATTATTGTCCATCTCTATTTAGTGATAATTCTATTATAATTTATTAACCTCGATTTAACTCTGTTGAGTGAGGTTTGAAACCAGTTAGCCAGCCTGTTTTTTAGTTTTACTTTTTATCTATTATCATCATGAGTGGTAATAAAAATAAATTTTGTCTTTTCATGGTGGTAGCACAAATCATATATATATATATATATGTAGTAGAGAAAGAGTTTATAATTTTAAATGATTCTTGTTAACAGAGATCAATGATTTGGATAAATATAGTTTAATGTAATAAATGAAAAACTGGTTCAAACTTTCAGAGTTAAGTTTTACTTCTATAACTCTTTTCTTTATGATAATTGAAGTATTAGGTTGGTGCAAAAATAATGACGTAATAATGTCGTTTTATGTCGTAACGTCAAAAAACAACATTATTACGTCATTATTTTTGCACCAACCTAATAGCTAACACAATTCTGTCTAAAAATTGATTTTATTAATTCATTTTTTTATGGCTGATAAAACATTTTCAAATTATTTAAAGACAGAAAATATTTTTAGACAGTAAGAATTTTTCTGGAGATAATGATTTTGTGATATAAGTTTTACAAATTAATCCATAGCTGGAGGGTGAAGAGTTGGATTCATTTCTTTCCCAAGGGTATTTGAACATAAATGAATATAATGAATGTAATTGGAATTAGAACTCAGATCAGTTTATGATCAGCATTTGAATAGAAAATCTTTTGTTTTTATACTAGTAACATTAGTAGTAGTATTAATAATAGCAGTACTCATTAATTCTTATTAGAAAAATCTGTGAAAATTTCATGGTTTTCCTATTTAAATTTTCTGATGTATCTTAATTCTTCAGTTAATGATTGAATAAGCTTGTGGTGAGTTCAACAACAATAAAATATTCATTGAAATCCCCCTATTACATCATTAAATATTTGAACTTAACAACTTTAACAAAATACTGCAATAACAATCATAAATATGAATGCTGATCGTTATTTTAAGTAAGGGGGTGCAAATTGAAAAATTTGAAATTGATAACTATTTCCATTACACTGAACTAGCTGTTAAACACTTTTATCTTCATTTCCTTCCTTCCTTCCTTCCTTCTTTCATTCATTTTTTTCATTGAAACCAAGTAGAGTATGTCTTTTGTTTTTTCACACAATCAAAATGAAACAGTTCATTATTTATGAGGTTTTATTTTTTCTTTAAGAAGTTAAAATATTTTTACAAATACCTGTCCCATATTTATTTAGATGGAGATGGAATCATACTTTTGGCAAGGTTATTTGCACAAAAGTGAATACAACAAACTCAACTGTAATTTGAAGCTCTCTGTATTTTCATTATTCATAAACACAAATAAACTGTAAATCATTAATTTTGACAATTACTTCTGATTCTGCATGGATTAGTCTATGTTCATCTCAGAGAGCCATTACCAACCACATTCTGAAAGGACATGGGCACATAGAAGAAAAGAAAATTAATATGGTTATCAGTGCAGAAAATATAGTAAATGAAATTTTAATTCCAGCTGAGACTCTTCATTTCACATGATTGCACTCTGAAAAGTCATAAAAGCATAAAACCACTTATCCCTGTGCTTCATCCCATCATCAGCTATCTTGACAAAAGCATCATTGTAGCATGCCATGATGGCTGAGAGAAAAGAAGGCAACGAGATCAGGATTTTAGATTTCAGTAGAATAATTCCAACATTACTCAACATTTAACTCTGTATGACTTGCTTACATGCAACACAGAGAAGATAGCCAAGTAAATCTCTTTACTTGAGAGATGTCACGAAGACTCTAAGTCCAGCAAGTTGCCTCAACAATCTTTGAGGACATGAGGTCAAAAAACTCAATTTAATAACAATTCTAATTTAATTTGCATTTGGTAAAGGACAAGACATAGTAACAGTTCTTTAAAAAAGAGAGACAAGCTTCTGATTTTTAAACCTTAAATCTATTTAGTTTAAATAAACAGGTAAAGCTATGTAGACTTTCGTCAAGAACAAACAAATATTTAACTCATTAAAGAAAATTACATGCAGTGCTATGAAAACATAGTGCAAGGAAATGAATTAAGGGAACGAGGAGTGTTGGTTGTCACCTTAATTATTTGAACAAACATACGTGCTGATTGCATGTCTTTAGAGTTTGTTTTTCTTTCTACCTACCCTGTTATGATAGAACACCTGGTATCACTGTTCAATATGTATTGACAGAAAATAAAATTAAAACACCTTGAATCTATGTTTCAATTTACTCAAGATTAAGCCTACAGGTAATGAACCTGGATTACAGTAAATCATTGCACACAATACATGTAGAGGTTCTTAAATAAGTGGTGGATCAATAGTAGTCAGATCCCAAATTAATACATGATTTAACCTTCTTGAGAATTAATATAGGCTTTAACTATTCCATATGCATGATTATAGAGATGATGAAAAGTAAAACTGGCAGTTGATCTTGTAAATGAACTCCAATCACTTGTTACCTGGGGCAAGAAATGGTTTGTAAATGTTAATGTCTCCAAAAAAAAAAAAAAAAAAAAAAAAAAAAAACTGCTGTCTTTTAGTCATTATAGAGAATTATTTTTGCCTTCCATCAGCATGGCTGATGCTAAACTCCAAGGGAGCAACTCTTTGCACCTTCTTGGTCTCATATTTTCCATTGACATGAAAATGGAATGATTATATGGAACCACATGCTATGTTTGCTGTTAGGAAAGTTGTTTCACTGTGACATGCCATTCAATTCTTCTTATCTGAATCCTTCTTGCAAATTTATAAATCTACCATTCATTCATGCATTGACTCTTGCTGTCATATCTGGTCTGGTACTAATGCTATATATTTCAAGATCTTTGACAAAATCCAAAGAAGGGTCCTTAATGTTATTGTTCCTCACCTGGCATCTTGACTTTAGTCACACTTTCTCACCATCATGACATGGCTTCCCTCTGCCTTTTCTATAAATGTTTTCATGGTAATCGTTCTAATGAGCTATCATCTCTGGTACTTTGACAACATGAATTTTTTTTTACAGTTGAAATAGCTGAATGTAACTGTAAGTTACATTCTAATAGTTTCTTCCCTCGTACTTCTTGCCTGTGGAACTCTTTTCTGGTTCCTTGCTTCCCTACCACATACAATCTTCAAAAACTTAAATGCAATGTCAATTATTATCATTTTTTTTTTATTTCCGTTCTTTTATTGTCCTTTCTCCTCATTAAAGTCTTCTCATTCTCTTTTGTTCTCAGTAATCCCTTGCATCCAAGTGACATTATTGACTTGTTTTGGATGAAATGATGAAAAAAAAATACTGGTACTACCTTATTCCATGCCTCTTAAACCTGTTGATGCAAGACCTTTAAATTGGTTAAATGAATGAATCTGGCATCATCCCATTATATCCTAATACATGTCCAATGAGAGACAGGTTAAGCAATCATGTCACTCAGGGAAGTTGTTGAGCATCTTGCAGGTCAATTTGAATAGCATGAGCATTATCCTGTTGGTACAACATATCACCTTCCTTTTGAAGGAATGACAGCAGAAGACGTTAAACAATATTCAGGATATACATGGCTCTGTTCAATGATCCTTCCATAAATACTAAAGGGAAGCAAGACTTGTTACAGCATCCTAACCGTGAGGCTGAGGATTGGGCTTATGCATTATAGGCAAATATATTCTGGAAGATGTCGTAAAAAGTTTGTCAAATATGCAAATGACAATTACTGGTATGAAGGCAAAATCTGCTCTCATTGCTAAATATTACAGAGCATATATTTAACCTTTTCACAACACTTCTGAAGGAGTACCATATTTTCCAGTTTGGAAGACACATGCTAATATTGGAAAGAAATTTCTAAGAAAAAAAAAAAATAGTCATTCTCATACAACACATTCACCATACATCCCTCACATACTGGTGCTATGTATTGTTTACTTAGTCACTCATCTGATTTTGTTTGTATGGCATCAACATACTGGTTGGTGGTTAGTAAATATATCATACATTTTTCATGGTCCAAAGGTGGTTTTATTTTCATAAAAATGAATTAAAAATTTTTTTTAAATATGCATGTAAAAATATAAAACAATCAATGAAATTTTGGAAATACTAAGTACTGAGGTTACATCATATAAAAGGCTGAATTAGACAGCTAACATTATAGTGTAATGACTCAATATAAAAATCCACGTCCTTATCAGTCAAGCCAGTTAGATGACTTTCCAAGCTTACTTGAGCCTTACATTTGTCTTGTAAGATGCACACATATTTTTCAGGTTACTTTTTAGGAAAAAAAAGTCTTGTAAGCTGAAAAATATGGTATACAGTGTTGTGGCATAAGTGGAAGCCTGACAAAAGGCACACATGTCTATAGTTTTGCTGCAAGTAAACATTTCCTAATGATCTGTGTTGAAAATCCTTGGGTTAAATTTGTTCTGATTAGCACTGTGAAAACTGCACCATTAAATCTTGTTCTTATAAAGTGTCTATCTTGGTGTCTGTACAACATTGCTGTCCAGAACCTGGCCTCTTAACATGAGAAGTGTTCATTTGATGACTGTTACCAGCAATGAACCACCACCACCAACACATACAGGATTTCTCCAAAATGAAAAACCACCATATCTATAGGTCCACAATAAGATTGTTCTTAAATGGTTATAATTAAACAAAAGGAACATAGGTGTGTCTCCATGGCTGACACCTGCTGATGTTAGACTTTTTCACCTCACTGAGCCATATTGTAGCATGCATCTCTATCTTTAGACCCAAACAGTGTTATAATATCACAGGACAGCTGAAAGTTTTGAAAATTTTATCAAAATATTTACTTCTTAATATGTACATATCGTACCCAGGCTGAAATTGGCATCAGAAGTCAGAGTGTTAAAATTTGATTTTCTGTCCTATCCAGTAATTATAGAGCACTGATTATTATTCACCCTCTAACAATGAAAAATGCATATATAAAAAAACATAAAACATACAGACAATTGCCAATAAACCCTGACAAGTGGACTGTGTGATTGCTTGAGGGTCCATCTACAAAACTCTGGAGTCTGGATGCTGAAGATAATACCAATCAGATAAGTGACAAACTCTAAAGCTGTATTAATTCTCTCTCTCTCTCTCTCTATATATATATATATATATATATATATATATTTATTAAATCAAAGCTACCCACACTCAACAAAATTACATTTCAAACTAATCACAACACATTACATTGCATCTAGACATATGGTCTTGTTGTTACTATTTCATTCTCTCACATGGAACAATATCATAGAGTGAGTATATATATATATATATATATATATATATATATATATATATATATATATATATATATATTTACTTGCACAATAATGACAGAACATGATATAACATTATCCAAAATTGGTTAAACAATAAAAACTGAAAAGGAAGTTCTAATCATTATAATATACAGGAAAAACAAAATTTCCTTATTTCTAATTAAATAAAGAGAAAATAATCCTGAACAATGAGAGAGTGCACTTAAATTATTTAATGTTTAAGACAAGCAAAAGCTTTGAATTTATGAAGTAGGCACATGACATTTTGTGACATCCTCCCTACACAGTCATGATTAATGCATATTTGTCAACGGGACAATTTATTCTTCCCTTTGGCAATGGAGATTTTTCAAAAGCATGGACGGAATGTTGGGAGAGATGACCCCTAACATGAAAGATGCTTTTTCATAAAACCAGTTATATACTAATAAAAAAAAAAGATCAGATATTACAAGTATACTCTGAAGTCAGTGACAAAAAAAAAAAAAAAAAAAAAAAAAAAAAAACTGAGAAAATTTATTTATAGCAATTATGAAATAATTCCTGTATGAAATTCAATATTTTTTCATTCCTTGTAAACAATATATTTTTTTCAATCATTTCACCCCAAGCAAGGCAATAAAGCCACTAATATGCAAGGAGTTACTCAGTTTTAGAAATTATAAGAAGAAAAAAAATACTATAAAAGAGAGAGAACAATAGAAGAACAGGAATTAAGAAAACAGAAGATAACAATTGATATTGTATTTAAATTTTCAAACATCAAAGCTGACTTGGGGGCAAGAAGCCAAAAGAGAGTTCCACAAGCGAGAAGTGCGATAGAAGAAACTATTAGCGTAGAACTAGTTACATCTAGCCATTCCAACTGTAACATGATGAGACCTTGCTACTAGTCTAGTACTATGCATAAACTCATAAAGTCTCAGTACCATAGAGAAAAGTTCATCAGAACAATTACCATGAAAGTAATTATAGAAAAAGCACAGGGAAGCTATATTACGGTGGTGGGAAAGTTATTGAAGGTGAGATGTCAGGTCAGGATCAATAACATTGCATATTCTTCTGATCAAGAATTTCTAAATATATAGCAGGAGCACCAGACCAGATGTAGCAACAATATTCAAGTCTAGGACAAATAGTAGACTTATAAATATGTAAGGTAGTTTCTGGCAAGAATAATTGTCTAGCATGACACAGTGAATCAATATTCCTAGCAGCAGACTTAACAAATGATTCAATATAATCTTTCCACTTCATATCAGTGGAAAATGTTAGCTCAAGAAGGAACAATGAGTCCCTCTCTTGGAGGTTAGCATCAGACATGCTGATGGAAGGCAAAAAGTTTTCTCTCAGATGATTAAAAGAGAGCAGTTTCATTTTGAAGATATTATAATTAACTTAACCCAGTTATCAACTGTCACTCACTTTTTTCAATCAGCTGCCAATTTAACTATATTGAACCAATCAGACTTGTTATTAAGGACAGGAGTAAATAGTCGTGTCATTAGCACAGATACCGAGTTGAGAACTGATGACATCAGGAAGGCCATTGATGAAAATTAGGAACAATATAGGTCCCAAAATAGAGCCTCTGGGAACACCTGTATTAATGCAAAAATATCTAGAAGATAACTTTCATTTCACAATTTGATAAGAAAAACTGAATCAGTTCAAAAATTTTTCCAGAAATATAACCTGTGAAGAAACCAATATGCCAAACTCTGTCAAATGACTTTGAGATATCTAAAGCAACAGTCCAAGATTCAACATTCTTGTCTAAAGCTTAATAGACTGTTTCAGCAATAATCATTAATACATCAGCAGTTGACTTAGAAAAGTGAAAGTCATATTGCTTATCTGAAAGAAGATCATGTGAGTTGAGATGCTTAACCAATTTAGAGTTAATTAGAGCCTTTAATACTTTGCAAAAAAGATGCAGAAGGCTAATAGGTTGATAGAAGGATCAGCCAGTTCACCTGAGTTCTTAAAGACTGGAACTACAGAAGAAGACTTCTAACAAGCAAGAAATTTATTTATTTATTTATCCTCAGATGTTGGAAATTTAATTTCCAGCATCTGAGAATGTGCAGGTAGTGTAATAGATATCAGCTAAGAAAAGAGAAATCAACACACCAAATTCAAATTGCATTGCATTCTCTTTCCCACTGTCACAAGTCCCATAAGCCATTAGGATTGTAGGGGCACCACATGTAATGCTGCAGTGGTGTTTCCTGGGCAAGATAGCCTGAAGGAGCCCAATCATCTTCAGGCTTGTTTGAATTCAGAATTTTTCTTCTCCAACAGGTTTCTACCCAAGGTTATAGGAACCTGTCTGTCCTACTATTTACCCATAGCTGGGGGCAGAATAGATGGATTCATACATTTCCCAAGAGTATTAGCATGTAAGTGAACGTAACGAACCAGAGTGCAATTCAAACTTTGCTTTCCGATTCCGCAATCTGAGCTGCTATCCATTACTCCACCATGCCTTCTCTCCCACCAATTACGTATTAAACAGCACAGTAAACTGGTTCCTCTGACCTTGGGTGGCAGTGAGTCTAAGAAAAGGACAACTCTGATTTGGAGATGGAAAAAACCACTCCACTGCCTTTCCTAAGAATGCTTGGAAATTCACAATAAAGAAAGAAAAAGAAACCGTGGAGAGCCATGATCATCTACATTTTCAAGAGATTAAAAGAAAAGAAAAAAAAAACAAAACAAAATGACCGAAATGAAAATTGATGTGGCTTCATAAAAATTATGTAAAAAAAAAAAAAATGTTGATTTAGAAACAAGTTTCATATTAAATCTTATGTTGTTAAAAATTTGAATCAAATTCTCCAAATTAAAATTTTACAAACCCCTTACAATCTGCTGGGAATAAAAGATATTCATGATAAATATCTAACATTTGAGAACTATGAAATGAGCAAATTTTGGTCAACAAGGAGTTTTATTGTATGTATTTTTTTTTTTTTTAACAAGTCTTGCAAGATTTAATAGACACCCCCAAAAAGCAAGAGGATACAAAAATGAATTGGTTTGACAAAAAAAAAAAAGTAAAGGAAATAAGTAGAACCAACCTACATATGATGTAATAAGTACCAAGAAAAAAAATTATATATATTTATTCAAAAAATCAATAAGAGCTCAAAGGACTTACTCATTGACCAAGTTCACAGTTTCATGTAAAATCACTTGACAGGATCAGATGTTCAATAATATATATATATATATATATATATATATATATATAAGGTTGGTGCAAAAATAATGTCGTTTTCTCACATATGTTACTATGTGAGAAAACGACATTATTTTTGCACCAACCTTATATATATATATATATATATATGAGAGAGAGTGATTGTAATGATAAAAAGTTAAGGCCTGCCAGATTTCCCAAAATCTGATAAATGACAAAGCAACAGATGTTTTAGTTGTGAGGAGAGAGATTAATCTTGGTTTGTTCAAGCCAAAATCACACCAAGATATAAGAACAGATTATGTTTTACTAAGAATATATTAAGAAACTAATTAAGCAGACATTTTCAACAGACTTAAGATCTTAATTCAAAAATCAAATTGAAGTATTCAAATAGTTTTAAAGATTGCTTTTTACAAGTAAATAAAATGTATGTTTAAAAACAGAAATAATCTTAGAAATTTCTCAGCTGTATAATTCTTTATAAAAAATTTCAACAAATCAGCATTAATGACAGTCTTGGAAAATGCCAAATTATATATATTATTTATGTACCTATTAAATTTAAATATAAATTTCATAATAATGCTACCATTATCTCAATAATTTTAAAAAAATATATTTTATTTCTTAAATGTTATTTTTTGTATTTGAGTAGGCAGTGTGTAGTTATTAAACGGTATATTTATTCATTTATTTTCATGTAGATGAAAATATTCCAACATGAATATTCCAGAAATCTTATTAAAGAAAAATGTACACACTCCAACAGGATTCAAACCTGCACCCCTCTGGGCAGGGGAAACTGTCATTAGATCCAACATGCTTTAGACCTCTTATCCACAACACACATTTAAATCCAACTGAAGAGCCCATATTTTTCTTTAATTAGATGCATATTTCTCAAATATTCAAGACAGTAGATAAAAATAAATAAACAGAGTGTCTACTCAAATATGGGCATCGGCTAAAAATAACATTCAAGTAATAAAATCTGTTGGATTAATAAATAAATAAAAATCAATCACTTTATATATATATATATACTATAAATTAACTAATTTAAAATAGGGTTTCTTTGCTACACAGTAATAATCATGTTTCAAAAACTGAAGCTAAAACCTTTAAATTTAATTAAATTAAAAGCATTAGTTCTGTTTCTTCTTCAAGTGAATTTTGGAATAACTTATTTTTAAATTTACTGAGTTTTAAATGCACATGTAAATTCATAATTTC
>OZ010584.1:107231217-107236217 GCA_963932145.1 Acanthosepion lycidas | reverse complement strand
TCATTAAAACAACCCAACTATCACCTTCAAATAAATATCTATCATGAAAGTTGTGTAAAGAAATACATGAAAACTGATTTCTCAACAATAATTATTAGGGATGAATAAAGAGCTACATTGGATGAACCTGATGACTGGACTAGACAACATAATTTAGAAGATAACAATGGTAAGGTGAAATAATATTTTGGCCAGGTATTGTAGGTAGTAAACTTCTTGGTTCCTTCAAAGTTGGTGACATCAAGATAAATGTAGAGAATTATTCTCAATCTTGGGATAATATGGTATTTTTGAATCATACAGGTAACAAACAAGATTGTTTAAGCTGAAGAATATATTTATACAATATAATGCTCCATCAAATTCTGCCAGGCTGATGATCAACTACCCTGCCAAAATTGGTTGAAAAGATACCAAGTTAATGGTTGACATCCTCAGCTTCTTCAAAAATTCATTCAAGAGAAAACTTTAATTCCATCATACACAAGAATGGTAAGCAATATTCAATAAAATAAAAGTTGCTGCATGTTCTGTTAAGGTCAAAAAGAGTAAGAAAAAAATTACAAAAATCAATGAATAAAAAACTGATGAAGGTTAAAATAAAAAAAAATTGTCAATATTAACATGTAAAATAATAAAATAATGATTTATTCAGGTAAGTGGTATATAGTGTTAGCAAAAGATATTTTTAGATGGTCTATATATTTTAGATCTATTTATAGATACACCCACCCCACAAAAAAAAAAAAAAATTATAAATCAAGATTTTAAGTAAAAATGGATATTATAAACACAAAATTACAAGATGCATAGCCCATTTAAATATAAGTACACAATGAACATTTTCCCAATTTTGGTTGACTAATGATTTCCATGATTATTTGCAGAGTTTATATATATATATATATATATATATATATATATATATATATATATATATATATATATAATATATTACTTCTTTTATTTATATTACATATATTAATGTATATATAACTGCTGAAAGTTTTCTATATTTATGAGGGAAGAGTATTCAGTATTGGAGAGAGATGATTTGTAAAAATAAAAAGTGTGCATATATAAATCAACACTGCATAGTGAATGTCAGTTCTCTGCTCAAGATTATCTTCAGATCATATTGGACTGATGTTAACACTGATTTCACTGTTTATATATATATATATATAAAAACACTGATTTCACTATATATATATATATATATATATATATATATATATATATATATGTATGTATGTATGTATATGCGCGTGTGTGTGTGTGTGTGTATGGGGATTTACCAAGTACGGCTTATAGCAAAAGGCTGAAATCATGAAGCCTCCATTGCTGATCATGCTCACTCAATCATAATTAATCTAGTCAGACAAGTTTGTTAACCATTACACCATGCCAAAGTGCTCTAAATGCCTATCTAAGAATAGGTTAGATATGGCACAAAGCTGAAAATATGGAGTGCACAGTGAAGATAAAACTCATTACTCATTCATAAATGATCCAGTGAGACAAGTTTGCGAAACATTACACCATGTCAATGTGCCTAATGTGTGTGTGTGTGTGTATGTATATATATATATATATATATATATATATATATATATATATATAAATAAAAGGCAGTGTGAACACAGGTTCAAATTCTGTTAGGGAGTGCATATTCTTCTCTAATAAGTTTTCTTGAATATTTAGGCTGGTAAACAAAAATAAGTAAATATACTGTTTAATAAATAAATGAAGTATCTACTCAAATATGAGTATTCACTAAAAAAACATTTAAGTAATAAAAATATGTTAAATTAATGAATAAAAAATACATTCCTTTATATATATATATATTATAAAACACACACACACACATGCATACATATAAAATATGTAATATATATTAAATATCTATAAATATAAGTATATAGAACAGATGTATATGTGCGTGTATAATATAAAACACACACAGAAAATTATAATAAGAACTGAATATATATATATATGATAAAAATATAATTTTAAGGCATGCCATATTTATGGGTTAAAGTGCTCAATATCAAGGATAGACTGTATGTAAATATAAAAGTGGACATTGAGGTCAACACTGAGTGGTGACAGTCAGTTTCAGGGTTGAAAATTGCATTCAAGTATGAAATAGACTGTCGCTACTTGGTCTTGACCTCTGTGCGTGTATGTGTATATATATATATATATATATATATATATATATATATATATATAAAAAATGCAGTTGAAAAATTACTTGATTTCCTGTCATTATTTTATGGCAAGATTTAATTTATAAAAAGACATGAACTTAAACTGTTAGATAAGATAGATAAATGTGATAGGTGGTTAGTATATTTTATTGATTTCATTCAACGAAGATTTTTAAAATGATGACCAGATATTGGAAAATTCTTACTTTTTGGGAACATTTCAAAAGAATATTTTACATTGTTAGAGCAAATTCAATCATTTTCTCATTTAAATAAAAAATAGGATTTGCACTATAATTTATTCAACAATTTTTTTTAATATTTTTCCTTAAATCAATTTATATTATTTCAATAAATTATTAAGGAGAGAGAAATTTTTTTTTTATTCTTTCAGATTGTTTATCGTTGAACATAAGTTCTTTTAATTACATCATGTTGGCAAAGAAATTCAAGATTTAAACCATAAAATACTTCAACATAATTAAAGTTACAATGTCACACCAAACCAGATTATGTACCAAAGTTTCATCTGTGTAAAAAGAAAAATTAGAATTATATCTTTAACCTATAAACTGCTGTAAAAATATATGTCACTTTCAGCTAACGTGTAATGACAGAAAAATCTGTCATCTGCACTTAATGGTTTAATCTTTTTTCCTTTTTATAAGCATTTCACCCCAAGCAAGACGGGAGTGCCACTAGTATGCAAGGGGTTACAGAGAGTAAGAGTAAATATTGGGTATAGGGGGAATTGAGGAAAGAATAAAAAGAACACGTATCAAGAACATCAGAATATGTCGACTGACATTACATTTAAAATTTTGAAAATTATAGTTATCAGGGAAGAGGAAGGGAGGAAGTGCAAGAGAAGAAACTGTTGAAGTAGAAGAGGTGATCTTGATTCCAGTCACTTTCTCACAGACGTACTGTGGCTTCCCTCTATCTTTTCTACAAATATATTCCTGGCAACTGCTCTGACGAGCTACTTTCACTGGTACCCCACAACTACATGAATTTAAGTATGCTACTAGGTTGGCATCTCAGTCCCACCCTTTCACTGTTGAAACAATTACATGTAACTCCCTCTTTTACTTCAACAGCTTCTTCTCTCACACTTCCTGACATTGGATCTCTCTTTCTCCTACTTGTTTCTCTGATAGATATAATCTTTAGATATTCAAATGTAATGGCAATCAACATCTTCTGATACCTTGATCCTGATCTCCATCCTTCTCTATATTCTTTTCTCAAATGCTTCTCTTTACTCTTGCTCCCACTCTCTGTAACCCCTTGTGTGCTAGTGGCACTCCTGCCCTGTTTGGGGTGAAATGCCTAAAAAAAAAATAATAAAATAATTAACTGTTTTGACAGTAAAAGGGTGGGACTGAGATGCCAATCTTCTGACCACTAAAATATTGATTCTAAAACAGTACTGCTTTAAAAGTTAAAATCACAATATCATATTTAAATATGCTTTCAAAGATTGGAGTATTTAAAATACACTCTTCCCACCCAAACCACAAAACTGAAATGATGAGAATTCTTATCCATATTTAATGGATTAAGTCATGCTGTTTGGAATGTCTAGGATTAATAAAATAAAGCTATAAATCCTAATGGTGTTTTTCTCTAATCCAAACATCAACTCAAATTTCATTTTGAAAATAGATTATATTCTTAGGTTAACATTTCTTCCAACATTCCACTTCGAGGAAAACATGGCTCCTTTTGAAATGTTTTTAAAATTTTATAATTCATTGAAATTTTAAAATCATAAAATAAAAACAGGGCTCTAAAGAGAATGAAATTCAATACACTATAAATGTAAAATCTGTTAGAAACAATGTACACTGATAAAAAAAAATGTTTCTGCAAATAAATTTTAACTGAAAGGAAAAAATATCAACCAAATCAGAAATAATATGCTAAGTTGGAATATAAACTTCAAATAATATTAAATGGTAAATGATTAAAAACACAAAAAGAGTGTAACAAATATTTACTGCACCAAAAATTGTTCAGTTCATAATTAAGTTATTCCTCTAATATTTGATACAGAAACCTGAAAGTCTGTTACAAATCCTCAAATTTACAAGACCAAAAATACTGTAATTAGATTTTATTAGAAAAATACAGAAATATAAGAATTCATAATTTCCCTGAACTCATTACATGATAACAATAAATAATGGTGTGATTTACATACAAAAATCTTTTCTTATTTTTGTACAGATACATTCAATGAGGATTACTGACTAGAAAAGTCAGCTTGTATTATCATTGCTCATTCTGATTTAGTATTTTAATAATTATTGTTAATAAGTCTCTTAATTACTACTATTAAATATCATTAGTTGACAATTATGCAATTTTTTTAATGATATAATTATAAAACACAATTAAGGAAAATTTCCTCAAAAGATATCAGTAAATATTGGCTGTAAATTTTGCCTTGGAGTGTAGAGAAACAGGACAAGCAGCCTCCACAAATTAAATGGAATTAGATGATTAATCTGTGTACTCTTGGGTAATCTCAACTATTTAAATAAATTTTAAAATATCATCATTCATTTTAGATCACAAGAAATCTATTAAAAAAGTTAATAACAAAGCAATTGGATGAGGGAGTTTTTCTCTTTATAAAAATAACTTCCTGATGGCAATTAAACATTTTCTTAAAATAAGCTGCAGGGAATTTTCTGTGATTTTGAGGGTGGAATTATTTCAGCCTTTAGCAAAGAAAAAAAATATATGCATATATGAAAGTGAGCTTTCCAAAAT
>OZ010584.1:107226217-107228717 GCA_963932145.1 Acanthosepion lycidas | reverse complement strand
TCAAAAGCATCTTTCAAATCATCAAAATATTTGTATATGGTTCTGTCAGGTATAAATTTATCACATTTCATGCCATAATTGGAAACACATTTTCTGTAGTGGTGCAAGAAGGCGATGTCTGTATCAACCCTCAACATTTTATAATGTTCTTCATTTGGTTTGCTAACATGATGAATACCAACTTCAAAGATTTTTTGTGGTTCAACAAGAACTTTGGTCCGCACTTGGCTAAATTTAGCTGAGCGTCCAGTTTGACTCATCGTAAATAATCCAGAAGGATGAGGACGCCCAGTGGAGGGATCAAAGAATGCACTCCAAAATGAAAATCCACAAATATTTTCCGCAGTCAACTTGCTCACAAAATCTGTCAATGTGGTCCCATTGTGAGGAATAATGAATTCATCCAGGTCATTGAAAGCAGTCATTTTCACTAAACTCATTGACCGATATAAACAATCATTGTGTGCAATCAACTGACCATTGTACCATATGCTGTTATCGTGTACTTCATTAGGGAGCTTCCATGGAATGATAGTGACCGTGTTTTGCTTCTCATAATATTCAAGAACACGTGTTGCTGCTTCGGACAATCTAAAATTATAAAAGAAAAAGTGCTGTACACCCAGCAACTTGGACAGTTCAATGTATTCTACTAAATGCTCTTTGGATATGTCTCCGAATAAAGGGGGAATGCAAATTCCATACTCGAAAAGCTTCTCTTCAGGTTGGATCCGTGTGATTGGGATAAAAAGGTTTTCATCTGTGATTGGTTTGTTCTGCAAAGAAATGGTCACGAAACATGCATTTTGCTGTCCATGTTTTGAAGATGGCAGAGGACAGGACATAATATAACCACCAAAATGTTTGTTATGGTTTTCACACATCTGATACACAATGACATCAGTCCAACGACTGCCTGGAAAATGGCAAAAGAATCGAAGTTTTTGTTTGCGTTGTGCAATAATGGCCATGACTCGGACAAATTTGCCTATATGCCGGTCATCCAAATAAGCGGAATAAATGAATATACTATCAGAAATCCGGTGGAATGTATTATTGGCAACATTGTAAGCCGATAGGTAACAATTTCTGTCCAAAGGTAAACTTGTGGTGATAGCATTTTTATTGTAGTTGACACTGGGTGAGTGAAATTGTGGCTGTATCGGTTTGATTGTGATGTTAGCAGGATGAACTTTGACATTGCTCTCACGAGACAGCAAGAGGGACTTTTGAATGATACTTTTAGAGTGGTTCTTCTGATGAAAATATACAACACCACTTGAGCTTTTCTTTTTGAAAATGCTGTTTTTAAATCTGTTATCCAACTGCTGTTCAAATTCAAGCCGGCCATGAAACAAGAAGACCAGTGATAAATAAACAAGACAGGAAACAATGATTAATTTGCGATTTACAGATCGCAGCCTCTGTAACAAGTTGAAAGGCATGATATGGCTGGGGTAAGAATGCTTAAATTGAATTGTGAAACAACACGTTTGTGGCGATGGAGATTAGGAATGGTGCAGATAAATGATTGTTGTGGGGGTGGCTGTGGTGATTGTGGTAGGGGTGGTGATGCATAAAAATTCTTAAGTAAAAAACTGGCATTAACAGATATAGAATTTCATCAGTCTGTCTTGACGTGGCACTCTTTTTTAGAAAAATAATCAATTTCTAATAAATATAAAACTGAGATCAATTAGAATTCATTTCAATTAATGAATATCGATTCATGTGTATCACGATTGACTCCAAAAGTCAATGATGCCAGTTGTCTAGCTTAAAATTATATTTGAAATAGCATTAAATATTTCAAGTGCTATTAGATCTAATGTTATCTTCTGATAATGATGTCTGTTTACATAGTGATCATGTGGATAAAGGTGTCTCCCCCTCAAGGTAATGAGGCACACCAGTGAGGGGGAGAGTTATAAGCAGAAGACAGATAAGATAGATCTCTCATTCAAGGCTGGCCAGTCATCTGTGACAATACAATGAAAAGACTTTGTACATAGGCAGGAGAGACAGAGGAAATAAATAATGGCAAGAAACAAAATAACAAGGAAGATGACCTGTTTTGGACAGATTAGAAATATCCAAATCACAATTTGATTAAGCCCACTTGCATTTGCTTTTTGCTGTTTATACTTTCAGTTGCAACCTCACAACAGATACATGTGGATTAGAACCAAGTTCATTTATAAAGAAGCCTCTGCTGACAGGCGGGCTGTATAGATCTTCTCATCTGTGGCTGATTGTAGTAAAGAAGTTCCACTCCTCCACAATGCAGTTTGTGTAACTACCTGTTCCACAGTCGCACATGTAAATTTCTAGAATGAAGAAAAGAAAAACAGAATTAGACTACAATGTAAAGATTAAAAAAAAAAAATGTAAAGACAGTGGCAACCATTGCTTGATGGAGACAGAAAATTGTCAAAATTATATGATAATTTTTCTTGATGAATTTAATCAACTAATGCTATAACGAGAAGCTTCGACAAGG
>OZ010584.1:107126217-107221217 GCA_963932145.1 Acanthosepion lycidas | reverse complement strand
TTCCTCTGAGTAACTAAACAATCATCATTACAAGACAAGCAACGTTTGCACAAAGACATAAGTTTTTGTGGATTTACGTACTTTTATGCTTGAAAAATATTTTTTAAATATAACTTGAAGATAGACATACTGTTGAAATATTGTTTAACAGTGTCAAACACTTTTTTCTTTTCTTAAATTGTATTCTTCTCTTCAGTGTTCAAAAATATTGTGAATCATTTTGTTTAATAATAATAATAATGAAAAGAGTTTCTGAACTTTTTCTTCTTTCCAACTTTCCAACATTCTCAAAATAACAACACAATGAAATGATTTCCCAAAATATCACTTCTATATGGTTTATTGATGACCAATAATCATTTTCTTCTGGGTTGAAAAAGAAAATATTTCATTTAAAAATAAGTTGGTAAACAACTGCCTTATTGTAAATGAAGATCATCTATTTACAAACTAAAAAGAAGTAATTTTTTTTTTAATCTTATGAAAATAAAGAGAAACAGAAAATAGAGAAAATTGTCTTTCCTGTTAAATGAACAAAATATTCCTGAAGTTAGAAAAATATTAAACAAAAATGAGACCTGAACACAAAATATTGTTTATTCATCTCCAATGTAATCTTGTATATGATACTATTCTCTGTTCTGTCTAAAAATGCATGACCATTTTTTTCTTTGCATGTTTCATACGACCTCTCCACACACTTTCTTATGCATGGAATGCGAGAAACAATTAATTTGCAGTTTGTGCAAAGAACTATCCTACCATCAAAAACATTTTGGAAGACATTGTAAACAGTGGAATTTTGCTATTTTTGGACATTTGAAAATGAGTATTTACCACAAATAATACCTACCAACCATATATACAAGGTGGCCCATTTAAGAGAAATTAATTAACATTGCATGTTATTCTAGGAAAGTAAAAAGTGTTACCATACTGTTTATAAAAAGGAGTGTCAAGGTGAACCATTTTACAGAGTGCCTAATGAGAAGCCCTTTTTTTGGCTTTTCATTCTGATAAAACAATTCTTATTTTGTATAGAAATAAAAATGGTGCAACTTGAATATAATGACATGAGAATTTTACTGTTAATCCTTCCTAATAATAAAAGCTTAGTGTAATATATCAAAGTGATAATTTAGCCAATCAATTAACACCTCTGAGCAAACAATTGAACATAGAAATCTTTTTTTTTTTTTGTTATCTGGTATTAACCTCATTACTGTAAGTCATACAAGGTTTGAACAACTGTGACATTATTTAGTATATGTTTATATGCCTTTTCTGAAATACTCAATATTATAAATTCACTTCAAATGATTTATTTTTCAAAATTAGCAATCGCTGTTCAATATTTATGTAATATTTAAATATAATGGCTTGTTCGAACTTGCATACACAATGTTTTATCCTGTTTAGGTTTGCTTAATGAATAATCATTGTTTTTATATCAACTTTATAAACAAGATTCACTGTTAATTCCCCACTAGTGTTAGTACCATTGGATGCTTGATAAGTACCACAAAATAGTTTTCCTTAATATTCATCAAGTCACAAATCAAATTTTCATGATTAATCCAGCAGCTTTATGTTTTTATTTTTTATCTTAACAAAAGTTCAGAAAGAACACTCAAGACAATAAGAAGAAAATAAAAAACTAAATGATATATCTTTTATTTTTTTTAAATGGGATGTTAAAACCCACAATACTAATGCTGTGACAATGTACTAACATTTTTTTCATAGTAAGCTTTTCAGTTATTAAATGATTTCTATGGCAGGAATATCAAAGAATAAATTTAAGTTTTATAAAAATTAAAATTGAATTAAAATATGCAACAATATAACCAATATCATCAATTTTCATAAATTCACTTATCAAATAAAATACACTGAGCAAGTAGGTGTCGACTGTTTGTTTCTTGGAGTTGAAAAATGGGAATAAGGAAGCTCTCATATAAAATAACAGATTTCACTGGATGGATGGATAGATGCATGGATGAACCTACTCATAATTACACATGTTTGCATTTAGGGTTTAAATTTTGGCAAGGTCATTGCATTGAACTCTAGTTCAATCCAAGACTTAGATATACACTATTATCATTACTTAAATATAAATGCTTAGGATCAAATTAAACAAAAAAGTACATTATATTCTCATCATAATCAAAAGTTTAAAAAAAAAAAAAAAAAAAATTTCACTACACCTATAACATTTCTGACAATGCACCTGATCATCTGATTGACTCATTAAATATTTTGGTTTAAGAGTAAGTGAAATCAATAAGATAGAAATTAGTCCAGAAATTAATGGGGGCAAGTTCACTTACAGAAGATTGGGCAAATAAAGAGTAGTAAAGAGATAAGTTGTGCCAATATCTGACAAGTTTGTGTAGGCTAATACATACAATTATAAAATAAAAGTATAATTTTAATATTATACACTTTGTGGGGTTGTAACCAAGCACAGAAAAGCAGGTTTATAGCCAAAAAATGTATTAAGAGGAAAAAATATGTCAAAAAAAAAAGAGTGAAAAGAAAAGAAAACTTTTTTTTCATTGTCAGCATATCAATGTTTCATGAAACTAATAAACCGGTTTCTTTGCTTAAAAGCAGATTAATACAACAGAAACTACTTTAATATTAACTGAGGTTTTATTTCTGCACTGACTATACTATTTAAAACTATTAAAACCTTTCCAAATTTGTTACCCATTTCATATTTCTATAAAATCAGTCATTTTATATTAATTTCTAATCAAAGCTTGAGTAAATAATTAATACTTTCTGATAATATATATATATATATATATATATATTCACTTTTAGACTGTAAGGATATACAAAATGTTTTTTTAATTTAATTAAAAAATGCAAATAAAATAAATATATATTTATATGAACTTTTTTTTATCAAGTAATTTTGTTATTCCAATTTATTAGTCATTGCAACTTTCACATTATTTGACTTCTTTGATGTTCTTAAAAATTTCGTAAATAATTAATACTTTCTGATATGAAATATATTCACTTTTAGACAATAAGGATATACAAAATGTTTTTTTTAATTAATCATTTAACTGAAAATCTTAAAATGCAAATAATATAAAATAAAAAGATATATTTTTTAAGTATTCTATCAGAGTAACAGAAAAACTTTCTTCCTTGTACTTTTTTTTCTCTAATCAAGTTGCTCAACTTACTACTTTTCAGGTAAATAAATTATTTCCTTTATAGAAAAAAAAATATACGCAAATATTGCTAAATTGTTTGAAAAAAAATTTATGCTTCATGGGTGTGTGGTCTCACACATTTTTCTCTCTCCAATAGTCAATGATCATATTGTAAAATCTATTATATTGATCTTTCCAGATAAAATTAATTAAGTCATGTAACTCACACCTTGTACTCACATCAATAAAATCTTTTATCATTTAAATAAAAAAAATATTTATATAAAATTTTTATTTTTTATCAAGTAATTATGTTATTATTCCAATTTCTTAGTTATTGCAACTTCCATATTATTTCTCTTCTTTGATGTTCTTAAAAAACTACAACTCAACCCACAACAATGAAGCATAACATTTTCTAACAGAAAAAAAATTAAAAATAAACACAGTGCAACTGAAGGTGGGGCTACCACTGAGACTTATATAGCAATATACTGATAGTAGAACAAACTATATCCGAGAGACTACAATTTATTATTTTTCTTTCAATAGTTTCATTCATGAGAACTAGACATAGCACAAATAATTGAACGATATGTTATACAGAGCTTCAGCTGATGAACATACATAATTCATACCGGGTCAGTAGAATATTTGCAAATGAACAAAGAAAAACATAACTTTAAGTTTTGAGCATCAATGCAATTAATTAGAAATTATATTGAAATCTTAAACCAGTTATCACAGAGGATTTCCCTAGAAACCTGCAAGATGTTTCCAATTTACTAAACAATAACAAGTCATTTACTATCAAGAGAAACCATTGAAATTCTCTACATAAAATTATGAAAAGTATAATTTGCAATTCATCAATTTCTTGGTATTCAACTTTATTTAGATACCACAAACAGAACTTTGAAACTGGAGCAATAGAAAATAAAGAATTGTCTTATTTTATATAAAGAATATTGATTATGAAGCATTATCAAATACATTCATAAAATTAAAAATAAATAAAAAAGAACAAAATGTTTAAATATATCATGAAAAGAAACATGCCTTTTTATGCTGACTTTCCTTTCACAAATTTTTTTTCTTCACTCACTCATGCTGATAAGACAAATGATAATTTAAGCACAGACTGTTTACTTACTTTTCATCTATTGTTTGAATTAAGTAACAAAAGCTTGAACAGGATTTATTCTTTTAAAAAATTAGCAAGCCTAAATGGCCTTTTTCCAACATTATAGAAAATTAAATGCAAATTAAATAATTTTATATGCTCTAACTATAAAACATCTAACTATATAACATTTTTGAGTAAATCAGGCATCCCAATGTTACACATAATATCAGGGAAAAACAGTGTACCACAAAAAATAGGCTCTTATATATATATATATATATATATATATATATATATATATATATATACACACACAGAGGTATATATGAGGATGGATATGTACAGGTATATATATTATTTATTTTAGGATGTTAAAACAAAAACGTTAAAAATCGCTACACAATTACAATTATGTTTCAACACTACAAAAGTGTGATGTTAAACTAGTGGTGAGTGAACGATTATACACTCACATGGATATATGCATTATAGAGCCTTTTTTATGTATTCTTGCACATATATGTATGCAAGTACTTATATATATATATATATATATATAAACACACACACACACACAATTACAATTATGTTTCAACACTACAAATGTGTCTCCTCGGGCGATGTTAAACTACTGGTGAGTGAACAATTACACACTCACATGCATATATGCATTATAGAGACTTTTTTTTTATGTATTCTTGCACATATATGTATGCAAGCACTTATATAATTACATGAATCATGTAATTATAAATTAAACTGCACCTATAATCGAAATTAAATATATATGCATATATAAAAATGAACGCTCTATAATGCATATGTGTGTGTGTGTGTATATATATATATATATATGAGTGTACATATATGTGCAAGTATACAAAAAAAATGGCTCCAATATATGCATATGCTTGAGTGGGTGTGTATATATATATATATATATATATATATATATATATAATGAAAAGAACCCTTTAGTTTTGGTGGACTGATTTAAAATCTAACACCACCAAATGCCTCTGATATAGATATATATATAAAAACAAAGAAGCAGACAGATGCTCTCTTGAGTTTGGACATTGGAGGTAATAAGGTAATTTAATTTGATTTATGGTTCCTAGTTATCCTCAGAGATCCCAAGTAAACTTTTTGAGACATTAATGTACACTGAACTATTCACAATAACTGCATTACATGTGGAAGACAAAATATTTTTCCCAACATTACTAATTACATAAATAACTAAAAAGTTTTTGTTAGGCCATAGAGTAACTCAAAATTCTGAGAGAAAATAAAAATTAATATAAAAATAGGTCGGCTATAATGAGAGATGTGTGAAACATCCGAAAAAAAAAACATCAGAAACCATAAGTAACTTGACAAATAAAAATATACATTGATCTTTTCAAATTCAAACTTTTAAGCAACACTGGAGGCATGGTGGAGCAATGGATATCGGCTTAGATTGAAGAATTGTAAAGTTGAGTTTGAATTCCGGTCAGATCCATTACATTCATTTACGTGCTAATACCCTTGGGAAAAGTATGAATCCTTTTCTTCTTCCCCTAGTTATGGGTAAATAGCAGGATAGACTAGATTCTATAGCTTTTGATGGCAACTGATCTACCGTAGAAAGATATGGCAACCTACTGTGAGAAAAAAAATCTCCCTCATCAGTCATATATCGAAAAATACATGATCGCCCAAGCATGTATTCATGCATGGCACATAACTGACTCAAGAAGCAACATGTATTTATATATTTTTACTTTTAAAATAACTTCAAACCTGTAAAATACCAACATCTTCAGGGTAGTTGTTACATTGTAGGGTACTACAGGGAACACCATTGGAAAAAAATGCAATGATAACAGCAAAATTGCAATATGAGCACTGGTAAAAATGGTTGCTGAAAACATTAGGTTTATAATACCCAGAAATTCATACCCAGATGTCCTCAAGGCACAGTGGATAAAGGCATTGGTTAGATCCGGTGACAGACCCAAAGAGTGTGAGTTCAATACCCGGTTAAGGCAGTGGAGAACTTTCAGAGGGAAAATTAGCAGGAGATAACTGATAACTGACATCCATCAAACATGGCACGTGGAACTAGAACAGTCTACCCCAGGGATCGGAATAAAGGGTTCAGTTCGAAATTCCAACCACCTGAAGAAGGCCGGAGTGTACAACGGCCGAAACGTTGTGACAAATATGGCGGCAAAGATGAGGACAATAGTCCGCATAATGTAAATACTGTACATAATACCTCATCTCAGAAATATAGACATACATATACATTATTATTATATTTTTTTATTATAAGAGATTATAATAAAAAATTATAATAAAAAAATGTTTTTATTATAAATCTCTTCTAATAAAAATATAATAATATATTACCTTACTTTGTATTGAACACTTTTTAAAAGTAAATGCTATGAATGGTGCATTTTTATTCCATCTGTTCTTTCTCTCATTTAGGGACATAAGTATATTTACCCATTTTGTTAGAAACACATGCTAGATGATCATCTAAAGGAAATATATTGACTTTCTTGCTTATTCGATGAAAGAAGTAGTAAATATAAAACTTATTTTTCAGTTTAACATACAAAATAAATACTCACAAAATGGTATCTTTAGTAAATATTATGGACCTGAATTTCTTTGTGATAGCAATGTTCATTTTCTCATATATTCAAGGTAGCTCTCTCAAGATTATAGTTAAATGACTAAAGGAGTATCTGTTGTCAGTATTTTCTATATCTCCTGATTTATGTTTTGTGTTAGAGTCCATCTTAAAATATTTTAGAAAGTGTTTGAAATTATGACAAATTTCATTTTATCAATCATATTTCAGAGAAAAGCTACAACTTAAATACACTATAGTGGATGGCTGTACAGAAGCTAGCAACATGTACACAAGATGCTAAAAATTAAAACTTTAAAGCTCACAGGTCAAACTTCAATCATATATAATATTAAAGATGGGTTTTTCCATCTGTTTTATAGGTCAGAGACTAACCTCTGAAAATTCAAGTTATATAGTAAATATATGAGGAAATGCATTATAGGTGTGAGTTAGATCTTTATTTAAAAAAAAACCCTAGGAATTGTTACACCAACTAATAATTTTTTTGTTAATATCTTTGGAAAATAGTAATCTATATTATAAATTGGTAAATATGGCAGCAGGGATATTGATCTCTAGACACTAATATGAAAAGAAAAAGAAAAAAAAGAATTTTTAATAATTTTACAGGGGGTTATCAGTTATGGATGAGTTGATTATCTTATGACAATGTTCATTGACACCATATATCAGTATAATTGATTTGAGTGTACATTGGCCTTGTGTAATGACTAAAAGAAAATGCACAAAGTGTTGTTAATATATAAAATAAATCTTTATATAATACAATATCATAATAAAGAAGGATATGGTGAAGAAGTTTAAAAAGTTCACGTTTAAAAATTCTGATGCATAAGAAAGACAGTGAGAGAAAAAGCCTGGGAGGGAGTATATATAAATATATATCTTCAAATGTATAAACTGCCATTTGACAACATGGTGAAGGTAGGTATATTTCTTTTCAGTGTAGCAAGAATGGTTTAGTTGTGTAAGGTCACCAATTAGTTGTGCAAATGTCTGGGCATATTATGATGACTGCAGCATTGGAAAATGGACAAAGTTAATTTATCAACCATGATTTTGGTTGATTTTCCATCTATTTATATAGATTTATAGATCCACATTGAAACAGTTGCTCACCTCATGCCTGTTTGTGACCTTATATCCTAATTGTGAAACTCTTCTGATTGGTTGGTCAAACTATTTTTATAAATGGAGAAATTTTGGTCACTTTATCATTATTTATTTCCTTCCTTACATCCTGGCTGTTAAAACTTTCTAATTGGCTAATTGAACTACGGGCTTGTTTGCCTGATGATTTTTATTATCCATCTATTTTTAAAGATAGTGAAATATTGGTCTTTTTGTTATTATTTATTTTTAATACAACTACTTATAAAAGTATAACAAAATTAATACAAAACAAAATAATAATAAGCTAAAACTCGAAGGAGAAATTTACTCTATAACTGTAATAATTGCCACAAGGAATACATAGGAGAAACCTTAAGGAACTTAAATAAAAGATTATATGAAAAGAAAAAAGATCATTTACAAAACAGCACACTAATGTATTAGCTGCTCACCATAATGAGTATGCCCATAATTTTAATTAAAAAAAAATGCTACTCTAATTAAAAGAGAAAATAATTTACAAAGATTAAAATGTATAGAAAGTGTTATAATCACTAGATCATCCAGAGTAAATTTACATCCAGGGTCTTACATTTCCCCTTTCTTGGCAGATCGTCTATTATCACAATGTGGGACATTTAATAACAAAAGTGATGGAAACATAAACAAAAAGAAACTAAATATAATCAGTTAGCCAAACAGATTTTATAAAAAAAAAATTTTTAATTTCAGCTTCTTCTCTCTTTCATTCACAGGTATAATTGCATCAATGACACTTTAGTCTGCTGAAGCCCTAAGGAACAAAATGTGTCACAAGAAAAATCTTTTATAAACTGTCAGAGATTTTCTGAAAATTGTTCTGATAAACGAAAATTTATATATCGTTTTCCCCATTAAACTTGATAAAAATTCTATAATTATTTATGAATGTTATTTCTTTAATATTCAGGAAGCATTGCAAAGCAAAACTGTATGAGATTTTATAAATATAATACATTTGCAGCAGTACTTAAATATTGCCATCAAATTTTGATTAGTTTCAATAAACTAGCTATAAATTTTATAAATCAAAAATGTTTTGACATCAAGTGAAGGCCATCACAGTCAGTTTTTAAGTGAATTCTTATTACCAAATGAGAAAGTGTAACTGATTTTTTAATATTATATGAAAAAACAATGAAATATTAACAAAATCAAGAATATTTTCTTGTCTAACAATCAAGCAGCATTTTAACAATATGCTTTATTAAAAAAATTTACAAAAATAAAAAATATTTTGAGAGTTTTAGAATATAAGCAATTAATTCAAGTCATCAGAATAGAAGTATTTCAGTAATAAATTTAATCAAGAAAGCATCAGAGATGAAGCTGCTAAGTGTTTCACTCTTTGCAGTTGAATGGTTTTTTAATCATCCAAAAGGAACCAAGTAAATTGTATAAAACTCATCTATCACCCTTGAGAATGAGCTTCACTTTATAGTCACAAACTGTTTAGAGAAAGTCAAGCATAAATAATATAATATTAGCTTTTAGAGTGGAATTATTATACACTGCAGCTGCAACTCGGATAATAAAGCCTCTTCATTTTTCAATTTTGCTAATCATAAATAATAATATTCAGCCTATATTACAGATTTCCTAATTTAGAGCAATAAAATTATCTTTCTTTTATTTTTTTTCATTTGATTTCATAAAGCATAAAATTTTCCAAGAGCAATTTCTCTCTTCATACTTTCTCACATCAAGTGAAATACTTAAATATATAGCATTTTTGACAGCATAGAAAGTGCGATACCTTTCAAAATAAGTCCCTGCATCATACAAGCTGAACATCATTTTAAAATATGTTAATTTCTAAAACTAAGGTGTATCCTTGACACCAGGATATACAGTAATTTTTTCTCTCTCAAAATGTGAATTTAGCAGAAAAACGAACATTATTCAGGCTATTTTCCATCAAATTTCACATAATAGTCATATTTTGTCAGGTATTAAATGTAGCTTTTTATTGAATATTTTAATACAATGAAATTCCCTCCCCTCCTCCATTTTCTTTTATCTATGACACAAACAGATGGTACACTTTGATATGAGCCAAAAGGCCACAAAAGATTGGTGATGCAAAAAGAGTATAGTAAGCTTTATCCTTACTAAGTGCACTCCTTACCTCTTATCAACTTCTGCCAGATTGTTAAGCTTAACAAGTACCAATAAGAATCATGAAAGATGACAATAGGTCTTTCCTGTTCCTGTTTTATTTCTTTTTGTCTTCTATCTGCTATGTTTAATGTTGATTTGTCAAAATAAAAATTACCCAAAAGTTTTTTAATAGTGGCAATGGACTATGCCTAGCAATACCATAGCCACTATTAAAACAAGAGTGGACGTAATGTATGCTTCTATATTTAAAAGTAATTAGCTCTTTTACTGCAATATGTAAATTTAGTTAAAATTTACAATCAAAATGCCATTTGTGCCAAGAGGCTACTGTATTGAATTACACTTGAGTCAAGAATATTTACTTCACTAATTGTATGACTGTTCAATTGATGGCGTATCAGCCGTGTAATTATTTACTTGTTAAATGTCTAAAGATTTTCTGAGGTTTTGCTGTTTGATTTGAAAGAAAACAATACCAAGGAAAAGACAGCAGAATTACCAGTCAAAGCTCCTTTTGAAAAGAGTGCAGAAATATATTTGGGATTTTTGTTATATGCAATACATTGGGGGGGACTACTTTAACCCCTTTCCAACCTTTGGGAAAACATTTGCTTTTCAAACAAATATTTTTATTTATTTTTAATATAGGCGTACCTTGATGTATCCAAGCAGTGGCTAACACCTACCAGACATATGAGTTGACATTCGGACTCATTTCATGCTCAGAAAGGCATAAAAAGAATCAAGATCAACATATAACACATCTGTAGATGTTTTTTCTTTTTTAACATTATATTTTGGACGTGTTTATTCATACGTATCTAAAAAAACAAAAAATACACTTTTGGTTAAAACGTATATATATGTCTACACTGGGAAAGTGGTTAAAAGTAAGCCTGTCTAACTTGTGCTACATATAAGAAGGAAGTTAATACAAAATTTTATAGCATACAAATCTAGCCCCCTCTGTTAAATTTGGAACAGGGTTTGAACAATGAGATAACTCTACAAGATTAGAGATTAATGAAATCGAGTTAGAAGATTATTTTCATTCAGAAAAGGAAAATTAAATACGTTATTCAGAGTGGCTTGTAATGTCAATGATGCATGAAGTATAGGAAGTCAAAGGGCACTGCAACAGTAAGACAGTTAATTATAGCAAGCAAAGTACTGAAGGAGTTTTAAATAGGACTTCAACTCACATCACCATAATGCACTTTACCTACCTCTTCTATAACAGACCCATCAGGTGAATTTATATCTTTTATCTTGGTTTCTCTTTATAACAAATAAATAATTATGAAGTAATAATAAACAGTGTGACTTTTCTTGTATGATTCTTTTCTTTTTCTCTCTAATTTTGGATATCAGTTAGACAGGAGTTAAGACAATCTGGCCCTGATTTAAATATCTGACCTGGAGTTGATCAAGAAAATTTTATGTTCACTAGACCGGCATTTTGTTGCTTAAACATCATGGTAAAATTAAACCAGGCCTGGCACACAGATACTACATTGATTTTAGGCAGATGTGTCTATCCAATCTCGTCATTTTTCACAGGTACTACACTTGTAATAACAATGCTCCTCAGTACAAAAGAAATGTTCCCTTAAAAAAAATTAGCACACTTTAGTGTTTCATTAAATAATATAACTACAAGCAAGCTATGATATTTGTAGAATTTTGATTCATTCATTTTCTACATTTTATCAACCCTTTGCATGTTATTTAAAGCCAGAAAATATTTTTAGAATTGATTAAAAAAAAAAGCCTGCTTTGCACATGATACACCTAAATACATCAACAAGTACACTGCCTAATGATAAAAAAACATTTATTCTACACAACAAATATTTTCCAACATAATCTCCTTCCTTGGTTATACACCAAGTTCAAACATTACACTGAAAATTTCAGATCAAAATTCAGCTCATTCAGATGTTAAACTTCAGACTTACTGATCCAGCCTCATATTACAGATTTAGCAATAGCAATGTTGCTTACCCAGATAAAAACCAGAATTTCAAATGGAGACTTTTTTAAAGTCAGCAAGCTTTTTCCATTTCAAAAACTCATACAACACAATTTTTTTACCCAGTCCCCACCATTTGTTCTTGTTTCAGTCTAAGCTAAATTTAGCAAGTAAGGATAATATGCAACATATTAACAGCTAGATGTTCTTCTCAAATCATGTTTTGTGTTAAAAAAAATCTTGAAGCTTCTTTAGATCCAGTTAAAAAAAACTATGAATTAAAATTTTTAAAATTATAGCTAATTGAAGTAAAAATTAACACAGTTCCACAATTTTTGATATTTTTTTTTTTTTTACAGCTTATTGACCCTTTGTGAGTTATTTAAAGGCAAAATATATAATGAATTGTAAGAGATGAATTCATACTTTTCCTAAAGGTATTTGTGCATAAGTAAATGTAACACACTGAGCTGGAATTCAAACTTGCTTTTCCATTTCCCCTCAATTGTTGAAACATTATCAAACAGTAAATGAGAATTGATAACATCAATAAATACAACTGTATAAGAAGTGTTCATCAAATACCAGGAACTCACACATTTGATAATTTATACTTCTCTTATTTTTTCTTGGTTATTTTTCTTTTTATACCTTCCACCTTGTGTCTCCATCCTATTTCTGAGATAGGGACTTATTTGGAACTGATTTTCAGGACGCTAATGGAATAAAACTATTTTTTTTATTGAGAAATGATGATTAAACTTATTAAAATGATTTTTTGTTCCTCATACTTTATACTACAGTCTAACAAATTTAATATAGAAAATAAGGAAATTGAACACAAGATATGTCACATGAGGGATAATTTTGTCCCACACTGTAAGATGTTACAAAGCCAAAATATTAATATGAAAAGTCATTCTCTTAAATAATCTCATCAGATTAGACTATCATGTGGATGTCATGCATAACATCCAATTCATTATGTAAACTATTATCTATATATAACTATTTTCTCAGATAAATGATTAAAAATGTTTGCAAGTGAATGAATCCTTTAAGTCTTGTTGAAGACAATGACGGGCATTACAAAATTATAAAGAACTTTACCAAATGAACAAAAACCACATCATTTGAAGACTTCCCACAGCAACAACAACTAAAATGTGTAGCACCTGTAACTAGAAGGTAAGATAATGATATGATCAAGATGCTGACTTTCCATACTATCTTAAACAAAAGGTTTGGAAGGAAACTCCTATCAATATTAGAAAGAGCAATAACAGTTAGTGGACATAATTAGTAAAAGTCTAATATCCTGAAAACTGTTTTAAGAGAAAGATTTTTAAAATTTCAAATGATAGTAATGCTAACTTTTCAGTCAACAAATGTTGAATGTTTCCTTATAAGGAAACAGCTAATCTTGTTATGACCATTAATGTACATAAAAGTATTCAACCAAGAAATAGATTCCTGTTATGCCTCATCAAAGCTGAGCAACTGTAAATGATGCTAAACCTGAGTGAACATCCTGATATACCAAATGCATAGATGACTTGGCAAGAAAATATACAACAAAATCTCAAAAGAAATACTTTTTTGTTTCTATACATATTACAAAATCCACAGTAGCTTTACCCACATGGATAGCATTTTGAGAATTGTGCATGTAGGTCAGACTATCGGACTAGACATTACACGTACACAAGCAATATTACTTTGAAATAAGATTATAAGTATTGTGATATACAGATAGGAAGAATTTCTTTTGGAACACTTCAACTATTGATAACCAAAAATAGTGAACACAGCTCTCCTGACAAAGCTGAGGAATATTAGTCTACACGCACACTCCCCAAAGTGTGTATAGGTTAGACGAGAACCAGAGTTTCATTATTGTATAATTAAAGTTTCAGAGTCTCAATTGCGATATTGATTTAATAGACAGGTGAGGAAAATCAGTTTCTGCATTTTTGCAATGAGAAACGTTAATATCTTCAAGGTTACTCTCATGAGAACCAGAAAAAGGAAACCTTGCTAAAAACTTTCAAGAGAAGAAAATCAATTCTTTGCAGACAAGAAACTTTTATGAAAAAAAAATCTAGTGGAGAAATGTTTCATTTTGTGATAATAGAGAACCAAGTAATGAATTCAGATATAAATACGATTAGGAATTTAGAGAAAAAAAAATTAATTTGAAATTAATGTAAAGCATCATGGGACCATCAGAAAAGCAGAAATATTAAACTAATTTCTAAAGATTAAAAAATGATTTCATTTATTTTATAATTTGAAACAATTTTTTAGGCTATTTTTAAATTTTATAGTGAAAATATTTTAGCTTGTTTTATTGTAAGTTATTTTTATTAACATTTATTTTAATTTTAACTTATATATTTATAAATGTTTCATAACCTTCTATATTTTCTAATTTGACTAAGATTTTTTTTAACTATTTTAATATTTTAAATATTTTTAAAATTTAAATAACCATAATAGAGACCTATTAAGCTTATCTTTATTTTTCAGTATTCTTATAGTGTTTATATTTTGAAAAGATTTTCTTTATATATATGTATATATATATAATCAAGTACTGGAAAACAAACTTTATGTTACCCTCAATTCAACACTTAAATATTGTTTGCAATCATAAGACAGACAAATTAAAAGAAAGTAACTGCCTATGGATGAATATGGTAATCCTACAGCATTTTATAGAATCTGTGGAGAGCTATGGGTGTCTGTTCTGAAGGGTAAAAGAGGAGTTTTGCTGAGAGAATTTCTTTTTATAGATATTTTATATGTTCTTTAAAAAGAATATCTATCAGGTTGTTACATATATTTGTTCATTTTTTTTCTGGTGTTCTGTAAATGATCTGAAAGAAAAATCTTTTATAGCATTTTTTGCTTCTGAGTAACCCTGGTCATCCAGTGAAACTGTTGTCTGATATTACTGACATTTTATTTTAGATTAGACACCCCTTTGAGATTGAATGCCAAGTAGACAAGAATAAGCATATTCAACATCTTCTCTTTGCTTTTAATCAAAGTTACAAAGCTGTCAAAACTGCTTGAGAAATTTGTGTGTTCTACCACTACTTCCACAGAAAGTGCTTAGATGAACTACATTCCCTGGTCCACGAAGGCAAACCTTAACAACAAGTTCCACTCAAACAGCTTCTCCCTGCAAACCACTGCCCTGTGAAACTGATTCCCAACAGGATATTTCCCCAACCACAACTACTATCTTAACCTGTTCAAGGCTAAGGTTAACTGTTCTCTCCCTCACCCATACACCCAAATGGCCTCCAAATGTAACCTTCTACCTCAAGTGGCCCCCAGGCCTTGTAAAGGGTGAACCTCACTGAATATATAATGATTAAAATTCATTATTTTTTTAAAATTATAATGTTCCACCAATACAAGGCCCATGCCACTCAAGCTAGAGGGTTATTGTGTGGTGTTATATGTGCATAATAGAAGACAAGAAGTCATGGTAGAAATGATGATAATGGTTATGGTTGAAGCACATTCTGGTGTGAACCAAAACTGGTTATTTAATTTCTGTTGGTATTTTTTCTTTGGGATAAAATTTTCCACACCTAAAAAGTTCCACAGATGAGGGAGGCAGTTTTGGAAATTCTATTTTTGAAGAAAGCTGAATGAGTAGTTTCTGCAATGTAATATCTGAAGCTTTGGCATATGAAAAGATTGCCTGATGAAATGGTACATCAGAGAATGCTTTTTGTTTGGCATCAACTTTAATATTGATCAGTAAGTGGTCAGAAGTACCCAAGGGAGATAGCACTTCAGCAAAACATTTTTCAGGGCAAGATGTAAGAAAGAGATCTAAGAGGTTTGCGTGATGTCCCATTGTGTCAGGGACACGATGGAGGTTATCAACTATCTGTGTCAAATCATAAGTGACAGAGAAGTCATGACAGTATCTATCTTCTTTGTCAGTTCTAATTGAGGGGACTAACCACTGTTTGTGGGGAATATATTGAAGTCTCCACAAATAGGAATGCTAATTGAGCAATTACCAGAGAGGATATTATCAATCTTCTCAGCTATTTTCCCAAACATTACAATTCCATCATTCTGTGTACAATATTCAAAATGAAAGATACTATGGACAAAGGCATTGTGAAATCACATGAATAGGATTTTCAGGTCTTTATTTTGAGTGTCTCTGCCACATCTACAGAGTTCATGTTAATTTCAAGAGTCATGTTTTACTTTTTTAGGGGCAAGTAGTCTAAGATTGTGAAATCTTGCACTGGAATAGACCAGTTTCCAACAGGAACATGAAATCTGGTTTGACCTTGTGAAAATGGTGTTCATCTTGGATTAAAGTCTCTCCACATTTTTGTAGGAGATGCTGAACATAGGATCTACTTTTGTTTTTATGTGATTAGATTTGTATCTTCTATTTGATTTTGTTGTATACCTGGTTAGATATGAGATTTTGGAGAGAGTGGACACAAGGCAGCGAAACAGCCACATCCTCAAGTAGTATATGTATCAATTAGCTAGATTAAATTGTCCAAAAGTACAGCTATAACTATACACTTCATCTTGGCATCAAGTGGATCCACCAGAAAGAACTGCACAATCTAAAACCCATTCACAAAATAGCAGTGCAATTACCCTGAACTGCTGGTAAGACAGACTCCTCAGTAGTTACTCTGAAGTTTGGATCGCTATTAGATGGTTAACACCAACCCATATTTACCTCTAACACCCTTAATGAACAGATAAACAATTGAAGAAAGAAAAAATGCAGACATACTCCACAGTGTTAACTCATGTCATCCACTCAAAATTTAAAGCAACAAAATTTCTCTTTGGGTCAAAATCATTGTGGTTAAGCAGGGAGCCCAGACACTGAGATATGCTTGCTCATTTGTGAAGACTAAAAGACACATTGCAAGATGGTGGGTTACAATGTCTGCTGGGAGATGTACAAGCCTCCATTTAGCTCAGTGAATAAATATAACTTAAGATATAACAATTGAATGAGAAAGTTAGCATTAGAAAGACACTTACAGATTCTTTGGCAAGCAAAAGAAGGAATGCATAAAATTTTAACGTCATTAAAGTTTCATTAGGCATGATCAAATCAAGAAAATAGAAAATACAAAAATACTTTTTTGAAGGGGAGGAAGGCAAATATTTTAAGAATTTATTAAAATAAGAATTGCTTCACATGCTGCCAAGTCAAAATTTTTAAAAGTTTCTACAATTTTTACAGGATGCAGCAGAAATACCTCACACATAATGGCAAGACACGAGTTAGATAAAGCCACCATTGCCACTAATATCATACCATTATGTGGGTTGTATTTCTTTTTACCGAATATTAGCATAAGAAAAAGAATTAGGTATTAAAAAAAAAAGAAGACTTGGTCAGTTTGTCCTGTTACGTTATCTGCCTTTGCAAAGATTACAATCCTAGAGAACACTTATTTTCAAAGAGTCAAAAACTTTTACCTACCAAATGTTACCTACTGCCTCAGAAACACCATTTTTTTTAACTAAGTCTAACTTAGTATTTCTGTGTTAAAAAGCCCATTTCATCATAACTTCCTCATCTGAAAGTATTTAATCTTTATATATATATATATATATATATATAATTTTAAAAGATAAACCTGTTTAGATATGCTTTGTCTGAAGTGAAAATTCTTCATGTCTTAAACTTATGTTTTCAGCTACCTGTAAAAACTTGTGTACCCTTATTACAAATAAAATATTGACATATAGACAAATATTTATCATCAAATTTTACCTGACATGTCTCATTGTATGCAATGCAATTATAAAAAAGGATTGTGTTAAAATATGGATAATCACTCTATAAGTGTTATGCCTCCAATGTTTGTTGTTGGATACCTTTGAGTTTCAAATAAATGGGCTGGGATGATTGTTCCTTTTTTAAGAAAAATCTACCCAGGGCATCCTTATTCCAACCACCATTAAATAAAAGACTTGATTGGAATAAGGATACCTTAGGAGAATTTTTCTCTCAAAAAGATTAATTGTTGCAGCCCTTATATTTGAAACTAGAAGGCTGACTGCCCAAATATTAACAAACAATATAAAGTGGAGGGGGTTGCAAAGATATTAGCCTGATCAAGAAGGGATTCTGAAGTCTAGTCAAGTCAGATTTTGAGAAACATCTTTGGCTGATAACTTTTCACTATGTTCTTATAAATATCTTTGTTAATCAACAAAATCTTATCATTTGCTTAATGGAAATTAGATTCTAATTTACAAATCATTTCAAGTAAATAAATTTGAGTTTTTATAGAAAAAATTACCAAGGATATCATGACAACAGTTTACATGAGATAAAGATATTAAGATATTTTATGAGAATATGTTTTAAGGTTTCAAATGAATAAAATAACATTTGTGTTCATTATGAAGGAAAATAGAAAAATAACATCTCTTTTTTTTTTTTTAATTCCTATGTTAAAAATATTAATTTTTCTTTTCCCTACCCAAATTAAATAATTTTGTTAGTTATCTTAACCCTTTAGCATTCAGCATGTTCAAACTGGGCCCCATAAATATTGGTCTCACTGTTTGTGTTCAAATCTCACTGTTTGCATAACTTTCTGCATTATTTGTGATGATGATGTCATATATTGTTGTGTCGGAAACCTACCACCCCTCTTGAAGATGAACTTATCTGCATCTGTGAACAAAGACTTTAAATAGTGGCATGTCAGTTGACATGAGAGAGACCGAGAGACAGAGAAGTTCTTAGCTGAGCTAGTTATTGACTACTCAGGCAATTTCTGTACCTTTTTACCAGCCTATTAAAACCCTTTTTATTGTTACGTGTTATTTGGCATTTTTCTCTACTAACCCCAAATCAACATAACAGTGGCGACAAGAGATTCGTTCATCACGCTGAGTGGAGAATTTTTCAACTCTATATAACTATGGACTATATAATTTTTTTTTCTTGCTCTGAAAAAAAAAAAAAATACGTCGAACTTTGTTCTTCATGAAGAAATGGGATTTCAACGTGCCAAAAAGAAGTAAGACTTGTGCTTATTGTGGATATATACGTGTTTTTCCCTTTTTGACTGTTTTCGAAAAGTGTTTTGTGTAATCTATTACACATAATGGAAGATTTGATTGCATTAACGAAAACTCTAGTACAAAGTCAAATTCAGCAACAAGAGCAACAAAAATTGTTCTGGGAACAACTATTGGATTTACAAGTTCAGCAGCGAAATGACACAAAGGCTTTATATGAAGCGATTTTACTAAAGAATCCAGTAAATTCGTCATTTACGGCCGAAGGTATTGCTAATTCTATTACTGAGTTCAAATTTAACCCAGAGGAGGGCATAACATTTCCTGCGTATTTCAGAAGATTTGAAACAATATTTGAAAAAAAATGTGAAGGTTGGAATGATGAACAAAAAGTGAGTTTACTTTTACAAAAGTTGGGTACAGATGAAAATAATAAGTATACAAATTTTGTCCTTCCAAGAAAAACTGTTGACATTTCTTTCGAAGAAACTGTCAATACTTTATCTAGTATTTTTGGCGAGCGAGTTAGTTTGTTTCATACTCGTTTCTCGTGTTTGAATATGGTAAAGCGTGATGATGAGGATGATGTTAGGTATGCTGGAAATGTTAACAGAATGTGTGAACGTTTTATGTTACATGATCTTTCAATTGATCGATTTAAATGTTTGATATTCGTTCAAGGCTTGACTTCTAGCAAAGATAAGGACATAAGGTCCCGAATATTGGCAAAACTCAAACAAAATTCCGAGATCACTTTCCAGAAGGTTACGGAAGAGTGTCAAAGAATTGAAAACTTAAAACATGACAATACGCAAATTGAAGAAAAAGACATATCCCGTGTCCATGCTATTTGACCAAAAATGGGAATAGTTAATAAAAACATTAAAAAACCAACGTGCTTTGGATGCAGTGGTGGTCATTTTAAAAGTGAATGTTTTTTTCGCGACAAAAATTGCTATTCATGTGGCAATAAAGGCCATATAAGTACTCATTGTAAAAGCAAAAGAAAAAAATTTAAGTCAAAAAAAGATAATGTGAATATTGTGTTGTCACGTCAGGAGATTGAGGACAGGCAGAAAAGAAAATTCGTACAGGTAAAAATTAATGGAAAAAATGTTAAACTACAGCTAGATACTGGAAGTGATATTTCCATTATTAATACAGCAACATAGATTAAAATAGGCAGACCTTTGCTTAAAAAGACTGAAAAAGTGGCTCGCAGCATTTCTGGAAGAAAATTGCATTTTCAAGGTGAATTTTCTTGTAATATTTCATTTGTTGGTAAGACACTAAAGTCTAAAGTGCATGTGCTACAAAATGCTTCAAATTTATTTGGAACAGATTGGATTATACTTTTTAATTTATGGGAACTCCCTATAAATTCTTTTTGCAATAGAATTAATGTTTCTTCTCCATGTAAAAATCGGGTTACAGAAAATTTGGTGAAAGATCTGAAAATAAAATTTCCACAAGTATTTTCAGAAGGTCTTGGATGTTGCAAAAAGACGAAGGCAAAATTTGAAGTGAAGGAAAATGTAAAACCTATTTTCAAGCGAAAAAGAAATGTGCCATTTGGTGTTTTGGAACAGATTAACAAAGAATTGGAACGGCTTTAAAATTTAGGAGTTATTTCACGCATTGAATTTTCAGAGTGGCCCTGCCCTGTTGTATATGTTAAGAAAAAGAATAATAAAATTCGGATGTGTGCCGATTTCTCTACGGGTCTAAATGATTGCTTAAAAGACCACACATATCCTTTGCCTTCACCAGAAGACATTTTTGCAAGTTTAAATGGAGGAAAAATATTCTCTAAATTGGATTTATCGGATGCCTATCTCCAAGTGAAAGTGGACAAAGAATGTTCTAAATTGTTGACTATCAATACACACAAGGGTTTATACAAATTAAACCATCTGCCTTTTGGTTTAAAAGTATCCCCTAGTATTTTTCAGCAAATTATGGACACTGTGCTGGCATGGTTGGACTTTGCCATTGCATATCTTGATGATATTTTGATAAAAAGTAAAGATCGAAATGAACATTTGGAACATATTAATCAGGTTTTTGAAAAAATTGAAGAATATGGATTCAAACTTGGAGCTGAAAAATGTGAATTTTTTATGAGTGAAATTAAATTTTTGGGGCAGATAATAGACTCTGATGGAAGAATACCAGATCCGGCGAGGGCAGAAGCGATCAAAAGCATGCCAACTCCTAAAAATGTAGTAATGCTACAAGCGTTCTTAGGACTTGCTAACTATTATGGGATATATATTCCTAATATGTGCAGCTTTATGGCTCCATTAAATAAATTGCTTAAAAAGGGAGCAAAGTGGGAATGGTCAGAAGTATGTCAGAAGGTGTTTGACAAAATAAAGAATATTTTGACGTCGGAATTATCACTAACACATTATGACCCTAAACAAGAAATTATAGCAGCATCGGACGCAAGCGAGTACGGAATATGTGCGGTAATTCTGCATAAATTCAGAGACGGCAATACGAAGCCAGTGGCACATGCATCAAGGACATTATTACCCGCAGAAAAGAAGTACTCACAAATTGAGAAAGAAAGCTTAGCTATCATCTATGCTTGTAAAAAATTCCATAAGTACATACATGGAAGAAGGTTTATATTGCAGACCGACCATCGCCCGCTGCTTTCAATCTATGGTTCGAAGAAGGGTATACCTACTCATACGGCAAACCGTTTGCAATGATGGGGAACCATTTTGTTGAATTACAATTTCAAAATGGAATTTTTATCATCTAAAAAATTAAGCCATGCTGATGGTTTATCTAGACTAATCCCAACGTCTTCGGAACCACTAGAAGATACGGTGATAGCGTCATTACAAGCAGAAAATGAATTGGTTGAAGTAATGTAAAAGAATTACCGGTGACATTAGATGAAATAAAATTAAAAGCAGAAAACGACATTTTTATTAGAAAAATGAAAGAAGTTGTAACTTCAGAAAAGTATAAAACTTCTTCACCAGCATATTCAATATGTGATGAAGTGCTGTTATATGCTGGAAGAGTCGTGATACCGGTTGTACTACAAAAGCGGATTTTGAAGGAATTTCATCAGGGGCATCCTGGTATTGGACGTATGAAAGCCCTGATGAGGAGTTACATTTATTGGCCAAATATGGACAAAGACATTGAACAGGTAGTTAAAACTTGTAGAGGGTGTCAAATGGCAGCGAAAGCACCGCCAGTAAAATACACACCATGGCCAAAAACAGATGTTCCATGGACCAGACTCCACATAGATTATGCTGGACCCATGAATGGTAATTTCTACTTGATAGTTGTGGATAGCTATTCCAAGTGGCCTGAAATTTTTAAGTGCAAAAGACCAACTGCTTCTGTAACAAAAGATTTTCTTACAGAACTGTTTGCACATTTTGGAGTACCAGAAAAAATTGTCACCGACAATGGAACTCAATTCACAGGAAGTGAATTTAAGATGTTTTGTAAGACTCTGGGAATTGACCACATCACGACTTCACCGTACCATCCTAGGTCAAATGGACAGGCTGAACGGTTTGTTGATACGTTCAAGAGAACCCTTAAAAAAACAAATGATACTAATACAGATGATGGTAATATACAGCAGTTTTTAAGTATATACGGAACACCAAATCCAAATGCAATATCAGGGATGTCTCCAGCTGAACTGATGTTTGCTAGAAAAATTAGATCTGTATTCAATAGGCTGCTGCTGGAAAGAAAAAAGAGTTATCAGAACAAAACGCATCAGGAAAATATGAAATATCTCAGGCCGGGAGATAAAGTTTTTTTTTTAAATTACAAAAATGGGAAGGAATTTTGGCAAGATGGAGTGGTAACTCAAAGAATTGGTAAGATGTTATACATGATAAGAAGTAAAAAATGGACGCACAAAAGACATTTGAACCAATTAAGGAAAAGAATCATTGAAGAAATAAGTAAAGAAAATGAAGAACCAATGGAGGTATTATATGATTTGTTCGATATACCAACTCCACCATTGCCTGAAACAGTTGTCCAAAGAAGGACAAGCAAAAGAAAAAGAACTAGGGTGGAACGTTTAAGTCCAGATCCCAAAAGAAAAAGATATTAATTCCTCCGGAATTAATCTCAAGGGGGAGGTGTTGTGCCGGAAACCTACCACCCCTCTTGAAGATGAACTTGTCTGCGTCTGTGAACAAAGACTTTAAATAGTGGCATGTCAGTTGACATGAGGGAGACCGAGAGACAGAGAAGTTCTTAGCTGAGCTAGTTATTGACTACTCAGGCGATTTCTGTACCTTTTTTTACCAGCCTATTAAAACCCTTTTTATTGTTACGTGTTATTTGGCGTTTGTCTCTACTAACCCCAAATCAACATCATAACATATATTAGGGCAGAGTATACATGGGGCAGGTTACAGCAGGTTAAACATTGAGAGCCAATATTTATGGGGACAGGTTAAGTGCTAAAGGGTTAAACTATATAATTTTGTTCAGCATTATATAGAAAACAATTGCAGACATTAGTCTTAAGACACAGGATTAATGAGTTAATTTCTCATATGCAGTCCCCTTTTCTATAAATATGTCAATGTTACACAATAGATTGGTGGGAATGTGAAGCTAATGATGGTATAAAATGTTAATTTGGACCAATTTTGTACTGAACTGTTGAAAAAAAAAAAAAAAAAAAAAAATCAGTACTCACTCAATGCAGTACATTTAAATTATTGACCACCAACTAACTGCTGAATATTCCATCTTGTGAAAGAGATGCAATAATTGAAACTGATGGGCTATTTGGTTTCCATCTAATGGCAGTATGATTAGAACAGTATTTGATATGATTAAATTGAATTTTTTTACTTTTTTTTCTTTGTTAAATTTACTGCTTAGAAAGAAAAAAAACACTTTAAAGTATTCAGCAATACCATTCATTCTTGATAATCAGGTTTATGAAATTCTTAAGAGTTAATTATAGAAATATCCAAGCTCAAAATAACAATATTGATATGGCCAGACTGTCCAATCAATGCATAATACTTTTGTTATTTTTTTTGTGTGTGTGTGTGTATATATATATATATATATATATATATATATATATATATATATATATATGTGTGTGTGTATATATATATACACACACTAAAAATAGAAGAAAAGGAAATGGACAAAAATATATTAAAAGCCATAATGTAAGGGAACATGGTCTTACAATTAGGAAATTTCCAATTCCAATTCATTACAACAATTGAAATATGAAATTATTCAATATAAGAATGCCAAAACATGGTTTACTTTTTTCTTTAAAAAATGGAAAAAAAAAGCTTTTGCAAAAATTTTTAAGATATTAAACATTTTCTAACTCAATTTGTTCTGACAACATTCATAATCTTTTTCTTTATTTTTTTTTTATTGTGAGAGTATCATTACTTTTAAACAAAATTCATATTCTAAATACTGATTTACCTATCTCAGATTTCTTTACCAAGCCTCATTTTCTGAGAACATTTTTTTTCCAACAATAGAAAATGCAATATAAAACAAAAATCTGTAACCAACAAGACTTAGAATTTGTAAAAACAAAAACAAATTATGAAAATAAAAACTGTTAATAAACAAAAAAATAAATAAATTAAAATATGAAATTGGTAAGTGAAAAATTTTCCATTGGTAAGAAAATAAAAAAAAATCATCTGAAATGCAATATTATTTATTTTATTATTATCACAACTAACCAATCCCCAGAAAAAAGAAAAAAAATAATAAATATATTTCACTTCATAAAAAGAATGTATAAACATAAAAATGCCTTAAAATATTTCATTGTCTATGAGAAGCTAAAAATGTTCTTGTTTATGCTTGTAGAAATGTTTTCCCTCCATTTTTACAACTAAATTCTGGAAATGTTTTCCTTCTATTTTTACAATTATTTTCTGGAAATATTTTCCTACCATTTTTACAATTTCATACAAGACATTAGAATGGATGCTTAACAAAATATGTCATCAGAATATGAGGCAGGTTAAAGAAAACTAAGGGAAGTAATTCAGTATTTGTAATGCAGATTTGTTTCAAATATTAAAAACAATGATACTTTTTTCTGTCATGTTTTGTATCATAGAAATGGAGATCTTCAGTGTCTGAACATTATCTGTCATTATAGAATGTGGGAAGGTATTCAAAAAAGATACAAGAAAAAGAAAAAAATCAAACAAAGAGGCCTGAGAAAAAAAAATACTAAAGAATTCCAAGAAGATTAATATATTGATTGTTATCAAGAAAGAAATTGGTTTTGTAAATCCCCAGGGGAAGTTTAGAAAAAAAAAAAAAAAAAAAAAAAAGTAGAAGAGAAGAAGGAATTTTGAGGATAAGCTAAAGAAAGAAATCGTCAAAATACCTGGAGTAATATTTGATGAAGATTTAAACAAAGAGAAAAAGAGCAAACAGATGCAAAAGAATATATATAAAAACTAAAAGAATATACTTTGTTTTTTGATGAAATCAATGGCAATAAAAGTAAGAAAAAAAAAGTTAAATAACAAGAACGTTTATCATAAAAAAAAAACATTTTGATATGACAAATTATGATTTATAATTTATTGGGTAAAGCATGATGAACAATTCTAAAACTTCTGAATTATAAACCACTTTATTTTAGTACATTTGCTAAAAGGACAATCAACAATAATGATTCATTTCTGCTGCACTTCATATAAAAAAATTGTCTGGAACAATGTTCATTTAATAAAGGAAAAAACTCTCGTTTTAAATCACATTATAATCTGTTCAGATCATAAAAAGACCAATATTGACAGTTTTTTTTATTCATAACCCAAGAAAAATATCAGAATTTAATTGTAATAAATTTAGAAACCTGGTCATGTGACCTAACTGAACTCTTTCTTATTATTAATTCTTGATTAACTTATTCATCTTTTCTTTTTTTTCTTTATCTAATCAGCTAAGTGGGGGAATAACTTCCAAAAAAAGCCTGAAGAATACGTTGACAATATTTTTCATCATTTCTTTAATTAGTGCAATTTTTATACCCTACAATATAAAAAAAATAGATAAAGCAGTTAATTTTTTTTTTAAAAGGTTTTTATAGTATCTTTACTATCTGATTCATTTTATAGAATTTTTTTTTATGAAAGGAATATGTAAGAATTAAGAAAGGTATGGAAAAATATTGACTTTTTTTTCATTATTGACCTAAAAATGTAAGAGAATTTTAGCCTTATAAGAAATTGACAAAAGTCTATCAAACAAAAAAAAAACATTAAAAAAAAAAAAAACCTCTTCACCACTTGAAAATAATCTCTGGTCACTTCCTTAATCCTTCTTAGAGACCATCTATCATTAAAGATTTTTAAGCAGATTTAATTATAAGAAGATAAAATAACAATAATAATCATTTTCCGTCATACACTTAAAGTCTCAAGTAGCATTTCCTCTTTTATTAAAGGAAGATTAAAGAGTTATAACTCCTACACATAATTCTCTGATCCTTGCTGGTTGAAACATTGATCAGATTAATTAATAACTCTATGGCTATAGAATATGAAGTGTCATCAAAACCTCTACAGCAAAAGATCTCTTTCTCCCATCTCCAGTTTATCTTGTGTCTTTTATATCATGCTAATGCACTTTGTCAATTTTCAAAATTCCCTATCAACCCCAAATGATGCATCTTTCTTTGCAAGATGTTAAACTTTGTCCTATGAACTTATTTTGGGATATGGATCAGATGCTTCTTTTTATATGTCATACACATTTAACACATGAGTGATCATGGTTCTCTACAACTTTCTATCTTTAGTACTTCTAAGCAATGTTTTTTGCCTTAACAACTCTCTGTATCCCTGTTCTGCCATCCAAGCTCATTAGGTAGGCTACCTGTTTTTTTTTCTCTGCTTCTCTTACTTTCATTATGTCCTGCAGGTGTTAAATTCCCCCTCTTTCTTCATTATGTGTAATAGAAATTTCAACTGCCTAATTCTAAATAAAAATATCCTTTTTGTTTGGATTTTCCTTAAAACATCCTCATTAATCCCATGTATTGTCCATGGAATTTTCAGCATCCTTATGTATAACATATCTGTTGCATCAAGACTTTTCTTCATCTGTGAGAAAATTGTACAACATTCATTGTAATATAGGAGGAGTGCTATTACATCATAGTTCAGTAATCTTTTTTGTGTGTTTCTAATGAAAAATTTCTGTTTCTTAATACTTTGTTTAGCTATTAGAAGACCTTTTGTACATTAGCAGACCATTAGAGGATAGACAGGCATATAACCGAGTGGTTAGCATGTTCACTTTCTGACCATGAGACCAGAGTTTGAATCTCACCATGGTCAATTTGTCAGGAAGGAGACTTCTTGATGTTATCGGTCTGGAGGAGGCAATCCCAGCAAGTGGCACTTTTGGAAAGTGCCTGAAAACCATACCACGGGTTGGCCCAAGCCTTGTGAGTGAAATTGGGTGGACAGAATCCTTGGGAGCTGTCAATGCTTGTGCTCGCATGAAGTCCCAAGTCATCGTGTCCGAGGGTTCGAGCATGCAAACTGTTCAGACTGTTGATCATGCTAGATAATGTGCACTTCCCCAGAAACTGTAACTAAGATCTGCTCAGCATATTTGTAGTATAAAGTACGGGTGGGCTCTGTGGGTGTTGAACCAACACAAATCTGCTTGAGCAGGTGTCTGCAAAAAGGATTAACTAGCTGCCCTAGTAGAGTGGCATCCTTGGATACAAGTGACTGCGCCATTTACATAGAGAGTAGGAATGATTTTCAAAAAGCCTACTCCCTTTGATAGAAGTAAAGGGGAGGTATTTGGTAAAGTAGATTGATATTGTAAGGACAATTATGGGTGGGTGAGAACCTTTTACAGAAGATATTAAAATTTTATACATAAAAGATTCTAACAACTAAATTAAACATAAACAAATGCTGATTACTGAAACAAACTTAGATTTCAAATTTATTATATCTATCTTACCATTTTACGATTGATTTGTTTTTTTTAATGGCTTTTGGCAGGTTATTCAAGCCAAAGAATTTTTTGGCAATAATAATCATTTGTTGATACAAGTCCTACTAATTAATCCATAGCTAAGAAGGGAAGAGGTGGATTCATGCCTTTCCCAAGGGTATTTGTGTGTAAGTGAATATAACAAACCCAACTGGAATAGAAACTCAGATCTCCAATTTTAAATTCTGAGCAGTTATCCATTACACCCATACATCTTAGCTTACCTGGTATTCCCAAGCAGTCACTCGTCTAGATACTGACCAAGCTCAATGTTGCCTAACTTTAGTGATTGTATTAGAATCGGTGTTCAATGTGATATAGCCATAAGTTTTCATTTCATTATATCACTTTGAGTCGTTTCAATGCTTGTTGAAGTTTTAAATTAATTATTTCATCATTAGCTGATACTTAATGAGCAGTTTGAATGACATCTACATTGCCCATCTGATCTGCGGCGATTATGAGCTTTGCATGGGCCAGCACATTTACCATAAGACCAGGTACTTGTTAAATCTATACAATCAAGAGTCGGCTACAATAACAAACGTACTCAGACCTATAGCAATAATATTTGAAATTCTTTTTAAAATGAAGAACTTTGACAATAACCATTTTTTCATATTATTGCATTTTATTACAATGGGTCAATATACCTTTTAACTACCAAAGTGTAAAAGACATCAAAGACACTACTTGACTTCTTGAGAAAATGAAAGAAAGAAGGAAGATAGAAGTGTTTAATGTCTGTTTCAGTGAAATGGAAAAAGTTGTCAATTTCAAATCTTAACATTTGTACCCCCTTACTTCTTAAAATAATGACCATCATTCATATTTATGATTGTTATTGCAATGAAAGTTATTAAGCTCAAATATTTAACAATGCAACATGGGAGTTTCTACAGATATTTTATTATTGTAAGCTTATTCAATGATTAAATTAAGAATTAAGATTCATCAGAAAATTCAAATAGGAAAACTATGAAATTTTCATGAGTACTTCTAGTAATAATGAAATCACAAGAGAAACCAACTAAACGTCTAAAATTTAAATTATGGAAAAAATTTTTTATTGTTTTTAAACCAAACAAATCTTAAGCTAACTTGCTTTATTCAATCTTGTCATTACAAAATGTTAAGTCATTTCTTTTGTTCCAAAGTGAAGAATATAAAACATACAATACAGGTTTTCTGATACCTGTGATTCCAAAACCTAAGGGAATTTTTTCACTCAATCAATAATATCAAATAAATAGCAATAACTGCTGGTCCATAATTCCATTATCACTCAATTATGCTTGGTATTTTAACTATTTTTCTAATGTTCATTTGTCTTCATAGAATTTCATTATTCTATTCTTTTCCTTTTTTTTCCTATCATTAATGGTTGACACACAATGTCACACAACTTCTACATGTAGAAAACTCAGACTCTTTGACATTTCAACTTTCTCACTGGATCAATTTGGATGAATGAAAAAAAAATAAATTCAAAGATGATTGGCATCATGATTGTTAGACTTTTAAATTAGTCTAGTGATATCATGAATTTCAAACACTTTCTCATAATTCTGTCTGGAATTGAGAAGGTGCAGAATCATTATTTGCTAACACATCTGTTCATTAGTACAGAGCTATTAAAGTAGCTGCTATATCATGGAAGAATAAATAAAATATTGTCAATCTTACACATTTACAAGCCTACCATTTGTTCATGCATCTGATTTGGTGCTTCTCCTATGTATTTAGAGATTCTTGTAATGTTTATCTCTCCTAATCTGGTATCTTGGCTTTAGTCACTTTTTCACCTCTATAATATAGATTCACTGTGCCTTTTCTATAAATATTTCCATGCTAATTGTTCTGATGAGTTTTTTCTTTGGTACCTAGTCTTTATCAATTTAAGTGAAGCACTAGATTGGCAGATAGGTCTCATCATTTAACAAATGAAATGGCTAAATGTAACTATAAATTCTATGCCAACAGTTTTTTTCTATCACATGTGAAATTCTCTTCAGGTCTCTTACTTTCCAGTCAATTTTGATCTTCAAACATTTAAACGCAACATCAATCTTTATCTTTTGTCTTCTTAATTCTTGTTCTTTTATTGTATTCTCTCCTTAATAATGTTTTTCTTTTTCTCATATTCTTCCACACTCAATAACCCATTGTGTTTTTAGAGGCTTTATTGCTCTACATGGATTGAAATGATTAAATAGTCTTATTCTATATACAGACTATACATTTCTTCCAATATAGACAAAATATTTTTCAATAAAAGAAATAATTTTAAATTATAAAACTGGTGCATAACAAACTGTTACTTATTTGGATATCACAGGTAGGATTTATTGAACAAATATGTCAAAATTTTTATTTATTATAGATAAAATGGCAGAGCAAATTCTGAATGGAAAGAAAGAAAAGTTGAATAATCATTTTGACTGAAAAACTGCTTCAGCAAATTTTAACCCTCTGTGTATACTGTGATTTGAAAATCAGCCAGAAAGGGATTATCAATTGTCAGGTATTCAACTCGATTTTATTGACAGATTAAATCTTTTAATATACATAATTAATATTGTAAGATTGCCAAATCAGTATAAAGAATTCGTTAACATAAATGTATATTTAAATATCTAAATTAATGGAGTAATGAATAGAATTTATCATAATAATTGACATTTTTTAAAGTTGTGTAACAGAAAATAAGTTAAATAACAAGAGACTGTTTTTTTTTGTAATTCAGATAAGAATAGAAACAATATTCTCATTCAAATTTGTTTTTTGTTTTTTTTTATATGCTACATCACTTCAGGCAATCATGTCTCTCCACAAATTCTTTTAATATCTGTGAACTCTGCCATAACTTCCAAAGATAGCAGACTGGTCTCCCACTGTTTTCTCCAGTTTTGACTTGAGAGTAGTTCTTCTCCAAGACTAGTTACCAGATAAGGCTAGAGAGATCAGTCTACCCTGCCATTTAACCATTATCTGGGTGCAGAAAAGATGGATTCATGTCTTTTCCAAGTGCATTAGAGTGAACATAATAGATTTAATATCTTTTATAATTCTTTGAAATTTGCAATTTCTTCACTGCAAACAAAAGTTGATAACTTGCAGTACATTTGAATAAGAGTTACAGCATTTTTGTTTATTTTACACTCGTAAGCAAACGCATACTAATTTTCTTAATAACTATAATATTCACAGGCATTCAATGGCTATGTGAAATATTTGGGAAAATCAAAAGAGTATTAATGGTGGACAGGCTGTCATGACAATGATGCTCATCTGAGCCAATCAGTGAGTAATGATAATTTCTCATCTCAAAAATTCAGACAAAAATATCAAAAGCATTTTTCATGCACATCTTCACAACAAATGTCCAGATCTAAAATCTATATATAATTATTATGACATTGATTGTGTAGTAGTAATAGTATATGGGAGCATGTATTTTCATTTTTACAGACATTTATTTTAAAGGTTATTTCATGTACATAACAAAAGACATTATTATATTATCACTGGTATAGTATGGTATGGTAATATTAGCTATTTCCCTCCAAGGAAACATTTGGCATTCATTGACTGAGCAGCCAGTACTGTTTTCAGTTGAAATTTATAAAATTTATCTTTTTCAAGTCAATAGCTATTATTGCTCTTTCCAGTATTGATGAGGGTTTTCTTCCTAACCTTTTATTTCAAGTAGTGTGGAATATCAACATCTTGATAATCAATACTATTAGATCATTGTAAAAGTTTGTGCCTGATTAGAAAATTAAAAGCAATGAAGTTTGGACATAAACTTTTGCAATGGTCCAATATTTAGCTGTACTTCTTGTTTCAGATATCATAATGGCAGATAGAAGTATTGATAGAGATTCTGTTAATTTTAAGCTATTAGTTTAAACTAGGCCTCAAATTTGTTAAAGCTGCTCACAAAATTTGTGAAGCTGAAGAGAATGATATTTGAGAAAAGCCAAAATCCTAAAAGATACCATATAATCGATGTGTTTTAAGCAGTGGCAGTAGGTTATTTCCCTTTATGCCAAAGTGGACTTAACCATTAAGTTTTTTGAAATTTCTCCTCAGTGAAAAATTTTTCTGTTGTTTGATGAAATGCTGTCACATTGTTTATTAAACAAGATCTTGTTTTAATATCTGGTAACAGAGCGTAGTTCATAAAAAAGACAAATGGCTACAAATATTAAGTTTTTAGCCTCACCAGTGCTTATGCCAGAAAAGTACCATGCTTGGAAAAAAGTAATGAAGTTCTGGGAAATGACAACAAATATAGATATGAGGAAAAGAGCTCCAACTGTGTTTTTGAGTCTCAATAGTAAAGCCAGAGAAGTAGTGCTGGAAATGGGCCCTGATAAATTAAACACAGCGGAAGGAATGAAGTTACTGTATGAAAAGTTGGACTCTCTGTTCAAGATGGATACTAATTAAGCAGCTTTGATGGCGTATGAAAATTTTGAAAAATATATTAGACCACAAAATATTACCATCGCTGATTTCATTATAGAATTTGACCATATGGTTTAGCAACTCTACGAACATGATATTAACTTGCCCAATGCTGTATTGGCTTACAGAGTTCTCAAGAGTGCCAATCTATGGAAAGACAATGAAAAACTAATAATGGCTACCATCAGAGACCTAACACTCAATGAAATGGCAGTTCAAATAAAAAAGGTGATGGGTGTTATACCAGAGACCTTAATGAGTATTTCCTCTCCAGCAATCTATCAAATAAAGTCTGAACCAATAGATATGAACTAAGCTCAATCTTTGGATGAAAATAGTGATGCACAAACAAAGAACATAATGTATAGCTCTGTCCACAGAAATCAACAGAAATATTATCATGGTAGAGGATGGAGAGGTAATAGATTCAGTAAAAGGAGCCAAAACCATACCAATTATCAAAAAGATAAAACCAATAAATATCCTCTTTGACTTGATGGTAAACCCTCTAGATGTGCTATTTGTGAATCTACCATGCACTGGGCTAAAAATTGTCAATATGCCTTTCAAGGGAAATGAGGAAGATGTATTTGAAGCCAATATTGTACTTATGAATCACAATGACTCTGGGGATAGTATGCTCCTAGAACAAACTATTGGTACCATGATTTTAGACTCAGGTTGTTTTAGGTGTGTGTGCGTGGCTTGACTTGGTATAATTGTTACCTAGATACTTTGTCAGAGAAAGTTAAAAGAAACATGAATGCAGAGGATAGTAAGTCTACATTTAAATTTGGAGATGGCCAACACTTGAAACTCATGTTTAAAGTGAAGTTACCCTGTATATTAACAGGAAAAATGTTCAAATTTCTGCTGATGTATTAGAGTCTGAAATGACCTCTTTTATTGATGAAAAATACTATGAAGAAAGTTAATACTGTTAGGAATTTTAAAAATAATAGTGTGTCCATGACTGGCCAAAAAGTTATAACTTTTCTGCAATTATTACATCCCTCTTGCCACTCCGGGTCTCAAAAAGAATAAAAGTATTGTTCTGATCAGTCTTAGGGACATTAAAAATAAGTCTGTTTGAGAAAAAATAAAACTAGCAGAAAAAATTCACAAGCAATTTAGTCATTCAAGTTATGAGAAAATGATTACTCTCCTGAAAGATGCAGGATATCTTGATGTTAAACTTATGAAACAGTTTCAGGAAATTACTTCCAATTGTGACATATGTTTAAAATACAAGAGAGCACCACCTAAACCCATTGTTGGTTTCTCTTTAACAAAATGCTCTAATGAAATGGTATTTATGGACATAAAAGAAATTAAAGGGACCAAAATTCTTCATTTAATGGATCATTTCACCAGATACAGTGACACTTCTGTAATAAAGTCAAAAGAAAGTTAAAAAAAAAATTATTAACATCATATTTTGGTTTTGGATTTCCTCCTAGTTTTCTAACCGATAATGGGCCAGAATTTGATAATGAAGCTTTCAGAGACGTGACTAAGAATTTAAATATTATTGTACAAACTATACTAGCACAAAGTTCATAGAGCAATGGATTAAATGAGGTCCACAATGCTATACTTAATGAAATAGTACTCAAAACTATGGAAGACACTGGTTGCACCTTGGAACTTGCCATTGCTTGGTCACTGAGCTCCAAAAATACTTTACATAATGTTAGTGGTTATAAACCAAATCAACTGGTATTTGGACAAAATCCTAATGTTCCTTCTGTTCTGATAAATAAACCCCCAGCTTTAGAGGGAGTTATATCAAGTAAATCCATTACTAACAACTTAAATGCTATGCATGCAGCAAAAAAGGCCTTTATCCAGGCAGAGACATCTAAAAAAAAGTTAGATGAGCTTTGCGCCAAAAGTTTAGGCCCATTACTGCTTTTAAATTTAGAAATGGAGATCTTGTATATTTTAAGAGAAATGAATCAAATCATTGAATGGCACCAGGAACAGTTATAGGAACTGAAAACAAGCAGGTGTTGGTCAAGCATGAAGGAAGCTATGTAAGAGTTCATCCATATCATCTGCAGATGTATAAAAATGATTTTGTTGAAGAATTGAATGCACCAATAACTGATGGCAACCCATCCAATATGAAAAATTTTGAAGATGATTCATGGTGTTAGATCAAGATAGTCAAAGAACATATTTTGAAGATGCTGTGGATGGTTTACTTGAGGGAAAAAATATTAGTCCTTCCATGAGTGACAATGCAAAAACTCATGAATTTAGTAGCAGTCAGAAGCCAAAAAAGCTTGGACGTCCATCAAAAAATAATCTGTGAAAGCAGATAATGTAATTTTACCAAGAATAGGGTAAGAGATAATGTGCAAAGTGGCATGAGATAATGATCCTTCTTGGAAGAAAATGAAAGTTATCAGTCATACTAGAAAAGCTACTGGCGAAAATAGAAATATTTTAAATGTATCTGTTGAGGAGGAAGACACGTTTTGACTTGATTTTGGGAAAAATGTGGTAGAGTGGAAATACTTTCTTCTTAACTATAAAAAAGAAAATCAGGAATACGCTTGTGAAAGCAACCCTCTTGAAAAGGAATTTTAAGACAATGAGGAAATTAGCTTACTTTCAGCAGTCAATATTATAGAATATGCTGAAGCTAAAAAGAAGAAACTACATAGCTGGACTGAAAATAAAGTGTATTCTGTTGTATCAAACTCAGGACAAAACACAATTACAACAAGATGGATTTGCACCAAAAAAGAGACAAAAGATGGAATTAAAATAAAGGCCAGATTAATTGCAAAAGGATTTCAAGATGAAGACTCAGGATATGTTCGAAGTGACTTGCCTACTTGCTCAAAGGAGAGCCTATGAATTATTCTGACCATCAATGTGGCTTTGAGATGGAAATATCATTCTATGGATATCAAGAAGGCATTTTTGCAAGGGAAGCAATTTGAAAGGAGTGTCTTTCTAAAACCTCAATAAGAAGCCAAAGTTCTTGAATGTTATATAGAGAAGTTAAATAATAAATATGTATATGGACTGAATGATATTTAACAGAGAACAGCTAACGAAATTGGGAAACTGCCCATCTAAGTATGACCAAGTTGTCTTTACATGGTACCGATAATAAGATAAATGGAGTTATATCAACTTATGTGGATGACTTTGGGCAGGAACTGAAAAATTTGAATAAAATGTGATAAAGAAAATCAAGCAAGTCTTTATAGTCAGGTCAGAGGAAACTTCAAATTTCAAATATCATGATTTTGAGATTTGTCAGTGAAAGGTGTCCATAATAAATAGTCAAAATGAGTTTGTCAAATCAATCCCTATGAGATCTACAAAGACTGACTATAATTCAAACTCAGTTTTGTCAAATGCCAAGTTCAAATTATGTAGAAGCTCAAAAGGAAAGCTAAATTGGCAAGCTATACAGACACAGCCTGATTTAAATTATGAGATAAGTGATGTGTCATCATCTTTAAAAGATAGAAAGGTGGAGAGTATATCACTGATATATAAATCAGCTAGAAAAGCTAAGAAAATCTGCTCCAGATTGTTAATGCCTAACTTGGGCAATCTTGCAAGAATGAAACTGGTAGCATATAGCAATGCAGGATTTGATGAACTTAACTATGGAGGATCTCAAGCAAGATACATTGTCTTTATTGTGAGTGACAATGATAGTTATGTTCTGATTTCTTGGCAATCTCATAGAGCCAAACAAGTTGTGAAAAGTACACAGGCAGCAGAGACACTTGCTATGGTTGATACTATGGAAGCCTGCACTTTTTATAGAAAATATCTTCTAGAACTTTTATACACTGAAAACAAAATCAAAAAATCTTCCAGTAACATGTAAAACTGTCAATGCAGGCCTATATGAGTCTGCTGAATCATCTACTCAAATATTGGATAAAAGGCTGAGAATTGAAACTGCAATTATTTGTAAAATGCTTGAAGAGTAATATATAAAATGAATGGATTTCTGGCTCAAGCCAAGTTGCAGATTGTCTAAGAAAGATGTCTGCTCTAACAGGATTCTGGATTATGTATGTGAACCTAGAATCTTTTGTCATTAAAAAAAAAAATACATTAAAACATGTGATAAATAAGCTGCCACTATGGTCTACATGAAAAAGTGAAAAAGGAGAGTACTGTTAACTATGCTGACTCCTACTGAGGATTGAACTCACCATCCTTGGCTAACAAATTAGACGCCTACTCCTCAGCTTAATGGATGTGTTTTAAGCAGTGGCAGTAGTTTATTTCCCTTTATGCCAAAGTAGATTTAACCATTAGGCAGTATTTAAGTTTTTTGAAATTTCTCCTCAGTGAACATTTTTCTGTTGTTTGGTGAAGTGCTGTCAGTTTATTCAACAAGATCTTATTTTAACAGAAAGGTTCTTATGGTTAAAATAAAAAAAGGAAAATACTTTTGATACACCCCAATATTTATATATTAACATAGTGTATGTATATATTACATGTATAACAGTGTTCCTCTAAAAATGCACTCAATCTAAGATCACATGACTACAATTATTGGATCTAATAATGATCTATTAAAATGACGAAAAATGAAAATAAAGCCCCCAAACAAATTTTTGACAAGTTTGGCACCAACTTGGCACAAATTGCTTTTTGCCATAAATGCTTAAATACTACATTATCTATGTTGCCATTCCTACATTGTAATCTGTTAAAAATTAATGCATTTAAAATGCAAATCAGAAAATCTATATAAAAAGAACAAATCTGTTAAGCCTGCAATTTCAAGAGAAGCAATTAAGAAAGCAGTCTATTTACAATATATTTTCTTAAATGCAAATGACAATCCTACTATACAGTTCATAAACATAAAAAAAATCATGTAGCAGAAAATCAAATTCATTAAGGAACACAATTTTTCTCATATAATAAAACAAAAAGAATTTTGTCAAAGCAAAACAGAGTATAAGTGACTGATTCAAGGAAATTTGTTATTACTTTAAAAAAAAAAAAAAGAATTATTTCCTTGTCTTTCATTATAAGGCTCAGATAGGTGCAATAGAATATTACTTCCATTCAACATTGTAGCTTGTATCTCACATCTCCAGCTAAAGAAAATACAATTATTAGATTAATCAATGGCTGATCTTTGACTAATTATCTTCTACTGCAAATATACAATGACATCATTTTGTAGTTACTTTTTTGCTCATATAACCAGCAGTCACACGTTTACTGATTTTTCTTGTTAACTTTAACTGATAAATCAATGTGTATCAATATAAGGAATGAAACAATCACCAAACCAATTTGCATTTATTGCTCAAGTAACAACAATAAAATAAACCAAAATATCCAAGGTTCAATTCTAATTACCAAATGAACAGAAAATACACCAAGCAACTACAAAGTTGATCTGTATTTCAGTTCTTATCCACTTGTTCCAATTAGACAGTTACTAATACAAACATATAAACATTGAATAAAGATGATAAACATATTTTAACAATATTTTTGTAAGCATTCTGAAAGCAAAGGAAATGTTTGTGGCAGATTAATTCCACAACGCAGAGAACAAATCACTGTAAGTTCAGGCTCAAATATCGGGGACAGAAAGAAATGACAAAAACTCAATTCGCAGGTACTATCTCACAAATCCTAATGCATGTAACCAGTCAGAAAAATAACTCACTCTCCGACGAATGTAGTAGCTAAAATACATCAATTTTTTCCCTCCCGATTTGAGAATGCCAACTGCTTTTATTGGCTAAGCATTTTTTTTTATTCACCGACAACTGGGAGAGGACACCAAATTTTTGCATATCAAAATACTTTTATAGCGACTCCTGCAACAGACTTGTTTTTTAATCTAAATATTCCATCTTCAGTATGTCATGCAGAAAACATGCCCATTTTTTTGGTAAGTAATTTTCTTTTCTGTCACAGGATACATGCAACGCGCTGTTGCTTGGTTTGACAAGGTAAGTCGCAGTTTTCTTTGCTATAATTTTGTTTTTAGCACATCTATTCAAAAGATGGATGTGTATGTTGTGCAATGGGTAACCGCTTGGAAAGAGAAATCAATGCGTCAAGTTCATTACATTCACATTCATACAAGTATCCTTCGGAAACATAGGATTCTATCTCTTATCCCTCCAGCTATGAGTTAAATAGTAAGGCAAACTGGGATCTTCAGCCTTGATTAGTATCCAGGCTAGGAGAAAGAAAACCCTAAATTCCTAAACCTGGGTAGATGGAACCCATAAGCATGAGAATGTGGTTGTCCAAGGAAAGAAAAACCCTAACAGAAAACCACCCACTTCCTTAGAGTACAGAAGTTAGGCATGCGGTCAATTACTCCCAACTATGGGCTGAATAGAGGTGGGAGTAGACTAGGTTTTCTAGCCATGATTGGCTAAGAGGATAATTCTAAATTCAAGACCATAAGTAGCCCTGGCATAGCACACACTATGTAGCAAATGAAAGGTTCATGGAGTTCACAGTTAATATGGTCTCTACTGAGTTAAATTTGGTAAGTCAAGACATTCATATGTAATGACTATAATATCTACATGATGAGGCAAAATAATGGCCACATTAGGTTGATACAACAGTTCCCATAAAATCAACGAAGTTAAGCAGCATGAATCCTAGTGAGTACCTAGATGGGTGACCACTTGAGAATACCAAGTGCTGTAAACTTGGATGTGTGGGTGGTGTAATGGATAATAGCATGGAATTGTTAATCGGAGAGCTGAGTTCCAAGTCCCGTTGTTTTTTTTTTAATATTCACTTATGTACAAATACCCTTGGGAAAGGTAAAAATTCACCTCTTCTTCCCCAGCTATGGGTTAATTAGTAAGACTTGTATCACTCAAACACTATCTCCTTAAAAAAAAAAAAATTTACCATTTAAAAATCTTTTCTGACTTTAAATAACCTGCAAAGGATTGATAAACTGTAGAAAATGAATTAATCAATAAAAATAATATAAAATGACCAATCTAAAGAATTATTAACTATGAGATTAACAAACAAGACAACAAATCAGTCAGTTAAGAAAGAGACTAAGTATGAAATTCCAATGATGAGGAACTGAACCAATTTAAGAAAATAAATTTACTTATTCATTAGCTAACTTTCAAATGAGCACATTCTAGAGAGAAAGTTAACAATCTACAAGCTTATTATTGAACTCAGTTTGTTATTTTTACCCAGAATTCAGCTCACAATATGTAAAAGTATGTATGTCATTTAAAGAAATTATATGACAAATAAGAAATAAGATTTACAGTAAATGTTACTAAGAAATACATCAATACATATATTATTTTTATCAATGTTCTTCCCTAATCTTTACAGGTAAAAAGCAATGACTCCCTATATGTTCACTTATATCATAACCCCAAAATAATTGATATGAGAAACATTAAACTTCAAACAATAGACTCTGAATTTAGAATGATGATGAAAAAAATCTATTTTGTCTTGGTATGTACCAGGTACTTTAATAGATAAACAATATTTCACTCACTAGTTTTATAGTTTCTGATTCTTCATGATTTAATGAAAGGAACTTCATTCTGATTGGCCAACATCAAATTGATATTTCTGAACAGTCATATTCTACAAACCACTAATTTTCTTTTTCTTTTTATTGATCTGCATGTTCTGTTTAAAATCTAGCTGGAATTTGTATGCTTAACTGTATTTCTTACTTAGTATACATTGATCTTTTGTGACTAGTTTCAAGAATTTTTCCTTTTTTTTTTTATTTACATGTGAAATCAAAACTGGAAATAACCCAAGGCTCTAACAACTCCACAAAACAAACTCCTATGAAATTATTGCAACAAAGAAAAAAAAATCAATTTAAAAAATCTCTTGCCAACAAAATCTTAAGAAAAATAAAATAAAATCTCAAATAACGGTAGTTTTGTATTTTTTTTAAATTATTTTTTCTATTTGATAAAATACATTTAGACAGTTACAATGATGGACATCCATATATCCATAAAATATAAAAATAATGCATACTTTCTCTGATATTCTTTTTCAATTTCATTCAATCACAAATATTCATCATTAAATATCATTATTAGTATAGGTGACATCATTAACCTTAAATATCTGATAGTTCCCATGAAACAGAAATGCTCCTCAAATATTTCTGTATCATGAGAACAGGATACAAGGAAAGTAATCATTAAACCCAGATTACTTCTTTTCAGGATTCCACTTCAAAAGGATCTCTTCAAAAAATCTGTCATATTTCTCTTCTTTTGTGCTTCTTACATATCAACATTTATATATAAGCATCCTTTGTCATGTTCCTTACAGTTTCTGTCAGCACCAAAGTTCACTGTTCTTTTGACTTTATAAATTTACAAACTAGACAGACATTTGTTTCAAGTTACTAAATAGTCATTTTTAGAGGTGATGTAGTTTGGTGATAATCTTGGTTTCACAGTGGGGTGTTCACATAAGACTTATTGATATTTGCTAAAAATTCTACTTCAGAGATCAATATTAAAATCAGCTACAATAAAGTCTCACTGTGATCAAATCAGCTACAATAAATTCTCACTGTCAGTGTTACTTTATTTTAATTCAATCACTGCTTCAGTTAAAGATACATTTCTATTTATTCATTAATCTTTGTGAAACTAAAATATCTCCTAAATAAATGACCAGATTGCCTTACTTTTATTTTTTTAATGATTTCATCCCAAGCAAGGCACTAAAGCCACTAAGACACAAGGGGTGGAAGAGAATGAAAAGACTAATACGGAGAAAGGACAATGGAGGAACAGGATTCAGGAATACAGAAGATGGCAATTGACATTGCATTTAAAATTTTGAAGATTATAGATAGCAGGGAAGCAAGAAACTGGAACAGAGTTCCAGAGGTGAGAAGTGTAAGAAAAGAAACTATTAGAATATAACTTATGCTTATATCTAGCTATTTAAAAAGTAACATGATGAGACCTATTAGCTAATCTAATAGTATGCTTAAATTCACACAGTCAAGGTACTAAAGAGAGGAGCTCATTAGAACAACTGCCATGGAAATATTTATAGAAAAGACAGAAGAGGGTCACTGAAGTTAAGATGACAGGCCAGGACTGATAACATTACAGACTATTCTTTGGATTTTGTCAAGAATCTCGAGATATAAAGCCGAGAACCAGATCAAATATGGCAGTAATATTCATGAATGAATGGAAGATTTATAAATGTCCAAGATGGATTCTGATGAGAAAAATTGTCTAGCACAACACAGTGAACGAACCTTCTAAGCATCAGACCTAGCGATTCAATGAAACTGTCATTAAATTTACCATGAAGAGAAAGAACCCTATTTATTTCAATGAATCAACATATGTGTCCCAATTTTTAAGATAATTCAATTTCAAGTCAAATTTTGGATAACCAGATGAAATATACATAAATGAATGTTTTTCTATAAAATAATTACTATATCCTTTGCATTATATAATCAATTATATATTTTTAACAGGTTTCATATATTTCCATGCATTAAATACAATTTGTAACTGTTGCAAACAGCAATATGGCTAACATTGCTTTGTATCAAATTTAAAGGATAATCAATGGCCAACTGAACAGGTGTAGGGATTGTTCTGCAATGAGTGGTTTCTTTATTCCTTTTCAAAAATGTTGCAAGTAAAATTGATATTATTTTAATATTATGCACCAAGTAAGAGTAATTTATTTGATTTAGATAAGGAATACTTAGTCAAAAATAAGAAAAGAAAACATTAGTTAAAAGCAACAAAACAATAATTTCATTATAGTTTTTCAACACGCATACACTTTGACACCAGTGGTACAACATGGAGGGAGTGATTCATGAAAAATCATAATTTCATGTTATCAAAATGAAACAAAGTTACTATGTATTAAACTTGCATCATTTGGTGTTATAAATCTGAATTTTCTACTGTTATATTTACATATTTATAAGTCTACCATTCATCCTTGGTTTGAATATTACTGTCACATATGGTCTGGTACTCCTGCTATATATATATAGAAAGACTCTTGATAAAATCTAAAGAAGAATTTGCAATGTTATTGATTTTGATCTGGCATCTAGATTTCAGTCACTTTCTCACAACCATAATGTAGGTACCCTGTGCCTTTTCCATAAATACTTTCATGGTAATTGTTCAGATGAACTTTCCTCTATGGTTTCTAGATTGGCAACAAGGTCTCCTTATTTTGCAATTGAATTGGCTAGATATAACCATAAGTTCTTGGCTAACAGTTTCTTTTCTCGCTCTTCTTGCTTGTGGAACTCTCTCCCGTATTCTTGCTTTCCACTCAACTTTGATCTTCAAATTTTAAATGCAATGTCAATTGTTATCTACTTCTTGATTCCTGTTCTTTTGTTGTTTTTGCTCCTTAATGATGTTTTTCTTATTCTTTCACACTCAGTAACCCCTTGTGTCTTAGTGAATTTATTGCTTTGCTTGGGGTGAAATGATTTAAATAAAAACAACATTTTCAGTTCTTTCAAGAAAGCTTCCGAGTCTGTTATTGTTCATTGTCATTTAGTGGCTATAGGAAAGATGAAAATATTGAATAAATGGATTCCACGGAAATTGACTAAAACTCTGTGACTATTTGAAGTGTCCTTATCAATGGTTTCTTGCAACCATAACAACACATTTCTGAAACATCATTATTTAAGAAGCAAAAAAAAATGTTCCTTAGCCATAATCATGAATACATTTTCATTTAAACAATGCATTTTTTTGCTCAAAATATGTTTTAACTTTCCCTTACAAAAATCTTGTATTTTATATGGTACAGCCTAATACTTCTTTCAGAAACTGCTATTTCTACAAGCTACCAAAATTCAACTGAGCAATGCAGGGTCCCTAGATTAATCATTCAATAAAATTACCTAAGTTTTGGATATCATGTAATAGAAAGTAAATATATAGTTGTGCCAGAGCACAGTTAAAATGATGACTAGACAAAGAAACACATAGAATATAAACTTCTGATCATATACAATATAGCATCTCTACACCAAATTTATAACTTTCTCGATTTTCTCTTCTTCAGCTCATACTGTCCCCAACCCACTCTGATTATGATTTTTTTTTTAAATTGAGATTGGTCATCTTGCCCTATTACTTTCTTGACTTTGTAATTCCTACAATGTCATTGTTAATGTCACTTGGTTCTTTTCAGATGTTCTCATTTAAATTTAAATGCTTCTCTTTTCAGGTCTTATTTTTCTTTAGTTGCCTTCTTTCTGCTTTCTCTTCTTCAGCTTATACTTTTTCCCTCTGAGATTGAGTAATAGGGGAAGATGACCAATGAAAGCAGCACAGAGTTATATTAGGATTGTCTTTCACTGGCATGGCCCAGTTTGAATTCAGATTCAGGATTAAGACTTCAATCTGTCCATTCCGGATTGAAAGAAGTAGACATTTTTATTCAAATTTTACTAATCTTAGAAAATAAATATACATCCAATAAATAAAATTTAACATTTATTTTCAATGTTCAATCTAGAATAGAATAAAAGATGTCATTCAATGCATGTCAAGTTGCATTAGAAAATTCTTTGATTTCCAAGTTGGCTGTGAATTCTGCAATGTCAATTTTCATTCAAAAGCATATGACCTTTATTTTAGGCAATGTCTTTCATGTGTTAAAAATGTTTTTGATTCAGCTTTTTGCTTAAGTGATTTCTTGTTTATTTTACAGGATTCAATAAAAAGATATATTGAAATCTATTTTTAGTTGATTAAACTATAATGGAAAATTATCGGATATTGTTCTATACAAAATAGAAATGAAAGTCTTATGAAAAGCTCTCTTTGATAATTACAAAAATATCTGCAATGGCCATTGGAAGATGATAAAAAATCTACAAGAAATGTTTCACTTAATAATTCTGACCAAACGTGCAAAAATATCTCATTTTTGAAATCTCAAAAAAATAAATAAATATTGCTATAATCAGTGAAAAGTTTCTTAAAAAAAGTAAAAAAAATATATATGAAAACCAATTGTGGAAAATCTATCTTCCAAATAATCAAAAGATCCAGACAGAACCGACAAAAGCAACTATTTTCAAGGTCAATACCATTGCAATTGAAAATCCCACAAATATTCTTCATTTCTTTCAACATAAGCCACCCACCAATTGAATACAGTAGTCACAAAAGAGATTCAACCCTCTTGACAATAACAACTCAATCAGCTCAAATGAAATTCAAAGTGTAATTCTTAAGAGAACGCTGCCAATTCACTCTTAAATGATTTCTCATTAGAGAAATGGAAGCATATGTTCGACTAACAAGCTCTTTAGCAAAAGGAGAACTATCAAACTCAGTCAACTGTTCCTCATTTGATCTAATCCCACATGAATTTAAAGTCATTGAAATGATAATAACCGATTCCACCCTCTCATTTCCCAATCTTCAAATTGCAACTGCCAGTGGGGATCAAATAAGCCAATGCTGAATACGCATTTGCCTTAACGTCAGTAAAGCTTTTAACAGGATATGATAAAATTGCCTCTCACCAGACAGTCATTTACAACTGAGTTAATAACTAAAGAAAAAATAAGTCAAAATTGTGATACACAATCCACTGGTTCAATTTATATCATATGTGACTCTTATATTAAGCACCTGATTTTACATGCTTCAAATGAACACAGAATTGGATATAATGCAATGGGTCAGAGTTAATTTTAGGTTTCTTTCCTTTTTAGCTAGTATATGAACACACAATTTTTAACAATCACATTTTAAGTTTGCAAATGATTTCCTTATCATAGTGACATAATAGATGTTTAACTTTAATTCAAAAACAGTTTTCAATAAGAAATTACACTATCACCAAGGAAAATAGCATGTAGCTTTTTTTTCTTTTAAATAATTGGTTATAAAAAGAAAAATGGAAATTAACACCCCTCACTTCAAGTTTCAACATAAGTAAAGTAAATTTCAAAGTGATGGAAATGTATTTAATCAAGGTACATTATATTGAAACACTGGTTCCCATACAGTCATCAAAGTTAAGCAACATCAAGCATCCAGTACCTAGATGAGTGACTGCTTGGGAATACCAGGTGCTGTAAGCTTGGATGTGCAGGTGGTGTAATGGATAATGACTCACAATTGTTAATTGAAGAGTCGAGTTCCAATCCCCTTTGGGTTCATTATATTCACTTACTCACAAATACCCTTGAGAATCCAACTGTTCTCTCCCAAGCTATAAGTTAATTAGTAAGTCATGTATCACTAAACCTTTATTATCTCAAAAAAAAATAAAATAAAATAAAGTTCTTACAATCTAAAAAATATTTTCTGGCTTTAAACAAGAGGCAAAGGGCTGATAAGCCCTAGGAAATGAATCAGTCGATCAATAAAAAGTATTTAATCAAAGACCAAATGTTTTACTATATTTCTAAATTACTAAATATTAGCAAGTGCTGAAAAGTTTTTTGCCTGACTAAGAAACACTTTAAAAAATTGATGTTTAGTCAGATTTTAAGACAGAAATTGGGCCAAGAACTTTTCTGTACCTATAGTATCTACAAAACTTTCCAAAAAGAAAAAAAACTATTCCTCTTCTTATTCAGCATCAGGGTGCAAGGGAATTGGTAAACAAGGAACTATTATTCTTTACAAAACATTATGAAAATAATTAATTAGAAACTACTGAACTATCACATAGATGTTAAAATTTTTAAAAATCACATTAAAATTTGACATTTTTTTTTTCCTTATAAGATTATGGGGAAAAAAATCTACTTTCACAAAATATAATTTTGATTCATTATTATATTTTTAAATCTTATCAAACATCTTAAAGCATTCTTAATTTGAAAAGAAAATATGAAGTTATGATCTACATTATTTAAATATTTTACATTTTGTATTTCTTGGTGATGTAGATGTTACTCTTTTTGAAAAGCTACATGATTGAGGTTACAAGTAAGTGTACACCTACTTTTAAAATAAACACCTTAAGCCTTTTTTTTTTTCAGAAATTACCTAAACAAATTGGATTTTGGCACCTGGTGTATCTGTGACACTGAAAAATGCAGCATCTCGTATTTATAATGCATAGAAAAGTATTTTCAAGCAGCAAAAATGAAATATTAATGTCATACTATTTCTGTCCTATAATAGTTGGTACATATGATTATTTTTCTTTTTATTATAAGCAACTCTTATTAAGGGTTATGTCTATATGTATCCTGACATTTAAACCTAACAAGAGTAATTTTTTTTTTTTTTTTTAATAATGAGGTATCTTACTGTAAACTATTCAAAGACAAGCAAAATTTGAAAATGTTCAAAACTGTACCTATTGAGTTCATATATTTTAGTAGATAATATCAACCATGGGTGGGAATTTAAGAATGTGTAAGGCAAAACCCAAAAGGAAAAATTGATACATGAAATGTTGTGTTACCGTATTTATTACAGCATTCTAAAAAAAAAAAAATGATGCAAAAATTAACTACCAAGCAGCATTAAATGTAATCCATGAAAAAAATGAAAAAAAAAAAATGCTTACGTGCAAATTATTTAAATGTTTCTCAAAATAAATGGTTATAAGGACTTCTTTTATGTGTTCAGGATTTGAACAATCATAGCTCTCCACAACTTCCTGTCCCTTGTTACTCTAAATAACCTTTGACACTTTACCATCACTTTTTGTGGACACTGTCATCCATTAATCCAAAATCATTAGGAAGGTGACTGTTTCTGTCTTGTCTGCATAAATATGCCTAGTGAGTGTTAAATTTTACAAGCCCCCTTTCCTTATAATGCCTCCCAGAAATTTGAAATGTCTTTCAGATTTTATTTTTATGTTTTTATTTTATTTTATTTGACAATTACTTTAGGGACAAATTCATACATTAAATGTAACAAATATTATAGAGCAGAGGGCGTACAAAAGATTACATTGATATTAGAGACTTGCTGATCACTGATTGATGGGAAGAAAGTCTAAGTATTGAAATACTACCTCTGTTCTACAGTAACTGTTACATTGGCATACAGATATCATACACTAAATGTAACAAAGAACAGAGGTATTATTAATTTCACCCAAGTCAAAATGTATGAATATTTTAAAACAAAGAAAAATATTATGAACAGAAGTTTATAAAAGTTAGGTTCTCTATTGAACATTGTAGGAAACTGAAATATTCTTTTACATAATATCAATTATGCAAAAATAAATTGAGTGAATGAAACTGTACTTTTTTTTCCAGAATAAACATTTTTTTTCCTGTCAGCATGCCTAAAGCGTACAGAAGAATTGAGATCTGTCTGGAAATGATCCAATCATTTAATATTATCATAAAAATAGCTTACCTAGGGTAATAGTCTCTTAATCCACTTCAAAGTATTCCCCTTATGACCTCACACACTTACCTAAGTATCCCCTTTCATTTTACAAAAGTCTGTAAAGTCAACCATTAATATTGATTAGTATTTACTTTCATCTCAATATCTTATAATTGTTTTTATCAAAACTTTAATCAAGCTGTCAATCTATGGCTGAGTTGACAGGCCAGAAAAGAAATCTCACTGAGAGTTTATCTTAATTCCCATGTCTCTCACTGATGGAAATAAAAAGGAAACTTATATTTGATGCCAGGGAGAGATAGCTAAAATTTCTAGGGCACATAAAGAGGAAAGAAGACTTGGAAAATATGATATTCACAGGACAGGCAAGAGGAGACAGAGGAAACCAATGCTTAATCTACCTAGCAAGCTTGAGTAAATGGATGGTGGAAAAAGATTTAGGAGAGATAACAAAGAGACAAAATTTATTAAGAGCTATGGAGAACAGGAAATGTGGAGAGCCATGATCACCTATGTCCTGAAGGAACATGGCACATAGGAGACTGAAACAAATTGGATGCTTGTATTTTATGGGACAACAACCCCCTAAAGAACAATAAATCTGATACTTGTACTTAATGAGGCAGCAATTCCCTAAAAGACAAAAAAGAAAAAAAAACAAAACATAAATGACATTAGCAAGGTTTAATGGAGGATATCTATGAATCATAACAGTTATTGGTTCTAAAAGTGGAATCAGTCAACTGAGTTCAAAATCCAGTTGAGTCTGTTGTGTTCAATTTGCCATTGGGAAATCTTTTTCTTTTTCTCTCAGCATTGGATTAAATAGCATGGTAGACTCGGGCTGGCAGCCAGTGTAAAAGAGTGAATTTAAAACTGTGCATAAGGCAAAAGGAAACTACTCCATTATCTTTCCCAAGACATTATGGCAATTTACAACTTGAAAAGAAAATTCTTTGGAGAGCCATAATCTCTTACATCATGAAGTTACATGGTATTAAAAGAAATAAAAAGAACACACTGCTGTAAACAGATATTTTGAAAAGCTACAAAAATATAAATCTGATATAAAGATGAAAAATACATACTAGTCATAATTATTAATGACAATGGTTGACAATGCTCCATGTCATAAAAATAATCATGTCCCCTACCAGGATCATCATATCTGTCATCATATTCGTCTTAATCTGCCCATTTTCAACAATGATAATCAAGAGTCAATCAGATTGTTTTTTTTATGGCTTATCAACACTTTGTAGGTTACTTAAAGCTGAAACATATTTTGAATTATAATTCATTTTTGCAAGTGAATTTTTGCATTAACAATTTTTTGAGAATAACAATGTTTTGTTTTGTTTTTTTTTTAGATACAATTCCTGTTATTTAACCCATAGCAGAGGGAGGAGATGGATTTGCATCTTTCTCAAGGATATTTGTGCATAAGTGAATATAATGAACCTGACCGAAATTAAAACTCAGCAGCTTGTATTTAGAAATCAGAAAGCTATCTATTACACCACCTGCACATTCCAAGAATCACGGGGAGCCACATCTTCACTGCAGGAGGAACTGACAGATCTGTGTGAGGCAATGTTTTGCAAAAAAAAAAAAAAAAAAAAAAGAAAAGTTATTTACTTGCTCAGTCATTGTGAATGTCACACAATACTCAAGCTCACTAAATAGTATCTCATTACCAAGTGAGTAACCCAACAGAAGAGTGCATGTTCAAACAGGATCTCCTCTGATTGGTTGTCAAGTTATACCAAAGCTGCATAACTTGTTCTAGCAATATGGCGGGATACTTTCCACAGAGATATCATAGAAGAAATTCTTCATGACTCATATTAAAAAAAAAGCAGCCAATGAGGCAGATACACATAATCCCTCAATCAAAGATGGAATGCCACAACTGAAAAAGAATGAGACTATGTTGAAAATGAGATTTAGAATCCTGAGATTTTTGTCTGCCTTTTTGTGCTTCTACTGTCAAATATGTTATAATTAATAAAAACAAGCATTACTTTTTGACTGACTCTTGTGTCATGGATTAAAAGGAAGGAAACTATGTTGAAGACTAATTTGGAAACCTGAGACTTTTGTTTTCACTAGAATTTCTTTGAAACACGCTAATGCCTCTTAAAATCATCACAGTATTTAGTGTGGTTGAAGTTATCTCTAATATTTTTTATCAAGATTTACAAACTCTATATATTGTTCAATTTCACAAAGCAATTGATGAAATGTGAATAAAGTGATTTGTTTCAAAACATACTTTTACAAAAACCCCTACTTCACGGTTTAATGATTTCTTTAATTTAACCTTATAGGACTTCATGATAATCAATATTTTTAATTTGGTTTCAATCAGTCAATGTATGGATATTTTAAAGCTTGTTAGAGACGGATGAACAGTCACAGAATTTTATATATAGATAGATATTTTTTGGTATGCATATTTTGTGCTTCTTTTATTAAATCTGTTATAATTAAAGAACAGTCATTAATTTTTTATCAACTCTCATATTTAAATATGTCAACTGTCTCATAAAATGTTATAGTGAGGACATATGCCCAAAATCTGGAGTTTTCAACCCAATACCCAGTAAACGAATTATGCCAAAATGTATGAAGCATGAAAAAGAAAATGGTTGGGGGGGAGCTGCTGCTTCACATAATACATGAAAGAAATGTTTTCTGAAAGCTAACATTGGAATCAAGCCAAATTCAAAATCCAAACAAGGATATCTATCTAGTTCAAACAACATTAAAGCCTGTATCACTGGAATATACTTTCTCTCTACTCTTCAAAAGATCGATTCCATTTTTATCTTTCATTTTCTGCTTGCTCTTCAAGAATTTGCAGATAAACCAAGTTTTTATTTGGGGATGATTTTGCATTTTGCTGTCCAAATTTTCATGTATAAATAACTTTCTACACAGAAACAAACCTTTTTTTTTTTTTTTTTTTTTTTTTTTTTTTTAAATATCTACAGTCTTAAGATTTGAGTTGTCACTAACTTGGAACATTCAGGAAGGAATCTATAATACAGCTGTTCCACTTCTAAGAAAGGATTCTGAGAGAAAAAAAAAAAGAAAAAATGCAAGTGGTTACAAAAAAAAGCAACTCCTATATTTCTCATTGAAACTGAGAAAATTTGGAAAGCTCAAAATGTTGCATTTTTTCTACATGGTAGATCTACTGAAAATGGATCACCTGCAAAATCAGACATTGAATTTCGACAAATACAGTTCTCAATTTGACACATTAAAAAGCAGCAATCAATAAAAAGCATTTTTTTGTTTGCCATCAGGTCAACACCAAAAGTAGCATTTCTTTGCAGTGAGGTACAGTTTGGCTGGGATGTCCTACTATACATGCTATACTCACCTGACTTTGCATCTATCTATGGGTTAAATAGCACAGTAAATTGTGCTCATTAGCCTTGATTAGCTACCAGTCTAAGAGAAGAACAAAATTCAAAACTGGTTGGACATGGGACAAACCTGTAAAAACCTACTTTTTATCAAAACCACAACAGCAATAACTACTGTGGTAAGTTTGTGGTCCTATACACCACAGGAGAGTCTAATGGCACTAAGGAGGGGAGTGATATATTTATATTAATTCAAGATTCTTTCAAAATGATACATAGTTTCTGTTGTTAACTTTCCTTTTGTTTATATACAAATGCATATAATTAGGCCAGCTGAATACAGATAGTGACTGAATGCTTTTATTCATGAACAGTTTCAAGTTCAATGGTTGCGCAGATGTATCACTTTTCTCAAATTCACTTAAAATTCTGTGTGGCCATTATATCTTATATTGACATCACAGGTATACATTGGAGAGCAAAATTCTTCATTGGCTAACTGTATTGTCAGTTGTTGAATACATTTAAATTTCCATTTCCAGTACTGAATTATTTAGTTTCATATTGATTTTATGGTTAGGCTTTTGGGGTCTTTTTTACAGTTAATATCATATGGTATACATTTATTGCTTTGAAGTATTTGTCTTATATTGGTGGAGATTTTATTCCCAAGTAATATGTTTATTGATGTGGGCACAGACTGCAATATGATCCAGAAGGTGGCAGGTTAATCTGTGAGATAGACTAGTGGTTGTGTGTTCTATGTATGAGTTTAATGTTTGATTATTATAGGGAATGCAGTTCCACCTTGTAGATAATGAAGTGCAATGGGATTTTCTGAGGATAAATATTGTTTGTGTTAACAAGAGTAGACATTTTTTGTAAATTCTTTGTAGTAAATTATTAATCATATATTTATTGCCTACTAATGTATAATTCTTTAGATGACAGCTTCATCTTATTCATAGTTTGGAAGCATTTGATTTTTAATGAAAAATTTATCAACAAAAAGAAATTACTGCCTAAATGCACATTATATATTTGTATTTGACAAACTTCGCTCATAATAGACACAACAGTCTGATCCTAGGCAAAGAGACAGCAAGAGATACATTAAACATAGCAGAACAAAGTTAATTTGATTCTTGGCATGTACCAATCCACATGAAGATAATCCTGACATTTGTACAAATGTGAGAAAAACCAAATAAAAAGTTTAATTGCAGCATCTTGTCAGTTGTCTTCAATAAAACTTGTATAAAAGAGGAATTGCTGCCCATATATATATATATATATATATATATATATATATATATATATATATATATATATATTAGTGGACTCTCTTGTTTTACAGACATATGAGTGTCTAACAGTTCATATTTAGAATGAAACTGCCAGACTACCCACAAATATGATTTAATTACAGTTGTGGTGGCTTGTGTAGAACCAGCCAAACTTTTTGGAAGAATTGATAATAGAGAAATGGCACACAGTGCACTATGAAGTCCTCAAACAGTCATGGGTTTGAATTCAACTGGTTGCCAACCAAGCCCCTGTCTGCCATGCCCTTCTCCACATCCCAACCAACTATGAATTAAATTAACCAATAATTGAGGGGGGAGTAGAATCCTAAACCTGCCAAGTATTTGAATGAAATTAAATATCTAAAGAATTAATGGATTTATATTTAATCTGATATTTTTATTATTTCAAACATTAATCTTAGTTGATAGCGGCATTTGAAACAGACCCATTTTTTTAAATTTTAAACTGTGTATTACATCTGTCATCTATTAGCTTGCCTTTTCCCTCACAAGAGAAACAGACTTTTCTTCATTTTTAAAAAAAAAAAAAAGATTTCAGAAGTACACAGGTCAATTGCAGATTGTGATAGACTTAATATACACTATTTAAAACAAAGACAGGACATCTATTTCAAACACAGTTATCCACTAAAAATAACATTTGAAGTAACAAAAATGAAAGTTTATGTAACTAAATAAGCCAGAATTCAGATTCAGCTCACTGATTTCACATTCCAAACCACTAATCATTTTACACACAATATATACATATATATATATATATAATAAAAAAGTTAATCGTCAGAGTTGAATTAGATTAAAATTTTTTACCTTTTTATGTGTGTATTGAGCACTTTTTAATACTACTGTTTCCTGATCTAATTCAACTCTGACCATTAACTTTTTTTATTACCATAATTCCTCATGTATAATACCTATTTTTTTCTAAAAATTAACAGGCAAAATCAGGGATTCATATTATGCACAGCTACAAAAAAAAGTCTTTAAAAAATTGCCATAAAATAAGAATTATCATAAAACTAAATTAAAATAATATTATTCTATGTTTAAAACCATTTTTAAAAAATAAGAATAGGAAATGCTAGCTGAAATTGGAGAGGTACAATTTATAGGGTTTGATTACCAAACAAGGGGTGTGTATTATGCAGGAGTAGAAGTATTTTCCCACACTTTCAGCACAATTTCAGGTGTGCATATTATGGATGAATGTGTATTATACATGGGGAATTATATACGTGTGTGTGTGTGTGTATATATATATATATATATACATACACACACACACATACATACATACATACATACACAATCTATTTTGATAGAGGAAAAAAACACTTAGAGGGACCAATTGTTTAAGAATCAAATAAATGTATTGTCAGTTTTACAGAAATCTTTCTGAAATAAGCAATTAATAATAGAGTCCAAAATTCATACTCTTGAAATCTTCTACTTAAGTAAAATCCATTTTGTACAAAGAACTTATAATTCAAATCTTGATGGTACTATTTTCTTTCAATTTTAATACTTCTTTTTTTAAACTTCCTTTTCAAAACACCAAACCATTTTTGGTCAGAATTTGCAGGCATCTCCCTGTAAAGTTATTCTGTAAATAAATGAGTCTCCCTGTATTTTGCTAGATGATAATTATTATGTATGCTTGATTACAAGTAATAAATGCTGCATTGTAACAAAAGTTTCTCATAAGTTGTGTGCTACTTAACTGCTACAAATATTCCCCTTTGAAACCAATAATAAAAAAAAAAAATAAAGCTGAAAATAAAAAGGCAATATTTGTTCTTTAGATTAACTCTTAGAAAACAAGTGGCAACAATAGTCAACACAATTTATAAAAATAGCTATGTATAATCAAGCCTGGAAAATTGCACAGTTCATCCATGGCTATGTTGTTAGAAACTCTTAATTATAATTCTCCCTTACTATTAAAAATAATGTGATTACCTATAATTATAATGCTTACAATTAATCATATTATTTGAAGAAATACAGAACCTTTCATTTAAAAATATACATAAATTATTTTACAAAATATTTATGCAGAAAAGAGGAGTTATAATGCCACTTGTACATTTGATAAAGCAGCTACAGTTGACCATTATGAGAGAGGTCTTTTCAATTAATTAATTTTTTTTGTTTTTAGGAAAAAGGAAACTATTTCAATTATAAATATATATTATGTGCCTTTTTAATAAATCTTAGTAAGAAATGCAACATTAAAAAAAATCTATCCTTTTTTTATTTTTATTCTGAAGAATAGAACAAAAGGGTTTGCAAAATACAATTTGCAACTGTTTTTAAAAATGGAAGAAAAAATATCAAGATCTTGTCTAATTCAAGTAACTATTTATTCAAAGACTATTTCTCAAGTATTCTAAAGATGTCTTCATCTTTGTTTTTATTTATAAAGTTTCAGCCAATGCAATCTCTGAGCTTCTTCAAAAGCCGGGCTATTTTTCTCTTGTAAATAATTTTAGATTTGAATGCCAAAGGGTTCCTGTAGGCACAGGTAATCAAGTAGCCAATCTGAAAAGAAATTTACTGTTTCCATACAGGAAACATTCAACATTCATTGACAGAACAGTTACTGTTATTAGCAGTTGAAATTTATAAAATCTTTTCTAAAATAAAATATTTTTCAGGAAATTAGAATTCTCAAGTTCATTTTTGTTTAAAGTAGTGTGAAAAGTCAACATCTTGATCATATCATTATCTTCCCTTCTAGTTACAGGTGCTACCCATTTTAGTTGTTGTTGCTGTTGGAAGTCTTCAATTGATGTGGTTTTTGTTCATTTGGTAAAATTCTTTGTGATTTTGTAATGCTTGTCATTGTCTTCAATGATTGTCTTCTTTAAGGCCTGAAGGACTCATTTGCTTGAAGACATTTTTAATCCTTGACCTAGGAAATAGTTTTATATAAATGATAGTTTACATATTTCAGAATGAGTTGGATGTCATGTATGACATCTGCATGAGAGTCTACATATGATGAGTTTATTTAAGAGAATGACTTAAGTTTTTGTATTAATGTTTTGCTTTTGTAGCATCTTACAGTGCTGGACAAAATTATCCCTGATGTGGCATATCTTGTGTTCAATTTTCTTATTTTCTATATTAAATTTGTTATAACAGTCTGTAGTATAAAGTATGAGGAACAAAAAAATCATTGTAATAAGTTTAATCATTACTTCTCAATAAAACAATAGTTTCATTTCATTGGCATCCTGAGAATCAGTTCCAAATAAGTCCCTATCTCAGAAATAGGATGGAGACACAAGGTGGAAGGTATAACCAAGAAAAATAAGAGAAGTATAAATCATCAAATGTAGGAGTTTCCTTCCAAACTTTTTTGTTTATGGTAGTGTGGAAAGTCAGCATCTTGATCATATCATTATCTTCCCTTCTAGTTACAGGTGCTACACATTTTAGTTGTTGTTGCTGTGGGAAGTCTTCAATTGATGTGGTTTTTGTTCATTTGGTAAAGTTCTTTATGATTTTGTAATGTCTGTTATTGTCTTCAACAAGACTGAAAGGATTCATTCACTTGCAGACATTTTTAATCATTGATCTAAGAAATAGTTGCATATAGATAATAGTTTACATATTTCAGAATGAATTGGATGTTATGCATGACATCCACATGAGAGTCTACATCTGATGAGTTTACTTAAGAGCATGACTTGAGTTTTATATATTAATATTTTGGTTTTGTAGCATCTTACAGTGTGGGACAAAATTATCCCTCATGTGACATATCTTGTGTTCAATTTCTTTATTTTCTATATTAAATTTTTTATAATTGACCTATACACTAAGGTATTTAAAGTGTTTCATATTTTTTTAATTTCATACAATATATTTTTATGATGGATTCTAGTTATGTGCCATCAATACTCTCATTTCATTTCCAAATTGCAGTTTCTCTTTTGAAAAGGTTTATCTGAAGTCAAACTTCTTCAATATCAATCATCAGTCATAGTGTTTTTATTTTATTTTAGTTTAGTCATCACATGCTATTGCATTTTATACTGGGACTGTTTGTCACAGACACATTTCAGAATGTTCACTTTTTCATCCAATATTTTTCAATGAAAGCAGACAGTAGTAAATGCTGTGAAATATATAAGCTACTGAACAATAAAAAAATCAATGCAAGAGTATATATTATTAATCATTACACTTTTTATTTGATTAGGGTTATTTAAGTATTATGATCTAAACAGTAAACATATTTTTGGCCAAGTCATCATTAAATTATTGCATTACCTATCATATGCAAGTTTTGCATCTCCAGGATTGTAGAGGCAAAATTCAAATATGATAACTGAATAACTATTTACTTTTCATTAGCTTCTAGTTTAACTTAGTGTTTGTTCTCCACCACCAAAAATAAAATAAATGAACTAAATAAATGAACTAAATAAATAATTAAACATTAAAACTAATTTACACAAGAGACAGCTGAAAAGTACTGAGCCAAACCAAGAAAACCCTAAATAAATAAATAAAAATGGATAATATAAAAATTCTGATGTTCAGTCAAATTTTGGAAAATGGGTTGGGCCAAAGACTTTTCAGCAACCTTTCATATTCAAATAACACTTAAAAAGGTAGAATCAGGTTAAACTTTGATACCTAAGTCATCCAAAAAGGACATGATGAGAGAGGCAATTTTTGTTTTCATCTACACATGAACATGAAATCTCACACATTAAAAGTTCCTTGTGCCATATCCCTCACCTATGGGGAAGATGATTAAATACCATCACAAGCCCCTAAGAAAATTTTTAAAAATACAAAAAACAGGGAATAAGTATACCGAAGAAGAAAACAAAATCGTCATCTACATAAAAGTGCCATCATTAACTCAACAAATAGTAAATATGAAAAAAAAAAAAAAAAAAATAGTACATAGACTATATGAATCTGAATGCAATACTAGACTGATAGCAGTTGAACTATCTAGATGTAGCCAGTAACTTCTATGCTAACTTTCTTTTCTTGCACTTCTCACTTGTGGAACTTCCATCTGACTCCATGCTTTCCAGCCAACATTAATCTGCAAGAATTTAAATGCAACGTCAATCTCTATCTACTGTCCTCCTGAATGCTCTTTTCTCTTTCTCTTAATTACTGATGCTTCTGTTCCAAATTCCTCCATGCCCTTGCATGTTACTGCTTGTACTGCATTGCTTGGGGTTTGGGGTGATACTGATTAAAAAAAAATAGAGGAAGGTGGAATAATGTTTTTGGCTTGTACTAAAATTTGCCTAACATTAAAATTATAGGTCCCTTCAAAATTGATGATGCTATCAAAATAAATGCAGATAATTATTTCAGTAGTACTGGTTACAATCAAGAAACTTTAAACTATATTCATGCAAGACAATGCTCCCTTAAATTCTACAATGCTGAAAATTGCCCATCTTGCCAAAAAAGGTTTAAAAGACATCAAATTAATGGAATATCTCTCAGCTTATTCAGATAAGACACCAGTAGAAACTAGTAGTCTACCTTTAAAATAACTATGTAGAAAACAGTATTCAAGCAAAAATCTCTTGGAAGTAAGAAAAACTTCTGCAAGTAATGCTAAAGTTGAAACAGTAGAAAAGTTAACAAAATCCATGCTTGAAAGACTGGTGAAGGTTATAGAATGTGAAAGAGTTCATATCGAGATATAAAATAATTAATTCAAGTTTATAAGATACTGACTTAATCAAATATGTTTATCTGACTTATATCTTTGGGATTTTATTAAAAATAATTGTTGCACTAATAAAACAAAAGACACCTACAAAAACAAGTTATCAATATTTTTTATGAGGATAGATATTGTAGGCTATAACTGATATATGTTGCTCAAATAAATATTTACTGAAACTGATTAATATCAATTTTAATATGAAAATATTGACTTGCATACTAAAATCTGATATTGTATATATCAAGAAAGATTGGCATTCAAGTTATTCTAGAAGTATTTTTATTGAACCAATTCCACTTTAATGATAGTAATTTAAACTATCTTAGATGCTGAACTAGTGACTGTAATTTAAAAGAAATTATACTGCTTGAAAGATTCTTATTCTGCTTCCAAATATAATCAGATTTACAGATAACCAAAGTGGAAAAGTTTTTCAACAAGGTTAAATGAAGGAGATAGGGAATATATAAAAAAAACTGAACTCATCATATTTTTTCTTTAAAAACCCTTTCAAGCAATTTATATAATTATCAAACATTAACTTAGATAAAATCATTTTGGGTATTTCTGAAAGTCTGAACACGTATACATTTCATTTACACCAGAATTTCCATTATTATACACTGATTTACTCAGACTAATGTCCTCCTCAGTGTACATGCAAAGTTCTAATAACCTCCTCAGTAGGCCTAGCACTGAAATGAACACCATATAGAAGTCAGTGATTAAGAAAGAATTAAGGCTAAAAAGTCCTCCAGCTATTTACACTACAAAGTCATATATACTCTATGCTAAACATATAGTAGCATATAATACATCTTTTTTTGTAACATCTTTCTTATATTGTATGTTGGGGGTGTCATTTAGCTTAAGAGTATCCGATTGAAACCAAAATGGTATCACCCACGAGAAATCGTTCATCACAGTTATAGTCTTTTATTTCCATTAAATATAGCTATGCATAAGGTTTAAAATAATTTTTTAAAAATAAAAAAGCTTTCTTGAAGCTTTCATTTTAGCTCTAACTGAAAGCTAAAGGATTTAAAATTTACTATTTCCAGTAAGCAAAATACTCTGTGGTGTATTTAAATCAGAAATTATATTGATCTGAATCGATTTTTTTTCAGTCACATCAATCAAAACAGCCATTTTTAACACATTTGTAAACAAAAGCTTATGCTCAGTTTTAAAAATCTTGCAAAAATAAAATATATATTTCCGAATCATTATTTGAGGAAAATTAGCAAATTTCAAGTTAAATTAATCTGATTTGAAAAAATATTACTTACACATAGCATAAAATGTGATATACAGATATTTCTTAACTACAGAGTCTTGTTTTACTGACATGTTAATCAATTTATGGACAGTCGAACATGTTCATGGTGAAGCAGATGATAAAGTTTGAAGGTTGTATTTTTTTTTTGCCATAAGGCAGGGAGAACCCTTAAAACACATGACCTTTAATGATAGATTTATTGGTTTGTACATGCATACTGTAGAAATTCTGCATGTAATCCCACATATAAAAACAAATTGAAATTCTTTAAAAAATTTGGGGTTGTCAGATTGTAATAAGTTTTACAATATATGATTAGTAAATATAGTTTTACCTAATAACAATATTTCCTAAGAATTATCACATTGAAAATGAATTTTCAAAGATTAAAAAACTTTATAAATTATTCAATTTAAAATTGTACAAACATGAAAACAAATCTTGTAAAAATTTATTTTTCGTTAAAAAATTTTTTCTTCAGATAATATCGTCTTTAATATATATTATTCATAAAAGCAATTAAAAGCTTCTCAAATTAAATAATGTCTTAGTTTTATTGCATTTTTCATTCTTTGATTCAGAACAAATTTTCAGCAAGACCAGCTCTGATTTTGCAAAAACAACTCAGTGATTTAAATTCTTCAAAGAATTCTGCTTTAAACTAATATAGTCACTAAAAATTATCTCAAATTTCTCAAGCTTTCATCAAATTAAGTAAGGAGCTGAAACACATGTAAAAAAAAATATTTTTACCAAGATTTTCTAATAAAAAATTTAAAAAATAATTTCATTCATTTGTGAATAAGTCCTGATAATTTTATTAAAATCCAAGAATTATTTGATTTTTACAAGAATTTCCAAATTAATGAGTCTGTCACTGTAAAAAAGAGGCAAAAATTTGCTATGCTAAAAGTTAGTACAACTGCTTATGTAAGAAAAACAAGTTTTTAATCAAAATTTCAAATGTTCTAAAAAGGAGTAAAAACATAATTAAATAATAAAAAATACTTTGATCCTTCCTTTTAATAATAATATAAAGATTTTGATGACAAAACTATGTTTTCATTATGTTTGAAGCATGATTTCATCACAGCTTGCTGATATTTTATCAATTTTGTGGAGGTACCTAATTGAATGGCAATTTCTTATTTTTTCAAAAAAATATACAGCCAGACAAAAATGCAATTGTGAAAGTGTTAATTAGCTATGTATATTGATTCATTGATATTAAAAAGAAGAAACAAGCAAAACTAGTTCAGTCTAACACAAGTTCATAAATGTGAGGAACAAATTCACTACAAAGGTAATAGTTTTAGACTAAGCTTTGTCATGACAAGGTACCCACAAAAGTGATATATATATATATATATATATATATATATATATATATCTGAGTGATGACTTCAATGTTCACTTCTATATTTACATACGCTCTATGATATTGAGGACTTTATCCCATAAATATAGCATACCTTAAAACTATATATATATATATATATATATATACATACACATACACACACACATGCATACATACATACATACTAAAGAAAAACAACTATGTTGATATGACCAACAGACAACTTGCCTGAAGTATCTGTCTATATTTCTGAAATGAGGTATTATGTACACTATTTACATTATTCAGACTATTGTCCTCATCTTTGTTGCCATATTTATCACAACGTTTCAGCAATTGTACAATCCAGCTTTCTTCAGATGGTTGGAATGTTGAACTGAACCCTTTATTTCCTTAAGGACACATGGCACAGTGGATAAAGGCATTGGTTAGATCCAGTGACAGGAGCCAAAGAGTATGAGTTCAATACTTAGTTAAAGCAGTGGATAACTTGGAGCAGGGAATTAACAGGAGATAACTGACATTAGACATGGCACATGGAACTAGAACAGTCTACCCCAGCAAGCGAAATAAGGGATTCAGCTCGATATTCTAACCACCTGAAGAAAGCCAGAGTGTACAACGGCCAAAACGCTGTGATAAATATGGCAACAAAGATGAGGACAATAGTCTGAATAATGTATATAGTGAACTTGCTAGAAGACCTAACACGTTACACAAGAAAAAATCCTAAACAAGGAAAGAAAGACCAAAAAGAAAACACTTAACTACTCAACACCCAGATTATCTAGGCAAAGCAAAACATGCTTCACAGCATCAACACTTAACAAAGGACAGCCCGAGTATTTTACCAAGTTTCATGCTCTCATGATCTTCAGACAACTAAAAGGTGTTCTAGTCATCTGAAGATTGCAAGAGCATTAAACTTGAGTAACGACTTGGGCTGCCCTATTTATTCATCTGACAGATTTTATCTGTTAAAAGTTATTTTTAGTGGATACCCATATTTGAGTAGATGCTCCTTTTATTTATTAAACAGTATATTTATTTATTTTCATTTACTGGCTTGAATATCCGAGAAAATTTATGGAAGAAAATTATGCAGAGAATCCATATTTTTCTTTAATAAGATTTATATAAGAATATACTGTTTAATTAATAAACAAAGCACCTAATCAAATATGGGTATCCAATAAAAATAACTTTTAAATGATAATTGCATACACACACACACATATATATATATATATATATATATATATATATATATATATATATATATATATATACACACACACACACCTTATACAAATAGCCTTGACATTGCATTACTATCAACAGATTGATACAATAGTAATTCAGTCCGATTTCTATTATGATAAATGTATATGATGATGGAAAGGTATTTGTTTGATCAGGAGGACATCCTCACTTTCCCACCATCTGTACAAGAAAGAGCAGAAACAAGCCTTTGGAGAAGAAATAAACACATCAAGAAATTGAATCTAATCATCAACAATTAATTTCAAAAGCAGCAAGAAAGCAATGTACAATTTATTTGTTGAACCAAAGAAAAGAAGTTTTGAAATGCTGTTGACAATTGCACTGCAGAAATAATTAGCTTCATATTAAAAAAAAAAAGAAAAAAAAAAAAAAATTTATGGATAAAGAAAAAACTGATAAATTTTTTTTTTCCAAGGAAAACATTAAACATAAACTGAGTGGTTAAATTTCTAATAATGCACTGTAAACTGTTTTTTTAAATCACTATCTTAGAGTGCTAATTATCTGAGGCAATCCACCACTATTTACATTTAATATGAATATGATATAAAATATGAATATTACATATATTAATATGGACTCAGACTAGGCTTATAGTCACTGGCATCTGTGTAAATATCTTGTATATATCTCAACTGCACAAGACCCAGAAAACACATGGATTTTGTGGAAGTAAAAGAATGAACTACTTATACCTTACAAAAAGTTGCATAATATAAAAAAACAAATAAAATGAGGAACCATGTATCTAAGGAAAAATAGACAGAACACATAAAGCAAATATACTATGAATTGTTATAGTTTTTTATAATAAATAATATTACCATGTCTCTTTATATAAAGAGACAACTTAAACTAGCCTTTTGGGGCTCCTAGGCTAATGAAATTATCCCCTCCACCCAGATAGAGCTACCCTCTAACTTTCCTGCACACATCTTGAATATCTTTTTACTCATGATATATTTTAGTGATATTTACATATCTTGAAGTAATCTTATTGTAAATTCTTTAAATAAACTAGAATATCTATCTTTTGTTCGTCAATAAAAGTATTCTTTAAGAAATACCACTATTTATTGCAAACCAAATTAACACATATTTCAACACAACCATCATAAAAATAAAATACATTTTTTATAACCAGCATTATAACAAAACAATCAAAATAAATTTGAGTTTGCCATATTGATATTATTTCAGCTTATGAAACTATTTAGAAGTTATAACATCTAGAAAATTATTAAAATTATTAGTTTATAAATATTTCTAAGATTTAAACATTCTAAACTAAAATCAAATATATTATCAACTTGAAACACAATGACACAAATTAAAACATTCTTTTTCTTGTTTTGCTTCCTGCAAAGTCAAATAAATATGAGTTTGTCATATTAATATCCGTTTATGAATCTAGAAGTTATTAGGTTGGTGCAAAAATAATATCGTTTTTTGACGTTAAAAAATACGTCAAAAAACGATATTATTTTTGCACCAACCTAATATAATATGCAGAAAATTAAAATCATTGCTTTATAAAAACTTGGGTGGGGCCCTAAGCTGCAGCCTATACTAGCCTAGAGGATAATCTGACCCTGAACATAAATGAACAGTATAAGTTTAAAATCAAAAGAAATAAACAATTTTGAAAAGTTTGTATTGAAACCTTCAAAAGAAGTGAGGAATAAATTCTACTCATTTAGTCTATAAAAGTTGACAATATAAAACAATAATGATTTAGTAGAAATGCCAGCTCTATTATTGGTTTCCTCATTCTTTTATTATTTTTCCAATAATATTTTTACTCATTCTATTCTTAGCTCTTATGGAAACCACAGAAGTAGCTTTAGGCAAGACTTGAAATAATCATAGAATTTTAAACATGTGTCTGGTAAAGGAGCAAAATTCTATAAATGCATCACTTCTATATCTTTTTATGTGTATAATTTTCATTTAATAATCTTATCCAAGTATATCACCAAATACCAATGGCTAAAGATGATATTTCAAAGATCACTATCTCAACTCCATTCAAACTTTTAAATTTACTTGAATAGCTTCCAAAATGCCATCTAGAGATTTAAAACATTTATTGCTTTATTGGTTAGCTTTTTAATGAACAGTTTGATATCTGTCTATATCTCTGAGATGAGGTATCATGATTATTTGCATTATTTACATTATTCAAACCTCATCTTCATTGCCACATTCACAACATTCTAACCATTGTATGCTCCAGCCTTCTTCAGGTGATTAGAATTTTGAACCAAACCCTTTATTTCATCCACTGGGGTAGATTGTTCTAGTTCCACATACTTCTTCTAGATGTCTCAGTTATTTCCCTTTAACTCAACTCTCCAAATTTTTGGTTCACCACTGCTGTGGCCTGAACTAACAACTTTTTGGGTCTAGTCACTGGATCTAACTAACGTCTATGTACTGGGCCATGTGTCCTTGAGAACCATCTACCCCGGTGGGCAAAATAAAGGGTTTGGTTCGAAATTCCAACCACCTGAAGAAGGCAAGCGCATACAATGGCTGAAACATTGTGAATATGGCAATGAAGATAATGAGGATAACAGTTTGAATAATGTAAATAATGCATATGAACAGTTTGATATTTCATTTCAATGCTGTTTGAATTAATTTTTTTTTTTTAAGTTTATCAACCCCTTGTGGGTTATTTAAAGCTGAAATATATTTCAGTTCAATAATGAAAAAAATCATTCTCAGAAACTGATAAAAAAAAAAAGTAGAACACATTTACCTTCAAAAATTGAAGTAATTTTTCTCTTCTTACTTTCCTACGTTATATAGATTTATTGGTTTTAATAATAGACCAGTGCTTCTCAACCTTATCATATTTTTTTTGTACATACAACCTCCTCACCAGATTTCAAAATGTCATTTCCCTCTTTCAAACATTTCTGACTCAAAATGTGTATTGTAGAATGATGAAGTTTCTAACAGTTTGAATCTACTAATTCATGATTCCAGTTTGAATTCTACTAATTCATGATTTCTAAAACCCTAAATTTCCTCTGAGTATGAGGAAATTAACTCATGATTACAAACCACAGTAATAAACATTTCATCCCAAAATTTTCTGCCTTGTTAATAGCTTTAACATAAATAATTAAGCCACTAAAAATTTATCTGCAAATAATACTCTTAATCCTCTAAATAAAATGAGCAAAGACTTTCCATACCTCAGTTTTGTTAGTAATAAACCATTTCTGACTCATTTCATTCTGTCAATGGATGCTGCTTCTATTTCTGCTGTAATTGCAGGTTTTTTAAAATTTCAGGAAAACACAAATAAAAACAAAAAAAAAAAACAAATTCCAGCTTTTTTGGTTTCTGATATTTCAGTTATTAGATTTTGTTCATCATTTGGAGACAGAATCAACTTTTCAACTGACATCCAGCATAGTCCTAAAAGAGAACAGTATTATCATTTTCATTGCTTTTATCTATGTCTGCCAAGAAAATTCTGATAAATGGATAAATCGGGCCCATATTGCAAAGGAACAACACAATGATGCTTTTTTCATGTAACTTACTGAAAGTTGTCAACAGGCATTCAAATTGCTTTTCTTTTTTTACAATGATGTTCACTCTGTACAAGGTACAAGAGCCAGTTGAGCTAGAGAGTAAGACACACAGTTAATGCACCCTAGACTTGAAGAGGTTAAAACAGGAGTGATTAAGGAAGCATCTTCCTAGGAGCCTGTTCCACAAAGCAGCTATTCATGGGAAGAAGCTGCTCAAGTGGAACTTACATTTCATCAGTAGATTACAAAAGGAATGTGGATGGTTCACTACAATGTGTATGGTATGGCAGGTCTTAGCAATAAAGGTTAAAATTGGTAGAACAAAGGAATGTAGTTTGTCTGAAAACTTTCTATAGAAATAGTGATTTGCGACATAAGCGTCGTTTGCAACTGCAAGAGAGGGGTTGTAGAGTGGAAAATAATTTGTCACCCACAAGAATGCAGAGGCACTTTTGGACTGTTTCCAGACTGAAAAGTGAAGACTGAATAGCCCCTGTCTATATACAGAAGCAGTACTCTATTTTTTGGCCTGATCTGGCTCTTGTAAAGGGTAGAGGATAGCAGGGGGAGTCAGGTACTTACTGGGGCAGTACAGGGAACTGACCATTTTTCCAGCATCTTTAGTGATGGATCATATCTACGAGTTCCACTTAAGATCTGGTTTGATACAGAAAATATACTATTTGGTAGATCTATGTGTTACTCCACCATTTCCATTCTGTCACACACTGTCAATGATATAATGAATAGTGGCTCAGGATGAGAAATCAGAGAGCCGAGTTCAAATATCAGCTGAGTTTGTTACATTCACTTACATGCAAATACACTTGAGAAAAGTATGAATCCATCCCCCCCCCACACACACAAATACAGGTTAAATAGTAGGACTTGTAAATAGAAAAATCATTGTTATGTTGAAAAAAATTGTTAATGCAATATCACTTGCAAAAAAAGAAAATTCTTATAATCCAAAGACAATTTCAGCTTTAAGTAATCCACAATGGATTAATAAGCTGTAAAAATCAAACCAACCAACTGATACCCTATCAAGAGCTACACAAAATCTCAGATTTGCATAGCCTTTCATCAATAAATATATACTTACTTGAAATCAATAATGCATTTCTTGTTAACTTGCAAGTGCACATTAACATCCGTCTGAATATTATCAGTCCATTTTCATTTTTTTAATTATTTCACCCCAAGTAAGGCAAAGCCACTAAGGCACAAAGGATTACTGAATGTTTGAAAAAGAAAACATTATTAAGGAGAAAATACAATAAAAGAACAGGAATTGAGAAGACAGAAAATAACATTGACATTGCATTTAAATTTGCAAAATTTTTAGCATAGAACTTATTCAACAGATGTCCAACTCAGTATGAGAACTAAAAGAGAAAGAGACAAGAGAGAGCTAGAGGAGACGGGAGAGAGCTAGAGGAGACACAGAGACGGGAGAGAGCTAGAGGAGACACGGAGACGGGAGAGAGCTAGAGGAGACACGGAGACGGGAGAGAGCTAGAGGAGACACAGAGACGGGAGAAGGCTAGAGGAGATGAGGAGACGGGAGAAGGCTAGAGGAGATGAGGAGACGGGAGAGAGCTAGAGGAGATGAGGAGACGGGAGAGAGCTAGAGGAGATGAGGAGACGGGAGAGAGCTAGAGGAGACACAGAGACAGGAGAGAGAAAAATTGGAGGAGAAACATGTAGAAAATATGTTGTAAATGCAAGAATGATGATGATTATGATAGCATATTGATGATCATAGTTCTTACAATATAGAATTGTTTTAACAATAAAACAATCAGCTTACCTGTGAAATAACATTGAGAGCAACACTAAAAATTGTCACCACCAACTGTTACTGTCAACTGTTAACATTTCTGTTTAAAAAATATGTTTTATGTGTACAACCACTCAAGGAAAATCAATTTTAGACAACCTAATCAAAAACCTGAAGAGAATTTATAATTTCACTTTAAACTAAAAGTTTGAGTTTTTGGGTTTTTGTAGTGTTTTATCTGTAAATATGGACTTATCATTCATAATACAAACTGTCTCTACAATCTACAAGTTATTTATGTTTAACAGCATTCCAAGATTTTTATGGTGCTCCTGACAATGCAAATATGAAATCATGAAAAGAAGTAGCACTGTTGATTTTCAGCAGCTCAGACAATAAAAGAAAACAAAAATAAATATTCTTTTAATTATCAATTTTGCCTCAATTAAACTTAAATTTTCAGCATGAACATACACTTGGTTTAGTGCAGTTTATAATTATGACAGTAGAAGAATAAACACAGAGAATACTAACATGGCTACTGACTCAAATTCATCAGAATGCAGACAGGCCTACTGACTCAAATTCACTGGAATGCAGACATGATGACTGACTCAAATTTGTCAGAATGCAGATATGGCTACTGACATAAACTCATTAGTACACAGACAGAGCTACTGGCTCAAACTAATTTGAATGCAGACATGGCTACTGACTCAAACTCATCAGACAGACATACTGACTCATCTTCCCTGGAATGCAGACATGGCTACTGACCCAAACTCATCAGAATGCAGACATGGCTACTGACTCAAAATGGTTTAATTCAAAATGCTGCAAAAAACTTATTGAAAAACAAATAAGAAAATATCAGGAATTTTAAACGAAATTATTCATACTAAATAATACTTAGTCAAAACATTTGAGTAGCATGACAGAAATTGCATAGTTATTAGAAACTATAAAGAATTTAATAGCAATTTTTTAAAATCTACTATTAAGATTTAGTTGTTTTAATTGTTTTTAAACAAAACACAAAATGTAGAATGAAATAATTATAAATAAATTTTTCTTAGAAACTGATTTGTCAAGAGATTATCCATGATTCAGTATAAAAATAATCATCAAGGATTCTGAAGTTATTTAGTCTTTTCTTGATATTTTCCTAAATTTTGGGCTTGAAAATCTAACTAAAGAAGTAATATTATTGGTAATAAAGGCTTTGTTTTCCCAATATTTCAAACAGTGACATATACACAGGAAAGATCATCAAACTTATCCAATAAAATGGAAGCAAATCTGAACATCCATGGTAATTTTAAACAAGAGGAAATAGGAAAAATTCTAAGTAAATACACAGATCATAATACAGATGATCCTTACTTTACATTGGCTTGACTTATGACTTTCTAATGCTACAAGAGAAATGAGCATTCAGTAATTACCCAAGATTTAAATTATTGTTTTACAGGCAAGTGATGCCATGCAGGATGAGCAATGCCAAAATAACGGATGAGTATTATCTTTCTACCAATGCCAAAATAATGTAGCCAAATCCAACCAATTTCTTGTCCCACTAATAATCACAGATATTAATATCTCCCAGGATTTCATTTTATTTTATATCATATAGTGTTTTGGGGTTTTTGTAGTGTTTATAGCTGGGACCCTAACAGGTGCTACCACCCCGGGTCAGAGTGGACCTGGGAACACCAGCAATTAAGAGGTGGTTCCACACTCAAAACCTCCTGATCAGAGGCCTTGCTGCTGGACGTAGTTTATCATCTTACCCAGGACGCAGATGCAGTTTATTGTCTTACCCAGGACAACCACTCAAGGTAGAGGTTTACAATCAAAATGATGATAATGAATAAGGGGTGTGAGAATGAGAAGGAAAAGTGATGATTGACCTTTGACTTGAAGGGGTCAAGATTGAGGTGTTCAGGGAAGAATCAATGCAAGTCTGTTCCACAAAATAGCAGTTCTTAGGAAAAAGTTCAGTGGAACTTTTTTCTTTACATTTGGACCACTGAGGAAATTATGGGAATGGCATAGCATGACCTACCTGTAAATGTCTGGTGGAACTAAACAATGGAGATAATCTGAACAAAGCAGAGGCCATATCTTTAATTTTTCTCTCAGTCAATTCCTACTATGACTATCTAATAAATATTAAGTAATTTTGAGATTCTGAGATATGGGTGAGTTTGAGTCTCACCTCAAGCTATTTCTTTATTTTCAATTACTATCTAATGACCAAAGAAAAAAATGGTCAGAAAATGTCATTAAAATTAAAAAGGGATGAAAGAAGATATCAAACCTAATGATAATAAAATGTTTAAAAATCAATGAGTTTTAACTTTCAGATTGAACACAAATAATCCATTGAGAGTATAAATTTCCTCTCTATTAACAGATAGAAAAAATAAACTGTAAAGAACTGTCCTTTTTGACACAGCCGTTCTTTGTACGTGACAAGTTTTTCTTTTTTTTCTTTTTTTCAAGATGTTAGTCAGTGAAACTGATATTTAAACTCATTGTGATCTTTAAAGCACTTATCTGCACATCTCAAAGCAATATTCTTATGTTAATGTGATCTCATGAGCTTTGAGTTAACATTGATACTTACAGCTAATAGAATAGTAAGCGAATAAAAAATACAGGAGCCTCACCAAAAGTCAAATAACTGATGGCCTTTTAGAAGAGACAAATTCATCACTATTTGAACCATTGCTTTGCGGATTAGACTCCCAACATGATGCTTCCCCAATGACTACAATCTTAACCTATTCAACTCTAGAGTCAACAATTATCTTCCCCATATATTCTCATAAACTGCATCTCTTACTCTGTATCCTACCTCAAGTGGCTCTTGGGCCTTGGAGAAAGTGAACATCATTGTAAATGAAAAAAACTTAAGACTTCCTCTGAGTATTCGTTGTCCTCCAAATGGCATTCCCCTCTTGATCCCAGAAATAAAATTCTGGTTAATGGGCATCATTTTAACACCACCAAGATGATTCATGCAAAATCATAGATGTACTCAACTGGTGCAACATAAGAAGATCTGACAATGCAGAAAATCTTTTGTAAAACTACTGAGCTTCTTCTATAAATATCAGGGTACTACTTCAAATGAGATAACAGGGTAACTATTTTTTTTTTTAATCAATCCACCCCAACATGTTAATAATGCCACAAAGATGCAACGGGCTACTGGGAGTGAATCAGAATGAGAAGACTTTAGAAGGAACTAGAAATCCAATCCTAAACAGGAAAAAAGAGATAAACCACTATTCTTGTTAAAAAAAAACAAAAAAAAAACAAAAAAAAAAAACAAGAAGGAATGTGAACCAGACAATAGGTGAACCTATCTACATCTATTTAATAATTTTATTTTCATGGTCACATAACCTGAACTTGTTCATGATATTGGTACAAAAGCAAAGGCTCCAGTTTTGTGATACAATCACTTTTATTATGAAAAGAAAAAGTAAAGACAAAATACAGTATTTTCCCGAGATCTGTTTAAATCAAACTTGGAAATTCTATTATTCAGTGAACACACCAAATATTTCTTCATTGATAAAATGGCTAGCATGTTTTCTAAGTACTCATTATTTTAATTCCTTTGAAAGTACAATTAAAGGTAAACTCATCTTTAAAAGGAAAACATCTGGAGAAAAAACAGAATGAAAAACAATATTCCAACTCATAAATTTTATTATCTGAGACTAAACAACTTTAGTTATTTTGCTTCTTTAAATGTCAAGGCTCATAAAATAAAAACTCATCATCCAATTTATGAATTTATTATACAAAAAGTTACTGAGGTTTAATTTCTTTTTTTTTTAATATTTAAATTTTCAAAAAACTTTTGACCCTGATCATCCATTTGCATTTCAAAAATTAAATTATTCAGAAATAAAAATTAAATTTTTTGTTATGTTCTCAATATTGGCTATTTTATTTCACACCATAATTTAAAATTCATGACATTTTTTGAGGTGCCAAAAAGAAGTATGTCTGCTTGTAGCAAATGAAATATAAATTTAAGAAAAAAAGAAAACAATTTTTGTTTTGTTGTTTTTGCTGCTTTTTTTAACTGCTAAATACAACTTACCTTGCAATTTCAAACTTAATGAAAAAAATAATTATCATTTGATGCAACAAAACCATCCTCCAAAAATTACATTTAATATTACAGTATTATATTGTTAGGTTACGTAAAAGTATTGGTAGACTATAGAGTCTGAGTATTTATTGGTTTATCAGATAACTTCAGTTTCACATATACAAACTGACAGATATTATTTTTAGCTTTTTAGTTTAAAAAAAAGTGACAAAGAGCTTCATATGCCATCAAATACAAATAAAAGTAAAGAGCAGTCTTTTTTTTTCAGGGGAGGATAATAAACTTGTATAAGGCTTATCTATTGCTATCATTCTTACAATTCAATTATTCATTCAATTGCAATGTTGATGTACTGCTGAATGTACTCTTTTTGAAGACCAATCCTCACGAAATGTTGTTCTGTCCCACTGAGAAATGATTGGTAAATACCCCAAAAATGTTTGGTGAATATAGTATATACATTATATATATATATATATATATATATATATATACATACACATACACACACTCTCTCTCTCTCTCTCTGAGAGGAGATTATATATAATTTATTTGAAAATTATAACATAAATAGATTAGAAAATCACTACAAAAATAGCCATTTTGTTTCAATACTTCTGGTGTCATATCAAGTGATGGTGTTGAATGTAGAATAAAGAGTTTTATTTGTTCTACTCTGTATTGAACACTCTTTTAAGAATAGCATATTGTGGGTTATTGGAATTTATTCCATATACACCAATCCTATATATATATATATATATATATATACACATACATACATACACACACAGTGCAGACATAAGAATCAACACTGTATGTTGATTTCAATTTAAAGTTCACACTGATAAAAGAAACTGCTAGTTACTATGCAGAGTAGATCCCTATGTCTATACTTATAAACATTATCTTCAATATTGAGCACTCTTCCCTATAAATATAGCAAATTTTAAACAATATATGAGTTGGCAAAAAAAGCCAGAGTGCCTTTAAAAAAACTTCATACAGAGTAGTTATTTTTTGAGTGGCCCAAAATTGTTTTCCTTTTTCTTGACCGCTAAAACTGAGTAACATTTTCATGTTATCAAAATTCATGTTGCTTTCTTTTTTTTTTTCTAAATACATTTTATTCTTTTATTCTTTGTTTGCACTGAGTGAGTCCAATTCAAATGAAGAAGCAATAGTTAAGATTTGTTTTCTTTTCCTATATAACTACATTGCCCAAGACTTTTTTGTCCAGAAAATATCAATTTAAGAGTTTATAAAGGAGCAAAGTGGTCAATCTTGATCTTTATCAAACAATAATTTTATCTTCTACTGAAGTTTCCCTGACAATGTTCATTCTTTTAATCAAAAGATCTTTTTGATGCCAATATTTAGATACTTGCTCTAAGGGCAAAGCAGCAAAAATCTTGAGTCTTTCTGGACAGTTGCCAAAGAAGAGAACAAATAATGGCCATCTTCACATACTTATTACATTCATCTCTAACTATTAAGCATATCATTTATATTATCTAATACTTCACTAATTCATTATTTCAGGAATTATTCAAACTTGTACTAACATTATTTACATCAATTTTTTTTAATCATTTCATCCCAAAGAAGGCAATAAAGCCACCAAGACACAAGGAATTACTGAGTGTGATAGAATGTGAGAAAAAGAAAATATTATTAAGGACCGAGAACAATAAAAGAACTGGAATTAAGATGACAGAAAATAACGATTGACATTACATTTAAATTGTCAAATGTGGCACCCTGCATTTTTAGAAAGACTAAAAAGAGATATTCATAGAAATATGATTTAATTTTTATTCGGTTTATTAACCAGTTGTTAGTTATTTAGAAACGAAGAATAATTGAGTTTTGAGAATAATTCTCTAACTGTATTTAGGCGATCCAAAGAGAAGAAGAAAAAAAAAAAAATAATAAAAAGAAAGAGAAAGAGGAATAAATAATACAAAACCCGGTCATAAGTAAAACTAAGACAAGACAGGTGTCAAAATATATCAGGTCAAATTACCTGACCGAAATCCAGGGAAATAGAAATTGTTATATTTGGTTGAAGAAATAGAGTTTGGAGATAATAAAATAAAACAAAAAGAAGAGGAAAGACAGAAACATAATACGAAACCAGGTCGTAAGCGAAAACACACACGGGCGACCAGCACCTAACAAGTGTCAAAATTATCAGGTCAAGCACTTGAACTAATTCCGTGTCCGCGTGGGATGGAAGTTTGTTAAGGTTGGCTGAAACAATAAAGATTTTTTAGAACAATGGAAAGGAAATTTTAATCGGAGGAAAGGTGTTTTTTTGTGTTGAGGTGGTGACCGGTGGAACTGTATACAGATTCTGACCTGTTAAAAATTGGAACCCCACGATGATGAAGTGGAGACATTTTCAATTCAGATAATTAAGATTTTTGACTATCAGGTCTGACCAAAAACAAAGAAGGAAAGAAAACGATTGTCTCGGCTCACAGATAGCGCCAATATTCTTTCCTGAAGTCACATCTAATTAGCGGCAGGCTGTTTTGACAGAACCCAGGTGAGAAAAAGCCAAGATTATCATTTTTCGTACGTGTGAAAAAGGCCAAATTAGATTTTGTTTTTTTTAGAACAAGAACGATGTAAGCCACGCCCGATTGGAGACGGGAGGCGTCCCACCACAGTCTCATTAGCCGAAAGCGGTCACGTGATATGCGGAAAGAGGAGGGAGAATGCTCGATCAAGAACCATTGGTCGAAAACGGTCACCTGACATACGAGAGACCGGGAGAGATGGGTATGCGTCTTCCCCCCAGAGGCACTGTGAGGAAGTAGGGGTGAAAATAATAGCGATAATGGGAAATCAGAACTAATGCGACTTTTGGGATTATCGAGAGAGCCCTGACGCCGACAGACCCACCCCGGTTTGCTGCGGCGTCAATAAAAGCAGGACCCCAATCGACAAAAAATGAGTTCAGCCCCGGACGGCAGCGAGAGGAGATCGCCTCGGACGGCGGAGAGTTGCGGCAGGAGGTCCTTCCAGCCCAAGTCGAAAACAAGAAATCCTTCCAGCCCAAGTCGAAAACAAGAAATCCTTCCAGCCCAAGTCGAAAACAAGAAATCCTTCCAGCCCAAGTCGAAAACAAGAAATCCTTCCAGCCCAAGTCGAAAACAAGAAATCCTTCCAGCCCAAGTCGAAAACAAGAAATCCTTCTGGCCCAAGTCAAAGACAAGAGAAGTTCTATCTAAGTCGACGAAGAAGAAGATTACTCGAAAGCCGCGGAGAAGTTGCAGCCAAGTCGAAGACAAGGCCAAAGAGTTACTGGACGGAAGAAGAAGAAGAAGTTAAAATCAAGCCCAGCCGAGAACAGAATTCGACCCAACCAGATCGAAGTGAAGAAATACAACTCAAGTCGAAGAGAAGAATCAACTGCGAATGATTGATAGAAATTAGCCCCAGTGTCGAACTAAACCACACTCCGACATACACAATTCTAGAGAGTAGACAATTCGAAATCGTTAAGTTGTATGATAGAAGCTTGGTGCCATAGTCCACAGAGCGGGTCGGGAATGAGAACAATTTTTCTTTATGTAACGGACATTAGATATAAAAGGTTGTCACCCTTTTTTTTGTCTCGTGAGTTTTTTTTTTCTTTTACTTGTGTTTTGCCACCCCCGTCGGACTCAACTTGCATACGGCCCAATCCCTGCTGGTCCCGTCTGTCTAAGATCTAAACACAGCGTGGGTAGACAGGCCGTAGATCAGTACAGTTGCTTTAGCAACCAGGTATTGGAAGCGGGTTGGGAAAGGCGAGGCTGGTGATCATCTAACCAAGAGGTTGGAGCGGCACGCTTGGAACCAGGAGGAGCGACCAGGAGGAGCGACGTCACAGTTGGCGCCGTAACCAAAGGATTCAACCCTGGGCCAGGTGTGTACCCGTCACACAAAGATCAAAGATGACTGGAAAGCCAGAAGTGAATTCCACAAGTGAAAAAATTGTTAGCATAGAAATTTATGGTTAAATCTAGCCATTTTGCCAATCTTGTATTGTGCTTAAATTTATAAAGTCTTGGTACGTTAGAGGGAAGTCTATTAGAACAATTATCATGAAAACATTTATTGAAAAGGTACAGAAAGCTGTTATGCTGGTGGGAAAGTGACTGAAGCCAAGATGCTAGATCAGGACCAATAACATTGAAGATTTTTCTTTGGGTTTTATCTTATTCCTTATCAAAACAAGATAAAAGGTATGAAGATAATTGACACCCTGAATATGGCATGACAGGTCCTAGCTGTGAAGGTTTGAGCTGGTGTGACTAAGGAATGTCACTTTTGACATAGTAATAGAATAATGAGAGGTGAGTAACATTTTTTCTGTGGGATAAAGGCTACAGGATGGAGAATAATTCCTCACTCACAAGATTATGTAAGCTCTTTTGAACTCTGTCAATGCTGGATAGTGAGGACTTGGCAATCTCCAACCCAGATATGAACAGACAATCCATTATGTTTTTGAGTACAAGAGATAAGTTTCTTAAAACTAGACCTCATAAATACAGTTTAAAAAGTCTTATTTCAGCTTGTTGATCAATTTTCTTTATCACCAGGATCACTGGATTGACACCCTGTTTACATCAGATCTGTACCCACACTTATTTCTAGCATTTGGTTCTTCTTCTGACATATCAGATTTGTACCCACTCTTATTTCTAGTATTTGGTTCTTTTTCTGGCATATCAGATTTGTACCCACTCTTATTTCTAGCATTTGGTTCTTCTGGCATATCCCCATCCTTCACCGTCACACTGATACTCAATATTGACTGCAAGGAAAGTCATATTTAATCTCGTCATAGAAATCATCAAACAAATCCAACACCTGTTGAGCAGTTTTTCACTGACCTTTTGCTTATGGGTCGAATAGATATTATTTTTATGCATGTTTTTTTTTGTAAAATAGGAAATGACCAACAACAGCTTGGTTGGTCATTTGTTATTTCACAAAAACACATGCAACAAACAAGTGATATTTTCACTTAACAGAGTATAGAGTATTATTTTTAATATGATACAAACATGCTAATAATTCATTAGATGTGTACGTAGCATAATAGTTATCAGTTCACAAGTGGAATAGGCAAGCTGAAATCAAATACCAGACAAGGTTATTGCATTCATTTTGCATTAATGCCCTTGAGTGGACATGAATCCATCACTTCTACCCACAGCTACAGATTAAATAGCAAGGTAGACTGGGCTCTCTAGCCTTGGGTGGTAGCCAGTCTAAGAGAAAGACTAGTCTGAATTTAAAATTCAAAACTCTAAAGCAAGCAATGAGAAACTACTCCACTATCTGTCCCAATATGGCAATATTTATTTGGAGCTAAAAGGTCTTGGTCAGCACTTTCATCAAGTCATTTCTTTGTCAATCACTATTTCTAAAGGCTTACTGTGCAAATTTTTTAGGCATCCAAGTTTTGAAAGGAAGGAAAATAGCTGGAATTTTCACAAAAGTGTCTTAGTCAAATGAAAAAATGCAGGTCCTGTCTAACTGGGCTAGTTCATTCACAAGCAAATTCCATGTTTAAAGAAATGATATAAATTTTGAAAGATTGTTTTTTTAACTTTTTCTTTGTTCCTGAATGTTCTGTCACTTTGGAAATAATACTGTAATCAAAAGAGATTTTTAAAAATATCTGTAGGTACTAAATGTGTTGACTATGTCAGAGGTGGAAGAACCTCCCAACAATCTTATTTTTTCATGGAATGCTGGAGATTAATACTTTTTCTGCTTGCCAAAATGGGACACTTTCAATATAATACTTTGTTTATATGATCAATATGCTAGCAATAAACATTTGGGATATTTAATAACAAAAGGGATAAAAATATGAACAAAAAGAAACTATATTGGTTAGACTACATACCCAAACACATAATTTAAAAAAAAACAAAAAAAAAACAATTAAATTTTCAGCCTCCCCACTCCTTTGTGCACGTGTTTTTACTTTAGACCAATGAAATCTTAAAGGACAAACCACACCACACAAAATGTTTCTCCCCCAACTTTGCCATATATATATATATATATATATATATATATATATATATATATTCAAATAATAGGAAAGGACAGTCAGATTTATAATCCAGAGTTCTTTAACATTTGTTTTTATTTTTAAAAAAACAATGCTTGATACAAAGTAGCGCCTAATATTATAATTATTTTTTAAAAAATATGTCTTCCATTGTGACACAGAAATTTCTGTTTTGAAACCAAAATCCAAATCTTAAAATTTAATTTTAAAATTTAAACTTAAAATTTGGAGCTCAGTTTCATTTTCAAGTGATTCTAAGAATAAGTTATTCTTAGCATCGCTTGAGAATGGAACCATGCTCTGAATTTTAAGTTTAAATTTTAAAGTTAAATTTTAAGATTTAATTTTTGGTTTCAAAACATAGAAATTTCTGTGTTGCGATGGAAGACATATTTTTAAAAAAATAATTATAATATATGGCAAAGGGAGAAAATGATATATAATTTTTTATAATTCAATATTCAGGTTCTGAGAACATTTGTTAGCAGATCTTCCATTTCACAATGTGGGATACTTAATAACAAAAGTGATAAAAACAAGAGGAAACTAAATTAAGTTGGCTAGACTATACATCCAATCACATTTTTTTTTAAAATTTAATTTAAATTTTTAAAAAATTAAAATTTCGGCACTCCACCTCTCCTTTGTGCACATGTGTTGTGTGATCATTTTTGCTCAATGAAGTTCCAAAGGACAAAATACATAACACAAAATAAATTATAAAAATTTCAAGCATGAAACAGACTGTCTCCACTCAACGTTGACCTGTGAGTGTGTGCATATAGACATGTGTACATAGACATAAAAAATGAACAATTTTCCTAGCTAAAATGACGATGATTTTAATTTTTGCTATTTCTTAAAAATATCAACCCATTTTAGTTTTAATTACTCAGAACATCATTAAAACCAAAAAAACAAAAAGATCTTCCCTAATTTTCTAAAATTAAAAATAAATATTCAAAAAAGATGCTTCCATTTGAAATTTTTTAATAAATGACATTAATAGATTCAACTCAGTTCAAACAGTAAAAATTATTGGGGTGCTGAAAATTTCTTGGTTCAATCCACTTCCCAAAATCTGACCATTTTTTTTTTTTTTTTGAAGAGTTTCTTGTTCTGTGAGAACTTTTCTTTGAATTTTTAACATAAAATAGACATGCAAAAAAATTGTTTGTATAAAGTAAATATGAATAAATGAATTACAATAAATTTCTGTTCTAATCCACAAGTTTATTATATAAGCATAATATATATGAAACTTAAGCAGAGATTTTTAGAGCAGCAACTTTTTTTTATCCTACAACTAAGTGCTAGTTTATATATAAATAATCTTATTATTTTTAAGGTAGCTTGGCTATATAATTTGTGTGCGCATATTAGGGTGGCCTTTATTTTTCAACTTTCTAAAAGTTTAGCTCCCAACCCCTTGTTCCAATTAGCAGAAAACTAATCTATGTAAAATTCTAGCTCAAGCAGACAACTGCAAGGTGACACTCATCAACACTGATATTTTTAAATCTTCACTCAGAAAGTCACTTTTTCAGTTGAAAATATTTTCTCTCTTATATAATTTTCTTTTAAATTAAAAAAATTGTTCAGACTTAATCTTAATCTTGGTATTAGAAGGATAAATGACAATAAATATAATGGGGAAGGCAACTTGCAAAGCTGGGGGCAGAGTGCAAGTATAAGGCAAACACCTATTTTTCACTATTGTGTTTGTAAATAAAAATTATTTTATTTGTAATAACTTTTAATCTCTCATTCATTTTGTTGTGGAATCATGATATAGATTTTCCTCTGTTGTATTGGTTGCCCTGACAAAGTTGTAAAACATTGATTATAACCTCTCCATTTTTATAATGTTATGTGTTTGGTATACTTATTTTGTGGCCAAATATGATGCCTTTGATGATTAATTCTTCCTTTTTTTCTTTAAGAACTGTTTGTGCAGGTGCAAAGTGGCTTCTGTGATATGTTCTTCCTACACCTGCAAAATGGCATCAACTTCTTCAGGTAGTTCATCACACAAGTTAAGAAAAGATTTTTATGCCATTCTTGTTGGCTACATTTCCAATCAAATCCTGGGAGCCAAACTACCCTTGAATTGGCAAGTTTTAAGCATTTTTTTCTACAATGTAAGAGTTGTAAATCTTACAGCAAAAGAAAGAGCAGCATTAGTAATTCATGAAGTTTCCATTTTTTGGCAAAAAAGCACAAATTCCTATCAGAAGAACTAACCAGTGTGTTGATGAGCTACTCAAACTCTGTGATAAATGGAGAGGCTTACAGAAAGATTTGACTAGAACTACAGGCAGGGAAAAAGAAGAGAACTTTTTGTAAAAAAGATGGATGACATAGCTCATTCAGATGCTTTCGGACAGATGAAAATTGAAAAGGATAAGTTCTCAGAGCCAAAAAGGACGACTGGGCTCCATAATTGGTGTAGATCAAAATCTAAAATACAAGAAAGAAAGAGCACTGAAGCACACTTCAATGGAAACTGGCAGGAAAAAAGACTTAAAGAAGAAATGGAACAAAATGTTGATACTCATCAGTCTGCTATATCAGAAAGTGATGATACAACATCAAGCAGCCAATGCAGTGGTGGTGATGACAACAGTGAAAATTCCTCTGTCATCGTTCAGCAAATAACGGCAACAACTGCAGCAGTGGCAACAGTTCCAACAACTCATGGTACATTGCAGCTTTTACTCTCTGGCTCACTGAAGTTTTTGATAGGTGCAAAAATCACTGACAGTAATGGGGTTTACATATTAATGGCTGCTACAGAGGCTTTCAGGCATAATACTGAAAACCTGGTAATAAATCACACATCTTTTCGATGCCTTAGAAAATAATTTAGAGAAGCCAGACAAATTTAACCTAAACAACTGTCAAGAATTAGTGTTGCACTGGGATGGAAAGCTGCTCCCAGAACTCGCAGGTGTTGAAAAGTTTGATAGACTGGAAATAATAGTAACTTTTCAAGAAAATGAGCAATTGTTGGGAACCCCTCAAATCACATCTTCAGAAGAATGGCAAGCCATAGCTGTTTACCAAGCAGATAAGAAGTGAGGTATAACCGACAAAATTCAGGCACTCTGCTGTGATACAAAAGCAAGTAACAAAGGTTGAGTAAATAGTGTCTGTACAAATCTAGAAAAATTATTCGAATGTGACTTTTTTACTTCTTTTGACCTCATCACACTTTAGAGTTAGTTATGAGAAGCTGTTTCAATTCACTGATGGGTGCAACTTCTGGTCCAGACATGGTGTTTTATGATTTAGAGAAACTTGGATAAATCTCAACAAGAAGTTTACATAACTGGTAGTAATGAAGTGTCAGATGCTTTCTGCACTACCATTCATGGATTTCTTGAATACTAGCTTTCTACACAGAAGCAACAGTGAGATGATTACCAAGAATTGTTGGAGTTAACAATGATCTTCCTTGGTGGCATTCTGATGATCCAGAAATCAGTAAGGCTGATGTGAAAAAATTTTCCAACCATCTCTGGTACGTACTTAGCTCCTGAAACTGTCATCAAATATGGATAGAGCCAACGTTCCAGAGGTTAAGGCAAATATGGCTCAAGTTATGCTGGAAGCAAACAAAGGTAAAGAAGATAAAGAAGAAAAATAATCAACTGAAGATACATTCTACACCAAAATGATTTTTTCTTCCTTTACAAAAATCAAGTTTTTTGTCCTTTGTAACTCCTGATACAAAATATTTCTTCAGAAGATTTTCTATTAGCACCCATTTCCTTGACAAAGACCCTGCAACATGGAAGGATGATCCTGATTACAAAAGCGGACTTGAAAAACTTAAGACAGTTGTGAATGGCATCAAAGAAAGAGGTATGAAACTCATTCAGGATTACAATAACATTCTCACAAAAGATGTAACTCAGAAACAATTTGTTTTACAGATTGTTAGCCAAAACCATAAAACATACCCAACTGCCACTAAATCCTCTGTTATGCAAAAATAATGTTCAGTGTTCACATTATGTTTGTGAGTCTACAGAAATTATTGTTGTAAATACATGTGTTTCTCTTATAGAAGTTGTATGTTTTATTAAGAAAAACCTAATATTTCTTAAATTTTTCACATTATTTCAGGAATTTTTCAAATTAACTATTGATAAATTTGATTCAGAACATATGGGTAAATAGCAGGACAGACCGGGTTCTATAGCCTTGGATGGCAACTGGTCTACCACAGAAAGAAATGGCAACCTACTGCTGGAAAAAAAATCTACCTCGTCGGTCATGTATCAAAAGATACATGATCGCCTAAATATGTATCATGCATGGCACATAACTGACTGATATTATATTACAACTTCAAGACATTTGAGGGTTACTGATCAGTTTTCCAATTGAATTGAAATTTTGCACACCCCATTCTTTTTGTTGATTGGAACAGGATTAGCAGGGTGGGAGCAGCAAAATTTTAACTTTCAGAAAATTATCTATTGCTAAGGGCAAGCCTAGTGCATATATTTGTGGACATTTTTCCTGGAGGGAACATTCATTACCAGCAATCAGAATTTGTTATTGCTAATAGAAAAGAATTTTCAAAAATTTTAAAACTATTCAAAGTAAACTCATTTTTCTAACACATATCTATTTCATTTTTTACTCCAGCCATTACTTCTTTCCTCCCTCCCCTAGCCAATATTCCTCTTTGCTTCCTCTAGTCATTATCCCTTCCCTCACAAATACTCTTCTTCTCCCTCCCCTCACAAATACTTCTCTTGACCTCCCTTAGTCTTTACTTTTCTTCTCATTCTTTGTCTCCCTTACCAACTACTCCTTTTTTTCTCAGTCCTTTCTCTACCACTTTTTCCTAAGCATGACTGTCTCTTTTTTTTCTCCAGATATTTTATCTCACTCTCTCTTTCACAAGCTATTACTCCCTTTCTGTCTCTTCCCAGCTCTCACACCCTTTAGCTATTTCTATACCTCATTGGGAGAAAAAAAAGGAAATGTTTAAGGAAAAACATCAAAAAGTTGTAAATCTCACAGCATTCTACAACATTCTTTTTCCCTATTACCAAGTCACAGCACGTTGGTAATACACGAGTCATCTGCTCCCACCATATCCCACCAACTGTTGATTTTTGTAAGAGCTTGCAGTCATCAATAAAAAGAGCATATAAATCAATCTTAAACTCTTATTTTACTTCCTAAAATGCCTTGTTGTAAGAATGGCTTGATAATTTTTAATATAGAAAAAGATTAACTCTATATGCCTGCTAAGCTCAAAGCTTTCAATACAAGTTTTCCTATAAACTAGTTTACTCACATGATAACTTATTTTATTAAAATCTTTATTATTTCTAGACGTTTTTTTTTATTTATTTATTATAGCTGACCTCTTATTTACACATCAATATCCCTCAATCATTCCTTTTTTTTTTTCATTATTTATTCAAATATTTCACTACTGCCATTTGGTGTCATCAATGCAATATAGTCTATCGCCCTTGCACTAGTGACATAGATATTTACACACAAAACACATACAAGTACTATTGGTGTATTATATAGTAAGATTACCAACTCTAAAGTCTCTGGCAAAGATTAAAAAGGTTTAATATGTTGGCTGCTTTACACAAACACATCAATGTCCTTGCCAATTCTTTTATGAACTGCTCTAAAGCACACTCATTGTCATCAATATATTGTCCATAAATTCTGGTTATTCCTACTATCTCATTGATTGGTATAAACATTTTATATCTGAGTTCCAAAGCACTCAATGACCTAATATTATAAAACATAAAGAGAGAGAAAAATAAATATGTAAAAGAGAGAGAAAAATAAATATGTAAAAGGGAATATCTTCAGATCATGAGCATGAAACACCAGCAAACTAGCAAGGTTATAAAGCATTGCCTGGGTAACACTAGCTTCTGAGATCATCACTAAGCTAAACTTAGAATGGAACAAATGCACACATAGGACACCTAGTAAGGACCATTAAAGTAGTAATAGACCTGTGAGATCAGCTTGCTAACAACTGCTCAATAAGAGCAATCTTTGATTTTATTAACCTTTAGTACTCTGTAAGTGATTATTTTTGCCAAACACAATGTTAGTTCTGCTAATGTTAAATTTGAATTGCTTGGTTGTGTAGTTATATCCTTCTATGGCAACACCTAAAACACTCTTGACTGAAATTGAGAGTCAGGTCACTGCCATTTCAAATATATGAAACACAATAATTTGAAGGTATTCCATATACAGTAAAACAGGAAGTAATATTTATAAATGATGCAGAGTGCTAAATGTTAAACATGGCTTCATCTGCCACATGTGGAGAACTCCTAGTGAGGATTAAATTAATTATAGTAGTCATGATTTGCAAGACTGGTTTGTTAACCATTGCTTCAGTGTGAAGCACCTTCATTGTTGAATCAAAGAAAATATTTTACCCTCCACATAAGAAGTGTTTAACTGCCTTGAAAATAAGAATTTTTTTTTAAGCCATGTTTCTTCAGGACATCAACCACCATGGCTTGCCACAGATTCTATTTTTATTTATTTATCTGTGAATTTCAATGGTTATTTGTGAAAGATAATAGCACAATTTTAAATTCAGAGTTGAACTTCTCTGTGGCTGGCTGCCACCCATATTTTAATTTAACCTGATGAAGAAGAGATGGATTCATTCCTTTCCCAAAAATGAAATATTTTCCTGATACATATTATCTTGTGCAATTTCTGCAAATATTCTAGTAGCCTTGAAGTGGAGGTTCCTTAAAATCAATTTTCATTAGAATAGACAGTTTATTTTCAGATATACACAGAGAATGAATATATATATATATATATATATATATATATATAAAACAAAAATCAAAATTGAATGCAGTAGATTAGGCTAGAATTTGAACTCTGCTAACCAGTTCCATTTTTTTTTTTGCCAATAACTTATACTATCTGCACATCCCTCAGCTTTTTACCTAACTCTGATGACTGATCTTGAGCACCTATGAGAAATACTTAACAAATATGAGATGCCTTATCAATAGCTTGTTTGTTTTTTCTTATTATTTACTTATACAACAAAGTAGTGTATTTGAAGGTGAAGAAGGTTCTCTTTAAGGCCTTTTTTGTTTTAATCAACTTCTAGCTTGTTATGCTAAAAACTTCAGTGACCTATTGGTTGTATATTTCTTGAGTTGCCAAAAGAACGTCAATGTTGACATCCAGCAGCCTTAAGAAGTTCTATTCCTCATTCAATTCAGTGTAGTCCCTTTCTGACTGGTTTCTAGACTTCAACCCAAGCTAGAGAAAATAGTCTGCCCTGCTATTTTACATAGTTGAGGAAGAAGCAATCAATTTGTGTCTTTCCCAAAGGTATCAGTAAATATCTATGCAATTTGAACTTAGCTCACAGATTCTATTTTTGATGCAATTAGCCATTAAGCTACCTATATTTAATTAGTCTCATTGTCTAATAATACTTCCATCCTGGGTAAGACATTAAACTACATCCAGCAGCAAGGCCCCTGATCAGGAGATTTTGAGGAATGTGGAACCACCTCATAATTGCTGGTGTTCCCAGGTCCACCCTGATCCAAGGTGGTAGCACCTGTTAGAGTCCTAGCTATGGGCAAATAATTAACTATTACCAGCAATGCTTTTTTGAAAAAAAATATTACCAGTAATACAATTTTGAAGGAAATATATTACCAGAAACAGCTTTTTGACAAAACAAAATATTACCAGCAATAAAAATTTTTGTCAGCATTAAATAACCCATTGAGGTCGATATGCCATAAAACAAAATAAACCAAACCAATCTAAACCAAAGAATACATACTCTATTCATACGAATCTATCCTAAAAATGTTGTCGGCATTAAATAACCCATTGAGGTTGATATGCCGATAAAAACAAAATAAACCAAATCACTCTAAACCAAAGAATACATACTCTATTCATACGAATCTATCCTAAAAATGTTCTAGGCATTAAATATTGAGGTTGATATGACATTAAACAAAATAAACCAAACCAAACAATACTTCATGTCAAACTGAAAAAAATGGTTTATTGTGAGAAAAAAAAAAATCAATGGCCATATAGAAAAATAAATATAAGCATTTATTAACCCAATTTTTTTGTATTTGTAACTATATGCACGATGATTATTTCAGTAACATTCAGTCAGTTATGTGCTATGCATGAAACACACTTAGGCAATCATGTATCTTTCAATACATGACTGACAAGGCAGTTTTTTTTTCCTTGCAGTAAGTTGCCATTTCTTTCTGCAGTAGACCAGTTGCCATCCAAGGCTATAGAACCTGGTCTGTCCTGCTATTTACCCAGAGCTGGGGGTAGAAGAAGAGGATTCATACCTTTCCCAAGGGTATTAGCACGTAAATGAATGTAATTGATTTGACTGGAATTTGAACTCGGCTCTGCAATTCCTCAATCTGAATCACGATCCATTACTCCATGCCTCAGTAGCATTACAAAGCATTTTTTAAAGTTCTATTTTTTCTTTCTAATATGCTTTTGCACAAGGCCATAACATGGAAAATATCATAGTCATGTTTTTTAAGTTCCACAAACTCATCCAATAAAAAATTCAAAAAAGAAAACATCCTCTTCCTTTGCAATTTCCAATAATGGTTGAAGAAATGTACCAAAATAATGTCATGGGTATATACACTTTATTACATAACACATATACATAAGATTTCCTGACCAAGTTACTCTCAATGTAACAGGACATATTTAGTATTACAAGAAAGGGCCTTAAAAACACTGTTATTACAACATTTAACTAATGACAAAGGCTCCAAAAGCAGCATTAAATTAGCCCCATCTTGCAATTTTAATTTAATCCTGGGATTATTGCAATGAAAATCTTTTAAAGCAGGATTAGTTTCTAATAATATTTGAATTTCTTAGATGAATCATAATCAATGATTAATTTTTTATGACTGTTTTTTTTGCTTCAGTTTTTTATCACAACTCCCAGATTGTCATTTTATGATAATTAGATAAGATGATGGTAAAGATAATAATAATAATAAAATAATAATAATAATGATGATGATGATGATTATTGTTGTAGCATACCTACAGATGATAATGGGTGTGTCCCTATTCACATAAATACAGTAATAAATACTGTATGTTGGTCTGCAGTTGGAGATTCATTGTGGAATTCACTTGACTCACTTCAAGCAGTTGACTACTACTTCTATGTGCTGCTGGTGAATCTTATATGTGTCGTTCGTGTCCTAAGTATTATCATTCATTACCAACCTTCATTTGATTATTCTATTCAGTAACCTTCCCTAGGTTACAACAACTATGATAAAGCTAATAATAATAATAATGATGAGGATAATAATAATAATAATAATAAAGGTGATGATAATAATAATTATAAAGATAATAATAAATAAAGTGAATTTTAAACCCCAAGCCATTCATTAAAATTTTAAGACAAGCAGAATCCTCTTTTCTGCCTACCTTCAAATTTACTTTCATCAGTCTTTATATTTTGAGAGGGGGTGGCCTAGTAGTTGAGGTAGTTGTATATTTTCCACAAATCAGTATTAAAGCCCAAAGCCAGAATTTTAAATGCTGAATTTAAAATTAGGCAGATATCCCCCGAACACACACACACACACACACACATTCAATATACACTTAATGAATTGGTACAACACAATTTCTTGCCTCTTCCCATCCATTTGGTATACTGCCAAAATGAGAAACACTTTGTAAATATCTTAAGCAAGGAATATCTATTTACTGCTGGACAACAATATCAACAGGAAACAGAAAACTTGAGGACCAGACAAAACAATCAAAAAATGTATTATTTATGTATTTCAGGAGAAATTCTGTATATTTTCTAAAGCTGTCAAAAGTACATTATCTTGATTCATAAGCTTTTTTTTTTTTTTTAATCTCATCAAATCATTTTTAGATAAGTATTCTCATCATAGTGAGCATATGGCCAAGTGGTGATAATGCTATTATTCTGACCATGAGACAGTGCTCAAATCCCATCATGATCAATTTGTCAGGGAGGTTACTTCTTAATAATATCAATCAGTGGGGAGATAGAATCCCAGCATATGGAACCATTGAAAAAGGTCTGTAAAACCATCAACACAGTCTAATCCAAACCTTCTGAGTGAGTTTTGGTAGACAAAACAGTTTGGAAACCATTGAGGACTGTGTTAGCACAAAATCACAAGTCATCTTGACCGAGGATTTAAATGTACTGGCCTTGTTCAACTACTGATCATGCCAGATTTTGAGCTCTCTCAGAAACTGTAACTAAAGTCTGCTAAGCAGATCTGCAGTATAAAGCACAAGTTGGCTGTGTATATGTTAAAGAAACATGAATGCAACAGAGATTAGCTCACCACCCATGACACCATTATCTTCAGAGACTGAATGATGCCAACTTATTCGCATTTTTTCTTACCTTCTGTCATCAACACCCTAGAGTAATTGAAATTAAATTTTTACTTCAGGTTGCATAAATTTCAAACAAAATGTAGGACAGAAATGTGCGTTTTTACATCACAAGAAATTACTACACGAATTAAAAATTTAATTTGAAGTTTTGAGAAATATATTGGCCATAAAATATTGTCAAACAAAGTAATGATAAAATGAAGATATCAGTCACTGAATCAGCCAATCATTTACCAAATTGGCAACTAGGTCTCATGGTTTTACTGTTGAATTAGTTAGATGTTACCCTAAGTTCATTTCTAATAGTTTTTTTTCTTACACTTCTCACCTGCATAACTCCCCGCTTCTGATTTCTTTCTTCCCTGCCATCTATAATATTCAAATGTTTAAATGTAATGTCAATTGCCATCTTCTGTGTTCCCAAATACTGTTCTAGTAGTGCCCTTTTCTCACTTCTCCTCACTAAGGTCTTAATCGCTTTTAATTTTTGTAAACCCCTGTATCTTAGTGGCATTATTGCCTTGCTTGGGGTGAAATGATAAAAAAAAAAAAATTTCAAAAGTTACCATTAAGACATGAAGCTTACTAAATATACAAGAACATTGCTCATCATATCACAAATGTTTAGAAATATACTTTTGCCAATGTGGGTAATATCAGGTTTTGTCATTTCTGGTCATCCATACTTCACATAGTAAATTTAAGTGGGTCTCTGAGTAATGAAAGCCGAAGCACTGTGTGAAATGTTTTGTATATTATAAAGCATTGGATAATGGCTTATATATATTTTTAAACATTTCACCCCAAGTAGAGTGATAAAAGCCACAAAGGTATAAAGGGTTACTGAGAGTGAAGCAAACAGAGAAGACAATAAATGAACGTGATTCCAGGAGACAAGATGACAACTGACATCACATTTAAATTTTTTTAAATTTTAGTTGACAGGAAAACAAGAAACCAGAAGAGAGTTCTGCAGGTGAGAACTTATGGTTACAGATTCCAAGCTTAACTTAAAAACAATAAATATTGCTTTATATATGTAAGGATATACAAATTGTAGTATGTATATAAAAATGTTCCCAAATCAACATGTAAAAAAAAAAACAAGAAACATAATGTATACTAGAACAATGTGTTGCAGAAAACTAACAATGTATATAAATTTAAATGTCCCCTGGGAGATTGTATCTCTAACGAAAAAACTAATATTTATGTTGGCCATATTAAGACCACATTGTCTCGGCAGTTGAGTTTTCATTTGAATGACATGTCTAACATCTCAAAACATTTACAACATGCTTGTCCACATATGCAACTTAGAAAAATTGTTTTTGAAAATACATTGATACTTTTTCATGAAAATAATAAACATAAACTAAAAATTCTTGAAGTTATCTTTATTAAATATTGAAAGTGAAACCTTAACAAAATTAATTATGAATACTGCACAAATGTTCTAAAATGTTTACAATAGATAGACTAAAATATCAAGGTCTATATTAATAGTTTCTCATACTATTTTCTTCTTTTTTGAGAACTCTTCACGCATCATAATTAGTTACCTCCTCCAGAACATAAACATACACTGCATGGCGCAAAAATTAGCAGTCCTCACTCCACACACAAAATTATAACTATTTACATTATTTACATTATTCAGACTGTTATCCTCATCTTCAGTGCCATATTCACAATATTTCCCTTTAACTCAACTCTCCATGTTTTGGTTCTCCACTGCTGTGGCCTGATATTGAACTCACAACACTTTAGGACTACTCACTAGATCTAACCAATGTCATTATCCACTGGGCCGTGTGTCCAGGACACATTAGTCCAGTGGATAAAGACGTTGGTTAGATCCTTGAAGAGTTGTGTAAATAACGGAGATATCCAGAAGAAGCATGGCACATGGAAGTAGAACAATCTACCCCAGTGGACAAAATAAAGGGATCGTTTTGAAATTCCAATCACCTGAAGAAGGCCGGAGCATACAATGGCTAAAATGTTGTAAATATCGCAATGAAGATGAGGATAACAGTCCAAATAATGTAAATAATCATAATACCTCATCTCAGAGAAATAGACAGATATTGAAAAATTATAACTTTCAGAGGAACATAGCGATTTCATCTTTGTAAATAATGAACACTACATTTTTGTCTTAAAAACACACACTGAGGATGACATTGTGTTAATGTCAAAAGTACTTGGAATAAAACATTATGTATCAACACAATAATTTTCTCTCTTCTTTTAATACTAACACCAAAGAACTCATCTGAGTATATAAACAGATCCTTTTGAAAAAGCTTGTCTAAATTATTCAATGAAACTTGCCTCTCTCTCTAAAAGTGAACATATATATATATATATATATATATATATATATATATATATATATGCGAGAGATTGCATCTGGAAACAATGGAAGTACAATGTATATAAAAAGTATAAGAGGATATAAAATTAAGAACAAATTCAAAAGGATTAAACAATTTATGACACTTGCTTAATAAATATTATCAATCAAGTAATATCTATTCTTTTCCATAAAATGGAATTGAAAAACAAAATGGCTTTATTTGATCCTAATCTATAAATCATTTTTACTTAGAATTTCAAAAGCTGAAGATCTTAAAAGTTCAAATAAAAAATAAAGGAAATCTTCACACAAAAAATATCTTGAAAAGTTTTGATAGAAAATTCTGTTCAAAGTTTCAAGATAATGATATATACAAGTAAAATATTACATTTACGTCATTTTACTTTTGGCAGCTTATAATAGTTTAGCCAATGCAAAAAATAATGACGTCAAAAGCCATTTGGCTAAAATGAATTATTATTGTATTATTACTGTTGTTATTATTAATATTACTATTCATATATTTATTTATTTTTATGCATATGAAGAAAAAAACATTTCCAGCATTAAGAATCAAACTTACAATTAGACTGATCTATTGATTCCTAGATTTTGTGCAGAGAGATCATTAAAAAAGTCATATGAAATGAAATAATTTCTACTTCATTGCATTTTAATGTCTAGGATTTGGCAAGAATTTAATAATGAGATTGAAAATAGAACAATATCAGCAGAATAAAGAAAGACATTTAACTATCTTTTATTCACAGATAGTAATTTCACAGAGAAGTAGCAGGCAAAGGTCTGAAACTAATGTGCTCTTTGTTCAGCATGAATACTAAATTTGTCCTGTACCAAAACTGTAAGCTAGTGAAACTCATTAAAATCTATAATAATAATTATTACTACTTTTAACCCGTGAAAATTTCAGTTATCCTATTTTAAATTTTTGATGAATCTTAATTCTTCAGTTAATGATTGAATAAGCTCATGGTGAGTTTTACAACAATAAAATATCCGTAGAAATTCTCCTATCACATTATTAAATAAATGAGCCTAACAAATTTAACAAAATATTGCTAATAATGATCATAAATATGAATGCTGTTCATTATTTTAAGAAGTAAAGATTTGAAATTCACAACTTTTTCTATTTCACTGAAACAGGCGTTAAATACTTCTGTCTTTACTTCTTTCTTTCATTTTTTCACTGAAACCAAGTAGTGTCTTCAATATTTCTTTTGTCTTCTCATGCAATCAAAACCGAATAGACTGTTAGTTATGAGGTATTAGCAAGAGACGTTAAATACTTCTTTCTTTCACTGAAACCAAGTGGTGTTTCTGACACATAATCAAAATAGAATAGTCCATCATTCATGAGGTAATAGCATGAGATGTTAAACAAACTGGTAGGGCATAATGGTCGTGCAAACTCAAGGGAGTGAGGGACATGTTCAATTAGTATATGATTATACATTTAAGAAACCTATTCTATCAATTCCAACTGATTCTCATAAAAGTAAAGAAAATAAGTAAAGATTAAGTGAGTGTGGGAGTGGAGGAATAGGCAATGATAAGAACAGTGAAATCTGACCCATATAAATAAAGTTCAAATGCTGTGTCATTTACTTACATGGCCAAGGCTAAATATCAAAAAGAAAGGAGATAGATAACAAATGGTCTACCTAGATGGCAGTGAATGCTGAGTAATCTCCGCATAGATGAAGAGACTTGAAGTAACAGAAAAGGTTGTTCTAAGAAGGATGTTAAGAAAATCTTAACTTTTAGAGAAAATAGAAACAAAAAAGTCACATAGTCAGAATCAGAAACAATTGAAATTTCATACACATCATGAGAAAAGAAGGTTTGAAGAATTTAACACTCACAGGACATGTTGATGGTAGAGGGACAGAGTGCATAATCTACATCATGTGCTTGTGTAAATGGTTGGCAGAACAGGGATTAGGCAATAGAGCAAAAAGACAAACATTGCTGAGAGTTACAAAGGAGAGAAAGTCATGGGGAAACATGATCGCCCATGTCTTGAAGAGATACAGTACATAGAAGAAATTTAAAGAATATACAAAGCATGTATATGTAGGAAACGTGAATTTATATACAATTACTATTATCATTAGGATGCATGGTGGAGTAATGGATAGTGGCTCGGATTGAGAAATCAGAGAACCGAGTTCGAATTCCAGTCAAATCCATTACATTTACTTATGTGCTAATACTCTTAGGAAAGGTATGAATCCTCTTCCCCCCACCCCAGCTATGGGTAAACAGCAGGACAGACAGGGTTCTATAGTTGGGTGGCAACTGGTCTAGTTTTCTTTTATCTCTCCTCCCCTTCCTACACATATATAATTTCATCAACAAAAATGTTACTTTAGTCCAATGAAGTCCTAAAGGACGAAATGCCCCATACAAAATGTTTTCCACTTTATTATTAATTTACCCAACTTTGTATATATAAAAATTTATATATTTTATTCATCAGTAAATAATTATGTGTATATTTAGAAACACATTTATGTGAATATTCAAAGAGTCTCTGAACCACAAATCTGCACTTATCTTTTGTGGAATCAGAATTACTTTCATTTCTTTGATTCAGTTGTCATTAATTCTAGTTAACATAGGTGTAGGCAATGTGACACTATTTAGGGTTGCTAGAAAGAAAGAAGAAAAAAGAAAAGGCGAGAATTAAATTTAGGTGATAAGAAGCCATCACTAACAGGACACTAAACGATGTTATTTTTCTAACAAAGAAAAGTGGTAAGATTTTATTTACATTATCGAGGAAGTAAGACACTAGATTTAATTTGATTTATGACAATGCACCGAGTGGACGATAGCCACCTGCCATGACAACGATAATGAAAATTTCAGGTTGGCCTACGAAACAGAAACTGGGAGATAATGATAATTAGGTCATGCTCTGACCGAAACCAAAATGTCCATTGGACCACCCAGAGTACAAAGAAGGACAGATTAAACCCTTAACTATCTGCGGAGGTATCATTTGAGAAAAGCACCTGTTTTGTGTCAGAACTGGCCATGATAAAAAAATGATTTTATCAGAACGAATAATTGGCTGTAGCGTCCAGGTCGCCAGATGACCACCCACTTGATCCTGGCGAAAAGTCTCGATTGATAAAGTCCAGGTGACATTCGGTTAAGAAAAGAGTCTAAGGATTTGTTGTCGGCCAGGAGAAAAGAAAGAAAAGAAAAGAAAAAGAAAAAAAAAAAAGGAAGATAATTTTTTTTCTTTGAGCAAGATTTTTTAAACCAAGGCCAGTCTGGCCACACCCACACTGCTGGGCATCCATTGGCTGAATGGTGGTGTGAGTAGTAGGCGAAGGTAATCATGTGAAGAAGGAGGGGAGGCCTGTTGATGCCCCCCTGAAATGATCGGTGTGAGATGCCACTGTGAGAGAGAGGGGAAACCCGTTGACACCCTCTGATACCAATGTGAGAAATGAAGAATTTGAGAGGACGAAAGACTTCCAAAAATGGAAATTAATAATTCTTCCTGACCAAAAACAAAGAAAAACCCTTAATGCGGATTTAGAATTATCAAGGAACCTCAAACCCCAACAGGCCCACCCCGGTTTTGGTTGGCGTCCATATAAGCAGAGTCGCAACAAGTTGCGGCAGTTGAATTAAGGAGTTCGCAGTTGGGGTTGTAGACAGACAGGCAAGCAGTCGCAGTTTGCAGTTGAGCTGTGAGCTCTGAAGACCTGCCTCACAGAAAGCTGACTAAGATTCCACGCAATTCCGAACTCAACTTCTAACCAAGAACAATTTATTTTTGAAGAACGACTAAGATTCACACCACCAAAACCAGTTTTGCGAATATCGCCTGAAGACACCAAAAACCAGTTTCCTGAAAAACAATTTAAGATGTTAAGACTCGCCTAACAAACACAAAGTGTCACGAATCCATATAAGCGGGTTGGAAGAAAGACACAGTCCTGTATTCAGCAACCAGATATAAAATATTGTTATCCTTTTTTTTAACACATCTGAACTTTTCGAGTTATTACTTTATTTTCTTTTACATATACTTGTGCGGTGTTACCCTTGTTCGGACTCGACTCGCATTAC
>OZ010584.1:107103717-107123717 GCA_963932145.1 Acanthosepion lycidas | reverse complement strand
TCAAACATGTTTCATTGAATATTGTGTCTACTTATTTTTATATTGATCCTTTCCAGTTGTATAATCAGTTTCTTAATGTTGAGATGAAATTCATCAAGGAAGGCACCATAGTCTTTTTTTTTAACCCAAGTACTTTAAATCTTTTCTAAGAACATCTTCGGTGTATATATACTGAAGTGTGTGTATGCATATATTACATACACACACACAAAGTGACATAAAAATGAAAATGTGTAACTAAACTATGTAAGAAATTATTTTAATAAAAAACATTACAATAATTAAAAACTAATGAATCTCTGACAGTGCTTTTGAAACTTTAGCCTAATTTTATCTGTCCTGCAACAAACTGAAATATTGAAACAACTTTTTTCATTGGCAATTAAATAATGACTTTGTCAATTTTTGACATTTTTACTGTCATTTCATATCACTTCTCAGGGTAAACATTATTTCTTTGTAATTGTTTTATTTCTCTTTTGTTCCCATACCAAGCTTATTAAAAAAAAAAAATCATTATAAAGCTTATTCATTATAAAACCAAATTCTTTCGTCATTTATATTATTTATAGTTGAAATAGTGAAGTAGTTGTTTGTTAATGTTAATATCTCCAAAACAAAACTGCTCTCTTTTAATCATCTGAGAAAACCTCTTTTTGCCTCCCATCAATATGGCTGATGCTAACCTCCAGGAGATTGACTCTTTGCACCTTCTTGGACTAACATTTTCAGCTGACATGAAGTGGAAAGATTATATTGAATCAATTGCTAAGTCTGCTACTAGGAAAGATGGTTTACTGTGTCATGCTAGACAACTTGTCTTGCCAGTATCTATCTTTTATATGTCTACCATTTATCCATGCTTTGAATATTGGTGCCACATATTGTCCACTGCTCCTGCTATATATTTAGAAATTCTTGATAAAATAAAAAGAAGAAACTGCAATATTATTGGTCCTGACCTGGCATCTCGACTTCAGTCATTTTCCTACCACTGTAACATAGCTACCCTGTGCCTTTTCTATAAATATTTTCATGGTAATTGTTCTGATGAGCCTTCCTCTATGGTAACTTGACTTTATGAATTTAAGCACAGTACTAGATTGGTGGCAAAATCTTTTACAGTTGAAATGGCTAGATGCAACCGTAAGTTCTATGCTAACAGTTTCTTCTCTCATACTTCTCACTTGTGGAACTATCTCCTGGCTTCTTGTTTCCAATCAACTTTGATCTTCAAAAATTTAAATGCAATGTTAATTGTTATCGCCTGTCTTAATTCTTCTACTTTTATTGTCCTTTCTCCTTAATAGTATATTTTTCTCATATTCTCTAACATTCAGTAACCCCTTGCATTTTAGTGGCTTTACTGCCTTGCTTGGGGTGAAATGAAAAAAAAAAAAAAAAAGAAATATTAATGTTCTCATCTTTGTTGTTACTGTCAAAGTTTCAGGTGTTGTTCCCTCCAGCCTTCTTCAGGGAATTTTGTGGTACATTGTTCACATTCTGCTGACCATGTCAAGAGATATCTCATCATTTAGTACTATTCAGTTATTGCTAGTCCTCTTTCCACCAAGATGTGAGTATATTCCTTTGGTCTTGAAAATGTGTAAAGTTTTCTTCTTCTACATGCTGTGTTCCTTCAGGATATAGGTGGTCATGGCTTTCCACAATTTGCTATCCCTTGTAGCCTTTAGCAGTTTTTCTCTCTTTGCTATCTCTCTTGCCCACAATATACTTTGTGAGAGTTAAGTTTTCCAAGCCCTCTTTCCTCATCATGCATCCAAGGAATTGCAGCTATCTCTACCTGATTCAGAACAGAAGTGTTCTTTCTGTTGCCCTTTTCTTTAAGACTTCTTGTTGCTACTCATTCCATTCATAGAATTTTCAGTATCCTTTTGTAGAAACACATTTCTCCTACCTCTAGTTTTTTCCTCATCCATGGGGTGACTGTCCAGCATTCACTGCCATATAAGAGGATGGATGACACACAGCAATCCAGCACTCTTCTTTTCTAATGAAATTTTTTCATATTTTCCATCCTGTTAAAATACAGGTTAGTTGTTGTATCCTTAAAGAGGTTACCAAGAGATAAAGGTGGTACTCAAGTGAAAAGAACAGCAACACAGGTGTAGATGAAAGAAAGAGCAGTTTATTGTAAAAGAGAATACACTACTGAAAGACAGGGAATCGGTTAGCAAGCTTGTAATTCCTGAAGTAAGTCTGCCAGGTATATCCTGTGCACTATTTTATCTACTGATATAGTCAGTCCACATAGGTGATAGGGAGTGTGAGATATTCCATTACAACACCTCCCTCTGTTAATTTTCCCATGAAATTTTGCTCAATACCTCTTATTTTGGGGGTCAGGACATAACTGTTTCACTTTTTCCTCTTCCTAGATCTTTTTCATTTCAACAGCATAAAATTAGTATAGCAGGAATAAATTAGGAACAACTAGCAAAGTATTCATTAAAACAGGAATATTTGACTAAGTTATAAGCTTACGAACTTCAACTGTTTTTTTTAAAATAACTTTCTGGAAGATGTCGGTAATAAAATTAACTAAGCCTAAGCAGAATTTGAAGAGCAGAAAAAGAAAAAAAAAAAAAAAAAAACAGACAAGTGGATGAAGATATCAAATCTTTATTCTTTTTTTTTTTATTATTATTATTATTATTGGAAAGAAAATAAAATTCAGTTTTGATTGATTTGTTTTTTTTATAGCTTATTTAAGGCCAGAAAATATTTTTTTTATTTCATTTATTTTATTTTTGTAAGAATTTTTAGGAGATAATGATGATTTACTGATACAAGTTCTACTAATTAATCCATAACCAGGAGGAAGATGTAGTTTCATACTTTTTCCTAAGGGTATTTTCATGTAAGTGAATATTAACAAAGTCAACTGGAATTGGAAAACATCTCTCACATTTCCAATCTCTAGCCATTATCCATTACACCATACAAACATCAAAGCTTAGAGCACCGGATATTCCCAAGCAGTCACCCATCTAGGTACTGAACAGGCTTCGCGGATCATACAAGAACCAGTGTTTCAACATATGGCCACAAGCCAATCAAAACTTGGAGTAATATAATTATTTTTTTTGTTTGTCTTCATGTGTCAATAAGCATTGAGGGCTTAAAAAATGAAAAACAAAGACAAAGATGAAAAGAAAAAAAATAATTACAGCTAATTATTTCTTTAAACCTTTATGAGTTCCATTACAAATTAAAATAAAAATTTTCTAGCATTAAAATTTACTTTAATCTGAACTGTTTGAATAATAACAACTCAACAAAATTATACTACTTCCATCGTACATAGCTGCTCCATTTAGAGTACAAAATGTATCTTGAAATGTAACAACTATTATAGAACTGATGTATCATCGATTTATTAACAGATACCTTGTACTGGTTACAGTTTTATAAAACTGTTTCAAATCTTCTAGTACACCAATATCATTTATTACTTAAGTTTGTAACTGCCACATGATAACAGATGGAATCAACTTCAGTCTCCTTTGATTTCAGAGTTTGTCTGTTTTGCCAATCTTAAGTTGATAAGTATAATAATAGTCAGAAAATGATGGTAACATTTGGAAAGCTTTTGAAAAAAATAAAATCTTTAAATGTCCAGCATTTAAAAAAAAAAAAATGTTATCAACATGACAATGTTTCCATGTAAGCAACTTACATGTATTGTAAACCAATTCCATTGTAGCCAACTTTCAGGATAATTTTTTCCCCACCAAATGATCACCTTGAAAGCACCGAGACATCATCCAGTAAAATGAAATGGTGCACTTTGGCAGCACTCACAGACAACCATTACAACAAATCAATTGTTAGACAGCAGACTTTATTTTTATTACAAAACTGTCACTTTCCAAAAGTATGAATTAAGTATCAACTCTTTTAGACTGACCATATTTGTGTAGAATATAATCATGTGATCCCCCTCCCCAGTTTTTATATGTAAAATAAACATGGCTATATAATATTTCCATGAAAGTGATCTCCACTGCACTATGCATAGAAAGTGTGAGACAATCAGTTTTCAGTTTCTACAACATATTGTATTATGAAAATGACTTTAGCAGAAATCTCGCACTTAGATATCGTTGGCTGCTTCAGACACGATAAAGATGAGACCATCAAGAACAAAAAGGTATTTGTCTGCCATATGTGCAGAGTAGTGATTATTTTACTGACACAAGGAAATAAAATTGACCAAATATCATACATACATAATGCAATCTCCTCTTAACCCATTTTCCTTTTTGATTCCAATACATACTTTCTTCTATCATTAAACAAAAATGAATACAATAAATATTAACTTTATATTCAAAGGATCATAATGTAAGAAAAGTATTGAAGAACTATATTATAAGTAGCAGGTATTTGATCAAAAGTAACAAAGGTATGGTTGGTTATTACCTGGTAATTAGGACTGATATCAAATTGACGTCATTCAACAAATGCATAAAATATCAGTTTAGCATTTTCTGCTTTCCCAAAAACTGGAAATTTAACTTTTGAAAGGTGATTGTACAACTGTAACATGTATCCCAGTTCAATAGTATGTTAACCAAATAGATCATGATTATTGGAGATAGTTTTTTCTAACACAAGGCTACATTGTAGATGGAACTGAGTAAATTTCAAATGTATGTATGTGTGAGTGAAAATATAGGAAAAATTTAAATGCTAATAAGGCAATCAATGATTGTTAAATTGAAATCTAATAAAAGCATTTTATTTTCACACAGCCAACAATCAGAAACCCATAAAACAGGCTATTTAAACCATAGACATTTCACATTCATTCAATTAAAATGTATAAATTTTGCTTTCTTTCTAACCAGATCTCAAAAAATTACTGTTCTTACTGTATTCTAAATACTAGGTTCTTGATATAGTAAATTTAGAAAAATAGCATCACTTTCAGACAAATTTATGTAAAACCAAATGCATTTCTCATAGAACTAAAATGTTTAAGTCATCTGACACAATCGCTTAACTCTGAGTCATAAGTTTTCTTAAAAAATATGGCCAGATTCCAATTAATGTTGTCAGGCAAGATTGAAAAAAGAAAACATGAGTCACCTTTATATTTTTTCCTGATGAATGAAATGAGGGTAAAAATTCTTACAAAAATTGTCTTGTACAAAATCTTTGTTTTTATAACAATCTCCTGGTCTAATGAGCAAAAAATAATTTCCTTCTGAGAGAAAATATATATATATATATATATATATATATATATATATATATATATATAAAAGCTTATATTGCTCACTGGTTGGGCAAAGAATTGGCTTATGAATAGGAAAAAAATGTCAGAGAAAATAAGCAATAATTTAATTTAAAATCAGTGATATTTTTAATAGATAATTCTTAAAATACATCTTACTAAAATAAAAACGTAAATCAACTAAATGTTGCCAACAGAACATTTATAGTAAATAAATGAGTAATAAGTAATGGACAAACTAGAAGTATCTATTTTCATTTACACCATTAAAAAAAGGATTTTTTTAATACTAATGTTCACTCAATACAAGTCTCAAGAGCCTCTTCAGGTAGAGGATTACGATGTGGTGTTGTATGAGAGTAAGAAAAGGCAAGAAGTGAAGTTCACAATGTTATGTAGGAAAGATAATGGTTAACCCTAGACTTGAAGAGTTCAAGATTCTAGTAACTTGGAAAACATCATATTGGGAGTCGGTTCCAGAAAGCAGCAATCCTTGGAAAGAATCTGAGTGAAACTTACTTCTTACTAATGAAACACAAATGGAAATGATCATTCATCCTTGTATATGTGACATGATGGGTCCCAGTTGCAATGATCATGGCTGATAGAACCAAGGAATGTCACTCGTCAGAATAGATGTCATGAAAATTGCAACAGAGTATCAAGAGGTTTGCGAGGTTGCATCTGTTAGAAAGGGGTTGCAATATTTTAATAGACAACAATTATCAATATGACTGAAAAGATTTCAACCAAACCATTTTCCAAAAATCTGAATTCTGATGTTTAGCTACTGAAATAGTTATTTTGAAAAGCTGGTTGGCATGAGAATTTTTCAGCACCAGCCTCCATGTGTGTATGTGCATATGAGAGAGAGAGAGAAATCTACACATATTCTTTATAATATTCTCAGAAGTAGTAGTAAAAGAAGAATAGAAGCAAAATTTCTGCTAATTTTTATCAAGATTAGCATATAATCAAATTACAGTGATCCCAAAGTTAATCAAAGAATCAGTTATTTTGCATCATGGGATGTACTTCAAGTGCTTAAAATTCAAAATTTGCCAATTTCAATTCTCACAATTCCAAATTCAAATCAAATCCCTACAAAAACTGGTTGAATTTCAAAATGCAATCAGCAAGAATTGAATTTATATATATATATATATATATATATATATATATATATATATATATAGAGAGAGAGAGAGAGAGGTGGGTAAATCAGATAACTAGATATTAGCATGCATACACAAGTAAGCAAATAAATATTTGCTAAATTTACTTTAAGGTTTAAACATAACAGTGCTCAATGTGGTTAGACAGAGCTAAGAAATATATCTTAAAAAATATACATATACCTGTACCTAGAATGCGACTTAAGTCACACTCCAAATGTAGGTATGTGTATATTAATATATTTTTATATATCAAAAACAATATCAGGGAAAATATATGACAAAGTAAAAAATGTTTACTTGCGATGTGTTTTGTCCTTCACGACTCCAGACTAAATTTGTTATATTGGTACAACTACACATGCACATGAACAAAGGGATTTTAGATTTCTTTTTTTCCTTTTTTTTTTTTATCTAGCCAGATTCATTTAGAGTCTTTTTCTTTCCATCACTTTTGTTAATAGGTACCCCATACCGTGATAACAGAATATCTACCAGGAATAGTGAAATGCTGTAAGAGCTGGGGTACAAATTTACTATATATATATATATATATATATATATATATATATTACTCGTTTTTCTAAGCACAACCGTCTGCTAGGGAGGCTAGCTAGTCCCTGTCGTAGACACCTACTCAAGCACATTTATATTTCTTCAACACACACATAGCCCATCTTTAAGTCATGCTGTGACTATCATGAGCAGACTTTATTTATATTTAGAGATCATATGATCTGGTATGATCAGCAATTTGAACAACACCAGTACACTGCAACCCTCTGTCACAATGACTTTTTACTTCATGCTAACACAACCATCAACAACTTCCAAACAGCTCCATCTATCCAATTTCATTCACAAGATTTGGGTCAACCCATTGCATGGCTTTCAAGCAGTTTCCAAGGTGTTGAACTCTGGGATTACCTCCACAGACCAATAACTTCAAGAAGGATCCTGACAAATATATATATATATATATATATATATATATATACACATACACACTCTACATACACTAGTTTTCCTTTGCAGTCAAAACAGTGACAGTAATATTTAAGTACCGTTGTATTACAGTGTGCTTATAAAATCTCAGACATTGTTATTCTGCATTTTCTTGTTTTTTGCTAAATGTTAAATAAAACAAATAATATTCTTATTTACATTCTTTATATTCAGATTATCTTGACAGGAATACTTGGAAAGAAGGAGTGCAAGCTAGCCAATTGGTGCCTATTCCAGTCACTCAGAAACCTACTTCAGTATAATCAAAGCTCTGGATCTTCACTTGACTTGATCCATGGGCAGTGAAATGAGAACAGTCTACCCTCATAGATTAAATAAATGGTTTAGTTCGGAATTTCCTGTAGGATATCCAGATTGATATACACCTGAGGAAGGCTAGAGAGCACAATGGCTGAAACATTGTGATAACATCAACAAAGATAAGAACAATTGTCTGAATATAAATAGTATAAATAATACCTCATCATCCCAGAAATAATCTATGTACCACTGAATTTTAGGGAAACATGGACATATGTGCCCACTATTTTTCCTATGCCACCACTATTTTTTTAACTACTTTCACTCTTTGGTAATATTCATTGTTTTAAAAAGTGATAATTAGAATTGGAATAAAACCTAAACATAAATTTATACATTTTCTTTGTTTTTGAGAATTGACAACAAAAATAATAAACACAATTTATTTATTAGATTGTTTATTTACACTAGTTATATTATTTATTAGAATGGTTGGAAAACATCGGCTAACTGCCAACTGATTCAAACTTTATAAAATGGTAAATAAGGATTTCCTTAGAGTTGATACACATATTTTAATTATTTAGTAAATGCTTATAAATTTATGAATAAAAAATTGTTTTCATATTTATTTCTTTATTGGTAAATGATAAATATTACATTGCATTAGTTCTTATTAGTTTTTAGAATGTAGTCAATATAAAATTATTCATGTAAATAAACAATCTAATTAACAAATAATGTTTAATATTTTTGTTGAAAATTCTCAAGAACAAAAAAAATGTATAAATTCACTTTTCATCATATGTTTAGGTTTTATCATCCATTTGACACTACATCTTATTGCAGGCACATAAATTTGAATTTTTATTTATACAAGCTTAACATAAAATTCTATTTTCATTAATGTTGCCAAAAAAAAAAAAAAAAAAAAAAGCCACAACATAGAAATGAACAAATTACCCATCTCAATATGGTGGATGCTACTAATGTAAAAATGTGTTAACTATACAAAAAACAAAGATATGAGTACACACTCTATTTTATATATGTGAATTGATATTTAATAAGCATATTTGAGTGTAGAGGTGAATGGATACTATGTTTCAACTCTACTCTCTTGTGATTTGAAAAAAAAAAAAAAAAAAAAACGCCCAATGACCATCCCACCCTTCTGAATGGCTAATAATAATAAAAATAATAATATAAAAAACACAGACTTTAGTAACATAGACGTTAAGTACAAAATTTTTGCAATACCACACAGTCTAATGAAATTTTTCAACTTGTATCATTTTGCAAAAACCCAGACCAAATTTTAGAAGACATTCAAGAACAATTGCAGTTCTCATTTTATTTATTTGATGAGGCTTACTTTTTTCTTTCCCAACTTAAATAAAAAGGGAAGTTGTTTTTTCTTTTGCAAATAATCACTTAAAAATCTACCAAGCTGTGCAAAAACAAGTTAACACTTGAGATTTATTATTTTAAAAGGGAAATTGAAATCAGGTTTAGGTTCCCCAAACTGATGTGAATTAGACAAAGATATAAATGCATGCTTCCTCACAAGAATACAGTGAAATGCTCCATGCAATTATAGTGAAAGGTCAAAACAAAGAGTGCTTTTAAAGAAATTGGTCTGGCTGATTATCATGCCAGAAAAGAGGAATAAAAAAAAAAAACATCATCTTTTGATAGATTTTGCCTTATATGCTTCAAAGCATCAACAAATAACCAAACTAGTGTCAATAATTCAAACTTACTCATCCATAAAGCTTTATCAATGATTGCCTTCTAGTTACTCAAGCCTTAAATTCAACTGGCTTATTTAACTTATTCAATACATTCATTTTCATAAATGCCCAATAAATGTCATTGTCTTGCTTTGTGTCCATTATTTAACTCTTTTGTTGTTGTTGTCCTTGACTAAATGATAAGAGCAACCATTCTTTGTGCAATGGGGAAGCAAAAAAATATTAAAAAACAGTCATAACATCGATCAATGAGGAAGTACAGAAAAGTTCTTAACCTGACTTATTTCTCAAAGTCTGACAATATGAACAAATCAAATTTGGGGAAAAAATGTCTTAAGTTGGAACAAGAATTCTTCATAGGAATCAATATAGCATGGTGAATACCATTTTCACACAATGTGTGTGTGTATATATATATATATATATATATATATACACACACACATACATACATACATATTAGGTTGGTGCAAAAATAATGACGTAATAACGTCAAAAAATGACATTATTACGTCATTATTTTTGCACCAACCTAATAGTTTGGTGCAAAAATTATGTCGTTTTCTCACATAGTAACATATGTGAGAAAACGACATTATTTTTGCACCAACCTAATACATACATACGCAAACATATTGTGTGAAGATTGGTTGATGTGCAAAACTGACACTCACCATGCTATGTTGATTTCTATGTCCACACTGTCTAAATCTACAATGCTCTCTCTTCAACATTGAGCACTTTAAACAAGATAAAGCAAATTTCAAACAATTATAATGTGTGTGTGTGTGTGTGTGTGTGTGTGTGTGTATATGGTCAAACAAAGCTACCAGAATAAAATTATTTTGTATTTTACTTATTTAAATAAATTAAAAAAAAAAAAAAAACAAACTAAGAGATTATTTTTATTCAAAATCAATACATCAGACATTTAATTCATGCCGAAAAAGAGAATGTTTTTTTTGTTTTTGTTTTTTTTTGAAAAATCAATACCCAATGTGGAAATTTTTTTTTTTAACTTAGTAATGGAATGTTTTGTTGTTTTTTTTTTTTAAATTCATAAAATAAAATTCTTTTACAAAACAAAATATGAAACCCATAATCCACATCACTTACTTATAAAATGGCTGCTTGGAGTAAGACTTCCTTAGCAGAAAATGGAATAATGTTGTAATGAAAAAATGTCAAGCACACTTAGACTTATTGAGTTGCAAATATTGTAAAAATGCTGAAATGGGCAGAAATTCTCTGGCTCTTTCAACACTCAGTTTTCAACTCAAGCAAAAAAATCTTCAGAAATCTTGATTTCTCTATGACATGTCCTGAAAGGACATGGATGATCTTGGTACTTCAAAGCTTCCTGTCTCTTAGTATTCACAACACTACTTTCTTTTATGACTTCTTTCTCTTGTTCCTCCATTAATTTGCTCAAATTTCTAGTCAGCTGCTCAATGCTTTGGTTTACATCTCTTGATTCCAATATGTCCTGTGTGTATTAAATTTTCCAAGACTTCTTTCCTCATTGTACCTCAAAAGCTTTAGCTGTCTCTTTTTGATTGTTAATTTTTTTTTAGTTCACCCTTAGAACTCCTTTATTTATCAAATATTCTGTGCATAATATTCTCCAAATTCTTTGGTAGAACAACATATTCAGTGCCTCGAGTCATTTTTATATTTATAATAGAATTGTTCTGCTTTCACTGCAAAAGTGGAGGATAGATATTGCATCACAGCCTGTTACTCTTTTTCTTAATTTCTAATGTTATTTTTTGATCATTTAAAATCTTACTCAGTTTCTCTATTCTAGATACTTTTGAATTTCCACACTTGTTTGATTTTAGCATCCCCAATGCATAATTTACATTTTAGGCTGTCCTTTTACTTGCCACCATGCATTGCATTTTATTGCATGAAACTTAAATCTTTCATATTTAAGGTTTCGTTTCGTTTCGTTTATGGCATACCAACCTCGATGGGTTATTTAATGCTGACAATTTTTTTTATTGCTGGTAATATTTTTTTCCATCAAAAATCTATTTCTGATATTTTTTTTTTCAAAATGTATAGCTGGTAATATTTTTTTTCCAAAAATGTATTGCTGGTAATAATCTTTTACAAAGTATTTCTGATATTAAAATCTATTTTCACATTTTCATAGTGTTTTGACCACAGTTTAACTATTTGCCCATAGCTGGGACCTTAACAGGTGCCTGGGCCAAGGTGTACCTGGGAATACCAGCGATTAAGAGGTGGTTCCATACTCCTCAAAACCTCCTGATTAGAGGCCTTGCTGTTGGATGTAGTTTATCATCTTACCCAGGACATGGATGTAGTTTATTGTCATACTCAGGATGGTCTCATATTTAACATTACATATCATTCGACTCTTGACTTCATCGATTACTCTCAGTGAGTCTATGCAAGTAGTCCCTGGGTTCTCATCCAAACCAGACCTAACAGTTTTAAATGCAATGTCTGAGATAGATTCTCCCTTTCTTTTTGGGGTATGAGTTTATATAAAGTTCTTTCCCACGTGTGCATTTGTGTCAATCACTCAGAGGCCAGGTCATCCCCTAGGTCAATCCTATGCCTGGCTTCTCTGAAAGACACTGAGTACAAAATCTATTCTGATATGATATGGGATGTAACACAAACTATATTACAGTTTATAGTCCTTTCTTGTTTTCATTAACTAACCCGTCTAATCAAACTTTCAGGTTTCCTTATGAATCCATGAACACAAATGAATAAGAGTTTAAATTTTTCTGTAAATTTAGGAATGAGGAAAGAGGTAATTATTTGATGGGAGTGCTTGGATCAGTGACCAGAAATAAAGCATGATAATGAATATACTTTATAAAGCATGATAATGAATATACATTTTTAATGAAGTAATAGAATTAACATCTGTCTATATTTCTGAGATGAGGTATTATGTACACTATTTACATTATTCGGACTATTGCCCTCATCTTTGTCGCCATGTTTATCACAACGCTTTGGTCATTGTAGACTCCAGCCTTCTTCATTCCAACCACCTGAAGAAGGCTGGAATGTACAATGGCTGAAACGTTGTGATAAACATGGCGACAAAGATGAGGGCAATAGTCCAAATAATGTAAATAGTGATAGAATTAAATATAACATGACAGAATTTAGCAGCATATCAACACCTCTATCAATTATTTAATGCCAATTTATATTTTGTATACATTTTTTTTTTTTTTGAGATAATAACAGTTTAAATGATACAAATCTTATTAATTAAACCCTAGCGAGATGGATTCATTCTTTTCCCAAGGGTATTTGCACACAAGTGAATATAATAAACCCAACTGGAATTAGAACTTGACTTTTCAATTAACAATTTCATTATCCATTACACCACATGCAGGTACTCACCAGGCTCAATGTTGTTTAATTTTGTAATTGAACATGATATGGCCATAAGGGAGATAATTTAGGATCATGCCTTCAATATGGAAAGTTTTACAAATTAAACCACAACTAAAAGAAAATTAGGATTATATTCTCACTGTTATATCTGGCAGAAGACAAAAAATACTTAATAATTGAGTGATTTGTTTTTATGGCTTATCATCCTTTTGCAGGTTATTAAAATGAAAATATATTTTTAGATTGTAAGACTTTTTTGGTGATAATGATTCACTGACACAAGTGCGACTAATTGACTCACCCTGATGGTATTTGTGCATAAGTGAATATAAAGAACTTGACTAGAATTGTAACTTCACTATTCTGATCTCCAATTCTCAGCCCTTATCCATTACACCAACCACACATCCAAGCTTCCAATACCTAGAATTCCCAAGCAGTCACCCACCTAGGTACTGACTAGGCTCAACTATCTTAACTTGATCATATGTGAACCGGTGTTTCAATGTGAAGTTAAACAATGTCGAGCTTGATCAGTACCACGATGGTCGACTGCTTGGGAATACCAGGTGCTGTAAGCTTAGATGTGCAGTTGATATAATGGATAGCAGCTCAGAATTGGAGATCAGAGAGCTGATCCAATTCCAGTTGGGTTCGTTACATTCATTCATACAAATACACTTGTTAAAGATATAAATCCACCTCTTCTCTACCCCCAGCTATGGGTTAATTAGTAGGTCTTGCATCAATAAATCATTATTATCTCAAAAAAAAAAAAAAAAAAAAAAAATTCTTACAGGCTAAAGATATTTTCTGAATTTAAATAACCTGCAAAAGGTTGATAAACTTTAAAAAAATACAAAATAAATCAATCAAAAAGCAAAAGACTAGGTTAGAATTTAAATTCAGCTAAATAACCACTTTCTACACTGACAGCCATGACACTATCAAGACAGTACAATTTAGTAAATAAGTGCCCCCACCCCGCCAAAGTGATTAAAACTTTCCTACTAAATAATATATCAATGTAACTATATATATTTTATTTTAAAATATTTGTTTAGTCGATCCCAAATTACAATAAAGCACATATAACATAGACAAATTATTTAATGACAAACATTATTTCTGCCAGTCTACTGAGACCAAAGATAACAACATGTACAAATTAGGCTGAATTATTTATTGAGTTTGATAATGTGTGAATATATTCCAATTTGAACTCCTTTTATTTTACTTCACTTGGATAACATCCATAAATTATTATCAATGGGATTTGAGAGAGAGAGAAAGAGAACTCAATTCAAGTTCTTTTATTGATAATCTTATTTTTTTCATTTATGAACATGAATGTATTTAATGAAAAAAAAAAAAAAAAAAAAAAGGGTTGATACCATTTTGTAATAATTGGTGTGACTAATCTTATATTAATACTGAGATCTACAAGTATAACCATCTGCCTGTCTAACTTTAGCTTAATCTATATCTACCAACAACATTTGAATAAAATTAATTTTATATGCTAAAGATGAATAATTGATTATAGAGCATAAAAAAATAATCCTGTGCAGTCAATTCCCAAAACTGAATACAGGCAAGTTGTGCAAAGATTTTAAAAAGAGATAACACTACAAATTGATGAAAACATTTCTACAGCATTCTTACAAAACAGGTTTGTTTTTTTTTTTACGTTTTTATTTGTATTAAGTTAAATGACAAAATGCAAATACAATTATCATTATGCGGAATCACTTTAATATCCATTCTACCAAAAGGTTTTTTTGAGGGCACAGACTGTTAAAGGGATCCCTTTCAGAAGGTAACGATGTTAATGGGATCCATTTCTGGAGGAGGAGGGGAATTTTAAAGGGATCCCTTTCAGGAGGTAACGATGTTAATGGGATCCATTTCTGGAGGAGGAGGAGAATTTTAAAGGGATCTCTTTCAAGAGTAGGAAGGGAATTTTAATGATGTCCCTTTCAGGAGGTGGGAAATAATTTTAATGGAACCTCTTTCAGAGTGAGTGAGATAATTTTAATGGGGTCCTTTTCAGAAAGAGAGAGAGATAATTTTAATGGGATCCCATTAGGGGGAGTTAGGAAATGTTAAAGCAATCCCTTTCATCATGCTAAACACTTTAACATCCTCCCTACTCCCAAACTGATTTTAAACATCCTGACACGTAAACCAGTTAGCATTAGAACCCATAGCTGGCAAGTTCCAAACTTTCATTCTTCCTCTTCATGTGTAGGAGTTGGTGCCAAGTATTCACTGGTTACTACAAGACAGTAAGCCTAAACTTACTTTTAAAGGAATACATTTTCCTTAATTTTGTCAATAAAGTATGTAAAAAAATGAATACATCTCAATGAGGAAACATTAGCTTTATTAATAAAAATAAATTCCTATATCTTTCCTAGGTTTCTTAGCCTTCCCTAAATTACTATAGCTTACATTTGAATATCCTATCCTTTGTTAATGAGGATATTCAAATAGCCACTCCAGTGTGTGTGTGTGGAGGGGGGGGGTTAATGCTAAAGTGATCTCAGATTTGTTTTCTGGTTCCAGAATAATGATATGCCACCTTATTCACCAAAAAGATTTACTGATCAAGTAATTTAACATTTTCTAATCTTTTTCCCTCTCATCCTAACACTCAATTATGCAAGATGAGTTTGTTTGTATGCAAGGGTGTTACATTTCATTATATAATTCCACTACTCCACAGACTAATTTCAGAATGCTATATTTTGTAAATCACATACACTGATTAGTGTTAAAAGAAAAAAATTATATGCTTGGGTGTTGTGATTTAACTCATCTACCCATGCCATAAAAAATGGCATTAGTTTCATTAAGTCATTGTTATTATGAGATTTTTCACTTGTGCCTTTTATCCAATTACCATAATTCCCCATGTATAATATGCCTTCATCCATAATACGCACTCATAAAATTGTGCTGAAAGTATGGGGAAAATGCTTCTACTCATGCATAATATTCACCCCTTGTTTGTTAATCAAACCCTATAAATTGTACCTCTCCAATTTCATTATGGCCAGCATTTCCTATTTTTATTAAAAAAATGGTTTTTAAACATAGAATAATATTATTCTAATTTAGTCTTATGATAATTCTTATTTTACACTTGTAAGTATTGTTCGGTACATATGATTGTATTTAACATCCTTATGGGGTCGCAATCACCGAATGTCAGTCTCAAATTGTCGTATGTTTGTGGTGAATAGTCATTTCGCAACTGAAATTCACCTATGAAATGGCAATTTTTTAAAAAACTTTTTGTAGCAGTGCATAATACACACCCCTAATCTTGCTTATTAATTTTTAAAAGAAATGTGTATTATATATGGGGAATTATGGTATATTTTTGTACTGCGTTCTTTCACAGATTAAGCCTTTTTATGTCCTGGCTTTGTAAACCTCTTGGAACATTCTATCACTGATATAAAGACACTGTCACCTGGTGTCACCAATGCAAACGACGAAGTAAAAATTACAGATATCACAAACAAAAATAAATCTGGCAAACACCCTTGGTGTATTATAGATGAAGATGAATAAATATTAGAAAGTTTATTTCTCAGTTTATGAAAAAAATAAATAGAAATAAAAAGATTTACCAAGTAAGTAACAAAGTTCACAGCAAATTTTCTGTTAAGAGTATAAACCACTAAATTTTAACAAATCAACTTGCAAAAATACTTTTGATATTTATAAATTTATATCTAAAAACCCATCTAAAGAGCAGAATTTCAAGCTCATTCCTGCTAAAGACTAAATAAAGCCTTTTGATCTTGATGCAAAATCAATATATTTGAACTCTGTATTGATTAAATCATAGCTTAATTGAAAATCATTATGAAAATCAATTCTATTTATAAAGGAGTAAACAGGTATGCCTATCGACCAACTAGTACTCCTATGTTTATTAAACAGGTGTAGAGGTTTATCCCTTGCTTACTGTTTAAGATATGATTTAGCAATTCCTTTCTTTCTTCCATCACTTTAATGATTTAACTGTCTTAACTTTCTAGTGATTCGATTGATCAATGATGGTGACTTTACTGACGGTACTGAGATGGCAGTTTTCAGGTTGCTGCATCCTGAAGGCCAAATTCTTTGGTAGTTCTTAGAGAGGCTGCTCTTGTCAACAGTCACATAATATCAGAGTATTTGCAGAGTCATGTCATGCATGGATAGGTTTCCCTGCATGTACTTCTGGTGGGCAAGCCTGAAGCCAAATGACTTAGCCACCTTCTGGCCAGTTTGTATTGCCATAGACAAAGGACAGTTATAATTATTTGGGCCTTTTCCTCCTGTAAACATTATGTTGCTCTTTTATTTTTCTCTCTCTTTAAAAGTTTTCATTTTCTCATATTCTCTCACACTCAATAAACCCCTTGCATCTTAGTGGCTTTACTTTGGGTGAAATGGTTAAAAAAAAAAAACAAAAAAAAAAACCTCTTGAATCATATTCAATTTATTACAGAAAGGAAGGGTGGAATTTCATTAAGATTTCAAGTACCCTTATTTTCATGTAAATATGTGTTCATGTGTTCTCATAAATGCAGACTAGCTAAAGATCAATCAGCTTTGTTTCTGTTAGTGTATAGTTTCATACATGCATATGTATGGAACAAACAAAAACAAGTGTCCATTGTATATTTGTATACAATAGTATTAAATTATATGTATTAGCTGAAAATCTGCCTAATGTATATTTAAGCTACTTCATATGAAAAGGTTTCATAGAGGGCCTCTTGATCCCAATACATAATCATGGATTTGAACTATGTATTTACTAGATTATACCTTACTTGAAATTCACATTGAATTCTTGGATCATATTTAACAATCTTTTTTAGAAGATTTCAAGTACCTACATTTTTATTTAAATCTATTTTTATTTTATTTTTTACTCCAGCAATAAATACAGATATAACACCAAACAATGTGTTTTACGAAAACTTAGAAGATAATAAATGTTGTTTACAGGTAAAGATTTACAGATATACTAAAGATTATTGCTAATACTATACATGTCAACAATACAAGTTTTTATAAGTGTTTACAGTGATGAGAAAAAAATAATAGAAAGATCATAGCTTTAGTTTCTGGATAGGAAATTTGGTTTAGCTAGCCTGACACAAAGTGTCCAATTTGGAATTACAAAGGGTACAGTAGAAATACTTCCCATACAATGGTAAGACATTAGTGACAAAAGCATCTTCATCTAGTTAATATCTTACCATTATGTGGGAGGTATTTCTGTCACATCTTGAACTTAAATTATAAACAACTCACTAAAAACTTTTAAAGTTCTAGAATTTTCAAAAATCTAATATGCTTAAAACATGCTCCAGGGACCTATTAGTAACCATAGAAAATTTGGTGACTATAGTTCTAGCTGTCCTTGACTTATGTGATGACAGACAGATTAAAAAAAAAAAAAAGAAAAAAAAGAAAATTTTTAGTGAATTGTAGTAGGACATAATAACATTTGATAAAATAATTTGTTTTATAAGTAGTGAATTTGAATCAGGAAAGGGAATTGCAATTGGGTGAATTGTAGAAAAGGAATATTTTATTTCAGTCTTTAATTTATATAAGAAATTTAGTCAGCATTTTGTAGGTTTCATATTTCAATGACTGTATATGTCAGTCAGAGGTGTTAATTTTGGTTTATGCCTATATTTGCTGGGTAAGCTAACTAGAAAAATGAAAATACTTTCATCAGTCTGTTTCAGACAGCTTAAATGGAATAATATAATCAATAAATGGTGATTTTTAATGTTTAAAATGTCAATAGGGATAATTATTGGATTAAAAACAAGTTCATTTAATTTTCCAAATCATAACACAATTTTAATTTACATATAACAGCTAGAAAAAAAAATCCAGTTTAACATTCATTGTTACAGATAGAACAACAAATATCAAATATATAAATTTTGTAAAGAATTCTGCAATAACATAATAGATTCATGAGGATTGTTCTGAAAGTAATGCCACTTATTTTATCATGTGGATCCACAACATCAGAGGTGGATCTGACAGTAGAGGCTGAACATTCTCAACATTCATAATTTTTTTTTTTTTTTTTGCCTTGTTAGAGATAGCAGTTGAGCAGCAATGTGATAAAATGACATCCGGCAAGAAAGTGAATGCAAAGCAGAGGTGTATCATGATAGCAAATAAATGGCACATATTTACATTTATCAGCACTTGCTGAATGTTTACAAAAACCAAACAATGGATGTAATCACAGATAGTTTTTCAGCAGTGATGACAGTGATGTGTGTGTCAAAACTGCATACCACTGATGGGGACTATTTAGAAAAATAGTGTTTTGTAGTTGAAAAATTGTTCCATCCAACAATATTATCATGCACTCTGTTGCAGTTTGCATGGAAATGAATAAACAGTATCACCTTTGGAGCATTCTTCATAATTTCTTCTTAAATTTCCAGCATTTTCTGTTATGTTCCCATTCACACTCATGAGAAAGGCATAAATTCATTTCTTCTCCCCAACCTAGTTAGAGGTTAAATAGTAGTGTAGACTAAAATCTCTAGACTTGGGTGGCAGCCAGTCTAGGAGAAAGACAATAGTGAATTTAAAAGCCTGAAGAAAACAATGGGAAACCACTGTTTCCTAATAATTGATTGTAATTCACAGATAATGAAGAATAGGAATTTTGTGGAGAGTTGTGATCATACATGCCTTAATGAACATGACATTAACCCTAGAACGCTAACCATCAATTAAAATTACACCACTACTAACCATGGGTATATCATATCCAATTTTGAAAATATCAAAAAAAATATTAAATATAAATCTTTATTTGAAATATTTTACATGCAGGCACTTCAAACTTTGTAGTTTGAGTTAACATTAATAAGAACTGAAAAACATTATTTAGGTAAGAAAATCAGGCACTGAAAATTGTAATTAAAAATAGGAAAATTTGCACTGGGTACTATATACCCATGGTTAGTGTTCTAGGGTTAAAAAAAAAAAAAGAAAAATCACTAATTCATCAATTTCTTATAAACTTATTTGATTTGGATGTTGAGAATTTTTAAAATTAGAGTTTAGAAAAAAAATTCTCCAAATTTAATT